>OY723280.1:699200-1290639 GCA_963210315.1 Rhynchopus euleeides
CTCAGATTCTGCTGCTGCTGCTGGTGGTGGAGGAGAAGATGCTGCTCTGCCGGGCTCCCCCTGGCCTGCCGCTGCTCCGCCTGGGCACCCCCCAAGCTGAACATATCGGATATCTGTGGGACACCCCCTTGAGACGCATTCAGCTCTGCCAGCCTGCTGCCGCCCCCAAGCCCCGGCGGGGGTGGGGGAGGGTGCAGCCCCGCCCCCCCCCCTGCGAAGCTGCTGTTTGCAGGGCTGGCGATGGGGCTCCCGCTGAGGCTGACGTCGGGCCCCGCCGGATGGGAGTGGATCTCGATAAACGGGATGTCATCCGGCACCCCGTGGCGGAGGTGGTTGTGGGTGAACCGCTGCAGGCTGGGCTGCCCCCCTGATACCACCGCCTCCCGCCCCTCCGCCTGCCAGAGGGTTGGGTGCAGCCCCGCCTCTGCGCTGTGCATACTGCGGGGTGTGATGGCATGTGACGACTCCACGGTTTGCAGCACTGGCATCACAACAGGATGTTCCTCTCCACCCATCCTCAGCAGCCCCAGGGCGAAGTCCCTCGAGATCAGGTCGCGCCTGCGTGTCTCAGAGTGCTCGATGATCTTCCGGTTCCCCTTCTCCTCCTGAAACTTTGCGCGGAACTCCCCATCCTGCACCATCAGGAGAAACCCGGCGAAATACCTCAGCGCTATGTCATCACGCCCTACCAGGCACATCTCCCAGAGGATGTCCTGCCGTTCGAAGAACTCTTCCGGTGGGATGTATGACCTTTCCAGGGCTTCCTGGTGCTGCAGGAGGAAGGGTGTTGATGCGCCAGCAAGCTTAAGCCGCTCCTCCTGCTCCTCGCCTTCGACATATTCACGCAGGGCAAGCTCGTCTTCGATGAAGCACTGTATTGTGGAAACAGCGACTCTGCCGCGGAAGTCAATCAAAGCCTGTTCCACCCCATCGCATGCCTTGTCGTATTCCGCAAAGCCAAAATCGCAGTGGTTCTGAAGCCCGCCTTCCATGAAATGCAGGCGGTCCGCATGATGCGTCTCGAGCAGCGCTTTGATGTCTCGGTAGTGGAGTTTCGAGGTCTCAACCCCGTGCACCGCACGCCATTTCCGCCTCCGCGCGACGAGGCACTGCATCTCAAAGGAGATGGTGTTCAGCGCAGCGTTGCACCGCAGCCCCGCCGTGATCTCGCGGGACAGTCTTGCCCGGGCATGCTTTTGGATCAGGATTAGCTTCTGCAGCCAAGACCTTTTTAGCCGCAGCGTGGTCCCCCGGGCGAACATCTGTGTGAGAAGTGCCAGCTTGTTGAATGTGAACCTCCGGATGTCGTCAAGCCTGTGGATAGCGAGGGGCGTCAGATGCACATAGTGGCTTCCGATGCACACCGGCAGAGGTGTCTCCGGGACAACGGTGATGTCACGGACAACTGAATCCCAGCCGGAGGAGGTGGGTCCGAAAACCGCCTCGACGATCATCTTGACGGATTTAGGCAGGCCGAGTATTCGGATGCGGGCAGGGCAGATGATGCTTTTGTAGGCCCGGCAGAATTTCTCGAGTGTCATGCGGACCGGGTGGCCCACCTTGCACAGCAGGGCGGTTTCGATGACCCGGGCAGCGTAGAGGCCAGACTCTGCCTTGATCCCGTTGAAGGGTGTCTCGTTCGACCCAACCGAGGCATCGTCGCTGCAGTCGATTGTCAGCATCCAATAGATTGAGTTTTCCTTCGGGATGTTCGGCTCGAGGGGCTCGCCATAAGGCGAACACCGCTGCAGGGCATGAGCATTCTCCTGCGCAATCGCCCCAGAACCCCCCTGCTTCGCCAGCGACAGGAGAGAGGTCATCATGTCAATCGCATCCGCCGCATGGGTTGACCGGCATATCTGCCCCTCCAGGCATGCCTCCAACGCAGGCGATGTGGGCAGCTTCTTCCCCACCGCACCCCCGCCGGAGAGAAGCCCGGATTTGATCAACGAGCCTGCTGGGGTTGGGCGGACACCACTCCTGTAGAGAACATCGAAATGTGGGAGGCTTGAAACAAACAAGTCGTACTTCAGGATGTCCCCATTGGCGTGGAGAAACTCATGCTGGCGGACAGTGTTGTAGGGGTCCTGCGCACCTCCGTCGCGTGAAGCGTCGATATCTGAGAGGACTTTCAGCGCCGGGTTCAGCTTATCCAGAGCAGATCTGCCACGCAGCTGCTCCAGGAGAGGGTCGAGGGGGCACCTGTCGGACTCCGCTATCTGGATGGCGGTGTCAAACACTGTGGTGTCATAAAGCCCCCAGAGGGAGTCTGCGCAGATGTTGTGACAGAGGTCTCCGAGCCCACCAGGCTCGCCACAGTTCGTGGCCGTCAGACCCGGGACGGTGACAACGCAGACAGTTCTATCCGGGGTGATGGCGGCAGCCTGACCCGCAGCGTTGATATGCTTTAGGATTACCTCGAAGGCTGCAGACAGTAATGCATCACAGAGCGCATCCCTGCGTGATATGAGGGCGACCCGGGTGGGTGGTATCGTGAGAAGCCCCTTCCCCTTGAGGTATGCCTTGAGGTCTGCGGTGGTGGTGCCCAGTATCTCGGCAACCTGTTCTGCCGAGTCGAAGAACGCCTCCCCCCTCCCGCAGACATCCTCAAAGCGGACCAGCTTCAGAAGCATCGCACCTCCGATGACACTCCACGTCGCATCCAGGTCACGATCTTTCATCTTGAAGGAGTTCATCAGAACGGTATTCAGCTCCTGAAACGCCTCGCCTCTCGCAACATAGGGAGAGGGGGAGTGCCAGTCGGGATGCGTGTGTGGGCCGAGATAAGCCGTCTTCCGCTTGCTGTTCGCCAGGATTCGGAACGCATTCGGCGTCCCGACACCCCGCCCCGTGATGAATGCCTTGAGCCTCCACCCCTGCAGGAACCCCTCAGCGTCATACCCAAACACGACATTCCTGCAGTGCAGCGGGTGCGGGGGATGGGGGGTCGCCGCGCGACCCATGTCCTCCAGATGCGACCTCCGAGACCGCTGTCCAGAGAGAAGTGCGTCGCACACCATATGCGCGTCAGCCAGAACAGAGGCAAGACGGAGGTGCAGCGTGGTCCTCGCCGGACGCTCTGTCGCAGGGCGGAGCCAGGTCCCCCCTCCCAGCCTGCAGAGGGAGAGCTCGATACGCTTGGATGCAGCCTCCGTGCCTGGGATGCCTGTGTCGTATATCAGGTCGTCGTGGAAGAGGTCGGAAGGGGGTGGCCCGTTCCCGCCAGGGGTGACCCCCCGGGGGTCGCCCAGACGCGCCATGTTGCCCGCCATCGACTCTTCTTCGCGCCGCTTGCGGCGCGCCTTCATGCGGTGGAGCCAGGAGGTGCATTCCACTTCCCCCAGAGAGACGACGGTGGCAGCGCCGTCCTCCATCGCGGATCGGAAGGCTTTCTTGGCGTGGGTCCACCAACCGAGGGGCTCGCCGTGGCCAGCGTGAGGTGCGGTGGAGAGTGCAGCGGGTGTTCTGGGGTCTTGGGAGAAGAGGGTGGGGAGGGCGTAGTCGCGTTCGGCTTTGCGGGAATCGGACTCGACAATTTTTGCGGTGCGGCGGTCGTTTGCGCTGTGGAGGTAGACAAGTACGTCGGGGCCGACCTCGGCAAAAGGGGAACCCTTCTGGCAGCGGGTCCTCAACGCGAGGAGGAGGGTTGCGGGATGCAGGGCTGACAGAGCAGAGAGGTCGCATGGTGCCTCCTCAAGCGCTTCGGTGCGGGCAACCGCGACGTCTGTGCTGGTTACCTTAACGGTTTTCCCCCCAGAGTGGGCGTCGGAGCAGAGGACCCACGCCCCTCCGTCGAGGACATCTACGACTCGGCCCAACGTCCATCCCTTGTGAGGGTCGCGGTAGAAGATGAGGGTGCCGTTCATTGCGGGTCAGGAGGGAGGAACAGGTGGTGTGGGGGGGAGGGGGAAGAGGCCTCACACTCAGAAGAACTGAGTCATGTTGTGTTGGTGGGTGGTCGGGGGGGGGGGGGGCTGTTGCGGCGGGAGGGGTGTGGTTTATGGTGGTCTGTCACAAGACAGGAGTGGTCGTCATCCACAGCTGGAGGTCAGGACCCTCAAAGTCAGCAACATTGTGCCTTGTAGCACTCGGGAACACGGACCAAGGGTGGTATTTTCATCATGCCTGTTTGCTTTGATCATCCCTCTGCTGCCGAACAGCCGCACACATGCAAGCAAACACATGCACCCCGCCTCTGCATCTCGGCGTGCTTCCGTGGCGCAAGCTCATTGCAGAGCGAAGCACAAGCACCCGGTGTAGCTGCCTTCGTCACGTTGACTTGTGTGTGCCTGTGGCAACACCGCACGAGCACCACACATCTCGCAGTCTTCATGACCACACCGCAGGACGGAGCCACACGGCGGGAGATACAAGCACCTTCAGAGACGACACACACAAACACATAAGACGAAGGGAGGAAAGCTTGAAAACAGGCTTCCGTGACGTGATGAAGATGTGTGCTCCTTCAGCATGAAACTGTCAGCGTTAAGGCAAAGTGAATCAGCACCAAGCAGAGCCCGGGTCATTGGAAAGAAGACTTGGAACCTAGTGTCTCATCAATGGATACACGTGCCTGCAGATCGAGATTGCAGCAGTCTTGGGCTGCGAGTCAAGTGGAGGAGTGAGGGTCTCGTGTGTCAGCAGATCAAATGTGTGTGTGTGTGTTGCAATCAATCAGGAGGCTTGCGCCCGCTCAGCGTGGTGCATGGTCATAATGACAATTCTCATCAGGTGCAAGTGTGTGTCTCGGCTCCACAGACGCTGGGATAGGAAGTCAGTGGGAAGCACAAGGGTGTGGTGTCAAGGGTGGCGGAGGCTGGGGACATCGCTTCCCAACGAACTTGCCATCAGTCGTAGCGGGTTCCTGACATTCTATTGAACGGGAGAAAGAATGATTGCAATCACCCTTAACAACACTTACAAGTAACCCATGCAGGTTCGAGAGGTGCCTCACCTGCCATCACCTTGAAGATACAAGACACACAGTTGACCTCCTTTCTTACACACTTCCGATGTGATGGTGCGGGAGAACAGGAGCAGACCCATTCGTGATATTTACCAGGCTCCTTGCAATCGGAGGCAGGTGGGGGTAAAGAAACATCACGAGGACTCTTCATCTCGCTGATGGGAGCAAGCAGATACACCCTCGCAATCGTGTGCGGAGGCGATGGACCCGCCTTCTTGTTGAAGTGCAGCAAGTATCTCAGGATCTTCCTTCAGGCTGTCGTGTGCGTACTGGAGGTAACTGCCATGTTCTTGAACTGCAGTAAGGATGATCTCACGATCTGCATCACAGGGGTGTCAAGGGTGATGGTGGGGTGGGGACGTCACTTCATACAAGACACACAGCTGACCTCCTTTCTTACGCACTTCCTCTATGATGCGGATACAAAACAGCATACCTGTTCGTCGTAATATTGACCAGGCTCCGACGTAGCGTGCAATCAGGCACGTCTCAGTGTCAAAGGGCAACGCACCGCCCCCTGGTGCGTCCCTCAACGCAACACAATGCGCCGGCACACCATTCTGTACTCACTAGTCTCACAAATACTGGTGCTCCCTTGCAGCAGCAACTATCTCGGGGACATCCTGCAGGCTTCGATGTGCGTACTCGAGTGAGGACCCACGTTGTTGAACTGCAGCAAGAACAATCTCACGATCACCCTTCAGGCTGTCGTCTGCGTGCTTGAGTGAGTCCCCATCTTGTTGAACTGCAGCAAGAACGAACTCACGATCACCCTTCAGGCTGTCGTCTGCGTACTGGAGTGAGTCTCCATCTCGTTGAACTGCAGCAAGAACGATCTCACGATCTCCCTTCAGGCTGTCGTGTGCGTACTGGAGTGAGGACCCATTTTGTTGAACTGCAGCAAGAACGATCTCACGGTCTCCCTTCAGGCTGTCGTCTGCGTACTTGAGTGAGTACCCATGTTGTTGAACTGCAGCAAGAACGATCTCACGATCACCCTTCAGGCTGTCGTCTGCGAACCGGAGTGAGTACCCATCTTGTTGAACTGCAGCAAGAACAATCTCACGGTCTCCCTTCAGGCTGTCGTCTGCGAACCGGAGTGAGTACCCATCTTGTTGAACTGCAGCAAGAACAATCTCACGATCACCCTTCAGGCTGTCGTGTGCGAACTGGATCGAGTACCCAAATTGTTGAACTGCAGCAAGAACGATCTCACGATCACCCTTCAGGCTGTCGTCTGCGTACTTGAGTGAGTACCCATGTTGTTGAACTGCAGCAAGAACGATCTCACAATCACCCTTCAGGCTGCCGTGTGCGTACTGGAGTGAGGACCCATTTTGTTGAACTGCAGCAAGAACGATCTCACGATCACCCTTCAGGCTGCCGTGTGCGTACTGGAGGTTACGGCCATCTTGTTGAACTGCTGCATGAACAAGTTCACGATCACCCTTCACGGTAGTGTGCGCATCGTCCAACCAGTTTGGCATTGCTCCCCAACCCCACCCCTCCCACATCTCCTGTTCCTCGTCCGCGAACTCCTGACCTGCGAGAAGGATCTCATCACGTGTCGTCACCCACAGCGGGACCTCCCACAGCTTCTTCTCCCCCCTGTGGACCGCATCGAGGTGACGGTCGGGACAGAGGGTGACGTGAACCAGACACCCGGCTTCGACACCTGCATGGCTGCACAGAGGCTCGTCGTCACACACCGCTTTGCCCCCCACCGACAGATGCACGTCCTCTTCCTCCACACCATCAGGGTAGCGGAACGCCTCGCGTGCTTCGAGCTTCAGCCTGTCGGGCTTCTCGTCCATCCCGATGTCGACAGCGTGCGTCACGCCTGTCGCCGCATTCTCCAGGAACACCTCCATGACCACGCCTGTGGAAAGTTAGCAGCGCCCTGCAGGGTGGTGTGGCTCTGTGTGTGTTGCAATCAATCAGGAGGCTTGCGCCCGCTCAGCGTGGTGCATGGTCATAATGACGATTCTCATCAGGTGCAAGTGTGTGTCTCGGGTCCACAGACGGTGTCACATGACTGGTGTGTCGTGAAGTGCGGTGGAGGTGCAACATAAATGAAAGCAGACCACACTGCAACCAGTCGTTCGGGAAGCAAACCGAACAAGGGTGTGGCGGTGCGGGCGGTGGAGGGGGTGTCGATCTCACGGACAGTGCAGATTTGCATGTTGCATGTCGGGCAAGCGTACGGTTTGTGGCACAGCACACGCACACGCGTGAACACAAGGACAGCACTGCAGTCAGTGTGTCACAGGAATAGGAAGCGGAGTAGAAGTGGAAACGAAATGGAAGACGGCGTTGAAGTCGACACGATCGGAAGAGAGCACAGCAAGAAAGACAACAGTTCACGCACCTCACTTCTTCTTGTTTGTGCGAGCAGAACAAGAAATACACAACAGACGGAAACTAGCAGCACTGTGTGTTTTCAAGGCACGTGCCGTGGGCTCGACACAACTTCAGCGGACCAGAGAGGAAGTACGAAGGCGGCGCTAGCTGCGCTCGCCCCCCTTCAAAACGCTCCCTACCCCACGTCCGTCACGTCCCGCTCCACACGCACCGACCTCGACCTGCACCACCGTGACTTGACATGCAGTGTGCCGCATGCAGGATGCAGGATGCCACATGCAGCACAACAAGGAACAAGAAATACAAGAGGAGAGAGTAGCTGGGACTAGACTAGAGCACCCAGGTGCGGCAGGTGATGGTGTGGCAGCACCGCGTCGCAGTCTTGCAGATGCCTGCGTCCCACATCAGTGAGTTGCACACAGACGGGTCTGTCTCCTGGAACCCGGGCGGGCACACGGGCAGCACCTTGCACGGGTCCGCGCAGTGGCACGTCCCGGGCTGGTGCCCGTTGAACGTGCAGTCCAGCCCGTCCGCACACACGTTCGTCTCGCACTCCTCCACAAGCCCGCCGCACTTCTCCCCCTCCTGCGACTTCTTCGTGCACACCTTGAACCCGAAGCACTCCCCGCGCTCCGGGAACACCGCAGCCGTCTTCAGCAGCGACCGGCACGTCCACCCCGCCTCGCAGTGCTTGTCCTCCGTGCACGGACGCTGCAGCGACGGCACCAGCGCAGCCACGACCAGGAGCGACAGCATCTTGTGGTGGGTACGGTGTCTTTGTCGGGGTTGAGGTTGAGGTTGGCCCTTGGGTTCAGGTTCGGGGTGCCTGTGTGTGTGTGGTGCGGATCCCTGTGGATTGGGGTGGGTCTCTGTCGGTGACGTGTGACGTGTCTTCTCGCATGCACCGCACATCCAAACCTGCTGCAACAGGATGTCGAACAACTTGCTCTGTTGGGGGCTGGGGCGTGTCCTCGCCTCAGAACCAAACTCTGACGCGCTCCACACTTACCAGAGGTAAGATGCTTTCATGCCTGCACCTTTCTTCCAATGAGCACAACCAATTCTGACAGTGGCTTCAGGTGGCCGCGCCAGGATCGATCGAGCACACCCCGCACCTGTAACAATATTGTTTGCCCACCAGTGCTGCCCCGCCCCTCTGTCACCTTGTCGAACCTCTCCAAGGGTCAATTGGATCACCGGCTCGGCCTCGCTCGAAACCGGTTGTGTAACTGAGAAGTTCCTGTTTCAATATGTGCGCACAACGCTGAAGTCGTGCAGCTCACGAGACTGGAACCAAACCAAACCTTGTTGAGAGGACCTCAGTTGAGAGAACCCTCCTCGGAGGGAAAACCCAAACCCAGTGGGAGAGAGGGCGGTCTCGGCATGGCTCGCGATTTCAACTTCAGTTGACAGACCCTCTTCCAAGCGGACTGGGCTGACGGCACAACAGGGGGCCTCTCTCTTTGAAAAGAGGTCCCCACCCCCAAGTCGTGCACACAACTACTGACACACACCAGAAAAATACCAGCAAAGAGCAGACTTGTGGAACTGAACTCTTGCTACAATAAACACCACAGGATATGCCAACTACACCCAGTGAAGGCACCGGATGTTGGGAGGGAAACTCACGAAAAAGCTGTTGGGTAAAGAACATACACAGCTGGAACTCAGTGTATGGAGGATGTTCCAGTTGGCTTGTGATAAATTCAAGGAAGGTGACGGGACACGCACGCCAGGCTGTGGGCCGGGACGAGTGGGATAGCCACCGCGTGTTCTCCCATGAGAGAGAACATGGCAGCGCCAAAAAATTCAGGACTTCACCAGACACCACTCTGGTCCACCTGTGGGCAAGAAACGAGACGTGGGATAATATACAGTACGTTCAGCAAAGAGACGCAGAGCGGGGCCTCCGCTAATCAATAAGCGAAAGTAAATAAGCGCGCTCATGAGCGTCTTTTCCCAATATAAATTGACGAAGACTTCGCAAAGACGTACCCACAATGATGTGTCCAGTCTTGTGCACACTGCCACTGCTGGTGGTGGCAGCGGATCGGCCTGATTCGAAAGCAATACTGCGGAAAGCAGTATCCCAAGATCATGGGCGGGACACATTTCTCTAGTTCAGTGTGTACTGCGCATGCAACCGTACCGGACCTGAACCCTGACCCGAAAAATGACCTAAATCTGTGGAGGTTACTCAGGTAGGAAGGAGGAAAGAAATCTAGCGATGGTTTGCTGCTAAATAATGACAGAGAGCTGGAAGAAAAGCTGAGAGGGGCAGTGTATATGGTTGCGACCGTGGCTGCAGCACACAGGAACAAGCCCTTGGGTGCGTCTTCACACACCCCAAGTCTGTGACACACGTTAACAGACTTTCAATCGAAGACAGGCTGGCGGTGGAGGGGAAATCCCAAGTCACTCACGGTGGTGGAAACCACATGAAATGTGACTTCAGCAGTGTTCTTCATTCATGACTCCGAGGAGCGGAAGCAACACACGGGGTGAAGAACGGGGATGCCCTGCCGCAGAGACTTCAAAAATGCAAAACGAACCTAAAAATGCATCCGGTGGTCATACCCCTGGCTAACAGGGCAGGCAGACAGTCCGGAGGGGGAAAGAGGGGAGGTGAATGTGGAATCAAAGTTTCGGCCGGTGGCGACCACCAAACCGCCAGACAGAGGGTGTGGCGGGGAAGGGCACGGCCCTATATCCCTTTCGTTGCGGACGACGTCAATCGCCTGCTGACGACGCGACAGCACAACATCCCGTTTTGGCACATCCGCATCGCGCTTCTGCCTGGGACTTGTGCGATACCACTCACACCGTTGCAGCAGTTCGGATTGAGTGCTGTGCACAGATCGGGTGTGACGCAGGAACAAGCCACAGAAAAGATACGTCATCAATCGACCCTCCCCTCCACGGTGAACTGAAAATGAAACAGTGGTGGATGGAAGCTACGAAGGAATAGCTGTCCGCTTATCAGAGACAATATCGGGCAGGGCAGGCATTGTCCGCTCCTTCAGCCACTTCCCCCACACAGCGCGGAGGTTGCGGGATTGCTTCTTGCTGAGCTGCCACTTGGATACGGCGTGGTGCCATATTGAATCGAGAATGTCATTCGTCGACATTATGAGGGGCTGGCATTTTCCAAACATCTTGCACACCATCACCGTCTGTTCGGACAGGGTGCATTTCTTCTGCAGCGACACGAGAAGCTTCGAGATTACCCCGTGAACCTGCGTCTCAATTATCGCCGCAGCTGGAATCTTCACCGTCGGACATGCCACATCCCCGGCTGTCTGCCCCACCCCGGCACCCCCGAGCGCCCCCACCTGCACCGAGGGAGGCACTTTCCTCTTCTCAGACCCACCCTCTTTCCGCGACTGCCGCCCCAAGATGAAGGGCAGGTCCGGTGTTCTTGGGGACTGTAGGCCTGACATTGACTCAAATCCACGCGAGTCGTTTTGAGGAGACATCGGGTGGTGCACCAAAGCAGGAATCAAGGCTGACCCTGTCAGACGGACGGGGTACGACTCGAAGGGCATATACTCCTTCTCAACCTTCAGAACAGAAAACATGGGCTCCACGGTGCGCTCCACCCCGGGGTAGTGGTATACAACCCTGCCACTCCCACGCGACAGGCTGGCTGCTGGGAAGCCGCGTGAGCCGTTTCTGTCACACGGCAACCCACAGCCGCCCCCGGCGGCGCCACGCGACCTCCCGGAAGCCCTGGGGTCGGAGGGCGGGACGGGGGCAAAAGCGACCCTCCCACCCACCGTCACGCTGTCGCAGGGGAGGGTGGGGAAGGCGACGCGCAGCAAGCCCTGGTAGAGGCTCGTGAGGCGCGAGTCGAGGGCAGCGCGTAGGGTTGGTTGGGCGGAGAGGACGCGTTGCCGCCACGACGCGTGCCCTTCCATGAGGGAGGGGAGGTGCTGCTCTTCGGACCCGTCCTTCCCCCAGATGTCGGTGTTTTCGTTGATGTGCTGCAGCTGTTCAGAGAGGTCGAACCATTCATTCAGCTCCGCATACAGAGGCTTCACGACAATACCGATGAACCCCAGTTGGCACTTCCGCATGATTGGTGCCGTGGAGTCGCACATCGGGCTGACGCGCAACCCCGATTCACGCTGTACGTCGCCTTGCAGGAAGAACTCCGTCATAACGCGCTGCGTCCAGTGCATGTATATGCTAAACGGCTTCGCGGGGTTGGATACGTCGGCGGCGTGGAGGAGCAACGTCATCAGCCCGACATGTGACGGGTCATCCTTTCCAAGGGAGGAGATGAGGCCGGACTGCTTCGAGACGTCTGTGCCCCCAACCAGCTTGCCCATCAGGCTGTAGACGCTCTGTTGGGAGGGGAGTGTCATCAAATTATCGTGCCTCGAATCAAAACGAAGAATGATCAGATGTGTCCACGCATCAGGCTCGTGTGTCGTTTCCAGCAAGAATGAGGGAAGGAGGCAGCGGACGACCTCTCGAAGCCTGTGCGATATGCCATACCTGAAGCTGCGCCCCAAACGACTCACCAAAGTGCTGCTGGATAATGGGAAAGGACAGCGCGACGTGAACCTTCTCGAGAGTAGAATCGCACTGGAAGAGCTGCAAAGGTGTGGGGGAGTGTGCGCGACTGTAGTGTTACAACACAGTCAAACAACCTGTCGACGACCACCTGCTGCAGTTATGACAACACCTGCCTCCCGTGGCAGGTCTTCTGGCAGGGCACAGCCAAACAACTCATGATCACCATTGACATACTTGAACAAAATGCGGGTCGATCATCCCCAGGCACTGGTTGTCAATCCCTGGATGAGCGTAGTCGTGACAGGCAGCGCTTATCACCAAGGTGAAAAGCTCCTTGTCCGAGAAATGTTTCACGAGCTCCGAACCGCACAGCATGGAGTGCAGCGTCTGCACCACATCGGTGGCATGCTCGGAGCAGTGGTAGGGGTTGCTATTGTAGCCCCTCGCGACCTCCTCGAAGAATCTCATCACCTGCGGCACGGTCAGATTGTAGGTATCCCACAAGGTGTAGCTGCTGAGCACCGCCACACCCACCCGAGCCAAGATCGACACGCTGCTGTCCCCGATATACTTCGGCTGGTCGAACGCCCAGGCGTCAATGGCAGGCACCAACGATTCAGCATCACTTCCAGCCAGTGTCTGTATCACATCGGGCACCGGGCGCAAGGGTGAGGTAGTGCGCGGCTCCCCTAGCAGCGATATCGCCTCGGTCCGCCGCTGCGATGCCTCCATCGAGGAGCGGGATGACGGCGACGCAGGCAGGCACAGCATCGAGTTGGAGAAAGATTCGTTGCGGTCGTCGTGCCGCCGCCCGTCCACCAGCGAAGACCGCAGCCACGCCACCACATCCTCGTCCCCCACGACATCCGTCAGGATTTTGTTCCGCCGCAGGCGGAAGGGCGAGAGCTTTAACCGGGACGTGGCCGTGAGGGTCTGCACGGCACGCCGCATCCGCGCACCCATGTTCCTCCTCCCGTTCGTCTCCTTCCGCTGCTGCAGCTCACCCAGCATGTTGTTCATGTCGATGGAGCACATCGACACGTCGGCCTGGATCTGGTTCAGCCCGTGCCGCAGCGCAGTCAGCCCATTCGTGACAGACGCCATGCACGGCAGGAAGGACGCATAGCGGTGTTCCAGCCTCTTGATGGCAAGGAGAAGGTATTGCACAAGGTAGCCCTCGGTGGCATCTGGCGCGACAGGCACGTCGCGACTTTTGAGGAACTCAAATGGATCGCCTGGGGGGTCAGCATGGGGCCTGTCCTCCAGGTGCTCAAAGGCGTCGCGGCATGCATCGCGGAAGATCCTGTCCTTCAGGAGAAGGGCCTTCTTCTTCAGATTTTCGTTGTACTTCTCCTGCTTCTGCTCGCCGTCCAGGCTCTCAGGTTCCTGGACAATGCTGCAGACCCGCATATAGTTGAAGGAACCGATCCCATGCTTATCCCCACTTGGAATCTCAATTTCAATGGGCACAAGCGGCTCCCCATCAACCATCGAACAGCAACAATGGGCGGGGGGGGGGGGCGATCGCAGCCCGCGCCCCGCCCACCTGGACTCACCCCGCCCCCCCCGGTCGCCAGGCTGGAGGCTGGACGCCCCACGGCGCCCCCCCCTCCGGCCCCCGCCCCCACGCAGCGGGGCCTACCTACGGCCGGGTGCACCGCGTGGTCAAAACTGCTGTTCTCCGCCACCCCCTCTCCCTCGCTTGAAGGCAATAGCGACTCGTTTGCGAAGAGAATTTGTTTCAGGGGTTGGGTGGGTGGGGAGGATGGGGGGGGATGCCCTCTTCTGTTCGGGGCGTTGAAGGGTGTGTGTGTGTGTGTGTCCCCGGGGGTTGTGTCGGTGGATATCACATCAAGAGCAAGTTGGGTGTGTGTCTGTGATAATATTAAAAGATTCGCGCGTGTGTTTGTGGGTTTGCTTTGCGGTGTGGGGAATGAATGGGGGGGATGGCTTTGTTTGGCGTCGGAACACACAACCCCAGCGGGCACCATTGTGGTGGATCAAAGGAAGGCGTCAAGAGGGGGAATGGAGGCTCCATCTCATCGCAGCTCGATCCGTGCACACACTAATAATATCCGATACAGACAGATACCCCAGACATGCTCACCTTGAAGCACAATGCAGCTGCAGGATGGACGCACGCAGGCGCCAGTCACCCCTCCGGCAGTAAGTATACCCTTCCCCTTCAGCCCAGGGGTGGCAAGTTCTCTCCATCACGTTGCAGCACGACAACCCCCCCTCCCCGCCCCCCCGCTCCACGACCCCCTGAGAATCACCCATCTAGTGGAACAGCTTTTATCTACCTTCACCACACATTGCACAGTCGAGGTGTCAGTGGGGGGGGGGGGGTTTGGTTTCTTTTTTTGCTCTCAAAAAAGCACACGCGCCGTATGACCGCGCCCCCTAATTCCACCTCTCTGTGCCCCAACTGAATTCATGCGAACCTTTCGTGTTGTCTGCTGTGAGCAGGCGGATCTCTTTTGTGTGTCCCGTGCGGAGGCTCGCTTCACTCAGGCGGCATTGCACGGCGTTTGAGGCTTTCTGGAGGCTGTGTATCAAGCACCGGGTCCGCCGCCTCACCGCTAGGCGAGGTGGATGCGTCCAGGTCGGAGCCACGCCGCTTCACACCCTCTCCTGTACAGCCGGTGGTGTCTCGCGTCATGATGACGGAAGCCTCGTCGACAAAGCCTTGCTTGAGGAGATCGCTGGAAGCGATCAGCCCGCTGCTAAGCAGGTTGCCGAACATCGCAACCATATCATCAAAGTCGTTGTTTCCCGGGCTTGCTGTGTGCGGGGAGGCTGCCTCACACGGCGAGGTCGGAGGTGTCCGTGACACCCGGCTGTGCTCCGCACCATCGACATCCATCACGAAAACACCCCACCCACCCCCCGCACCCCTCACTGGAACAGGGGGGTGGAGAAGGCGGGAAATGGGGAAGATGCCAAGATCAAGCAGAAGGTCCTGAGAAGGAGCACATCGTCCGTTGCGGGAGGGGTGGGGTGGGGTTGGGGTCTGGGTTGGTAGGGGGGAGGGATAGAGGCGCGTTGGGTGTGGGCAATATCTAAAACCTAAAGGAGAACGGCGCTGCCACACTATCACGGTGTAACACCATTTTTGCGTTTATCCTGCCGGAACTCCTGCACAACTCCCTCTCCTATTCGCCCGACTCTACTGATCTATGCAGGATAATGTGTACGTAAACGCGCAGGGGAGGTGTGGGTGGGGGAGAGAGAGAGAGAGGGAGAGAACGAACAGGTGGGACGCTAAGGAGAACCCCAAGACACAACCCCACCCTTCGGGACTACCCCCCTCCTCTCTTCACCCCTTCGCACCCCCTCTCCACGTCGGCCAGCCGTCACCCCAATCGTCTCCTGAAAACCCTGGGGCACGCTGCACCTTGGAGCCGCAGCTTCCGCGACGGGGTCGCGGGTTCCTCCTCGCATCACCACCACCACCCTGAGCATCCACCGTCACCCGGCTTGGAGGAGTCCGCGGGTTGGGCAGGCGGGGCGAGGCGACAGGGGAGAGAAACCCGCCGGGCGCACCACCGGGTGCGCCCGGCTGCCCTGCCGCCCGGAAGGGGCTGTGGGAGGAGCGGTCCCACCGCTGGGACTCGTGGCTGCGCGATCTGCGCAGATCCTCGGCTGCCCGCTGTAGATCCATCGCACGCTGCACCAAGAGCCTGCCGTTCTCCAGACGCGAGAGATGTTGGGAGCGTGGCCCGGGGGAGGCTATACCCCCTGCCTCGCCTGCTGGGGCCGGGTCGGGGGAAGACACGCCATCGCTCGCCTGTGCCAAACGCGCCGCGGCACGCCCGGCATCAAACCCTTCGAAGCAGTCGGAGAGAACACCCACCACATCCACGGTGAGGCTCTTCACCTCTGCCGACGCCTTGAGGGTCCGCATGATCACTGCGTCGACAGCTTTGGAGCCGTAGGCCTCGCGAACCTCTGTCAAAAGGAGGGACATCAGGTGGAAGCCCTGCAGTGCGTTCTCCCTCCGGTCCAACTCCTGTTTGCTGTCGAGGGCGCGGCGGAGGAGAGAGGCTTCGCCCTCCTCGAGGGCGGCACGCCGTTTGAAGAACTCCAGCTGCACCTCCAGGGTGCCGCGTGCCGCGTCGGCGGAGGCGATGCGGTCGTCGCGTTGGCGGATCTCCTCCCGGTGGTCCCGCTGGGCGGCCTGCATCTCCGCGTCGTGATCGCGCTTCATCGCCTCCACAGCGTCGATCCGGATATACCTGGAAGGGTCGCTGCTGGAGAGGACAAGCGCCTCCCTCTCCCGCACCGACTCCATCAGCTTCTTCCTGTCCTTCAGATGGTATGCCTCGATCTGCTGCAGCTGGCTGGTGAGGGTGTCGATCCGGGTCTGCTGCTGCTGCCTGACATGCACCAGCTCCGCCTTCAGCTCCTTTATCTTCATCAACGCGTCGAGAAGGGTGACCTCGGGCAGGTCCTCTGGAGGCACGCCAGCGGCAGTGGGTGGCATGGTCGGGCCGCGCCCATCGACCCTCGTGCCGACCATGCCAACACCCCACACCCGCCACCCCTCGTGGTGGTTCTGCACAGTGCAGCTGGCAGGAAGAGGTGCGGTGGGAAGGCAAGGTCACCGTCTGTGGTGCTGCAGGGGGTGCAAGGCGGTCATATGTTGGGGGGGAGGGGATGGGCCGGCACCTGTTGAGTGGTGGGGAGGGCGTGTGTGTGGGGTGCGTTCACTGCATAGTAGGCACGCCTGGGGGAGGGGGATGTCGGGCTGACACCGGGACTTAAACACACCAGTCACCTTATGGTCCCGTGGTGTGTAAGCCCGGCGAAGGGGACTGGGGGACCATCAGGTGGCCATACCGATCCTACAGTGGAAGGGGAGACGCAAGGTTGATCACCCTTCACTCGTTATGCAGGTTGTGTGAGACCCAGTGCTATGCTCGGCATGTCGCGCGGGGAGTGGGGAGGGGGCGCTTCCCGAAGAGCTGTGCTGTCGTGTGCATCCGTGGGTGCCGCATGTGAGGCACAGAGATGGAGATGTATCGAGAGATATCGGGCTAGGGTATTTTTTTTGTTACACGGTGGACTCCAGCGGGGGTAGGGTAACCCTTTTCGGGAGTCTCAACTAGGGGGAGTCCAACTCCCGCTAGCGGGAGTCTGACTCCCCCTAGCGGGAGTCTTTTCACCTATTTTCACTCATTTTTCCCATGATACCTATGCAATGTGGCACTCGTCACTGAAGTACAGCCACACACACACACACCAAACGGACGTTTCCACCCATCCCAGCTCGCAGACCTGATTCACAAAAATGGGGAAGACGACAACGAAGCCGGCAGTGAAGGTGGCAGCGAAGCCGGCGGCGAAGTCGAGTAAGAAGAAGAAGAGCGCAGAGAGTCCCGAGGCTGCGGAGGCGACGAACATTGTGGCTGATTTTTGCACGGCCTTCCTCGTTAAAAAAGGGGGAAGTGTGCTGACACTGGGATCCATTAGAAGGCTCCTAGCAACGG
The DNA here is from genome assembly GCA_963210315.1 of Rhynchopus euleeides. NCBI lineage: Eukaryota > Euglenozoa > Diplonemea > Diplonemida > Diplonemidae > Rhynchopus > Rhynchopus euleeides. The sequence continues at coordinate 716,541 of OY723280.1, forward strand.
TGTTGACCGGCAAGGAGATCAACAAGCACAGCCCCCAGGTGGCCAACGCCATCACCGCCGTATTCCCTGACATGGACAAGCTCGCTGTGAGGGAGGTCGAGATGATGCAGAAGGACGGCACCCTCCCCGCCACCTACAGGGTTGAGGTGAAGCGCGGGAAGGTGCAAGACACCAAGTTGGTGGGTGTCACCCTCAAGCCAAAGATGCCCTTGGCTTGGGCGGAGGAGGGCCACAAGAAGAATCCGCTGTACCAGCGGGTCCTTGCTGCGCTTGCCCCGGCCTACAAGGAGGTCGAGATGAACAACGTGTACACTGCCGTGCAGCAGGAGGAGGATACTACGACGAAGAATGTGATGCAGCACTTCCCGGTGGTCACCCCGTTGCCTGGGGCAGCCAACGTGCATGTGGTGATGCTCGAGGGGCTGTTGACCCGGGTTGAGTTTTCAGTGACAGGCCTGCAGGTGTCGCTGACGTGTCTTCGCGTGGTCCACGAGGGTTCGACAATCCCCAGCGGCACATACACCGCCACCTATTTCCTCCCCAGGAGCCCTGCCGATGGCGAGCCCATCACCTGCGAGCAGGTGGAGGGGCAGTTGGCCCTGTGGAAGGTCACCGTTCCTTTGGAACAGCCCCGCGCCACGGTGACCGGCTCAGGCCAGGCCAACACCTCCACCGTGGGGAGGTACAAGGACCTGCTGGGGATCGACCTCGCACAGCCTGAGGTCCCCGACACAGAGGAAGAAGCCCCTCCGAGCATCCCGCAGGCCATCACAGTGGAGGAGGACGACATGGACACCCTCTGAGGGAAGCTGGCTGTGCATCAGCCTGCGGAAGTTGAATGATCAGACTGTCATGGAAGCCACAAACCCCACACTCCAAAACATCGACAGTTTTTTCGCTTGGCTACATCTGACGTGGTGTGTGTGTTGCAACCTTATTCGGCTCCACTCACACTCGCTCTCACAGGTGTCACAGGGGGTATTTTCAAGACCCCTGCCATCGAACCATGTCGAATGCAAATGAAGCGAAGAGTGTCGGGGAGACTCTTGCTGCCAACCGGCATGCCCTTCGGATGTCTCAACGGACACTCGCCAAGGTCAACCAGCTTCATAAGGAGCGTGTTGGTGAGAACCTGGGTGTGTCACGAAAGCGACTCCGCGAAATGGAGAAGCCTGCCTGCGAACGTGTTGAATGGCGCCTTTCCCGTGGTTTGCTCGGGGCATTTGAGTTCCTCGAAGAAGAGGCGGGAGAATCATCGACAATGCAGTGTAGCGTGCCACTTCTCGGCGTCATGTACACGGACGGATACACGCCACGTAATTCATTACGTTCCGATAACGCACGTGTCCGTCTGTCTCTCGGGGTCATCAATCCCGAAAACACGATGACTGCGCCGGGTATTACTTTCTCAGACCTTCCGAAAGGTGATCACAAGCTGTTCCAAAATCACGCGTTGCTGCAACAGATCATGAGGCTGCACAAAGCGAAAATCTTCCGAGGGGTGCATGTCGCGAGTGTGTCCATAGCAAGAATAACCGCCGACCATGCTGAGCAGTGGGCAACAATGAGGCGATGCGGGGGGCGAGGGCACCGATGCTCACTGTGCGACATCCCAGAAGAACGCTGGTATCAACAGGTGCATCGATACCCGCACCTGACTCTCTCTGAGATGAAAGAGGCTGGCTACCCCTCCCTCTTGGCAGGTGTGCTTCCCAATGCCCGCTACGTCACCCCAGCACTCCATGACTGCAAGGGGCTCGCCATGCGGCTGATCAGGGTACTGGATGAGACAACAAAAAAAATATTCGACAAGACCTGTACAAACCTTGCACTGAATGTGTCGCAGAATGGGACAGGTGCTCAGTTCCGGAAGGTCGTGCTTGCCATGTCACAGGACACCACCTACAAGGGCTTGTTCCGCTACCTCTTTGTCTCCCTTGCAGACCTCATGCATTTCCGGTATGCAGACATCCCCTGGCGCTTCTGGGGATGCAAGGATGAGTCAGCCCGGATTCCCTTCTTGCGTGCTCGGATCTCAGGGCATATATTTCACTGGTTGATGGAGCATGCCGAAAAGGGATCAACGCGCAATGCCTACGTACACAGTCTCCATCATTGGTGGGCTCCAGAAGATGCAGTGCCTCTGCAGAACAACGACGAATTTGAAGAAGCAGAGAACGGACATCGCAAGAAAGATGCCGTTACAATCGCCAGCTCCGCAACTTACGAGAGAGATCTTGCAATGGCAGAAGAGAAGCGGCGCGAATCGGGCATGCCTTGGAAGGTTGCGCACCTGTCGCAGGACGGGATCCTCGGGTATAGAGAAGTCATTCTGTGTCCGTGTCTGCACACCCGACACGCTCATAGATTGGCTGTGTATGTTCTTTGCACACAGTTGACACAGCTGCAGAAGGGGTTTGTGCACTGCAACACACAGGACTTCGTTGAACCCAGCAGCGCGCCCTACTTCCTGTTCCGGTTCCCCGAAGGACACCGCAAATTATCGCTCTGCTTGTGCAAAATGCCAATCCCGCTGGGGGCGACTTTCACACCATTCGTGTCATCCGAGGCGACTTTGAGCACGCTTGACCAACGCGCACAGCAGGAGGGGGATGACAGTTCTGACGAAGAAGATGAGGAAAGCCTGCAGGATGGTTTGTCTTGCCCAAGGTGTAACACAACTACGACAGGCGACGGCCGCACTTTGACACCTCAAATTCTAACCGCTCACCTCCGCAGGTGCAGCCGCTACCAGGAGGATAGGTAGGTAGTCCAGAGTCCGGGGAAACTGACAGAAGCAAAACAAGCCCCTCCCCATCCCTCTTCCACCTTCCCCCCGCATGATTTTACCCCCCACGCCAGTAGACTGTAACTATATCATGGGAAAAATGGATGAAAATAGGTGAAAAGACTCCCGCTAGGGGGAGTCAGACTCCCGCTAGCGGGAGTCTTTGACACCCTCTCAGACTCCCGCTCCCAGACTCCCGCTAGGGCCGCTGGAGTCCACCGTGTAGGAAAACAATCACAGCACACACACACACACACCCTCCCACAGCTGCAACAGAAAGTCGGGGCCGGTTTTGCCGCCTTTTTTTTGAGGGGGGGGGGGGGCGAGGAATTGGCGGGCCGTGTGACGCTGTAACAAAGGCAGCATTAACACTGCCACCACACCCACACCCATCCCACAAGCCCCCCTCTCTCTCTCTCTCCCCAGCCATCGGGTTAGGTTGACGGGAAGGTGGAGGGATGCACGTGTGTGTGGAGACACACACGCACCCCACCACCAATCCCCAGACGTTGGAGTGAAGATACAGACAGCGGGGGGCCAGGCCGCACACACCGACCCGCCCCAGCCTCGGGGGATGGGGTGTCGGCCACGGCTGCCGAGCACCCCCCACCCCCACCCCTCCCTTCCCTCGGGCAGTTCGGCAGGTCGCTGCCCAGGGTTGCGGCTCGGGGGCAGGGTACTACTTCCCAAGAGAGGAGAAGAGATCCATCAGGTTGAACTGTGTTGGTGGTGGTGTTTAGGCAGAGTTTCACATTTCACATTTCACGCCACCCTCCCCCTTCTGCAGGGATGCACAAACGCACCGGACATATCCTCAACAGAAGAAAAACAAAAAATTCTGGTGGGAAAATTGTATCTGATCTACACTTCTCCGAGCGGGTGAGGCGCGGTGGGCGAGCCCCCCACTCCTCCACAGTCAGGAGAGGTTGTGAAATGTGCGAACACCCTCTCCGAACCTGTCATACCTGCTTCTTTTTGTGCGCCATCAGATGCCCCCGCACTTCTGGATCTTTGCAGAGCTCCATTGTGGCGTACTCTGTGAGGGGGTGAGGGTGTTGTATGCAAGGCCCAAACAATGCAGACAGCCCCCTCCACCGAGAGCTGCCAGAAGCGGCGCCCTGAAGCCATTCCGGTCGGCCAAGACGCCGTATAGAAGGATGGAACAATCCATCGAAAATTGTCGCACGGGTACCCCACCCATCCCGACAAGGCTGGAGGAATACCTTTGGAACACTTCAGGTTGTCATCCACACGCGCCATGCGCTCTGTGAGGTGCTTTATTATGGCAATCTCTGCCGGCAATGCCGTGCACGCCTGCGAGCTTGTCGACGCAGGGTCTTCAAAGTGGGCAACCTGCTTGTGCTCATCGATCTGCGCGCAGACCTGCCCCTTTGCCACCATGCGGACAAGGCACTTTTCCGCCTCCTCTGCAGACGCGAGCCCCACTGAGGATGCAATGTCCTCCAGGCTGAGGGTGTCATAGGTCAGGGTCAGCTTCGACACCTGCTGCGATATGAAGGCCGCTTGGGCCTGCTTCACAAGCCCAAGATTTTTATCAGCCACAAACAGCGCCTGGTGGTTCGCAATGCACCCACCCAGCATCGCGACATTCGTTGACGCCCCTTCGAAGAGCATCGCAAACTCGAGGTACTCCGAGCAGAACCTCCCCACCGCTTTGCTCACCACCGTCGGGCAGTGCTTCGGGAAAACATACGCCTTCCCTTTGCGGATCAGGGTGACGAGGACCAGCTTCTTATAGGCCTCCACGACAATGGCTGAGAGGCAGGTCGCTGGGCAGCAGATGCAGGTCTCAAGCAAGCCTCCCGCCTTGTCGAACTCCTTCAGCCCGATGTACACCAGGCCGCCGTAGTAGTAATACAGGAGGAAGTCTCGCGGCGTCGTGCCGCACTGTTTTGCAGAGACGTCGTAGATAGTCGATCCCAGCAGATCTGCTGCCAGAGCGTAGTGCTTCTGCAGCAGGCACAGACACACGTAATCCGCATGAAGGGGTGTCAGGTGGTCTGTCGACGGGCGCAGCCTCTGGATCCCGTGCAGCTGTAGATCGGGGTGTGGTGTGGGCGGTGGGGCGGTCGGGTGGGGCAGACAAGCGGAGCAACAACTTCTCAGTCCGACAGGAGCAATGCGTCAGAGAGTCACACATGGCGCAGCCGCACTGTACCCCAAACCTGTGTGATGGGCATCTGAACCCTCAAACGAGGCAGACGATGAGCTCTGAAATTCCAACCCCCGCACACCTCCCACCCCTGTGGGCCCCTTCGTCCGCACGGCACACTAGGGCTCCCTGCATACCAGGTGGGGGACGCCCCGTCCAGGGATCTTCAATGCGATGCACATTTCAGTGTAGATGTGGCTCACCAGCCCGATGCGCGAGTCGCGTGTGCATGCCTCGCGTATCTGCGACACATTCATCCCAGCAAAGAACTTCTCCACCAGCTCGAGGTAGGAGCGGGACGCGGTTGCAGGGTTTGCTCGCGAGAGGATGTGCCCCCAGCCTGCACTGTGCTCCACGACATCCAGATGCTGTGGAGTGGGTGGGTGGGTGGGGGTGGGGTGATACGCATATTTGCAGCTGAGCTGGGTCCGAAAAACCTCAAAGAAGAATGTGGAATGCCACCGATTGTAAACCTCGCCACACCCTCTCCCCGCTCCCGGAGCTCACCACGACACGAAGTCCCCTGACATACCCCGAGCATCATCCCGATGCACTGCGGATTTTTCCGGATAAAATCAGTGTGCTGTGGGGTGAAAAGATTCTCCAGCGCCGCCCAGTCACCCTTCCCCGTCTCCTTCTGTATAGCACGCGTCAATGTATTCATAATCTCCATTGTGCCGGCGCCCCCCCACCCTCAAATCCGGCGATGTGCTGCGAACCTCTCTCTGCTTCTGCTGATACGACCGATCCTGTGTTCGACCTACCCTCAAGGTTACGCAGGCAGAGACACAATGGCCCCAAAAAATCTACGCTCGTCGAGCCTGGGGGTCGGCCAGTGGGATAGGGGTGGTGTGGCCTTGTGTGGCGGCAGGCGATTTGTGTGTAGTGTGCTGCCTGTTGGGGAGGGTGCATCATGGGAAAGGGCAGATGGGGGGGCTTGTGTGTCATGAATCCACCAACCGAATCGTGCTAGCTCAACTCTGGAAAGAAGTGCCCCTTTTCAGGGGGGTTGGGGGGGGGGGGGGGTTCAGTCAGTCCTCAGCCACACACTCCCTCGGCAGTCTGCCCACACACACACACAGGGTGAGGGAAGAGGTTTGTTCGCAGAAGAGAAATCGTTGGGGGGTGGGGCGGTGCTGGCTGGAGCAGCACCGCCCCGTAAAAACTGTGCTCTTTTCGGCGTGTCTGACAGACCGCATCCCCCTCAGAAAAGACCTTTTTTCGCAAAGTAACGCCTTTTCAAGCTAGAGGGGCGTGTTTGTGTGTGGAACAGCGGGAGATCGTATCACATCAAGGTGATCGGTCTGTGTGTGTTTTGAAAGCGGGGCACCCAATTAGCAAGCAAGCTTGGCATGGCAAAAAATAAAATGCAAAACGATTAACTTCGGTGGTGTGGCGATCACCCTCCACAACACACCACAGCTGCACTGAGGGGCAAGCAGAGAGAGACGGTGGGTGGAAGCTGGTCGGTTGGCTGTGGAGGTAGCCACCCCTCTTTTGTTACACTGTACTGTCTTTTGAAATGTCAGAGTTTTTCGAAAACGCACAAAAAAAAACCATCCCCCCAAAAACACGACATGTCCAACCAAACCAAAAATCCACGCTCGCTTGTCCACCCCCAGAGCTGGCAGAGTGGAATAGCTGCCCCTCGGCTTGGGCGGTAGCGCGTCTGGAGACCACTTTTCCCACGCCCTCCCATAACTGCCGATGCACCACTACATTATCACACGGGTTGAGCTGACACGCGGCAGAGTGTAGTGGTCACGAAGCGCTCGCCGTTCGTAGATACGAGTGATGCCACACACCTTCGCCTTTGGCTTCTGCAATCATAGGCTATGAGACGAATGCAGAACAACAGGAGGGTTACATTACCCCTGCTACCTCAACCACAATACTAAACAGACAAACATGCTACACGTGGTTACCATCCATTTCTTCTTCTTTTTTTGCACTTGGCTAGGAACTGCACACACAATCCCTGCCGGAGAAGGCAGGGCAGGCGGTATCTTTTTCCCCCTCCCACCCACCCCCCACCCCCCTCCCCCCTCCCTCTCCTCACCCCCGTTTCAACTCAACACCCCGCTGGTCGTGTGGGTTTTACTCCTTCTTCTCCTTCGCCCCCCAGTACATGAAGAACTGGAGGATGATAACCCCCCCGAGGAAGGCGTTGAGTGCATAGGCGCCAGTCATCACAGGGTCGCCCACCTGCATGATGGTAGTGAACACGCGCGCCGCTGACCCGCCGAAGTTGAGGAACCACGTGAGGAAGGCAGCGTTGCCGGTCGACTTGTTCTTGTGGAAGATCAGGATCTGGGGCAGCTTCGACGCAAGGCTGATAGGAATGATGACAAGGTACAGCAGCTCGTAGATGGGCATGGGCTCCACACCCTTGATCGGGAGGTCCACCTGCTGGTTGAACACACCCGTGAGGAAGCCGTAGGCGTAGACACCCAGCGCAGCAAGGACCATGTAGCGCGGCAGGCTGAGGAACAGGCGGTTGTAGTACATCAGCATGAAGAAGAGCACCAACACCTGGATCCCGCAGATGCCGTTCTCAGCGTAGGTCTCCAGAGGCATGTTCTTGACCTGCCCGTAGAGGAAGCTCGTCAGGAACACCACACCCTCCAGGAGGGTCGTCGACTCGCTGACGCCATCGGAGCTGCCGGCACGCACGATGTTGATGATCTGCGGCACCTTCAGGGACACGCTCCCCCCCACAATGGCGTACCCAAGCATCTGCGAGAAAAGCTTCGCAGGGTCAGAGAAGTCCAGAGAGGCCATTGTTGCGGCAGACAAGATAATCACCCCTGTGCGCTGTGGGTGGTGGTGAGACTCTCCGCAACCCGCTGGCACAGAAAGTCGATCAAAAGAAAGTGATGTTGTGGAAGTGCGAAGGTGTGGAGGGAAGAGGGAGGTGAGTGGGAGTGGCAACGTTATTTCAAAGCTTTGCACCCGAAACTGTCAGCGTTAAGGCAAAGTGAATCAGCACCAAGCAGAGCCCGGGTCATTGGACCGGCCCTGATGCATCCGCTGCAACACCCTTACCACCCTGGGTAGAAGGGACTCGCAGCAGGACGGATCTCAAGATCTCCCTTCAGGCTCTCGCAGATGTACTCGAGTTAATGCGGATCTTGTTGAGTTGCTGCAAGGGCTATGTCACGTTCACCCTTCAGGCTGTCGTCTGCGTACTTGAGTGAATACCCATCTTGTTGAACTGCAGCAAGAACAATCTCACGATCACCCTTCAGGCTGTCGTGTGCGTACTTGAGTGAGCACCCATCACGTTGAACTGCAGCAAGAACGATCTCACGATCTCCTTTCAGCTTCTCGTGTGCGTACTGGAGTGTGGGCCCATGTTGTTGAACAGCAGCAAGAACGATCTCACGATCACCCTTCAGGCTGTCGTGTGCGTCCTGGAGTGAGTGTCCATGTTGTTGAACTGCAGCAAGAACGATCTCACGATCTCCCTTCAGGCTGTCGTGTGCGTACCGGAGCGAGTCCCCATCTTGTTGAGCAGCAGCAAGAACCAACTCACGATCACCCTTCAGGCTGTCGTCTGCGAACTCGAGTGAGTGCCCATGTTGTTGAACTGCAGCAAGAACGATCTCACGATCTCCCTTCAGGCTGTCGTCTGCGTACTCGAGTGAGTGCCCATGTTGTTGAACTGCAGCAAGAAAGATCTCACGATCTCCCATCAGACTGTCGTGTGCGTACTCGAGTAAGAACCCATCTTGTTGAACTGCAGCAAGAACGATCTCACGATCTCCCATCAGACTGTCGTGTGCATACTGGAGTGAGTCCACATCTTGTTGAACTGCAACAAGAACGATCTCACGATCGCCCTGCAGGCTGTCGTGTGCGTACTTGAGTGAACGCCCATGTCGTTGAACTGCAGCAAGAACGATCTCACGATCACCCTTCAGGCTGTCGTCTGCGTACTCCAGATTATGGCCATGCACTTGAACTGCAGCAAGAACAAGTTCACGATCTCCATTCATGGTAGTGTGTGCATGTTCTAACCAGGATCTCAGTCGCCCCCTGAAGTTCCAGAATCCGCCAGTTACTTGATCCCGAACTACTCGAAGGATCTCATCACGTGTCGTCACCCACAGCGGGACCTCCCACAGCTGCTTCTCCCCCTTGTGGACCGCATCGAGGTGACGGTAGGGACAGAGGGTGACGCGAACCACACACCCGGCTTCGACACCTGCATGGCTGCACAGAGGCTCGTCGTCACACACCGCTTTGCCCCCCACCGACAGATGCACGTCCTCTTCCTCCACACCATCAGGGTAGCGGAACGCCTCGCGTGCTTCGAGCTTCAGCCTGTCGGGCTTCTCGTCCATCCCGATGTCGACAGCGTGCGTCACGCCTGTCGCCGCATCCTCCAGGAACACCTCCATGACCACGCCTGTGGAAAGTTAGCAGCGCCCTGCAGGGTGGTGTGGCTCTGTGTGTGTTGCAATCAATCAGGAGGCTTGCGCCCGCTCAGCGTGGTGCATGGTCATAATGACGATTCTCATCAGGTGCAAGTGTGTGTCTCGGGTCCATAGACGACGGGACGAGGGAGGTGAGTGGGGGTGGCAACGTCATTTCAAAGCTTTGCACCCGTCATCCCACATCGTGCGCTACATTTTTTTAGCTTGCTTTTGATTCGCTACAGCATGCGCAAAAGAGCATTTCTGCCCCCCCGTGGGCCGGGGTATTCTTCGACCGTGTCGGGAGGAGGAGAGCTGTTCACCAGGTGCAGGAGAACACAGCGGCAGGGCCATACTCGAAGCATTAGAAATCTACAGGGCTGGGAAGGCATGGCTTCCCAATAGAAAAGGAGAGGCAAATCAGGCATACAGGGTATACACAGAAGAAGGGTTTCAATCAACCTAAGACCATTCGGGCAGGGGCACAAGGGAAAAATTTATACAAACCCGAAGAAGCATCCCGCTGGATTGTGAAGCGTAAAGTGACGCAAACAGACAACACCTGGCTTTCGTCGGAAAGCCATAAATTAGCCAAGCAACAGCCCCCCCAGACACACACACACGCACACCCTCACACTCTCCTTTCCGGTTGCTCACCCTCCAGACAGCAATGCGCTGAGGTGTGTGTGCAACGAGAGCCCACACGGGGCGGGGTTACGGGCCCGCTGGGCAGGACACTCTTTCACAAACAGCGCGTCCGCCCTGTCGAGCTCTGCCTGCACAAGGCTCTGCAGGGATACAATCTCCTGTGACGTCGGGACAGGCCCACAGCCACTCTGTGCACGCTCATCATGCTCGCGCTGGCACAGAAGCTCGAGGTACCCCAGCTGTGCCAGGTCAGCAGTCCGTGCCGCATCGGATGCTGCCTCGTCGCTGTCGGAAAACGCCGCATTCGCTACCTTCTTCACAGGCCCATCCAGAACGTCCATCCCAGAGAGGATGGAACGCAGCTCAGACACCTCCTTCCTCTTCTCCCTCAGGGCAGCATCCACTTGGGGGAGGGCAGTGCCCGCAGGCACAGCCGCAGCAGCAACAGACATCCCTGTTGCTGGGGTGCCGGGTGGTGGGGTGGGGTGGGGATGGGAGAACCTTATCATCAAGCTGCACAGACAAGATAGAGAGGGGTGGGGGGGGGATGTGGGCGGTGGGTCCCGTCTCTTGCACTCTCGAGTAGTTCAACCCGACCCCCACTGTTCGCCAACAGCTTGGCTGCCTCCTCCTGGAGGAGGTGGGGGGGATGAGGGCTCACGTTATGTGGATAGGCAGCAAAGCGGCACACGACATGGGGGGCACATCGGGGTGGTGGTTCGGGAAGTGGGGCGTTCCGCACTGTCATGAAAAAATGATGAGTTCATCATGGTTCTCATCGGAGGGAAAACACTGCGTGTATCCCAAAGCAAACAGGCTGGGTCAGCGGAAATGGTTGCGAAGTGTTGTTTACATCCACCCGCACAGGGGTGTCGGAAGTAGCGAATATTCTTCGTGTCTCATCATGCACAGGGCTGCGAACCTGGGAAACCCTTCTTGCATGCAGGCAACATACACATGCTGTTCTGCGGGACTCACACTGGCACTGGCAGTGCAGGTCAGGACCCTCAAAGTTAGCAACACTGTGCCTTGTAGCACTCGGGAACACGGACCAAGGGTGGTATTTTCATCATGCCTGTTTGCTTTGATCATCCCTCTGCTGCCGAACAGCCGCACACATGCAAGCAAACACATGCACCCCGCCTCTGCATCTCGGCGTGCTTCCGTGGCGCAAGCTCATTGCAGAGCGAAGCACAAGCACCCGGTGTAGCTGCCTTCGTCACGTTGCCTTGTGTGTGCCTGTGGCAACACCGCACGAGCACCACACATCTCGCAGCCTTCATGACCACACCGCAGGACGGAGCCACACGGCGGGAGATACAAGCAGCTTCAGAGAGACGACACACACAAACACATAAGACAAGGGGAGGAAAGCTTGAAAACAGGCTTCCGTGACGTGATGAAGATGTGTGCTCCTTCAGCATGAAACTGTCAGCGTTAAGGCAAAGTGAATCAGCACCAAGCAGAGCCCGGGTCATTGGAAAGAAGACTTGGAACCTAGTGTCTCATCAATGGATACACGTGCCTGCAGATCGAGATTGCAGCAGTCTTGGGCTGTGAGTCAAGTGGGGGAGTGAGGGTCTCGTGTGTCAGCAGATCAAATGTGTGTGTGTGTTGCAATCAATCAGGAGGCTTGCGCCCGCTCAGCGTGGTGCATGGTCATAATGACAATTCTCATCAGGTGCAAGTGTGTGTCTCGGGTCCACAGACGGTGGGATAGGAAGTCAGTGGGAAGCACAAGGGTGTGGTGTCAAGGGTGGTGGTGACGTCGCTTCCCAACGAACTTGCCATCAGTCGTAGCAGGTTCCTGACATTCTGTTGAACTGCAGAAAGAATGATTGCAATCACCCTGAGAAACAACACTGACAAGGAACATACAAGGAACCCATGCAGGTTCGAGAGGTGCCTCACCTGCCAGCACCTTGAAGATACAAGACGCACAGTTGACCTCCTTTCTTACGCACTTCCGAGGAGATGGTGCGGAACAGGAACCGTTCGTGATATTTACCAGGCTCCTTGCAATCGGAGGGTGGTGGGGGTAAAGAAACGTCACGAGGACTCTTCATCTCGCTGATGGGAGCAAGCAGATACACCCTCGCAATCGTGTGCGGAGGCGATGGACCCGCCATCTTGTTGAAGTGCTAGAGGCTGTCGTGTGCGTACTGGAGGTAACTGCCATGTTCTTGAACTGCAGCAAGAACGATCTCACGATCTCCCATCAGGCTGTCGTCTGCGTACTGGAGTGAGTTCGCATTTTCTTGAACTGCAACAAGAACGATCTCACGATCACCCTTCAGGCTGTCGTGTGCGTACTCGAGTGAGCACCCATCACGTTGAACTGCAGCAAGAACGATCTCACGATCACCCTTCAGGCTGTCGTCTGCGTACTGGAGTGAGCACCCACGTTGTTGAACTGCAGCAAGTACGATCTCACTATCTCCTTTCAGGCCGTCGTGTGCGCCCTCCAGATTATAGCCATGCACTTGAACTGCAGCAAGAACAAGTTCACGATCTCCATTCACGGTAGTGTGTGCATCTTTCAACCAGGGTTGCGGTTGCCCCCAGCCGTCCCTGAGTCCGTCAGTTGCTTGAAGGATGTCATCACGTGTCGTCACCCACAGCGGGACCTCCCACAGCCTTTTCTCCCCCCTGCGGGCCGCATCGAGGTGACGGTCGGGACAGAGGGTAACGTGAACCACACACCCGGCTTCGACACCTGCATGGCTGCACAGAGGCTCGTCGTCACACACCGCTTTGCCCCCCACCGACAGATGCACGTCCTCCTCCTCCACACCATCAGGGTAGCGGAACGCCTCGCCTGCTTCGAGCTTCAGCCTGTCGGGCTTCTCGTCCATCCCGATGTCGACAGCGTGCGTCACGCCTGTCGCCGCATCCTTCAGGAACACCTCCATGACCACGCCTGTGAAAAGTTAGCAGCGCCCTGCAGGGTGGTGTGGCTCTGTGTGTGTTGCAATCAAATAGGCTACTTGCAGCAGTCTTGGGCTGCGAGTCAAGTGGAGGAGTGAGGGTCTCATGTGTCAGCAGATCAAATGTGTGTGTGTGTGTGTTGCAATCAATCAGGAGGCTTGCGCCCGCTCAGTGTTGTGCATGGTCAGAATGACGATTCTCATCAGGTGCAAGTGTGTGCCCTTGACATACATGTATTTCTACATGTAAAAATTGCAAGATCCCACCGTGCAGACAAGAGAGTGAGGGGGAAGGGGGATGTGGGCGGGGGGTCCTGTCTCTTGCACTCTCGAGTAGTTCAACCCGACCCCCACTGTTCGCCAACAGCTTGGCTGCCTCCTCCTGGAGGGGGGGGGGGCTGTGGGGGAGATGTGGTTCAGTCGGTTTAGTGTGAGAGCAGGGGGGGGGGTCGGAGAAGGAGGAAGAGGAGGAGGAGGAGACTTTCCATCTGTCTGTGGCACGTATCTGCCCCCACCCCCTTACCACCTTCTCGGCCATCTGCCCTCTCCCTCGCGCTCAGTCCAATGAGAACCAGCCGCCACGGTGCCCCCAGCAGACAACTTGAAAGATGGTTGGCGGTCTTAAAGATGGTGCCAAACCAGATCAGCCAACAGTTAGCTGGGCTGACCAAGCTTTCTGTTTTGAGGGCGAAAGTGATGGTAATAACGATTTACACGACAAGCTGGACAAGCCCTCAGGGTGCGTTTGATGCCCGCACACACGCTCACAAGAAATGAGCAGATTCTCAGGCCAGAGGGTGGTGGTGGGGTGGGTGGAAGCGTCCCACCTAAAGAGGCCCATCCCAAGAAAGACACCCATGCCTGCAAGCAGCCCAATAAGCTCTGCACCAACAGACGCTGACATGGCACTCAAGGCTCGCGGCACACACAGGACACGAATGAGGCACACAGAAGGAAAGCTGCTGGTGTTTTATTGTTCGGACGTAACACGTAGACACCCTTTCACCCGACCCCACGTCCCCCTGGGTCCGACCTTAGCCCTGCCACAGAGCCACCACCACCGCTGCCGCCGCTTCTTCACATGGAGGAGACGCCGCACTTGGGGGTAGGGTTAGCATCGTGCGACACACGGGGCAGAGCAGGGGCGCGTGTGGACTGCCCGATTGCGCTCACCACATCCGAGTAACACGCATCGAGGTTGTCGTTGACAAGCTCGTAGGTGAAGAAGCTGTGGGTGTCGCAGAAGGCGATCTCCCCCAGCGCGTTGGTGAGGCGCTTCACAATCTTCTCCTCCGTCTCGGTGCCGCGCCCGCGGAGGCGGCGCTCCAGCTCCTCCTTGGAGGGGGGCTTGATGAAGACTCCGACGAAGGGGATCCCTGCCTTCGCCACCTTCTGCGCCCCCTGAATGTCGATATCCAGCACGCACAGCTTGCCTGTCCTCTGCACATCCGACACGGCACGCTTGGAGGTGCCGTAGTAGTTCCCGTGCACCTCTGCGTATTCAACAAACTCCCCACGCTCGATCATCGCCTTGATCTCCTCCTTGCTGGTGAAGTGGTAGTCCTTGCCGTCCACCTCACCCGGGCGGGGCAGGCGTGTGGTGTGAGAGATGCTGAACCCGAACTGTGTCGGGTATTCGCTGAAGAGGCGCGCCAGCAGGGTGCCCTTCCCGACACCCGAGGGACCGCAGACAACAACGAGCTCCGGGTAGCAGCGCTCCAGCTTCTTCCCGTTCAGCTCTGCCGTCTCGGCATCGGGAGACAGCACCAGGGTGCCGTCCTGGGTGGTGACGGTGTCCTTAGTGCTTGCCACAGTCCCTGAGAGCCCCCCCGTCACACGGTCACCCCACTGCTTCAGGGAGATGATGTCACCCTGCGGCAGCTTCCAGTATCCGGTGAAGGGCTGCGGGTTCTGCACGAAGGCGAGCTGTAATGAAATGTGATGCGATACGATGTGTATGTGTGTGTGGTGAACACAGCAGAAGGCGGGGGAGGGGCGTGCGAGGAAGGATCGCCCCACACGGGGGTGGCATCGGATTCGACGCGTGCCCTTCGTTCCCCCCTCCCCGTCAGTCAGATCTCCCACAGCTTGAATGGGTTTTGATCTCGTTGTTTGCAGCAGAATTCGCTCCAGACGACATACCCCATGACGCGTTCTGAACAGGCACAAGACACACACAGCCATCCCCCCCACCCCACCCCAGCCCCTTCTCTAAACACAAGGCGCCTGCAGCCATACCACGGAGTACGACCCATGCTGGATAGCGAACACACCTGTCACCACGCCTGCGCCGAGGCGCAGAGACTTGTGATTGAAACGCATGGCCTTCCTAGCGCTGTCGGAGGGCGTGGGACGGGGGGGGGGCCCTGTCGGGGTGGATGTGGTGGCCGGCCACTGGGGTATTTTCAAGTGGGGCAAGGGGGGGGGGGGGGTAGGGGGGGCTAAAACCGTAAAGATACCCCAATTTTCAACATCACCCCAGAGAGGCCCCCATGGGCACCAAAAGCTCGGAAACACCCCATATCACCCCGGAAACTCGGTATCTGACCGGAATAGGCCCGAATTCGGCTCAGAAAGCATAGTGTCATAACGGCCGTCATGGAGGGAGTGGATTTTCTGAGAATTCACTACCTCAGTTCCCGCTACCGAAATATAAAAACGGCCGTTTTCATATTTTGTTGGCGAAAAAACGGCCGTTTTTTTCCCCCTCCTATTTTCCTTTGGAGATTCGCCTCCTGCTTACCGTACCGAGCTGAGGAAACACACTTGACAACTCCCTGTTGCCTGCACATGACATTGGGCACTGCGATTCTCTGTCGACTGTACAAAGAAAAATGGCTTCCGCCCTGCCTGTCGCTCGACAAGCAGCAGACACCCGAGAGCAGAGAGGTTCAGCCCCTCCTCGGGACACACTTCTTGACAGCATCATGCACCATGCCAGCCGGTGATCCGGTGAACAACGCACCCCGGGCGATCCGAAGTTGCAAGCCTGCCACTGAGGGTATCGCACTCCGACAGCGCCAGCTGTTTCCCTGGCTCTGCACTTTCAACGCTGCGTTCTTCTTCTTCTTGATATGGCGCGGTCCGTCAAAGTGGTCCACGAAGTCTGAACTCTTCGCATCATACTTGAAGGCGCGCTCACAATGCTTGCTGCAGGGTATCCCTTGCAGTGGGGAGGCACTCCTGGTGGTGGGATCTCGCCTGCTGACCCACGCCCCATACAAAATGCCCAGGTAAAAAAACGGCCGTTTTTTAAAATGCTGAAAATCAGCGGCCGTTTTTGCAAGTCCACAAAATACAAGGGATTTTTTAAAACGGCCGCTATGCAACCATGAGAAAGCATGTTTTTTGCGACTCTAATTTTGTGGCTCAGATGTGGTACCAGTGCCGAGCCAGTTTGCAGCATGCAAATCGACTTCAATCGAATCCTTCATCGATCTAGACCTGATTGAGGCCGTGGAGCGATTTAACAGCGCCATCGGAGCACCCGGGGGCGACAAGCAGCACCACGGGGGCAGGGGCAAAAGTGATTTGCACACAAGATCGCGGTATGCCACCCCGCATTAGAGCACGCGGAGAAGGAAGTGGTGGCAGCCTGGCGCGAAAGGGTGGGAAGGCCATGGCTGCACAGGTTCAGTGAGATGCGGGAGCGATGACATCTTCTTTCACGACCCTGAGGCCTCAGCTGCCCTGGATACTGTGTACCTGACCACCGATAGGGTGGAGTGCTGTCATGGGGTCACATCCTGGTGATCATCGCGACAGATTGACGCCAGCCCCTATCGCATTGGGCAGCTCACGGTATTCAGGCAGAACCTCCGCACACAACTGCAGCTCGGGATGGACCTCCTCTCTACCGACAACGAGATCCATTAGGCGCGGCAGCGGGCAACCCTCCTTTCGCATGCGGAGGCGTATGATGAGGCATACGCTGTACGAAAGAAGGCGGAGCTTCAGGGGAAGTACTCTTTCCGTACGTATTCTTGATCTCAAATAAAAGGTGAATGGGCGAAGAGGATCAAGCCTGGCCCGAAGTGGCTCAAGCGCGACGACATTGATGCACTGGGAACACATGACTTCAAGCCCCCAGTGCCCGCAGAAAAGAGTTCCCGGCGGCGGTTGTTCGAGGGTCATTTAGGGGGCCGAAGCGGTACCACATCTGAGCCACCTGAAAAAACCCAGGAAAAATCACGTTTCTGGGCCTCTCTGGACCACATAGGTCACCTAAACCCCCCAGAAACACGTTTCCAGGCCGGTCTGGGTCGGTTTCTAACCTTGGTTTCACACTTCGGGGTGCTCCCTGAAAAAGTGGGGTATCTTAACGTTTTTTGGGTTGAATTAGCCCCCCCTAGGGCAGTGGTGGCAGCGTACGGCCGTACGGTACGCGTACGCCGTACGCACTTTCTGAAAATCGCGCTGCGTACGCGTACGCAGATTTTGCGTACGGCTGGTATTCCTGGTCTCTCAGCACACAGTAGGCCACCCAGCGGGTGGCTGGGACCTGGCCTTTGTCCCTGCCTTTCACCGATGGTTCCTTGACGCGCACGTGGCGAATAACTCGCAACACCTGCAAGTACACCCGCAAGCATACTGCAAAAGGTACCAGTTCCGACTGGAAGGCTCGAAGGCTGCCCCTGGTACACCTGAGTTCGACTGTCGGATTTGGTGTGTGGCCATGGCCGTCTCCTGTGCTCCATAGACTGCCGTACGCAGCGCGGTACGCGTACGCGTACGCCGTACGCACTTTCTGAAAATCACGCTGCGTACGCGTACGCAGCCACCACTGCCCTAGGGGGGGGGGGGCAGGGGCGGGAGGGGGGGGGGGGAGGGAGGGGGGTTGTGGCCTGACCTTGGTTTGCGCACCTCCCTTCAAGCCTGTCTGAGGCGTCGCTTCTCGAAGCGGGCCAAGAATCCAAGAGAGAGTTTTGAAAGTAATTTTGGCGGTGGCATTTTACCTCGGTTGCCCAGAACAGCAGGATATCTAAAATTCCGTGAACACACCCGTGCACACGAGGACAGAGAAACGATGGTTGGAATCGGATAAGATACCAACAAAACACCAACAAAAAGAGAAGAACGGCGTCAGAATAAAAGAGGTTTGTGTGGGAAACGCCTCAACATGTATCCAAAGATGTCGAGGAGCTGCAAGCATCGCAGTATCGCACACTCTCACAACATGACAACAGATTGTCGGGGTCTGGCTAGCCATCCTGGGCCAACCAGAGGTCGAACAAACAGAACCTGGGCACAAACAGCCCGAACAGCCGGACGGATCAACAGAAGAGTAGCCACAAGGAATATCCCAAAAGCCATGACATGTGTTGATACCACGCACGACCACCGGAAGATTAGCCAATGCGTATATCCCAAAAAATGTGGCAGGCGTCGGTTCCCCTTGCCTCCTGGGTGGTGGACGCGGGAGGGGAGTGAAAGGTGGGGTCTGGCAGATGGCTCTGCGCACCCACCCCCCCCCCCTCCCCTCCCCCACCCTCCCCAACAGAAGGCAGTCCCCCCCTCCCCATCCCCCCAACCATCTTTGCCGCGTGGAAACGCCGCGGGTTGCCGGGGAGAGAGCCCTTCATGCTGATGGCATCGACAACAGACGCAGGACCAACAGGGTTTCCTGTTTTCGATTCGAACGAATTTCCTTAACAAGGCTCCTCCTGGAAAAACACACTGGCCTGACGACCCGCCCCAAACACTGTGGAGCGGGAGCAGCGATCTGACCCGGCTTGACGCCACTCTCGGTCTGCTCAGTCTTCAGCAAAGAGGTCGTCAGTGCACACACTGTTCCCAGAGGCTGTGTCTTCCGGTTCCTCCTCGTCCTCCTCCATCTCTGGAAAACCAACCCCAGGAGTGAGGCTGTTTGTGGGGCTCTTGGCCTGCAGAGTAGCCAGCATCTCGGCCTCATCCTGGGCAAGGGACATCGACCCTATCCCACTGACACGCCTCGAGGTGTCGGCGCAGAGCACATCCACCATCGAGACCTGCAGCAACTCCTCCAGCTGCTCCCGCAGCTCCTGGAGGATGGGCGTTACGATGTTGGGCGGCACCACCAGCTGGGGGCTCAGTGTCAGCTCCTCCTCCGCCTTCTTGTTCTGTTCCTCCTGTTCCTCGGAGGGCTTCTCCAAGGGGGGCATCTCCTGGTTGAAGATGTCGGTGTGGCTCACCTTCACCCCCACGTCGTAGCTGTTTGTGAGGAAGGCGTGGATGAACTTCAGCTTCAGGTGATCCACAACATGCTCCAAGGTGCGCAGCTCGTCCGTCTGGCAGTCAATCTGCGCGTCCACAGCTGCCTCGCGCTCCTCCATCACGTTGAGGTACCGCTGGAGCTCCTGGAGTTGCCCGCTCTGCGCGTTGAGCTCAGAGGTCAGCTTGAACTCAACAGCCTTTGCCTGGGCCCGGGTCTCTGAGAGCGACACCTCGCCTTGCTCGAGCTTCGCCTTCACGTCGTTGATCTTCCCTTTCAGCTGCTCGATCTTCCGCTTCATGTCGAGGTGCTGCCTGCGGTCAACCTTGTTCTTGCTCGCAGTGCTCATCATACTGGCAGACCTGTCCAGCCCCTGGCTCCCTGCCACGCTGCCAATGCGTTTGAAGCCTGTGGCAGCGCTCTCGCCGCTGAACCTCCTTGAGGAACGCGCATCGGAATGGTCGCGTGACTTTCGCATCTTGAGAGAAGGGTGACACAAAGAGGCAGAGTGTTAGAAAGAACCTGTATTGGGAACTCAGGCGATTGGTGTGTGGCAGGGTGTGCATGTGATTCTGCTGTGACGCACACACGCCGAACTTACACAACAAGCGGTTCCTCAATGATGGGGCGGTGGGGGTGGGTGGGGGCATCTTCGGGTCTATCCGAGAGGGCAGCACCGCCTCCCCCCTCCCAGGGTGGACGGGGTCGGGCCAAGGTTCGTGAGAAGGCGGTCATTCCACCGACGAGGTCAGGGGGTTTGCAGACCACACAACTGCTGCAAATGTTCCCAGATCTGCCCGGGATTCAGGAGGGGGGGCGGTGTATGTGAAGAGAGGCTGCAAACACTCAGTTTCTCGGCTTGTGGCACCTGTCGGGGTTGTGTAGCACCCGGAGCGAAAAACTACTCGATTCGGAGCTACTGTACGAATCTCTGCTTCGTATATGCATGCGCGCAGGATACCGAACGCTGTAAGTCTTTTTAGTACGAGAAGCTAGCTGTTCTGGCACAGACCTCTGTCATAGAACCCAGATCCCTCCCGCTTGCAAGACCCTTGACAAGACGCCAGGCAAATCGAAATCCAGGGACGGTGCGTTGTCATTGCATTGCTTGAGAGAGAGAGGGGCGTGGAACAGCCGAAACTACGGCAAGAAGGCGGCCCCTCTGACGTGGTGGTTTGCTCGCTTGCTGGCTGGAGCGTGGGGAGGGAGAGAGCAGCGCGCCAGCGGCACACTGTCGTAGAGGCGTGCCGAGCTTGCAATCGGGGAACTGGCATGGTTCTTCAGACAAAACAACATGTTGTTTGCCGTGCCACCTGCACCACCCTCTGATACCGGGGGGGTGTGGGGGGTTTCTTTTTAGAAGTTTCGGTCTCAGCTTCTGGTTTGAACTTCCTATCAGCGTGCCAAACAGTGCTCTCGCTGGTCGCCACGATCTGACAAACGGCATGGCGAATTTTGAGGTCGAAAAAAAGAGGGGGGAAAAAAAATTTCCGCAGGCGCTTCGCGCCTGCGGCGTCGATCACGTCGACACGTGACTGAGTGGACAGCATATAACCTGCCCCACACTGATGTGGGCTTCATCGTCCGGCAGACATCGTGTGCCGCAGCCATGCAGTGCATGGACGGTGGTGAGAGACTCATCCGGCAGGCAGTTCCTTAGCCTCATCTTGAGGACCTTCTGGAGGTTTCAAACAGGGGGGGTCTGGGGGGCAGAGCCCCCCAGCCGCCGGAGGCCACGGTAGTGAGCATCTGTTCATTGTGGGCGCACAGTTTCTATATTGTATCCGTAGTCGTAGGGTTGAACGCACGTTCAGCCACCGAGGGCTCAGGGAGTACGCGATGTGTTGCACCGACTACACAGCACTGGGTATTGCACCCATCTCCCGAGGAGAAATATGGGAGACCGTCCTTTTCCGGGCTCCACCAGCAATTTTGGCCCCTGTGAGGACAATACACTCCTTCAAGTGCGGAGAAATCCGCCATGTGAAAAAAAAACCCGGGGAAAAAAAAAGGCGAAATTCGCCACGCAAAAAAGTGCCGTGAAAAAAAAAGGCGAAAAAAACCACTTTTTCGCCACCGCGAGAGCACTGGTGCCAAACATGATATCGCTTTTTCACGAGAGGCGTGTTTCGCTGTGACAAACCGTGCCGAGTGTGGCGGGGTGCCACAGAGAGGCTGGCGGACTTGGGAGTGGTGTACACAAAGAGTGGGGACCTCTGTCCCGACAAATCAATTAGTAGGCGGCGATTGGTTTGCTGACACATGATCTGTTGCCCCTTCACCAACAGGGGCACACTGGGGGCTCCGTTTTCCGAGAAAAGAACCCACATGCACGCATAGAAACACCCAAACAAACGTACAGGCTCTTGATCGAGGATGCAGGGGAGTCCGTGAGGGTATCCATCCAAGCCTGAGACACGCATAAGCGAGGTATACGCAGGCGGTGTTGCCGGATCAAATTATGGACAACATGCACACAAAGCGGGATGGGTGGTGGTGGGTAAAATCCGTGCGAGGATGCTGGTTTTTACCCCAACCCGGTTGGCACTCAGCAGGGGCAGAAGAAGAACCGTAACACACAGCCACGCAAAAACCAAAAATTCACCGGGTTTTTGAGGACCTCTCATCCGCCGACCTGCTTCTATTGAAGAAAGGGGCTGGCAGACCGCGGATAAACTGCGATTTAAATTCGTGCGCTTGCCACAGTGGATGTTAACCCGCGCCATTGATATTGCGCAAAACCCCCAGAATGCGTTGGTGTGGGGTCGGGGGGGGGACAGACCCAGCAGGCGTGGCCGAACCTTGCGAGATTTTTGGCCGTGCTCTTCGCAGGCCCTCCCGGTGAGAGAGGCTGCTGTCTCTGGTTCTTCTCTCTGCACGGTGACTTTCCACTTTTGACCGCAGTGTGAGGGACATGTATGTTGGAACCAGTTTCGAGGAACAGCGACATCTTGTGACAGTGAAGCCCACCCCGCTCACATCCATCACTTTGCCCACGCGCGTGGGGCGTGTGTTGTGGTTGCTGAACATAACAAAATGACAGAGAGAGAGCGTGGGAGATAGGTCTGGCAGGAAAAATAAGGGGGAAAACATATCACCTGAGCAGGAAACAACAACAGAAAAGAACACCGGCGGCTTTCTCTCTAAAGTGCAGAATAGTGAGCGCCCGAACAAACAAGCACAGCCACAGCGGCACACTTTTGGACACAGCGAAAGGCCCTCATTTGGTTGCGAAAGATTGCCGTGGATGGGAGGCAGGCAAAGGGTAGTGTTGGCATGCATTCTGCAAGTGGATCCAGCTCCCTTGTACTCAAAGAATTCACATCACCGCCACGTCGGGGTCAGTGCTGCGGTCTGTTGAATAAAGGTGCGCCAGAGCTTGCCAGGTGCCATGAGGGGATGCGGTGGGTAGATTCAGTGTCGCAAGACCCCCCCCCCCCCCCCACCTCTGCTGAGTGCCTTGAGTAACTTGAAGAAATTGAACCGATATTTTTTTGGCGGGTAATCCCCGCAGCCCCTGGGAGAGGGGCTGCGGGGGTGCCACTATTTCGGGCCCTTCTGAAAGGGACGAGGGTGAGGAGAACTTCTGCAGATATGGACAATGTGGATTGTGCCTTCATGGGACCGCACACTTCCACTGCCTCCAAGGCAGTGCTGAACATGCCTGCGTGGGGTGGGGCCGGAATGCCAAGGGAAGTCTCGAATCTGTATCAGAGAAGCCTCTTCCTTGGCGAGGGGCTACTGATAGCCAACGTGGGGGAATATGACATGGCGACACACCCAGTCAAGAAGTGGGCCCGGTGATATTATTTTGGGAGGCAGGCGATTTTCATAACCCCTGACGATCACATCGTCTGTGTTTGCGGTAACCTGTCACCACCCATGACACAAGAATCAGGTGCATCAATCCCCCACACCGGGGGTTGAAGAAATATTCATTACACCTGCACCGACGAGCATGAGGAATTGTTCCCATTCCATTATTCGTTGAACGCTGGAAAAGATGAGCAGGTGATTTGAAGGGCTTTAAAGTGTGGTCGTGATCCCGGCCACCCCCCCCCCCCTGCAAAGAACGCCCGACCGTGATTTTCTCCGCTGCTGGGATAAGAGTAGAATTGGGTGGTATAAACAGTGGCATTTCTGTGTTCTTCAGAATCGTTCCCCGGTTTGGACAAAGTGCTGCATCCTTGGACACAGACCGCACCATGTCCTATAAGCATCTTCTTACATCATTCTCGTTCTCATCTCTTTGCAACCAAGTTAGGGCGTGTGATTCGTGTGGCCATTACACCCACCCACCAATGAGCGTCGAGCCGTTCACAATCGCGTTCTCCATTCACCAATTGGCAGTGTGACGTGATGCACAGGACCCACTTACTCACCAGGGTCACACGATCACAATAGATCTAGCAAATCCTTTTGATACAGCGTTTTTGAGGATCTTCAACAGTTTTTGAGGATCTTCTTCCCAACTGTTCATTGAACCGACCATACGAGGTGGGGGGAAGAATCAGAACTGAGCTGCCCACGAGTATCTTGGGGCTGGTGGTTTGGTGTCTCTATTCCTGCCAGCGGGTGGGCAGCCATCCATGGGTTAGTTCGGCGAGGTGGACAACACACCTGCAGGCAGGCTGCATATTATTCATTTGGATTCGTTCTCGCTCGGCGGAAGTGAGGCAGTGGTGATCATTCGATACGGTCCGTCTGCCTACTTGCACGCCGTTTTATGGATGGGCCTGCATTTGGTTCACGGCCCCCCAGGTTTCGGTGTGAACCAGGAAGTACAAACTAACCAAAAGGACACACATATCCCCGTCGTCGGGCGGACGGAGAACATGAAAGAAAAAGTTACGAACAGTAGGGAGTGGAAATGATCGAAATATCAGCAAAAACAAGGCGTTGAAGATGCACCGTCACTGGATGGCATGCGTTCAAAGCATCCTGCAGACGAGTCACTTGTGGCGAAAAGAAAAAGGGGGGGGGTGTTCAGATATTTCGACCTGTATTCTCGGACAGTATACACACACAAAGTGGGCGGTGCTCTGTGGAGGGCTGGCCACTCAGAACAAAATAATACACGCGAGGACGACATCAGCCACCGGCAAAGGTGACAGGCGCAAACACCCCACCGGAAGCTGGTGGGGTGAGGAGGGCACGTCCCCAAAAATGGCCACAAAAAATAATTCGGAGGCAACGGAGAATGCACGGTACAAAAGGATCGGCCGTATCCACGCAGGGTTTTACCCACTGACAAAGCTGGATAACCTGCTCGTACACATGAATCTCGTTGTTGCAGTGTCGAATACCAGATCACATAGCACACAGGCAGCCTCGGGCCTGACAATTGCAGTCCCACGACAAAGGGAATGTGTGGATGCAGTTGTGTTGAGATTTTTCTTTCCTTCGCTGACCATCCGGTTGCTGGGCTGTGAAGGGGGTGGATGAATGAAGTGTGCTGGGTGTGCACCCCCCCCCCCCCACCTGCCCAGCTCGCTGCTGAACCCTTTTCAGTCCTATTTTCATCGGGTTTGCTGCTGTTTGCCGCCAAAAAAACGCGGGCCTGTGGCAACTCTATATCAGACCCGGGGAATGACGTTGAAGCTACCAGACTGCGTGTGCAAAAGAAAGGGACAATCCGGTCTAATTCCATTCTTGTGGGTACACGTAAATTTGTGATGCCGTCCAAGAATCCAAGGAAGGACACGGCTCCACTCCCGAAACTGCGCTGACTGGCTATAGCTACCTTGATGGCAAGAGCATGTTGATGAAACTGTGTAGTGCATATCTGAACCTGAGAAGAAGAGTTGAAGGAATGTACGTCGGGTCGCGAGAACACCCCCACGCTTGCGTGGCGATGTTCTGCAAGGAGAAGCAGCGTCACAGCTTTCTGCGTTGCGAGCACACTCTCAATAAAAAGGAGAAAGGTATTTCCTGCCGATGAGGTGTTATCAACGCGCAGTTTCCAACCGCCAAACCTTCTTGAAGCGTCGGTGTCACTTCAGTGATAATGAGACAAATCCCACCACCAGACACAGCAACGCACGACACCTGCTTCAGAACCCCACCGCATCACTCGGAGCATCTGATGACTGATGCACCTGACCCGTTTTACCCACGCAAGGTTATAACCACCACACCAACTACACTTCGAAAGCAAACGAAGAACCATCAACACACCACAACACAACGTATCCCAAAGAGCGGGCGAAGGAAAGGGAGAGTGGGTCAATTTGAGTTTGGTTTGGCATAACAGGCCCCGACCCTGAGGTGGCATCTGAGCAGATGGGTGGGTGGGTGGGGCTTTGGGATTTGACAAAAAAAATATACACACAGCAGCAGCAGCAGCAGCCGCAGCATCAGCCCACGCAACTCACGCAGCTCCACGCCAATCGAGAGAGGCTTGGTTGAATAATAAAACCGGGACGCAGGTCACAACACAAAATAAATCAACAATAGTACACACACAGAGGGGGTGGATGGGTGAGCATGCAGACAGAAGGGGGCATCTCACCACCCCACGTAACATGGTAGCACCCTGTCCAGCAACTGTAAAGAACAGCTCTGAACCGATGTTTTCTTCTTTTCGCCGAGCCCACATGTTGCGTCTCAAACCCTGCGACAGTGAAGCGGGAATGATGCACCGGGGGGGGGGGGTAGGGGGGGTCATAAGCCCCCCTAAAAACGTACGAAAACCAAAATTTTCAACATACCATCAGAACCGCCCTAATACCTGATCTGACCCGAAAATCCGACCCATACCCCCCCGGAAACTGTCTGGGGCCCACTTGTGACACCTGATACGCACTTTTGTGATGATTTTTTGGGGTCCTAAAAAATGTACCTCAGTTTCGTACCTTGCCTTTGTACCTGAACCACTCCCGACCGCATTATTTCGTTCTTTGCCTTTTCTGCGGTGGTTCTGGCTCAGGTGGCACGCATGTTGCCTTCCCCAGTGCCTCGGCAAGGTCTTTCTTGACCTGATTAGTGGGAATGTTGTGTTGTTGCGTCAGCAGAATGAGTTCAGCCACCTTCTGGGTGTAGTACTTCGATCGCATATGGGTCATTGTGAGTACTTCGTACGCCTGGGAGGCTGCATCGGCATTAGTAGGCAGCGTTGTAGATGCTTTTGCTTCGTCGATCTTAGCCTGTGAAGGCACGATTGGGATATTGTACGCCCTGAGAGCCGAAGTGGTTATGATTGTGCTGTGTAATTTGCGCCCCGCAGGATATGCACACCACGCAGTCTCGACAACACGTATGAGAGTGTACCATGTGGGGACTCAACAAGGTCATTGGATCGGCATCTGCCTGCCGACTCAGCCCCCACACAGTGCGACCGCAAGGTCGCCAGGGATGTCTCAACGCCAGGGGAATACCCTCCCCTGGCGTTGTACAACCCTACTCTCAACCCTCGGGTCCTCTCCTGGAGGCGGTGGTGGCGGGCCCGCAACGCTTCGTACTTCCGGTACAGACTGGGGTAGTCTGCCCGGCTGACCCGCTCATTGCTTCCTAGATCATCTGCTGCTCTGGAGCTGCCATCACTCTCACTGCCCACATCAGTTGGTGTGGGGGTAGGAGCAGGACGAGTGGGAGGAGTAGGAGTGCAGGTGACATCTTTCTTGGCTAGCAAGGAACGCCGCTTTTCCCGCACGTGCGTGCAGTTGATGCACCACTGCATATATCTGTCGTCACCACGTCCCACTCGCTCTCCTATGTACCCAGCCCGACGGAGCGCCCGAAATAATGTCGCCTCACCGATGTCGTGTGCCGTTTTCTTTTTACGCAGGTCTGCCACAACGCTCTCTGCCGAGACCCCGCACATCTCCCGTTTGGCGAGCGTCTTTCGAGCAAGGTACTCCTCTGCAGCAGCATCTGACACCTCTGCGAGGCCCTGGGCACGCGGCATGTGTTGCTCGGCGTGCTGAGTGAGCGTAGTGACACCCTTCCCTTGCAAAGAACGAAATAATGCGGTCGGGAGTGGTTCAGGTACAAAGGCAAGGTACGAAACTGAGGTACATTTTTTAGGACCCCAAAAAATCATCACAAAAGTGCGTATCAGGTGTCACAAGTGGGCCCCAGACAGTTTCCGGGGGGGTATGGGTCGGATTTTCGGGTCAGATCAGGTATTAGGGCGGCTCTGATGGTATGTCGAAAATTTTGGTTTTGTACGGGCTTATGACCCCCCCTAGGCATACTTGTCCCCCCATATGGGGAACCCCCTAAATCTGGGGGAAATATGGGGGGTCTCAAAACCCCGCCCCCATATGGGGAAAAAGGCTGAAAATATGGGGAAAACCCGGTAAAATATGGGGGAATATGGGGGAAATATGGGGGGATATGGGGGTATTCGTGCTGCAACGGGAGAACATCAAACCACTCAGGCACAGACACACACGAAGTGCGCGTCGAAACCGGCCTCATGCCTTGTTGGGGATCCTCCAGGAGTCCGATCCTGGGGAGGTGCGCGCTCGTTCAGGTGTGGCCAGGTCTGGCCCCCCCTGGAAGATCCCCCAGGTGGGTCGCACCGACCTCCTGTTCCTCTCCTGCGCCGATACAGCGGCAGCGGAGAGCGAACGCTTCCCGGTTTGGCGGGGCACCGCAGTGACAGCGGCAGCGGTGGTGGACACATACGCACAGACACACATAGCGCGTTCAGGGTTAACAGCTCCTCACAACACACACTCTTGTGTTTTTAAGTCCTCACTCTCACACTCGCTGTCCTCCTCCTCTGGTGTGTTTGCGATTGCGAACTGCCCCCTGAGGTCCTTAATTAGACAAGGGAATTCACAAGCAGTGCATTCTGGTATCAGGCGCTTCCGCCGCTTTTGACCGCTCCGAGCGCCGAAAAGTCGGGGTCGACGCTCGTCACCAGGCAGCTTGACATGTTCAAGCTGCATCTGCCGGGTGGAATGAGACCTGTGAAGGCCAGTACAAGGACTGGCTGCAGGACGCAACTGTTCTGCCAGCAAAGACAGGACTACTGGACAGCATGCTCTGATGACCGCTACTCAGACTTGAAGAAAGTGGCGGTCGGCACTCTCACAGCACCTTTTCTGGTCTGACTCGAGCACTTCAGCCGGGCGTTTCCTCTCTGCAGAAAGCGACGAGGTGAGATGGCTCTGCAAGGTGCTAGACGTCCCCTGTCAGTGGCTGACTTCACACCCTGTAAAAAGCAGAACGAAGAGAACTGTTTGCTGACTGCTTCCACCTGAGGAACCCCTGGGTTTTCCCCCATATATCCCCCATATGGGGGAAATATGGGGGAACAGGACTTGAAAAACCCCCCATATTCCCCCCATATTTTCCCCATATTTTTGGCCTTCCCCATATGGGGGTACAAGTATGCCTAGGGGGGGGGGGGGACTTCTTCGCTCTGCCCCCCGTTTGTGTTCTTTTCAACCAGTCCTTTTGTGGAGGCATACACACACACAGCCTGTTATCACCTTTTTGTCCTATAGTTTGGCTTAGCGTGCTGGCGTCGCGGGGTGCCCCCGAGAGCACACAATGTGAGAGCCGCGTCCCCTCGCCAAGTGCAGGTGTCCCCCCTCCCCCAGCTGGCCCTCCTCGCCAAGCTTCCGCCAGTCGACTTCCTTTCGATAACATCATGCCGTTACCTGGTGACTGACACAAGCAACGGGAAACACAAAAACACACACGTGAATCTCTTTGGAGTGGAGGTGAAACGCACACCCATCACCTCTTGGTAGGCAACCTCTCATGCAACTCTCTCCTGATCGATGGCGGGTGGGAGAGGCTGCGGTGTCACTTCTGAGAACCTGCTTCGCCAGTCCCCAAGGGACAGGGCGAAGTCCGACAGGGCACACAGGTGTGTATCTGTCATCAAAAGGAATTTGTTCAGCATCGGGGATGACCCACGGGCTAGGCAGTGAATCGCAGATGGGGTGGTGGTGGAGGGGGGGGGGAATGGGTGGGTGGGTGGGTGGGGGGCAGGTAAAAAATAACCCGCCCCCACACCAGGCTTGCTCCTAACATGGAATACGGAATACACTCTCCGAGATTTCCCGATTTTTTTCTAAGGATTTTTAGGAGGTGAAATTTATTTTTTTCTAAGGATTTTCCTTAGGAAACTTTTTCCGAGGGGGGGATGAGAATGAGTCCCAGGCACCCGCCCCTTTCCTGTTTCTTCCCGGCAGCCAAAAAATCGGTGTTCTTTCCAGCCAAGACCCAGATGTTCACTACCGTGGCCTCCGGCGGCTGGGGGGCTCTGCCCCCCAGACCCCCCTGTGGCTTGTGCCTGTCTTGTCACCAAGTCCTTACGCGTACACCACTATGGCATGTCAAGAAGGGGCGTCGTTGGAAAAAACGGTCCCGAAACCTATTTTTTGCTTTCATCCAGCAGCTGATGATGGCGGATCACTGGCCACAGGAGAGATGAGCCGTGGACGCCGGATACCCCATCTAGCGAGTCGAACCAGTGGGAACTGTCAGATGGCGCTGACCCTGTAGGAGGTCATCAGGCCGCGCAGCGCCTCATGCTGTTGAGGCAACCGTCGCATGCATCGGTCGTACGCGCCTTACAGCACAATGAAAACAAGGCGGTCATTGCCGACATTGTGTTTGGCCGCGGATGGCGAGCTACCGGACCTGGGCTGCCAGTGGTGGTCTCGATCGAGGAGGCCTTCACCATGCGGTTCCGGTTGCGGCGGTCGTGCCGAAACGAGCGCCCATGAGTGAGTTGTGACAGAATTTTCCAAGGCAGTGCACTGCGTGAGGTTGTGGGACTAGCACAGGGAACTGCTGGGTCCGAAATCCAAGGCAAAAATCCTTAGAAAAAGGAGGATCCTTGAAATCGGTAGTGGACAGTAGCGGACAGGGCGGACATTTCCTTGTGGAAAAAGTGCCCGAAAAAAAAAATTCGAAAAGGTCCCCCTTACAGAATTAGCCTTTTTTCAAAAAATCGGAAAATTTCGGACCGCAATTTGTACCCAAGAAAGTGCCGAATTTTCGGACTTGGTCCGATTTGAACGATTTCCGTGCCTCTTGCAACCCCCATGAGGGGGGGGCTGCTGTTTCGGGTTCTTCCGGTGGCACATGCTGGGGTGTCAGGACAGGGAATCCTGCTCGCTGTACCCGGTGATCCCTGACGCAGCCAGGAAGTGGAGAGCCTTGGAACCCTGGTTGAGGCCTGTAACACCCGGCCTTCCTGCCACTTGTGGCATTGTGGAGTGGAGGTGGTTATGGAGAAGGTTCTCTCTCCGTCCGGTCAAGCACAACCGTCCTCTCCAGCCAGGGGTCATCTACTTTCCAAACAAGGGCCAGGAACATGCTCAAACAAACTAATTGATCAGAAAATCTGGCTTGCCGTGGAATCATTGAGCAAAATTTGGGGAGTGATTGGTGCCCCATTGCTGCATATGACATGTCCATTTTTGACGATTTTTGGGCAGAATTTGGTGCGTGGGACCTTTCGATTTTCATGATTTTTTCGGAATTTCGTGGGGACCGGTACCCCATTTGAGGGCCAAAAATCTCATTTCCGAGGCCTGGGAATGGTCGCAGTGGCCTCAGATGTTCAAAAACGTTCAATTGACCTCTCCTCGAAAAAAAATTCGAAAGGTCCCCCCTACTGGCACCCCGGATTAGGACATGTCTCTGGGGGTGTCCGGGGGCATTTTTGGCCGGGGCCATTTTTGGCTGGGGAAAATGGGCCATTTTTCACGATTTTTTCGGTTTTTTGTCCGGACCGGCACCGCATTTGAGGGGCAAAAATCTGATTTCCGAGGCCCGGGAATGGTCGCAGTGGCTTCATTTGGCCAAAAACGTTCAATTTACCCTTCTCCAAAAAAAAATTCGAAAGGGTCCCCCTACAAATCGCCGGTCTTAGGAGCAAAAAATTTGGGCACCCAGGGGGCCTTCGCTACCAAGTGTGACTGAGTGAGAAAAAGTGAGCCACGGCGCACTTCCCCTCACTGGCTGACGAGCAGTGACGAGTACACGGTGGACTCCAGCGGCCCTAGCGGGAGTCTGGGAGCGGGAGTCTGAGCGGGTGTCAAAGACTCCCGCTAGCGGGAGTCTATACTCCCGCTAGGGGGAGTCTGACTCCCCCTAGCGGGAGTCTTTTCACCTATTTTCATCCATTTTTCCCATGATATAGTTACAGTCTACTGGCGTGGGGGGTAAAATCATGGTGGAAGAGGGATGGGGAGGGGCTTGTTTTGCTTCTGTCAGTTTCCCCGGACTCTGGACTACCTACCTATCCTCCTGGTAGCGGCTACACCTGCGGAGGTGAGCGGTTAGAATTTGAGGTGTCAAAGTGCGGCCATCGCCTGTCGTAGTTGTGTTACACCTTGGGCAAGACAAGCCATCCTGCAGGCCTCATCTTCTTCGTCAGAACTGTCATCCCCCTCCTGCTGTGCGCGTTGGTCAAGCGTGCTCAAAGTCGCCTCGGATGACACGAATGGTGTGAAAGTCGCCCCCAGCGGGATTGGCATTTTGCACAAGCAGAGCGATAATTTGCGGTGTCCTTCGGGGAACCGGAACAGGAAGTAGGGCGCGCTGATGGGTTCAACGAAGTCCTGTGTGTTGCAGTGCACAAACCCCTTCTGCAGCTGTGTCAACTGTGTGCAAAGAACATACACAGCCAATCTATGAGCGTGTCGGGTGTGCAGACACGGACACAGGATGACTTCTCTATACCCGAGGATCCCGTCCTGCGACAGGCGCGCAACCTTCCAAGGCATGCCCGATGCGCGCCGCTTCTCTTCTGCCATCGCAAGATCTCTCTCGTAAGTTGCGGAGCTGGCGATTGTAACGGCATCTTTCTTGCGATGTCCGTTCTCTGCTTCTTCAAATTCGTCGTTGTTCTGCAGAGGCACTGCATCTTCTGGAGCCCACCAATGATGGAGACTGTGTACGTAGGCATTGCGCGTTGATCCCTTTTCGGCATGCTCCATCAACCAGTGAAATATATGCCCTGAGATCCGAGCACGCAAGAAGGGAATCCGGGCTGACTCATCCTTGCATCCCCAGAAGCGCCAGGGGATGTCTGCATACCGGAAATGCATGAGGTCTGCAAGGGAGACAAAGAGGTAGCGGAACAAGCCCTTGTAGGTGTGTCCTGTGACAGGCAAGCACGACCTTCCGGAACTGAGCACCTGTCCCATGCTGCGACACATTCAGTGCAAGGTTTGTACAGGTCTTGTCGAATATTTTTTTGTTGTCTCATCCAGCAGGGGTGGAGCTTGAAATATGGGGTTGCGGGCTGGATCGGGTCAGATCGGGTCAGCCAATTTTTTCTTATGGGTTCCCCCCCGGTTCGTCTCAGAGATCAGTGCTCGGGCCCAGCCTCCCGCGAGGTACCGGAACCGATATGCAGCCCCGGACGCGCAAGGACTTGGTTACAAGACAAACACATGCCGTAGGGGGGGTCTGGGAGGCGGAGCTCCCAGCCGCCGGAGGCCACGGTAGTGAACATCTGTGACTTGCGGGCGTACGGATTCTGTGTGAGTTGGCTGCGTCCTCCTGAGGATACTGAGATTCCCTGATGTAAAGGGCTTGGGTACAAGACAGGCACATGCCACAGGGGGGTCTGGGGGGCGGAGCCCCCCAGCCACCGGAGGCCACGGTAGTAAACGTCTGTTGCACGGTACGGGTTGGGCAGCTTCATTTGCCCTCTATTGTGACTGTTTGAGGCCTGTGCTCATGTCGCTGGGGTCACTTTGCTCACGAAACGCCTCCTGGTCACCTTGAGGCCCCAAGGCGAGGAGCCAACTTTTCCGGTTTCCCGAAAATCTATATTTTTTTTTCTTTTTACCCCTGACCTGATTTTTTGTGAGGGCCTGCAGAAAATCAGGTCAGCTGACCCGAAAAAACCCCCAAGCTCCACCCCTGTCATCCAGTACCCTGATCAGCCGCATGGCGAGCCCCTTGCAGTCATGGAGTGCTGGGGTGACGTAGCGGGCATTGGGAAGCACACCTGCCAAGAGGGAGGGGTAGCCAGCCTCTTTCATCTCAGAGAGAGTCAGGTGCGGGTATCGATGCACCTGTTGATACCAGCGTTCTTCTGGGATGTCGCACAGTGAGCATCGGTGCCCTCGCCCCCCGCATCGCCTCATTGTTGCCCACTGCTGATCTATACTCCCGCTAGCGGGAGTTGGACTCCCCCTAGTTGAGACTCCCGAAAAGGGTTAAACCCGGTAGTGGTACCCTACCCCCGCTGGAGTCCACCGTGCAAGGCCGGATCAGCCCACGGGTGGGTTTGAGGAAGAAATCTGGGGGGGCAAATTTTGCTGCGACTTCCGGTTTCACCCGGCCGAACTCCAGCATCTATCCAGACCCACGGTGCCAAGCCGTTCGCCCGTGTCGCGATCATTCGCGGCTTCAGGCTGCCCCCGACGACACGTTTGTATCCTGCACCTTGCCATACTTCGCCTCCACCTTGTATATGACGGAGAGCGCCCTCCTTCCGCATCGTTGCGACTTCCCTGACAGCGAACTTATCCATGTCAGGGAAGACATGGCGATGATTGCGTTGGCCACCTGGGTGCTGTGCTGGTGGAGCTCCTTGCTCAACACCGTTGCTAGGAGCCTTCTAATGGATCCCAGTGTCAGCACACTGCCCCCTTTTTTAACAGGGAAGGCCGTGCAAAAATCATGCACAATGTTCGTCGCCTCCGCAGCCTCGGGACTCTCTGCGCTCTTCTTCTTCTTAATCGACTTTGCCGCCGGCTTCGCTGCCGGCTTCGTTGTCGTCTTCCCCATTTTTGTGAATCAGGTCTGCGAGCTGGGATGGGTGGAAACGTCCGTTTCGTTTGGTGTGGCTGTACTTCAGTGACGAGTGCCACATTGCATAGGTATCATGGGAAAAATGAGTGAAAATAGGTGAAAAGACTCCCGCTAGCGGGAGTTGGACTCCCCCTAGTTGAGACTCCCGAAAAGGGTTACCCTACCCCCGCTGGAGTCCACCGTGTAGTGACTGGTAGCGAGGGCCCCCCCAGATTTCAAAAATTTTCAAACTATTTTCTGGACCAAAAATCAAACTATGGAGGTCCTGGCCGGACATGTCCGGGGGGGGGGGGGGGGTCAAAATTGGATTTCCCGAATTTCCGGGTCCGGACATGTCCGCCCGGACATCCGGACACCAGAAAATGTCCGCCCGGACATTTCTGGATGTCCGGATGTCCGGGCGGACATGTCCGGGCGGGAAATTCGGGAAATGTCCGGGGGGGGGGGGGGGGGTCAAAATTGGACCCGGACATCCGGACACCCGGATTTCCGGGTCCGGGCATGTCCGCCCTGTCCGCCCTGAAATCGCCTAAGGGGCCGGGGGAAATCCAGGAAATTCGGGAAATCCAGGAATATGAAGAATCCTCCAAAAGCAGGAATACATTTCCGGGATTTTGGCTATTTTTCAAGGAATACGGAGCAAGTCTGCCCCACACACCGCCGAGCAAATGCTCTTGATACACCTACTCGGTGGCGGGAAAAATATGGCAGCCCCCCCCCCCCTCCCCCCCCCAATGCTGAGAATAAGGCCAAGTCCCAAGTCCCGAGTCCCGAGCCCCAAATCCGTGGCTGGTCTTCACCCTTACAATAGCCCCTTTTCACTTGAGGTGGGGCCAGAAAAACTTTTTTGCAACCAGCGAAACTCATCTCCCAGAGCAAAATCACCCCACCACAGTTCGGAGAACATCCGGAAATCCCAACTCCGAAATCCAATTTTGGGGCCCCTGGGGGTCCGACCAAGACCCCAGGGACCAAGGGGGCGACCCTCAGTGGGACCCACTCAGACCACTGGCATGACCAAAGTCCTAGACCAGGTCAGGGCCTGGGTGGACCCCAGCTTGTGCAAGTTGGGTCATGGCCCTGGTTCTGTCCTGATCAGGATCGAGGTCCTGGTCTGGTGGGTGACTTAGTCATGAGGTCCCGAGGGTCTGACTCGGTCAGTGTCCACTGGAGTCACCTCCAGCCTGGCAACATCATTTCAGGGGTGATGGCAGGCGCCGCATGGCCAAAATGACCCCATCACAATCTGCACGGGCTCCAAACATGCAAATGAACCGGGTTTCCGGTCGCCTCACGCCACCCCCTCCCGTACCATGTCCCAAGTCCGACTGAGAATAACCAAGTCCCAAGTCCCAAGTCCCGGACCCCCAAACCTTATTCTCAGCAGTGCCCCCCCCCCCCACCCACACAGCAACCATCTTGAGAAAGGGACTCCACTAACTGTCACTCCTGCCTCCAAAGAAACAAACATCGGAAATAAAACGACGCCTCCCCTCCCCTCCCCTCCCCCCCTTTGTTTTTTTTGTTTAGCCACACCATTTCTTTATCGAGGCAGGCCAAACACATCTTTTCATTCTAGCCACTTTATCCCCCCTCCCTCTCTCTCTCGCATGCTTTAAGTGCGAATATCCCCGGAACGAAGATACCTGCACCCTATCTGTCTCTCTCTCTCTCTCTCTCTCTCTCTCCCCCTATCACCCCCGAAGCGTAAACCTATTGTTAGCAGCCACAATACAGGTCGGATCCCCGAGGTGACGCACCGCTATCCTCTCAGGCTGCTGGAAGACATTCCCCTCGAGGGTCAGGGTGGACCCTGCCGTCAGCTTCGACGATATGGCACACCCGGGTGAGACGAGCTCATTCTGCTCGAGGGAGATCTGCAGGTGGGGCGAGGGGGGGATGGAAACGCACGTGGCTGACTCAGAGGCAGCATCGAGGTGGTTGCGGAGCAGCTTGATGACGCATGTGGGGTTTGTGAGGGAGGGCGTCTCTGTCACGACCTTGACGCAGCTCTGCTCGCTGGGGCCGAGCTTGGAGTCGAGCATCGTGAAGCTCTCAACTGCAGTGGAGATCTGCACATCCGGCGACATCGTCGCGGGGGGCGAATCGGCCTGCATTTGGAAATCCACCCTCTCCACCAACACCACGCTGCCCTTCTTCGCCATGATCCCACCACTCACTGCATTGCGGACGCGCACATCGCGGAGCTCGCAGGTGCTGTCGCTCACCTTGCACCCGATGCCATGCCCGCTGATGGTTGAGTGGCTGATCCGCACACACGCCCCCCCATGCGCATACACCCCGTAGGGCCCGATGGTCTTCCGCCACGACTTGATTGTTGTCTTTGTCACATCCAGCGACCCCCCCTCCTGCACGATCCCGCCGTTCACCTCACACTTGTGGAGGGAGACCGACCCGCCTTCGACAGCCAGCGCCGTGTCGCATGTGAGGGTGATGTGTGCCAGGGACACGCTCACACCGCCCTTCACCTTCAGCATGGGGTATGATGACGCGCACCCCGCGGTGAGCTTCGCCGGGTTTCCCTCCGAGTCGCGCACCCCGTAGATGCTGCAGCGGGAGGAGAGGGTGAGGGTGGATGGGAGGAAGAGGGTCCCGCTCACAGCGATATGATCCCCTTCGCGGAGCAGCGACATCGCCTTGCACAGCGAGGTGCACCTCGGCACCGCATCCGTGCGGTAGCGGTACGGCACCCGGGATCTGGCCTGCTGCGAGACACACGTCTGGAGCGACTCGGAATCGCTGTCCGATTCATCACTCCGCTGCTCCACCACCACCACGGCAGGGAGCCAGCTCACCACCTCCTCCAACAGGTCGTCATTAAGGCAATGCCTCGGGGCGCTGTGCACAAAGCTGGGGTCCCGCAACCCGGGGTGCGACGCACGCCACTTCGCGAGGATCCCATCCGTCCTCTGCATGCTGTCCCTCATCCTCAGCGTCGTGAGGTACAGCGCCTTCACCGCGAAGTGGTACGGATCCGCCACCCCAGAACAACCCCCCTGCGCCCCGCAGCACCCCGCAGGCGCGCCGCCAACCCCTCCACCTCCTCCGCCACCCCTCTGCTGCCCATGCGTCTGGATCCCGAACAGACGCTTCCCGGCAGGCGCCACAGATCCACGCCTCTCAGGACGCGCACGCGGGGTCATGGAAGACGACGACGAAGAGATAGAGCACATACTCGCCACACTGCACGTCGAGGCAGACCTCCTCGTCGGGCTCCGTGACGGGTTGTGGATGCCTCCAAAGGGTGCGGCATGCGGAAGCATTGTGGGGGACAGCCCGCGGTTCCCACTGTTTCCCCTCTGCGAAGCCTGGATGGCCTGCGCTGTGAGCGCGGTCAGGGCGGTGTGCCTCCCCGTCAGGTTGTTCAGCGACAGGTGCCGCGGCCCCAGCATTCCCTGCTGCTGCCCCGACGGCACCCTGTGCCCCCCGCTGAGAGCGCTGCGCGCGCTGCCGATGGGTGAGCCTGGGGGTAGGTGACGCCTCTGCCGGCGCAGCGCTTCCTCGCTTGCGGCAAGGCGCCCCAGCGGGGAAATCCCACGCGTGTCAGACGCCGAGGTGGGGTAGGCCGTGGCTGCCGTCGGGATGCCGACAGGCGGCACCGCAGCGGCGATCAGCAGCCCATCCGAAGCACTGCCGGTCGAGAGTAACCTTCTCCTCTCTAACAGCTTCTCCTTATGCTCTGCGACAATGTCCGTGACACTGCGCCCGATGAAGTCGGTCATGGCGGGGGGGAGCGGGGAGCGGGGGAGTGGGTGGAGGAGAGGGAGAGAGAGAGGGAGGGAGTTGGCCTGCTCTTCTTCCGTGGTCACCACACCCTGTTCGGCCCCTTGGTGAGGCGGGGGCTGGGGTGGTGGGGTGTTTCGAGAGGATCTAGGGGGTGCTCGGGAGGGGGTGGGGTGGAGTGGGGAACGGTGTGTGTTGTGTGATATCACGACGGCCTGTTGCAGTCCGCCGCCTCTGAGAGGGTGGGTGGGTGGGGGGTAGGGGGGTCATAAGCCCGTACAAAACCACATTTTTCAACATACCTGGGACCCCCCGTGTATAAGTCCCCCCTTAGGGCAGTGGTGGCAGCGTACGGCCGTACGGTACGCGTACGCGTATGCCGTACGCACTTTCTGAAAATCGCGCTGCGTACGCGTACGCAGAATTTGCGTACGGCTGGTATTC
This sequence comes from Rhynchopus euleeides, assembly GCA_963210315.1. Taxonomy (NCBI): domain Eukaryota; phylum Euglenozoa; class Diplonemea; order Diplonemida; family Diplonemidae; genus Rhynchopus; species Rhynchopus euleeides. The sequence continues at coordinate 754,618 of OY723280.1, forward strand.
CAGGTCTCTCAGCACACAGTAGGCCACCCAGCGGGTGGCTGGGCATGTTCATCGAAGCGCACCTCATCATGCCCTAAGCGAAGGACCATCCCCGCCTGGAGTGCAACAGCACCAACCGGTGTGGGGCCTCCGAAGACTTTCAGGATGTTCTGGGTTATGGCCTCCGGCGGCTGGGGGGCTCCGCCCCCCAGACCCCCTGTAGGCTGTTTGATCCAGCAGGACGACGAAAGGCAGCAACATCTGGTGCCTCTCGCATTGGGGGAAAACCTTCTGTGGCCGTGCATTCGAACCTGTTTGCATCATACCACGGGAAGTCGGGGCGGGGTTGGGCTGCACTTTTTTGCGATTTTTGGGTCAGACTCCAAGTTTGACACAAGGGAAAATAGGCAAAAAATTTCACCTATTTTTGGTCACCTAAGGGGGGGCTTCGCTCCGGGTCACTGACCCAAGCTGACCCAGATTGACCCGGAGCGAAGCCCCCCATTTTCCTAAGGTGAAAAACCCCAGGGTGACCCAAATTGCAGCTCCAGAGCAGCAGATGCTCTCGGAAGCGATGAGCGGGTCAGCCGGGCAGACTACCACAGTCTGTACCGGAAGTACGAAGCGTTGCGGGCCCGCCACCACCGCCTCCAGGAGAGGACCCGAGGGTTGAGAGGAGGGTCGTACAACGCCAGGGGAGGGTATTCCTCAGCCCTGGTTGAGGCCTGTAACACCCGGCCTTCCTGCCACTTGTGGCAATGTAGAGTGGAGGTGGTTATGTGCTGACTGGGCGTGGCAAGGCACGGAGCCAGTCCCGCCCACAGTGTCCCGCCAGACCCACTATGGGAGGTGCATCTTGGGCGCACGGTGGACCCCCGCTCCCCTGATAAACGGCAGTCTGACCCCGCCGAGGGGGCCAGATAGCCACTATACCGAACCCCCAAAGGTGCAGTCTCCATCACTCGGGGTTGAGGTAGGCGCATGCAGGTGACCGCGCGGAAGAGGCACTTGAACGGGGCCTTGGGGGCTAGACTGCGTCAACGGACACGCCGTTGGGAGGGGAGGTAGTAGTAGAGGGCGGGGCCGGGTCAGCGGCGCCCAGGTCAGCGTCAGCGATGAGGATCACGTAATCGCCCCTTGGCCTCTGCGCAGGTAGTACCGGAGGAGAACCGGTGTGCGCCTCAAAGGCGGTGCGCTTCAGCGACCGACGTTATTGAGCCGCAGCAAGAACAATCTCACGATCGCCCTTCAGGCTGTCGTGTGCGTGCTGGTCTGAGCGCCCATCTTGTTGAACTGCAGCAAGAACAATCTCACGATCACCCTTCAGGATGTCGTGTGCAAACTTGAGTGAGCACCCACGTCGTTGCACTGCAGCAAGAACGATCTCACGATCACCCTTCAGGCTGTCGTCTGCAAACTGGAGTGAGGACCCATTTTCTTGAACTGCTGCAAGAACGATCTCGTGGTCTCCCTTCAGGCTGTAGTGTGCGTACTCGAGTGAGTCCCCATATTGTTGAACTGCAGCAAGAACAATCTCACGATCACCCTTCAGGCTGTCGTGTGCGTACTGGAGTAAGGAGCCATTTTGTTGAACTGCAGCAATAACGATCTCACGATCACCCTTCAGGCTGTCGTCTGCGTACTGGACTGAGTACGCATGTTGTTGAACTGCGGCAAGAACGATCTCACGATCACCCTTCAGGCTGTCGTGTGCGTACTGGAGTAAGGAGCCATTTTGTTGAACTGCAGCAATAACGATCTCACGATCACCCTTCAGGCTGTCGTCTGCGTACTGGACTGAGTACGCATGTTGTTGAACTGCGGCAAGAACGATCTCACGATCACCCTTCAGGCTGTCGTCTGCGTACTGGAGTGAGCACCCACGTTGTTGAACTGCAGCAAGCACGATCTCACTATCTCCTTTCAGGCTGTCGTGTGCGCCCTCCAGATTATAGCCATGCACTTGAACTGCAGCAAGAACAAGTTCACGATCTCCCTTCACGGTAGTGTGTGCATCTTTCAACCAGGGTTGCGGTTGCCCCCAGATGTCCCTGAGTCCGTCAGTTGCTTGAAGGATCTCATCACGTGTCGTCACCCACAGCGGGACCTCCCACAGCCTTCTCTCCCCCCTGCGGGCCGCATCGAGGTGACGGTCAGGACAGAGGGTGACGTGAACCACACACCCGGCTTCGACACCTGCATGGCTGCACAGAGGCTCGTCGTCACACACCGCTTTGCCCCCCACCGACAGATGCACGTCCTCTTCCTCCACACCATCAGGGTAGCGGAACGCCTCGCCTGCTTCGAGCTTCAGCCTGTCGGGCTTCTCGTCCATCCCGATGTCGACAGCGTGCGTCACGCCTGTCACCGCATCCGTCAGGACCACCTCCATGACCACGCCTGTGGAAAGTTAGCAGCGCCCTGCAGGGTGGTGTGGCTCTGTGTGTGTTGCAATCAATCAGGAGGCTTGCGCCCGCTCAGCGTGGTGCATGGTCATAATGACGATTCTCATCAGGTGCAAGTGTGTGTTTCGGGTCCACAGACAGTGCCACATGACTGGTGTGAAGTGAAGTAATGTGGAGGTGGCATCACAATGAAAGCAGACCACACTGCAACAAGTCGGAGCGGAAGCATAAAGGTGTGGTGGAGGGTGGAGGGTGGGACGTCGCTTCTTCGGAACTTGGTGTGGACCAGAGGCGCGGTGCAGTGCTAGAGACACGCTACCGATTGGGTACAACTGACAGAGATAGAAGGAAGTGCCACAACAGGCTCATGTCGGTGGGAAGGGGGGAAGGGAGGGTGTGGTTAGTAAAGCAGACAACAGCAACGCACGCTGTTGTGGTTGTGTGTTGTTGAGGAGGAAGGGAAGATGGAAGAAGTGATTCACAGGGTTGCGTCACGTCGGTGGTTCGTTGTGTCGTTGCGTCTCAGCAGAAGAGCAAGAAGGCACGCGGCCAGGTCACGCTGCCACCTGTCGCCGTTCCCGTCTTACAGCAGCTCCTCCAGCACGCGCGCCACATCCCCGTTGTGCTTCCACACGAGTGCACGCAGCGCGTCCGTCCTCTCAAAACCCATCATCTGCAGTGCGCCCACGGAATCCGAGTTCGACTCTGACTCCGTCACCGCCTCCAACTGCAACTCCGGCTGCGGGTCAGCACACACGACAGGCACTGCAGGCACAGCCTCGGGGACGACCTGCTGCGGGTCTGGGTCGGCCACCACACCCACCACCAGGTGCTCCGCCTCGTCCTCGCGCACAACGTCTGCCGCCATCACAGCCTCGTCAGCCTCCTGCACGTCCACCTCCACGTCCGTCTGGAACACACGGCGTGCACAGTGCGGCCCGTGTTGCCCACCCTTCTTCGCGCACCACCTGCAGCAGTGTGTCGTGTGCACGCCTGTCACCTGGAAGCCGCACCCTGCGCAGCACACCTGTGCCGCTCACTCCGCCTGCCCGACAGCGGGCACCTCCTCCCCCTCCTCTGCTGCTGCGCCTCTGCGGCACCTGTGTGCGCGGCTGCATCTCCACGTCACTGGAGGGCACGGGCACCTGCACCTGCACCTGGTGCACATCCTGCGCCTGCGGCAGTCCTGGAGAAGCCACGTTGAATGTCACCGGGAGAAGGCGGGCATGCTGGGATTGCCACTTTGCAACCGCGCGGAGTCCAAAAGAACAGGAGTTTGACAAATCCGAGGAGGGGTCCCCACGAGGTGGGTGGGTGGGTGGGGTGGGGGTGGATGTGCTGGCTGACTCTCGGCCTCCAGCACGCTGCTGCCGTGCTGCCCCCCCCCCCCAGAACCACCCGCATCCCATTTGTGTGCGGCACAGCAGGCGCCAGGAACCCGAACTCTCTCTGAGTGCAAGGCTGTCCCCTCCCCTCCCCACTGCCTTCCCTACAGCGAAGGCCGAACGACCCCCTCTGGCAGGCAGGACATCCCACTCACCCAGCTCCCCCCCACATCCCGCCCCCCACAGCCACCCGTGACCCTGACCTTGCCAACGGGTAAGCCAAACGAGGCGATTGGTGGGATGATCATCACCCACGCTCGGCGCGTGGGTGTTGGTATCGACGCTCGCGCGTGTCTTCTTCGTCTGAGTGAGACGGTGGTGAACAGGTGCCGCAGCGAGGTAGAAAATGTTGTCAGGATCAAGGCGAAGGGTGTGGCGTGTGTGTGGGTGGGGAGAGTGGTGTTTTGTGGGCGAGGGCAAAAAAGAAGAGACAAAAAAAAGAGGAAAACGGTGACTATCTGTCGGAGTTAGAAACTGGTATGCAACAACGGAGGACAGGGAGGTGGTGGCAAGAAGACGCACAGGACGGAGGTGTGCGTGTTGCGTGGGTCGAATGAAGGAAGAGGGAAAAACGTGCCGTATCAGGAGAGAGGATGCGAGGTCTTGCCACCTCTACAGACAACACCCTCTCGGGCCGGGCGTCTCCCCCGTCTCCTCCACACACCCCCTTCTCATTCTTCTCATTATTTTCGATTAGACGTGGCCCATGTTTCTGAGTTTAGCAGGACAGAACAGAAGGCTCCAACAAGGCATTTGGACCCGCGCACACACAGGGGTTAGTTTTGGGATCGCCGCAGTGGTTAGTTTCCCTGCAGCAATGTCGAACGCCCAGCATGCGACCCACTTCCACCCTGCCTCTCAGACTTCAGCCTCTACGGGATATATCCACAGACACAGCGACGAGAATATTATTGAGCTGTGCAGATCACACCGAGCGCATGCTGTTGGTGCAACCTCCACTGCCACAATGAAACACACATCTACACCATGTGCACGCACTGTAACCCCCTTTGCCCTGCTCAGGCCCCTCCCACGCTTGCGGCCCGCGGCGGAGTGGCTTCGTTGCCAGCCAGAGTGTACACTAATAATGACACATAGGACTGCAGGACAGTGAAGAATCCTGTTTCTGTATGCGAGAGGGCAGTGTTTTGTGGCCTGCCCTGTGATAAGGGCAGGTGTTTCCTTGTGGTTTCTTTTGCGTTCGTTTCTATTACCCACACGCGAATCCTTTGTTCTGCAGAAAGTGCAGAGTCACACGGAGCACACACTGCTCTTGACGTGACCTCTGACACACACACACACGCGAATCTTTTTATATTAGTGAGACACACCGATCACCTGCTCTTGATGTGATCTCCACACACACAACACCCTATCCTCTATCGCCACCACCCAAGCTCTTCACAGTGCACAAGCAAGCTTGTTGGGCGGAACACCGGAATGGCAAATAACCGCAGCAACCATGGGGTGGGGCGGAGGGCCCAAGAGGTCCAATATTCAGACAGGTGGCAGGTAGTCCAAACAGGCAGGCACGTTAATATTAGTTTGGTTTAGCAAGCAGGCGCGGGCGCGCAAGGTAGGCTCCGAAGAGGGCAGATAGGCCTCCCTAACACAACACATACAGGCACACGCGAACATATTTTTTTGGAAGAGGTGAGGAACGCGCCGAGCGTGTGGCTCTTGATGCGCTCTCTTTCGTCTCTACTGCACACCGCGTAACAACACCCCCCCCCCCCCCACACACACACACAGGAGGAGAGAGGGATACACGGGCAGAATGTCACAGGCCGACCTCCACGGGGTCTCCTCCGGTAACACCGGTCCCCAGGCCGGTGGCCAACAGGCCGCCCCCCTGCCCCCCCTCGAATTTACAGAGCCTCGCAGATACGAGCTCCAGCCCCTCCCCCCCCTCTACGGCGCCACCCACGTGCGCGCCATCCTCCAGCACCTCCACTGGGATGCGGTGCTGGACGGATTAGAGGGTGGCGTCGCCGTCCTCGCCGCCGAGCGCCCCCCCACCCACGGCTCCCCCCCCACATGGACCCTCACGGTCAACGGGAAGGAGGTGGTCCTGACGGACACGCTGCTCCTCGAGGAGCAGAAGCAGCAGGAGGCGGCCGCGAAGAAAAAGGCCGAGGATGTAGCCCGCCTGAAGCGGCGCTACGATAGCGTCAGCGAGAGGCTCCAGGCGGAGCGCGCCGACGCAGCGAGAGCGGGAAGGGCCGCGAAGTCGCAGGCCAGTGGCGCCGTAGGACGGACCGGGCGAGGCGGCGGTGCGGCAGCAGCAGCAAAGCAGCACGCCCAGCAGGCGCAACAGCGGGTGACCAGGCTCCAGAAGGACCTGGAGAAGATCGCCGGGAGCCTGAGGGAGCTCGGCCACGACCCCGCGCCGACCGCCCCCGACACCGCCGCGGGTGATGGTGTGGCCTGGCAATCCGAGATGCTGGGTCTGCGCCGCCTACTGCAGGAGCAGGACGCGCGTCGCCAGCAGTTGGAGGAGCAGGTGGGGCAGTTGCAGCTGGGTCACAACAACCTAGCTGAGCAGGCGTCGCAGCAGGTGTCGCAGCTGCAGGAACTGCTGGGTTCCCAGGCGCAGGAGCACGGGCTGCACATGCAGCGTGTGGGGGATCGCCTCGGCCGCCAGGAGCAGCGGCTTGAGGAGCAGGCGACCCTGCTGCAGCGCCTCCAAGAGCGCAAACCCGCCTCCCCCCCCGCCACCGCCCCCACGCAGGAAGCAGCGCGGGAGCTGAAGGAAGTGAAGGTGCACCTCCGGAGGCAGGAGGGGTCCCTTGCCAAGGTCGCAGAAGCCCAGCAGTCGCTGGGCGAGGCCGTCCCCCTCCTCCACAAGCGGGTCGGGGTGCTGGAGCAGGGGGCGAAAGGGGCGGCAGCAGGCGCCGACCTGCAGCGGGTGGCGACCGAGCTCGCCAGCATGGGTAGCCGCCTGGAAGAGCAGGGCCGTGCGCACGCGGCAGAGATGGCTACGGCGCGGAAGGGCTGGGAAGCCAGCCGCAAGGCCCTCGAAGACGACATGCGGGGCCAGCTTGCGCAGCGGGACGCCCAGATCCGCCAGGCGCAGGTGGAACGGGACGGCCTCGCAGCCGACCTGCACGAGGCGCGCAAGGCCATGCTAGGCCTGCAGGGAACAGCGGGTCAGCAGGAGCCCCTGTCCCACCTCCAGGCGCTGCAGCTCCAAGCGGAGGTCGACAAGGTCCGCGCGGACCTCGAGGCCCAGCGCGCGCTGGAGCAGCGACGCCTCGACGCCGCGGTGGCAGAGCTGCGCAAGTCGTGGGAGGCGCAGCAGGGGGAAGCCGTGGTGTGCGACCTGCGGCTGCAGACGGAACGCCTGGGTGTCGCGGTGAAGGACCTGCGGGCCTCCTGCGAAGCCCAGCGCAAGGAAGCCACGGCCGCCCAGCAGCTGTCGGCGCAGGCGTCCGTGGAGCAGGGGGCACGCCTCCAGGGCCGGCTGGACGAGGTGTGTGGGGAGCTGCGGGAGGCCTGCGAAGCGCAGATGGTGCGCCTCCAACAGGCCGGAAGGGAGGAGGGCGAGAAGGTGCAGCGCCAGCTGTCACAGCAGGCCAGCGAGCTCGGACAGAGCTGGCAGGGACTGTTGGAGGGGGTGCGCGACGCAGAGGAGGGCCGGAAGCGGCAGCATCAGGAGATGCTAAGCACGGTGAAGCGGGAGTTAGGCATCGACACGAGAGGGCGGAGTGGGTCCAAGGGGGCGAAGGGCAAGGCACCGCCGAAGCCCGCGGCCGGTCCGGCTATGGATGCCCCGCCAGCGCCCCCAGCCGCCGCCACCACCCCTTCCTCCTCCACCACCACCACCTCCACCTCCACCTCCACCCCTGCCCCGCCCGGGGACTCACACAGCAAACCAGTGACACCCGTGGCACCCGAGACACCAGCAACAGCGAACGCTGCCCCTACCCCTGCGCAGCCAGCAGCAGTGCCGCCGGCAGCACCGGCGCCGCCTGCCCAGCCCGCCCTGCCGGCCCCACCTCTCAGAGACCTAGCGCCCACGGCGGATGCCGGGGATAAGGCCCCACCGGGTAGGGAGGCGGGAGCCAGCAGGAACGGGAGGGTCAGGCAGGCCTCCATCACGGCGTATCTGAGGCCCCGCTCCAACCGCCTTACTCCCTACCCGCAGAAGCAAGAGGAGGAGTAGGGGGGCGGGCATCCCGGCCAGCGGGGAGGACCCGTGCAAGCGATCGATGTTCCCCCTGGCCGGGGTGCCGACCATGTCTGGGGACGATGCACACTTGCCGCCGGGCCCCCAGCCGCGCCCCACCCCGAGAAACAGGAGGTCTCGGGGCCGACACAAACACCTCCAAATAGAACACCAAATAGAACCCCAACCCCAACATCGCCCCCAACCCCACCTAGACCCAGCCGAGCCGCCGTGTGGGCAGGAGATACCCAGACAACGGCCCCGGAGAGCTGGAACCCCGTAGATGTGGCGTCAGGGGCAGGAGAACCCCGGCGCCTCCGTGGGGGGGGACAGGAGTACTCCCCCTCCACCATAGAGCAGGACGAGCAGTGGCTGACGCAGGCTGCAAGGAGACTGATGGCGCTCCGGGTACCAGTGCCTAAGGATGGCAACTGTCAGTACGCCGGCCTTGCAGAGCAGTGCGCGGAGTGGACAGCAGAAGGGTTGCGTGCAGCGGTGGCGACATCCATGCGGCAAGACGCAGAGCGCAGGGCCTCGTACGTGCCTGACCACGACGACCCGCAAGCTCCTGCATCCTACGACGACTACATCGAGAGACAGACGCGTCTAGGGACATACGGGGACGCGGCCACACTTCGGGTTGCGGCAGAAGTCCTGGATGCGCAGGTGTGGCTGCTCGCCTCCAACAGCAAGCAATACATGACCCGGTGTGGGAAGGGTGCCAAGGTGCTGGGGCTTACGTGGAGGCCCTTCCACTACGATGTGCTTCGCCTTCCCCTGAGCCTGGCCCGGGAGCTAGCTGCGACGCCGGCAAACCAGTGGACTATCCCTGCAGATCTTCCCACGCCCGCCCCAGCCGCTGCAGGCGGGGCGCGCGCACCTTCAGCCAGCCAAGGACCCACGGCGCCGCCGCCCCTGCGGCGATTGAGGCGCCCTGCACACCAATTATCATCGCCCGGAGTGCTCAGGGTGGCGACAGCTAACGTAACGTCGCTGCAAACGCACCTCGGCGACGTGGCGGGACTGAAGGCGGATGTTGTGGCCCTGCAGGAAACTCGTACGCCGGACCCGAGCAAGGGCACGCACAATGGCTACTTCGCAGCCCACGGCTGGGCTATGCACTGGGGCAAGGGCATGCCCAGGGTCGCAGGCGCGAACGGCCGCGAACAAACGAAGCCCGGGGGCGTGGCTGTCATGGTGAAGGAGGGCCTGGTCGCACAGGTGGTGCAGCCGAAGACCACGCAGGAAAAGAAGCTCTACGACAGCACCCGCATGGTACACGTCGTGCTAGCGATTGGAGACGGCAAAACGGCTCTTCACATCCTGTGCGTCTACGGTCACTCGGGGTCCGAAGTGGGCGAACAGCGGGAAGCCCTCCTGCAAGAGACGCTCGATCACGCAGCTGGCTTGGGACAGGTGCCCGTCCTGCTGATGGGGGACCTGAACACCAACCCAGAAACCAGCGCTGTCCTGTCCCAGGCGTGCCGGGTGGGCGGCTGGGTCGACGCGGCGACGACGCATGCGGACCTCGCACAGCAGAGAGTGCAGAACACCTGCTGGGCATCGGAGAACGGCACCCGGCTGGACATCTGCCTAATGAACCCCTGCGCAGCGCCGGCACTGCGTCGAGTCGAGGTGGCAAAGCGGGGAGACTACAACATACCCACACACTGCCCGCTCTTCGTCGATCTGGACCTCACTGCCTTCCGCCGCCCCAAAAAGATCTGCATCCTCCCCACCCCTTTCCCTGCGGGCAAGCCCAAGCTGGGGGACGCTGCAGCAAGAGGGGTGATGCAGGACGTACTAGCAGAGGGGGAACTACGTCACGGAGCGACGGCCGCGCAGCTCCTCCACCGAGCTTCCACCTGCGGCGAGCGCTTCCTGAAGCGTGTCCATGTGGGCCACCTGGAGAGACAGGAAGCGGCCTACACGGGCAGGGCGGAGGGCTACCGTATGCAGTGGTCGCGGACGGCTACCAAGCACCATCCCGCTTCTGCACGGGGGGCAGGAGACATGAACACCCGGGCGAAGGACGGGCTGCTAGGGAACATTCGATGCCTGGTCAAAGAAGGCCTCAAACGCCTGCAGGCAGAAAAACCATACGGTCTCACGAACGGGGAGGAGCACGCCTGGAACGCCGCGAAGAAGCGCCTAAGGGAGGGCGGCCTCCCCCAGGGGCTGCAAGCGGCGCTGGCGAACACAACCTCGCAGCTGCCAGACCTGGAGATTCTGGAGCAGGCCCTCATCGTCTTGGAGGGGTCGCAGAGGGGCATGTTTGACAGGCTCCGCGAAGCGAGAATCCGCACCTGGAAGGCGAGGATGCAGAAGGCTTGGACATACGAGGCAGGGCAGGTGTTTGCGTACCTCGCAGATCGTTTCTGCGCCCCAGCCACCTTCATGCGGCGCGAAGATGGGTCCTTCACGGCCTGCCCCAAGGAGGCGGACGAGCTGCTGAGAAGCGACACGGCGTGGGGGGGATATTTCCGCAAGTACGCGACAACGCCCGAGCCCCGGTGGGACACCTTCCGCCAGAGATACCTCCGCTTTCTCCCCGAGACGGCTGACATGGAGTGCAAGACCATCACAGCAGAAGACGTCGGGAAGGCCCTGGCCAAGATGTCCACGTCCACCTCACCGGGCCTGCACGGCTGGAGGGTCCACGAACTGAGACAACTCCCACACGAACTCCTCAAGCTCTTTGCGGAGGTGTTCAACGAGGTCGAACGATCGGGCGAGTGGCCGGAACAGTTAATGCATGCCATGATCTGCCTCATCCCCAAGCCTGGCAGCTCAGGCGAGCCTCTATCGCAGCGCCCCATCAGTATCACCCCTGTGCTGTATAGAGTGTGGGCAGCGATCCGGGTGAAACCGGCACTGAAGTGGTTGGAGACCATCGCACCGGAGGACCTGCACGGCTGCCGGCCTGGCCACGGTGCAGAGGACCTCATCTGGCACCTGGCGGCACGCATCGAAGAGGCCCACCTCACGGGGCGACCGCTGCACGGAGTCGCCCTTGACTTCAAGAAGTGCTTCGACACGGTGCCTATCGACCTCACCTTCCGCCTGGCTGCGGAGCTCGGATTCGACACCCGTGTCCTGCGCACCCTGCGAGCAGCGTACAGGACGATGCAGCGGCACTTCCGGGCGAGTGGCACCATCGGAGAAGGCTTCCTGCCTACCAACGGCATCATGCAGGGCTGCCCCATCAGTGTCGTGCTGATTAACGTGCTGGTGGGTGTGTGGATGCGGATGGTCGAACACCGGCAGGACACGAGGGCGCTATCCTTCGTCGACGATGTGTACGCCACAGCCTCCAGTCCGGAGGTCCTACAAGAGGTGGTGAACGACTCTGCGGATTTCTCTCACGACACCGGGATGGCTATTTGCGCAGAAATTAAGTCCCACGTGTTCTCAACATCCCCCGGGCCGCTCCGGATCATGTACCGGGCGAGGGACGGCGAGGCCACTCCCCTCCGGCAACGCAACAGCTTTGACTGTCTCGGGGCCATGCTGCACGCGCGCCTGATCAGGGAAGGGCGCACAGCGCCCCAGTCCGAGCGCATCGCCCGTCGGAAAGAGGGGGCGCAGCAGAACCTCCGCAGAACCTCAGCGCTGCCCCTGCCGGTGCAATGGAAAGGGCAGGCGGCTGCGATGACGGCGGGGGCACGGCTGTATTACGATGCCCTCGTAACTCGTTGGGACAGCAAGGCCATCAGGCGATGGAGGGGCCTCTTCGTCGCCGCGCTCTGGTCTGGCCCACCACGCAGAGCGCAAGAGATCGTGCTGTGTGTCCTCCATCAGGCGCACCGGGTGGACCCCGCTATCGCTCCTCCCTACCGGCAGATCACCACGTGGGCCAAGCAGATCAAAAAGTGGGGCCACAGCAGGGTGCTGTCCGAGGAAGCATGGGGGAGCAAAGAGAGGCTTGAGGGGACAGGCCCCCTTGCGCTCTTCTGGGCTGCCCTGCAAGGGATAGGATGGCGCTGGAGTACGGCGACCACCCTGGCCTACACGGACGAGGCTGGTCGCGCTGTCACCTTCGACCCTGTTGCAGCAACGCCGAGCGCCTGGGCGATCTTCGCGCACGACCTCCGCCAAACCCTGCGAAACGCCACGGCGGGGAAGCTGGCTGAACGCAGAGAGGACTTCCAAGGAGCAGAGCACGGCATTGACGGAAGGGTGACACGTTGCGTCCTGGAGGGGGAGGGCGCCGCAATTACGGGATACCAGCGAGGCCTCCTCCGCTCTGTCATTGCAGGGGCGGTGCCTGCCCGAGGGCGCACGGGCCTGGGGGAGGTGTGCCGGTACTGCACAGCTGGGGCCCCGGAGACGGTGTCGCACCTATGGTGGGACTGCGCGGCATGGGAGCCGGTCCGCCAGAAACACCCCGTAGCAGCGAGGGACCGAACTGCCTGGCCGGCATGCCTGGCGCAGTGTGGGGTAGCGCCCGTGTACAGATACGGCGTTCCGGAGAACGAGCAGCCGCTGCCCATGTCTTTTGCTGACAGAATCACCACCGTGGCGCAGCTGCACCGCTACTTCATCGCAGTCTTGGCGGCGCGACAGGAGAAGGACGGGCTGCTCGACCGCTCTGTACGCCACCACCGCACTACAGTCTACCCCTGGGAGTGGAGCACCCCCACCCCCGAGAGTGCCTGCATCCCTGCACTGGCGCCATCCGAAGTCAAGCAGACGTGGGGCAAGCGGCCCCCAGGCATGTGGGTGGCTCTCTGCGACTGGCTAAGGGGCCTGAAGTGGGGACCGCAGGGGGGTGAGCAAACTGTGACCCTGATGGAGCTAGCCGTGGACTTCGAGCTGTCGACGGGCCTCACCCTCCCAGACACCGTGACACGCCGCATCCGCCCCCCTACCCACGTGGACCCGAATAAGAAGGGTGCGAGGGAGGCCCGCCCGCGCATTCCTGCAGACACGGCCCCGGGGCTCACCCTGTACTTTGACGGTGGCGCGCGCGACAACGGCACCCCCTTCGCTGTGGCGGGGGCAGGGGCGGTGCTGTACCAAGACGGCTGCAAGGTCTCAGAGAAAGTGCTCCCGCTGCTGAACGTGCGTAGCAACAACATTGCTGAGTACGAGGCGCTACGAGCAGGCCTGCGCCTCCTCGAGAGGGGCGATGCCCCTGAGGGCCCAGTCACAGTGCGAGGCGACTCCCAGGTGGTGCTGCGGCAGCTCCGAGGGGAATCCCTGTGCCGGGATGCCGCCCTCCGTCCTCTTTTCCTCAGCACGTCCGCGCTGGCTGCGGACCTCCAACCGAGGTTCACTCTCACGTATGAGCATGTGAAGAGGGAATCCAACACCGATGCTGACGCCCTCAGCAACGCCGCGATGGATGAGGCTGAAAGGCTGGGGGCCTCGCGGCAGAAGCTCCAGCAGGACCTCACGGTGTTCCAGAGCAGTATCCTAGGGAAAGCCGCCTCGCTGAAAGGACTCTGCAGTATGGTGACGAAAGTGGGCAAAGGGCCCTGGCATTGCGGTCATGCTGCCAACTCAACGGTCCTCACGGCTCTCGGCGGAACTGTGGCGGCGGGCCTGTCGAGGAGGGCCCAACTGAACCCTGCCACTGAATCGGTGATGCGCAGCCTCCAAGCACACCTGGCTGAGCCAGTCCACAGCCGGCAAGATACGGTATTCCATGACCGCGGAATGGCGTGGGCCGCCACCTTCGCCCCACAGCCGCACTACCCAGAGGGCTGGCAGCAGCCGGCCCAGCAGTGGGCGGCGCGCGGTCGGCAGGCCAACAGCCGGGTGGGACGCCCATGGGAGCGGAGGGGCGCTGCCCCCCGTACTGCCCCCCCTGGTGCCAGGAGGAACGCAAAGGTGCTTGCCTGCAAGTTGCATTGGAAGCCCCGTTGCTCGGCATGCCAAAAGCGACGCCTCCCAGAGGAGGTGTGCTGCCGCAACCACCACAAAGAGGGGGACGGGCTCCCGGTCACTATGGGCTTCTGCAAACGCCACAGCATGGACCGATGCGGTGACTGCTACAGCGATGGCAAATCACTAACACATTGCTGCCACACACACCACGCTGGCTATGCTGCACGCCCTCCTCCCCGGAGTGGCACTGAGTTGGCCCCACACTCTAACCCGAGTGGGGCCTCCGCTGTGACGTAGAAGTGGGCGGGGGTGGGCAATGATCCGCGCAGGATCTCCCCACACAAAACGTGGTCACCACACACACACACACACACCAAGAAAACGGCAATTCAAAACGGCGGGCACTCCGGAGTTTAAGTCAAGCCGAGGACCGTCGCTTTTTCTACGGGGCAAAAAGTAGCAAACAAAAGAGTGCAGGGGGGAGGGGGGGGGGGTTTATTTTTCACACGGTGGACTCCCACACGTCAGGGTGCACCTTTTTGGGATATCGGAATATCGGGGGTCTGGCGAGGTCCGACCCCCGCGAGTGGGGGTCTGGACCCCCGCTATCGGGGGTCTAGACCCCCGCTCGCGGGGGTCGTCTGGGCACCAAAAATAGCAGGGCAGACTCCCGCTAGCGGGGGTCTCCCAGACCCCCGCCCCAGACCCCCGCTCCAGGGGGTGGGAGTCCACCGTGCATGGCATGGGGGCTTTTCGAAAAGGCACGCTCAACTTATGAAGACTTTTGAAATTGGGAAACGACAATTGTATGGCCCGGCGCCCATTCGGCGCGGGTCCCGATTTTCGTTGTTAGTCTACACTGAAACACCGCACCCCCCATCCCCCAACCCCCCCCCCCCGCCACACATGCGCGAATGTGCCTCCTGCTCTCCCTGGAATCATCAGATTGTTCAATCCATTCCACCACCCCGCCTCCAATTCTTTCAACGTTTCTCCGGGAGAATAATCGCAAGACCAGGCTCTCTCTCCCCCCTATCACATGAGCTCAACCCACCCCCACCGGTGTTACACAGCCCCACACCACCCCAAGCTACATCACAGGGGTCGACACAGCTGGCCTCGGTGTGACTGTTGCAGACGAGTCAGACTCGTACCCTGTAGCTGGCAGATTGACGAGCTCCAGGTCGACCTCCTGGCTGATGTTGCGCGAGCCGCGTTTTTTTCGGAGCTTTTTCACCGCGGCATGCAGTCCTCCCCCGCTGTAGGGGGGAACGGTCACAGGGGTCGCACCATCCTTCGCCTCTGCACGCTTCTCCTGGCAGGGCTGCTTCTGGCAGAAGGAGCCCACAGGGGTGCACCTGCAGAGCAGAATCCCGATCAGCAGCAGCAGCAGCACGATGGTCAGCGTGAGGAATGTTACGAAGAGGCTGCGGTAGAGAGGGGAGGTTTTCGTGCCAGGGCCGAAGAGGCGGCAGAAGTCGATGAGCCCGTTGTCCCCATCCGTTCCACTCGAGGCATTGATTGGGGCATGCACACAGAGAATAGACGACACACGCCGGGCACAGGTCTGTGCGATGGGTATGTTAAATCCGTCATGCTCCTGCTCGCAGGTGTCGGTTGGGGAGTTGACCATCACATCCTTCTCAAACACACTCACGCTCCCACCGCCGTCGAGGTTGATGGCATTCACCGCGCCTGCCGCAATCAGCATGTCCGCCATCTCATCCAGGTCTACGCCTTTGCGGGACTCCCACGAATCCCCCCAGGATGTTTTGTACGACGACCCGCTGAAGCCATCCATCGCCAATATCATCACACGCCCCTCCGCATCGTGCGCCAGGGCCAGCCTCGGGGCCCTCACTGTCCTGAAGTAGCACCTCGATGCTTCGGCACACCCTGTCTCCTGCGTCTCCATCTCCTCCTGCTGGATGCTCTCGGTGATATAATTCGACCCGTTGCGGACCAGCCAGACGACACCGTTGACAAGCTGTTTGAAGTGCATCGCCCGCTTCTCTCCCTCTGTGAGGTACCCCACGACGACAGTCCCATTCGCCGTTATCCCAAACGAGACATTCACCTCGTCGCCGTCGTTGGTGACGTTTCCATCGGAGATGAGCGTCCCATGACACGCCTTGCCTTCATCGCTCGTGTTGAAAAACCCCGCATTCGTCGCAACGAGGCACTCCCCCTGGCTCGACTCCATCGGGGTGAACGACCCATTCCCACACCCATCCTTGGGGGGCCTGATGCTGAATGTCTCAGACGGCTCCGGCACAACATAGAGGAGACCATTGCGGTTTCCAGTTGCGGTCTCACGATGCCCCTTCACAGTGAGCCGTGTGTAGTGCTGTGAGACCCCTTGAGTGCGGTTGCTCGCTGCGTCCTGCCTCGGGAGGGGGGGCTGCTCCCCAACAGACGCGATGCGTGTGACCTCATATCTGGACACAGCTGATGTGGCAAGCACAGCCGCATCCCGCGTCGCACCGGCGCCCCACCTCCCCGCAGGGTAGGGCCGCATATCCTCCACGCCTTCAGCACCCCCCGTCGCCCTGGCTGCAACGCAGAGCAGGCACACCACCATCAGGCACGCCTGGGCGCCTTGACCCCTGGCAGGCTCCAGGCCCATCCGCACTACCATACCCCGCGACACCTCCCCCCCACCCAACGGGCAAGAACACCACCAGAAGAGGCGAGTGAAGGAGGCAGGAGGTGGGGGGAAGAGTCGGGGGTAGGGTGGCTGGCTGTGTGTACGGTAGGGCAGGGAGGTCTCGCCCTTCCCCACCCGCTCGCCCCCTCCCCTCCCCTCCCCCCCCGGCCCCCACCGCCCCGCACCCCTTTTCCGGGGGAGGGTGGTGTGTGTGTGTGTGCCCTGTGTGGAGAGGGAGGGGGTGTGGTGGCAGCACGCTTCAGGCATATCTCGGGCAGAGAAGACGGTTTGGTGGGGGCTGTTGTAGCAGCGAGGGGTGTCGGGGTGGGGGTGTATCGGCTGTGGGTGTGTGTCGGCATTTCGTTCTTTCTCCCCCCCGGAGGGGGGGAGAAATAACTGCGTTTCGGTCTTGTGCAGGTGTTCGTCTTATCATCGCCCGGTGGTTGTGTTTTGCGCTCTACAAAAAAAAAGCGAGAAGAAGAAGAAGAAGAAGGGAAAAGAACGGCAATCTTGCACCGAGAATGCTATCCTCGATGCACCAACGAAATCCAGTGGGCAGGAGCGCAGACAGCACTCCGTGTCGTCTGTGGCAGGAGGATTCGTTGGCGCCTGCGGAGCTCTGTAGCTTTTCTGTACACATGCAGGCGAGAGGTGGTGGGGGGCGGGGGGGGGGGGGTGAACGGCAAAAAAAATCAGAAAAAATACGAACCGGGCACACAGGAAACGAAACAAAAAATGCCAGCAAAAACAGGCAAAATATGCCAGCCAGCTCTCGCGCGCGCGCGGGAGGCACCAGGTGGCTGAAAGCTAAAAAAAAGAGGAAAATTCACATCACAGGTTTTAGGGGCAAGTTGAACCGTGCCCCGTTTTTTTCTCTTTGTGGGATTCTAGGGGACCGGGCCTCTTTGCGGCCCGATATATGTTGGAGGGGGCGAGTTGTGGCGGGAGAGGAGAAGGCATCAGGGGGCATATGCCCCCAGGCGGCGGGGGAACCGCTTACTTGCCCTTCATCTGGATCATCACGTTCTTGAACTCCTCGAAGCTGATCTCACCGTCACGGTCCTCGTCCGCCTCGGCGATCATCTCCTGCAGAACGTCGTCACCGGGGTTCTCGCCCAGCAGCTTCGCCACCTCCTTCAGGTTGGCGAAGGACACCTTGCCCGTCTTGTCCATGTCGAACAGCTGGAAGGCCTTGAAGATCTCCTCGGGGGAGTCCTTCTGCGCCATCTTTGCCTTCATCATCTTCTCGAACTCGGGGTACTCGATCAGACCGTTGGCGTCGGTGTCGATCGAACGGATCATCTTCTCGATCTCCTCACGCGGCTGGTCGCCGAACCCGAGACCCTTCATGGCCAGCGCCATCTCCTCAGCGTCGATCGCGCCGGAGCCATCCGCGTCGAACAGGTTGAACGCCTCCTTGATCTGCTCGTCGGTGAGGGCGGCCATTGTGCTGGGGAGAAGGTGTGTGTTCACAAGTTGTCTGCAAAAGGAGGGTGGTGTATCACGCTGTCCAGCAAAGCAAGGCGGCAGGGGGCAGTGGTGGAGAGACAGGCGGGGCGAGGAGGGGATGGGGGGGGGGGGCGGTGTCGGGCAGAGTTCGACACACCGTCAGACAGCAACACAGGTCGTGGCACACACGGCACCGAACAGCGCCGCCCTCTCTCCAGGCTAGTCTAAGGGTTTCCGAGGCACGTTGAAGCGAGCGTTGTAATTATTTTGGAGGAACGTTACCACATCCCTCACATCCCCCCCCACCAGGGATGCCAATCGCCCGGCAACAGTGTGTCGCGTGCGGAGGCACACGACACCCTGTCGCTGAGAGATGAATAAACCGTTTTGCTGATTCAAAGCTCCGGTGTGATAGACCTGCAATCCGACAAAGGAAAGCCAGAATAACCGACGAATCGGCCAGTCGGCAAAGCCTCGCTGGGGGGTCCTGACACAGCGCCGTGTTGAAACTATAACAAGGGAAGGGGATAGGGTAGTGGGGTGGTGGTGGTGGTGGGGGGTTGTACAGAACAATCTCCAAACACAAACACAATTCGACACGCAATGAGAATCAGCAGGGCTTCCCTTTGCTGGGACTCTGGGCCCCACCCCACCCCCTGTGCTTTTTTTGGGATGAACCGCTTGCTATAGACATGCAATACCTTGCCCCACCCATCCCCACCCCCACACACCCCTTCCTACAACCACTAAACCCATCTCTAGCCGGGACATATTCTGCTCTACAATATACACCCTTCTCTTCATAAAACACGCATGGACCTACATCCATACCAGACCATTCCATTCCATACCATTCCTTCCCACAACATCCCTGCCACCCCCCGTCTCACCCCTGCTGGCCTTATCATGACACCGTCACACCTGAGAGCCTCTGAGATATGTAGGAGGATTGTCATGATCACTCACCAGCGAGTTTCATGAAGTTTCCGGGCGGTTATCCCCCCCCCCCCCCAGTAAACTGCCCGGAGCAGGCATGTCGCTAAGCGTCGACCGTCGACCCAGTGATTTTGGGTTTCCCCCCCCATAAAAAAGCGTCGACCCAGCGTCGACCCAGTGGACTGGGTTGACGCTTGGTCGAGGCTTGGAGCGTCGACCTAGTGGAACTGGGTTGCCATTCAAGCCTGGACCAAGCGTCAACCCATTTATTACACTGGGTCGACGCTAACCTAGCGTTGGCCCGGTTACACTGGGTCGACGCTCACCAAGCGTCAACCCACTTTCACTGGGTCGACGTCGAAGAGAGTATGGTTTTGCAGGAACAGATGCTCACTACCGTGGCCTCCGGCGGCTGGGGGGCTCCGCCCCCCAGACCCCCCTGTGGCGTATGTCTCGTACTCAAGTCATTCGATTCCCACCGGGTCAGGGAATCCACCCACTCCAGTAGCCTCAGGAGGACGCAGCCAACTCACACAGAATCTGTACGCCCACAATGAACAGATGCTCACTACCGTGGCCTCCGGCGGCTGGGGGGCCCTGCCCCCCAGACCCCCCATCTCGCGTGCCCGTCTAGTAACCAAGTCCTTGCGCTTTGACGGCCGTGACATATCAGGGGGCAGCGTCGAAATCATGGTCCCGAAAGCCATTTTTTGGTTTCCTCCGGCACCCGACGGCGCGAGCGGGAGAGGAACCACGGAAGGAACCCAGCGCCTCACACCGTGCCCACCTAGTGGTCCACCGATGGGAAAAATTGGCAACAACACGAGCGCGCGCGAGAAAAATTGACCCCTAGTGTTTTCCCCCCTGATCCCCCCCCAAAACAGGAGCGTCAACCCACCAAATCTCCAAAATCGAAAAGTTAGCGACAGGCCTGTGCCCGGAGAAGGTAGCTGAGAAATCGGAGACGGATATTTCTTCCCCGTCTATTTCTTGACAACCCTCTTGACGACCTTTTTCACGACACGCCGCTTGGTGGGGGGCGCTGTGTCCTCCGCCTCCGCCTGAGGGGTGGGGTCTGTCTCCCCGACAGCACGCTTCCTCGACTTGGCTGCTGCCTTGGCAGAGGGCTTCTTCTTTGCCGGAGCAGAGCCACGCTTCGCGATGCGCGCCTTCGCCTTCTCAAACTCGTCCTCATCCACCTCCGGGATCTCGACGTTGTGCTTCTTCGCAAGCTCCTGCCACATGCTGTCATACTCTGTCGACATCACCTCGCGCAGCGCCTGGCACAGGTCGCGGTCCTTCTTGGTCCCCTTCTTGTTCTTCTTTGAGAGAAGCTCCTTGCGTGCCGCCTGCTCCTGCTCCATCTCCTTTGCCTCCTTCACCCGCTTTGCCCACCGCTTCTTATAAGCGGCTGTCTTCTTGGTCTCCTCTGTGATCCGGGTCTTCTCCCACAGAGGATTAGACTGCAGACGCCCCGCATCAATCAGGCTCTGCACGGCGGCAACAAGGCGGTCCTCCTCCTCCACCTTGGAGTCCTCGAAGAAGATCTCCCCCAGGGTCTTGAGGCAGTCGCCCTTCTTCTTGTTGAATGCGGCGACGAGGTCTTCATTCTCCTGCTCAGACCCGCGGTACTTCTTGACAAAGCGGTCTGCGTCTGCCTCCGTCACCTCGCGGAACATCGCCT
Source organism: Rhynchopus euleeides (assembly GCA_963210315.1). Classification (NCBI taxonomy): domain Eukaryota; phylum Euglenozoa; class Diplonemea; order Diplonemida; family Diplonemidae; genus Rhynchopus; species Rhynchopus euleeides. Next base: position 775,103 of record OY723280.1, read on the forward strand.
TCATGAAGTCCGCCACTGTGTTCTCCTCACCCAGGTCGATGCTCTCCCAGCTGCCTGTGGCGTCGTAATGCGACTTCTTCTTCTCATCCTTCAGTATGCTGTAGGCAAAGCCGAGCTTTTTGAAATCCTCAGCACCCGAGCTCCCGACACGATCAGGGTGGCACACCAGCGCCTTCTTATGGTACGCCTTCTTGATGTCGCTCTCACCCGCATCCTCGGAGATGCCCAACACCTGGTAGAGCGACACCCCCTCTGGGATGATCGGGCCGTCAGTCATTTCTGTGGATAATACAACCTGGGAAGGATGGGGGTGCGACGGGAGAGGATACTGCAGCACCTTGGGATACAGCAAGGCACGAAGAAGTGAGACACGAATGGGGGCAGGTGGTGGGTGGGAGGTTGGGGTCGGGGCAAAGGGTCAGCCAAGGGTTTGTCTCATGCACGTTTGCAGGTTGGTGTGCGTGGCGCGCCGTCCCCCCCCCCCCCCCGATAGGGTGTGTGTGAGGGGATACCCATTCTAGAATAAGAATTCACCCCCCCCCCTCCCCCTCCCCCCTCCATCCTACACCCCACTTCACAAATCCCAACATCCGCCTCTCGAAGCGGGCACGGAAGACGCATGACATCCAAGCGGTAGCTTTTGTTACATATTACATGCAATTCGTTGGGGGGGGGGGTTGTGACCAATGTGCGGGGGAGGGGGTGTGGGCAGGATTGACTGCCACTCCCAAGAGGCCTTCGTTGCTTCTTTGCAACAAGCAGGAGCCCGCCCTGAGGGTCACGCAAAGGAAACCACCACTACCTCCTCCTCCTCCTTCCCCTTAGCCCCCGCGATCTACCGCCTTGGGTGTGTGGCCTTCCTACCGTGGCTGAGTGGAAGATGCAGACAGCAGACCCGTCCTCAGGCCTTCACATCTGGAGCCGCGGAGGGGGGCGGGATGGATGTGGAAGGGAGGGGAAGGAAGCTGCGGGAAGTATACAAAAGGAGGGCCGTTATTCGGTTCTCCAACCTGCCTCAAAACAGCGACGGCGCATGCCGCCTATTTTACTAGGGGCGGACGTTGCTGCTCAACTCTGGGTGAAAGAACCCCATCTCCCCCCCCCCCCCCCCGCCCGATGATATACTAACATTACTAATACCTAGAGGCCACGGCAGGCCACCCACAGTTTGAACACTTCTCAAGAATCAATACCTCTCGTGGGTGTGGGGGCGAGGGGCACCAACAAACACGCCAACCCTCAGGACATCCCTTACATCAGGGAATGGCCTGCACTTCACACCCTATGCCTGGTGCCCTGAGGGGATGCCAGCTGCACGGCGCTTGATGGTGACACCGACCTGGAGTGGGCCGGCGACTCCTCCGGAGGAGCCTCCAGGTCGTTGAGGGCGGTGGAGGACAGCCGGAGGGGGTGCCCCTCGTTGCGGGGGGTCACACCGCCGTACGGGCTCGACGCGGAGAGGGGCGCCTCATCGTCGCTGCCCGGGGCTGGGGAGTCGCTCCCGCTACCGCTGCCCCTGACACCCTGTATGTTGATCAGGATGAAGCCGAGGAGGACCAAGACGGAACCTGCGACATAGGAGCGATTGAACGATGCACCGTACCATATCACATCGCTCGCCATGCCGAAAGGGATGGTGAGAGAGAGGGCGAGCGTGGCGACGACAGGGGAAGTGAGAACTACGGCTCGAGCCCAGAGGACGTCGCTGATGTTTGTCCCGATCACCGCATTCACGGCGAGGTAGAACAGCACTTCGCGCGAGGGCAGCCGGAACGTCTCCAGGGAGGTCGCGTGCAGAACCATCAGCACGGGGAGGCCTGCTACCAGCACCACCACACCGACATAGCCAAAGAAGACGGGCATGATGATGCCTTCAGAGACATGTGCACGGAGGAACACAGTGTACACCGCATAGCACACGGCAGAGATGAGCGACAGCAAGGTGCCCTGCGTGGTGTCGGCAGGGGCGGCAGGGGTGGGTGAGGTGTGTGCGGTGGTGGCAAGCGCGCCCTCCGTGCTGAGGGCGACGATGGCGGCACCACCGACCGTGAGAAAGACGGCCAGGACCTTGGAGCACTGGGCCCGCTCGTGGAAGAAGATGATGGAGAGCAGCATCGTCCACAGCGAAGAGGTGTTGGAGAGGATGCTGTTTGTCGCAACGGATGCCTCCCGCAGCGACAGGTTGAAGGCGTAGTTGGCTGACATCCACAGTGGTGCGAAGCACACTGCCAGGGTGAAGTATTCGCGCCACGCCTGTGACGCCGGTGAGCTGCGAGGAGAGTCGTGCTGCTGCGAGGCAGGGCTGCGTGCGTCGGTATCATGTGGGGCGGCGCTGGTGCACTGGAGCTGTGGGGGGAGCTTGTCGCGCCATTCACGCTTGCAGCATGCGCCCAGCAGCCACAAGGCGAACCCGCAGGTGTTGAAGTAGGTCAGGAAGAACGGCCGGTCGAACCCCTTCTCGATGAAGATGGATTTGATGAGATGCGACGCGCTCACCCAGATCACCGCAACACCGACCAGCAGCAGGACGCCAAAGGCGTATCCCGAGACAGCCATGGGGCGCTGGGTGGGTGGGTGGGTGAGGGAGAAAAGAACGTCCCCCTGCACACACTTTAATCACACTACTGTGGAGGCTAATCGACCCAACATGTGTACTGTGCAGCAAGCGTCTGCACACCTGCAAGTAGGGTGGCGTGTGTGTGACGGTGGCGGAAAGGCTGAATTCTGCCAGAGGCGCACGAAATGTGGTGACCTGTCTTGGGCCGACACCAATCCAGGCAGATACGGCCGTAAAGTAGTGTGCAGAACGCACCCTGCTGTAGACACTGCAGACACGGCACGGCGCCAGCACGGCATCACCGCCAAGACAATCCTGAGAGGTGTGGGAACCATCTGGCTTCCGGCATCTCTCTTCCGTTAAGTCGCTGCCTCCTGAACAGAAAAGGGAAAGGCCTCATGAGGGTGAGGCATGCTGAGACGCCTCCTGCTGAGCCACACATGGTGGCTACTGAGCCAAATATGGCGGGTCAGAGAAGCAACCGAGAAGGGGTAGTGCTAGAGAGAAGAAGAAGAGGCACAGAGTGTCGACACCTGTTGTCCGACAAACATCGCTGCAGAAGCCCTATCGTGCAACCAGACAACTCTCAGCGGGAGAGGGCAACGCAACACGATCCGTGGGCACACCGTTACTGGTGCTGACTTGCAGCAGCAAGTATCTCACGATCTCCCTTCAGGCTTTTATGTGCGTACGCGAGTGAGTGCCCATTCTGTTCAACTGCAGCAAGAACGATCTCACGATCTCCCTTCAGGCTGTCGTCTGCGTACTTGAGTGAGTGCCCATCTTGTTGAACTGCAGCAAGAACGATCTCACGATCACCCTTCAGGCTGTCGTGTGCGTACTGGAGTGAGTACCCACGTTGTTGAACTGCAGCAAGAACGATCTCACGATCACCCTTCAGGCTGTCGTCTGCGTACCTGAGTAACAACCCATCTTGATGAACTGCAGCAAGAACAATCTCATGATCACCCTTCAGGCTGTCGTCTGCGTACCTGAGTAACAACCCATCTTGTTGAACTGCAGTAAGAACGATCTCGCGATCTCCCTTCAGGCTGTCGTCTGTGTACCTGAGTAACAACCCATCTTGTTGAACTGCAGCAAGAACAATCTCATGATCACCCTTCAGGCTGTCGTCTGCGTACCTGAGTAACAACCCATGTTGTTGAACTGCAGTAAGAACGACCTCGCGATCACCCTTCAGGCTGTCGTCTGCGTACTCGAGTGAGGACCCATGTTGTTGAACTGCAGCAAGAACGATCTCGCGATCACCCTTCAGGCTGTCGTCTGCGTACTCGAGTGAGCGCCCATCTTGTTGAGCTGCAGCACGAAAGAACTCACGAGCTCCCATCAGGCTGTTGTGAGCAAACTCGAGCGAACGCACATTTTCTCGAACTGCAGCAAGAACGATCTCACGATCACCCTTCAGGCTGTCGTGTGCGTACTCGAGTGAGTACCCATGCTGTTGAACTGCAGCAAGAACGATCTCACGATCACCCTTCAGGCTGTCGTCTGCGAACTGGAGTGAGTTCCCACTTTGTTGAACTGCAGCAAGAACGATCTCACGATCTCCCTTCAGGCTGTCGTGTGCGTACTGGAGTGAGTTCCCATATTGTTGAACTGCAGCAATAACGAACTCGCGATCACTCTTCAGGCTGTCGTCTACGTAATAGAGTGAGGACCCATGTTGTTGAACTGCAGCACGAACGATCTCACGATCACCCTTCAGGCTGTCGTATGCGTACTGGAGTGAGTTCCCATTTTGATGAACTGCAGCAAGAACGATCTCACGATCACCCTTCAGGCTGTCGTGTGCGTACTTGAGTGAGGACCCATGTTGTTGAACTGCAGCAAGAACGAACTCGCGATTACCCTTCAGGCTGTCATGTGCGTGCGTGAATAACGACGCATATTGTTGAACTACAGCAAGAACAATCTCACGATCACCTTTCATGCTGTCGTGTGCGTACTGGAGTGAGTACCCATGCTGTTGAACTGCAGCAAGAACGATCTCACGATCACCCTTCAGGTGGTCCTCTGCGTCCTCGAGTGAGTACCCATGCTGTTGAACTGCAGCAAGAACAAGTTCATGAACACCCTTCACGGTGGTGTGTGCATATTTTAACCAGGTTCGCCGTCGCCCCTCGTAGTCCCTGAATCCGTCAGTTGCTTGAAGGACCTCATCACGTGTCGTCACCCACAGCGGGACCTGCCACAGATACTTCTTCCCCTTGTGGACCGCATCGAGGTGACGGTCGGGACAGAGGGTGACGTGAACCACACACCCGGCTTCGACACCTGCATGGCTGCACAGAGGCTCGTCGTCACACACCGCTTTGCCCCCCACCGACAGATGCACGTCCTCTTCCTCCACACCATCAGGGTAGCGGAACGCCTCGCGTGCTTCGAGCTTCAGCCTGTCGGGCTTCTCGTCCATCCCGATGTCGACAGCGTGCGTCACGCCTGTCGCCGCATCCTCCAGGAACACCTCCATGACCACGCCTGTGGAAAGTTAGCAGCGCCCTGCAGGGTGGTGTGGCTCTGTGTGTGTTGCAATCAATCAGGAGGCTTGCGCCCGCTCAGCGTGGTGCATGGTCATAATGACGATTCTCATCAGGTGCAAGTGTGTGTCTCGGGTCCACAGACAGTGCCACGGTAAGTCAGTGGAAATCACAAGTGTGTCAAGGGTGGTGGAGGATCGGCTCTTCGTAACTTACATCACACCAGGGCACTGCGGGTTAGAAAAGAGGATAGGGAGGGGCAAGGGGCCACACGGGTCAAGCCTGATTGGATTGCTTTGTACAGGGCCACTGCCTGAAGGGGAGGCGCACCAGAGTCAGCTCTGGTGCTACCTGCCACCGACACACGTCAGACACTGGCACTACTCGCATCGGATGGGCAGGCACACGGAGCTTCTGTGCTGCACGGCTTCACAGCCGTGTCACTTGTGCCTCCGACGCAACCACAGAGCGCAGCGCAGCCCGCGTATGTGAAGGGGATGTTGACACAGAGGAAACCGAGGAGGACGCTCGCAGACCCAACGATGTACACCGCACCGTAGGATACGCCGTTGAGCACCGCATCGCTCGCCATGCCAATGGGTATCGTGAGGGACAGCGCGAGGGTTGCAACGAGGGGAGAGGTCAGCACCACACCCTTCGCCCAGAGCACATCGCTGAGGTTCGTCCCGATGAGCGCGTTCAGGGCGAGAAACCCGAGCACCCTGGGCTGGGGCAGGCTGAAGCGTTCCAACGACGTCACGTGGAGGAAGAGGAGAACGGGAAGCCCGCTCAGCAGCACCACCACACCGACATAGCCGAAAAAGATAGGCATGATAATGGAGTCGGGCACATTCGCCCTGAGAAATACAGTGTAGATAGCGTAGCACAGCGCAGACACCAAGGCAAGGATGCTCCCTATGTAGGAATCGGCAGGCTCGCTGGAGGTAGAGTCTGAGTTAGAGGGGGCCCAGTCTGTGGCGTTGTCGCCGTGGGAAGTCCCGCTCGAGCCGGATGCGGTGGGGTCTACTGCGACAAGGCAGGCACCCCCGACAGTGAGGAAGATGGCGAAGACCTTGTGGAGGGATACGGACTCATGGAAGATGACAGCGCTCAGCAGCATGGTCCACAGGGCTGAGGTGTTGGACAGGATACTGTTCGTCGCAACAGACACCCGGGTGAGCGACAGGTTGAATGTGTAGTTCGCTGCCATCCACAGCGGGGCAAACCGCAGGGCAAGCCTAAGGTACCCCTGCCACTCCAGACCCCCCCTCTCCAAGGGGGCCGCTGAGAGGCCAATAGGTGCATCTACCGTGCGGCCCTCATGTGGAACGCCTGCCGAGGCACACCCTTCGTCAGTCAGGCTGGGTGTGGCAGGGTGGCAGGGTTCGTCACCTCGCAGGTCAGGGCTTCCGGCAGAGCTGTGGGTGTCCCTCGGTGATGTGTCGTCATCGAGGATGGTATGGGGTTGGCGGGCCTCAGGGGCGCAGCATGCCAGGTGGAGGAGCTGCGGGGGGAGCTTGTCGCGCCATTCACGCTTGCAGCATGCGCCCAGCAGCCACAAGGCGAACCCGCAGGTGTTGAAGTAGGTCAGGAAGAACGGCCGGTCGAACCCCATGTCGTCGAAGATGGATTTGATGAGATGCGACGCGCCCACCCAGATCACCGCAACACCGACCAGCAGGACGACGCCATAGGTATATCCCGTCACCTCCCGGCAGGTGAGATGCATCACACACAGCGCCCCCCCTCCCCCAGGCCTGCCAGACAGGCGTGGGTTGGAGGGTTGAGGGTGAGGGGGTGGGGTGGGGTGGGAGGGGCTTCTGACCAACTGCAGAGATGGCCCTGCCCCTCGTGACCCCTCTGTCGCTCCGTCAGCCCGGCGCCACTTTTAAGAAGAAAAAAAACGGACGGAGGAAAAAATAGAAACGGGGCACACCGTTGTGTAAGGCCTGGGGCAAAGGGGGGGGGGGGGGGGTAGGGGGGGGTCAAATGGGGGTGACAAACACGATTTTTCAAAAAACCGGCGCAGAGGCCCCAAAGCCCCCGTAAACCCTCCAAACCCTCCCAGATCGGTCCGGAAACCCATCGAACCCCACTTTTCCACCATTCCGGGCACCTCAGGTGCCCGAATTGGGGTACCTAAATTTTGTGCCACCGTTTGGTACCGGACAGTGCCACTGTGTGGGAGGTTGGAAAAGAAAATGCCCCAACACACCACATCTGAGGGTTGCAATGCATGTTGCTTGCCAACCACGTCATCCGGTGGGTGTCAGGCGCTATGTAGGTGGCATGAGCCAGGTCTTCGATGTGTTCTGGCTTGTATATGTACCTCCCTGCCTGCGGCACAGGCACTGCCTTTGTCCCCCACACCAGCCACAGAGAGCGTATTGTACTCGGTCCACGGTTGCTGATTCATTGTGATGCGTTGTATCCTCGAGTGAACGTCACACACTAGTGGCACCACCACCCGCCATCCGAGAGCTGTATTGACTTTGCGCCCTTCCGTTGCATTCACCTCGCCACGCATATTGCACCGTTCAGTACCAGTGCTCTTGGGCCAGGCAAAGTAGACCGCAGCAACTACCAATTCTGGCACAATGGGTACCACGACAGCGCACTTCGTGTGTTCCCGGAATGTACAGCTCGTGTTGCAACAGTCGTTGTCAACACATCCCGGTTGTGGAGCACTGCTGCACAGGAATCACACGACCATCTGGACTTGTTCCGTACCTACAGGCAGCCTCCCGGTGCATGGTGGCAGGGAGGTACATATACAAGCCAGAACTCATCGAAGACCTGGCTAATGCCACCTACATAGCGCCTGACACCCACCGGATGACGTGGTTGGCAAGCAACATGCATTGCAACCCTCAGATGTGGTGTGTTGGGGCATTTTCTTTTCCAACCTCCCACACAGTGGCACTGTCCGGTACCAAACGGTGGCACAAAATTTAGGTACCCCAATTCGGGCACCTGAGGTGCCCGGAATGGTGGAAAAGTGGGGTTCGATGGGTTTCCGGACCGATCTGGGGGGGTTTGGAGGGTTTACGGGGGCTTTGGGGCCTCTGCGCCGGTTTTTTGAAAAATCGTGTTTGTCCACGTAAAAGGGTGGCATTTGACCCCCCCTAGGGGGGGGGGGGGGGGGGGTCGGGTCAGGGGAGGTCAGGAGGCAATCGTATCTCGTTGAGAACCAACGGTTGGTCCGAGGATTCCTCTGGCACCCAGGGATGGCGCGAGCGGGAGAGGAACCACGGAAGGAACCCAGCGCCTCACACCGTGACCACCTAGTGGTCCACCGACGGGAAAATTACGCAACAACACGAGCGCGCGCGAGAAAAATTGTCCCCTAGTGTTTCCCCCCCTGATCCCCCCCCAAAACAGGAGCGTCAACCCACCAAATCTTCAAAATCGAAAAGTTAGCGACAGGCCTGAGTTTCAACCCGGTTTCTGGGGGCTTTATTCTGGGACTCGGGTTTTTCACCACATTGGGGGGTGGGGTGGGGGGTGGGGGAAGTGTTAACTCAACTCCCACATGGTTTTCTTCTGAGAGATCTGACAACACTCATACACACTGAGGAAGAACAGGGCATGGTGCCGGTACTTGTCATGTGCCAGGGTGCTGACTGGCAGCAGCAAGTATCTCGTGGTCTTCCTTCAGGCTGTCGTCTGCGAACTGGAATGACCGCACATCTTGTTGAACTGCAGCAAGAACGATCTCACGATCAGCCTTCAGGCTGTCGTCTGCGTACTGGAGTGACGACGCATTTCGTTGAAGTGCAGCAAGAACGATCTCACGATCACCATTCAGACTGTCGTCTGCGAACTGCAGTGATTTCACACTTTGTTGAACTGCAGCAAGAACAATCTCACGATCTCCCTTCAGGCTGTCGTGTGCGAACTGGAGTGATTTCCCATTTTCTTGAACTGCAGCAAGAACGATCTCGCGATCACCCTTCAGGCTGTCGTCTGCGAACTGGAGTGAGGACCCATATTGTTGAACTGCAGCAAGAACGATCTCACGATCACCCTTCAGGCTGTCGTGTGCGAACTGGAGTGATGTCCCATTTTGTTGAACTGCAGCAAGAACGATCTCGCGGTCACCCTTCAGGCTGTTGTATGCGTAATGGAGTGAGCACCCACGTTGTTGAACTGCAGCAAGAACGATCTCACGATCACCCTTCAGGCTGTCGTCTGCGAACTGGAGTGATTTCCCATATTCTTGAACTGCAGCAAGAACGATCTCACGATCACCCTTTAGGCTGTCGTGTGCGAACTGGAGTGATGTCCCATTTTGTTGAAGTGCAGCAAGAACGATCTCGCGATCACCCTTCAGGCTGTTGTATGCGTAATGGAGTGACCACCCACGTTGTTGAACTGCAGCAAGAACGATCTCACGATCACCCTTCAGGCTGTCGTCTGCGTACTCGAGTGAGCGCCCAGGTTGTTGAACTGCAGCAAGAACGATCTCACGATCACCCTTCAGGCTGTCGTCTGCGAACTGGAGTGATTTCCCATTTTGTTGAACTGCAGCAAGAACGATCTCACCATCTCCTTTCAGGCTGTCGTGTGCGCACTCCAGATTCAGGCCATTCTGTTGAACTGCAGCAAGAACAAGTTCACGATCTCCATTCACGGTAGGGTGTGCATCTTTTAACCAGGGTAGCCATCGCCCCCTGAAGCCCCTGAATCCGTAAGTTGCTTGAAGGATCTCATCACGTGTCGTCACCCACAGCGGGACCTGCCACAGCTTCTTCTCCCCCCTGCGGGCCGCATCGAGGTGACGGTCGGGACAGAGGGTGACGTGAACCACACACCCGGCTTCGACACTTGCATGGCTGCACAGAGGCTCGTCGTCACACACCGCTTTGCCCCCCACCGACAGATGCACGTCCTCTTCCTCCACACCATCAGGGTAGCGGAACGCCTCGCGTGCTTCGAGCTTCAGCCTGTCGGGCTTCTCGTCCATCCCGATGTCGACAGCGTGCGTCACACCTGTCGCCGCATTCTCCAGGAACACCTCCATGACCATGCCTGTGGAAAGTTAGCAGCGCCCTGCAGGGTGGTGTGGCTCTGTGTGTGTTGCAATCAATCAGGAGGCTTGCGCCCGCTCAGCGTGGTGCATGGTCATAATGACGATTCTCATCAGGTGCAAGTGTGTCTCAGACGCTGGTGCAGTGTCTCGGGTCCACAGACGGTGCCACGGTAAGTCAGTGGAAATCACAAGTGTGACAAGGGTGGTGGAGGATCGGCTCTTCGTAACTTACATCACACCAGGGCACTTCGGGTTAGAAAAGAGGATAGGGAAGGGCAAGGGGCCACACGGGTCAAGCCTGATTGGATTGCTTTGTACAGGGCCACTGCCTGATGGGGAGGCGCACCGAGTCAGCTCTGGTGCTACCCGCCACCGACACAGGTCAGACACTGCTGGCACTACTCGCATCGGATGGGCAGGCACACGGAGTTTCTGTGCTGCACGGCTTCACAGCCGTGTCACTTGTGCCTCCGACACAACCACAGAGCGCAGCGCAGCCCGCGTATGTGAAGGGGATGTTGACACAGAGAAAACCGAGGAGCACGGAGAAACACACCACTCCCTCGGCAGGGATCAGCCGCCAACACCACCACCACCACCCCTCCGCACTCACCTCCCAGCGCCTCCTAAGTCTATCGGACGACTTGCGGACGGTGAGTTCGGACCCATTTCGGGACCCACTCCGGGGGGAGATCTCACCACCACCCACCCCCTCTCCACGGCCAGCCTCCCACACCGGTGTGGGGGGTGGGGGGACCATTTTCTCCACAGAATATCGCAACATGAGTTCACTTCTGCGGGGGGGGGCGAAGCCATCATAACGTTGGCGCTGCAGCGCGAGGGCTGTGAGGGTTATGCCCTGCCGTCTACGTCATCCCCTCAGGACGTGGAGGATCCAGCCATGTCTGTGTCGGAGTCGAAGTCAGGCAGGTCGGGGGTGAGGTTGAGCGTGTCATCCGGGGAGTAGTCGGTGCCGCCCGGGCCGGGGAGCGGCAGCCGTGAGCTGCACGGGCTGACATCCGTGGGAGTCAGGAGGCCCTCGCTGAAGGGAGTGGCGGTGTTGACAGGGCTGGCTTCTGGGAAGTGCAGGTCAGGGAAGAGGATCGCATCGTCATCCTGGGCACCCTTCCCCACCACACACTCCCGCAGCGCCAGGGCTGCCTCCAGGTTGGACTGGCCTGTCGCCTCCAGCTCCTCCACGCCCGACTCCAGCTCCGTCAGACACGACATGAGCTGTTCGATAGAATCCTCGATAGCCGTACAGCGGAGCTCCTGCCGGCTCTCCAGCTGCCGCACCGCCTCGTTGGTCTTCACCACCCGACTTGCCATCCCCCACACACCCCCGACTGAGGTGCAGGACCCAAGGGGAAGGGGAATGCCTTCCGTTCCTTAGGATTCCTAGGAGGGGGAGAGGTGGGGGTGGGGAGGGTGGGGAGGGTGGGGAGAAATCGCAGAAGAAGATGATCATTTTGATCTGGTTTGGCACTAGTTTTTATTCCCCTTTTGGCACAGTCTGGGATGAGGAGAGGTGAGGGGGGGAGGGTGGGGATGGGGGTGGGATTTCATCGTCTCTCGGAGAGCTTTTGCTTCGCTGCCCCCCCCCCACTGGCTCTCGGCATGGCTCTCGCAGTCTCTCTCTCTCTTCACACGAGCTTGTTACAAGATATAAACGGCTGGAAACATCGAGGGGCGGGGGGGGGGGGGTCCATAAGGGGTGCATCCCCCCCTGGGTTCATACGGGAAGAACTGCTGGGGCAAATTGGCAACGACCCCCAACCCGCACACCCACACATGCCGCACGCACACCGCTCCCAGTGCCGAAGGGGAGGGGAGAGAGGGGGGGGGTTGGCAACAGCAGGAGGGTTCAGACGGCAACACCACCATGGCCTTGTGTTGTATCGGGGGAGGGGGGGGTTTTTTTGATTGTCGAGAGTGAATGGAAAAGCAAGCCTCCCAGCACCTTCTCGCAATGTTAGTCCTTTTTGTATCGGGGGGGGGAGGGGGGAAGTTGCTAGCACTCGCCAGCTCACCGCCGCATCCCCCCTGATAGGCTCAAGACAGGCGAAAGAAAACAAATGATCTGGCCAGGTGGGGTGGGTAAGAGGTGTGGGTGTGCGGGTCCCGGTGGTGAGGGAATGAGGGGGGGGGGGGGGAGGGGATAGTAACACAGAGAAGGAATGGTGGGGGGGTGGGAATGGGGGGGCTCTCCGCTACGTGGCAGGTTACGGCAAATAAAGTTGTCTTGGCGGGTGTCTCACAAGAAAAGGGGAGAGAATGTGCCAAAACTTGCATCTTCAGCACAGGTAGCGGAGGCTCCACATGTGACAACACACCCATAAGAGAGGGGAGAGAGAGACACGGCGAGAGACTCAGCTCTCCTCTTCGGTCTTTCCGGCCCGGTAGAGGGTCGGGGAGGGGAGGGCTGTCAGTCTCTGACGGGAAAACTGGCTGTGAGTTTTGTGTGTTGAAATCACTATCGTTTCACCTTGTCCCAACTCCGCCAAATCCAGGTGGGTTGCTGGTTTGCATTTCCCAATACATTTTTATTGTGGAGGGGGGTGGGGTGGGGGTGGGGGTGGGGGAAGTGTTAACTCAACTCCCATATGTTTTTCTTCTGAGAGATCTGACAAAACTCATACACACTGAGAAATAACAGGGCATGGTGCCGGTGTGTGGCATGTGCCTCCTTTTTTTATCACATTTGCTTTCATCTATTTGTTTGTGCGGGGGGCATTTTTTGGTGATCTGTACACACAGTTCGAGATGTAGTTTGTTTTGGAAATGAGGTTCAGCTGACCACACTCACACACACTCCCTCTCTGACAAGAACAAATCAGCTCCCACAAAAGCACACACCCTCAGCCCCATGACCCCCCGACAGGAAGGGGTATCCATGCAGTTTCCTTTGGAAAGATTGGAACACCTATATATCATGCGAGTGTCACATGAGAGTGCCTCGTGAGAACACAGCTACGCACACACACGTCCACGGCTGATGAGGTGTGATTGAGAGCCACCTTGTGTCTCCCCATCCAGGGCATTAGTTTGACCTTCCCGACGGAGCCTGAAACCTGGTTACCCTGGTTATGACCCACCAAATTTTTTCGCTCGGGCGCTTCGCGCCCGAGTGCCTCCTGCGCCGTTGTGACCGCGGCGTGCTATTATCTGTCTCCCCACCCCCAGGTTATGTATAGTCTCTACTTCCCCCGGGTTTGTGAGAGGTGTCAGACACAGCACACAATTCGCGCTGGTGCCAGGAGGATAACCCATCTACACGCCGACAGGCTTCCTGGCACTCCGCGAGCGCCCGAAGCTTGAATTGAGGGCATGGCTGCGGCACGACGCCCAGAGCGTGTACAGGCACTTGGCAATTTTCTCGTGGAGCGCCCCGGGTTTCCCACCACCGTGGTGTTGCACCAGTCAGTGGCGAAGGACACGACGCGGTTCCAGAAGCTTTCCCAGAGATTCTGTCTGCTCCAGCAGAATGCTGCAGATGTTGGCCGCATTCCGGCTGTTGCAGTCTTGCGGCACGTTACGGGTTGATCACACACGAATCCGGGTCGCATGCTGGCTCACCTTCGTCGTGGACTAGGTTTCGTCAGTGAGGGACAGCGTAGAAGGGGGCTGTACAATCTTGGCCTGCATCTGCCGCCGAATGACAGATGCGGGTCGTGTCGTACTATGGCTTGGTGGGGCGAGCGCAGCAGGTTTCTTGGTAAGGAAAAACCCCGGTTCCGAGCCAGAATTTTGACTTTTTTTTATTTTTTAAAATAACCAGGTTTCTCCAAATCCTGGTTATCATAACCGGATAACCAGCCCAAACTAATGCCCTGTCCCCATCACCCCACCACTGCCGTCCTTGCCTTGCTGGCACTCTAGGTGGTACACGAGAGGAGTCTACAGGACATGCGGGGGAGGGCCTAGGTATGCCCCATCGGGAAGAAGGGGTGGTGTGTGGGCTTCAGGTCTGTCGCCCACGCGCTCAGCGGGACAGATTCCGCTAGCGAATCGGCGGAGATGCTCTGTGTGCGGGGGTGGTGTGGTGTTGGAGGGACGGGTGTTGATAATGCGATCGCAACCAGGCCAGAATGACTTTTCGGTTGAATTCACTACACACAATGTGCGGCAGCATGCACCACGCAAGCCACATGGTTGTGCCTGAGGGCACACGGGTTGGAACTCTGCTCTGTCACGTCCGCTCCCTTCTCCCCCCAAGGGCACATACCGGTTCGCGCGCGCTACGCCTGCTCTGCGGTGCATCGGTGTTGTCGGAGGCGCGTGACGAGGCAGCAGCTCTGCTGCCCTGCCGCCTGCCCAGGGGCGATGCCACGCCCCCGTTGTGTGTCCGGGTGCCGGTGGCACGCGACTCACCAGACAGGGTGTGTCCGATGCTGCTCTGACTGCTGGCCAGCGTGCTGCTGCGACCGCTGCTGCCGCTGCGGTGTGCGGCAATGCGGCTGCGGGGGCTGTTCCGACGCACAGGCGACTCCGCCCTGCAGAGGGGGTGACGGGTGGCAGGCAGCCAGCCACACAACAGAGGCAGCACAACGCAACACAACGCAACAGAAGATAACACCGCTGCTCACACCACCGCACATACCTGGGCAGAGCAGATCGCCCGAATGCCACGATGGGCGACGGCGGGCGGGGGCGCCCCATTGACGAGGCTGGCGAGTTGAAGGCTGTCGGAGAGTGGACGCGGCGCACCGCTGTCACATCCTTCGGGCGCTTCCTCCCACGCCGCTTGTCGGTGGGGGTGCTGGTGCGCTGCGGGGAGCAGTACTCGCTCACATCACTGCTCACCGCAACGGGCGTGCCCGAGGGGGGCGTGAGGTACAGGATCTGCTCGAACCCCTTCCCGGCCGCAGCCTTCTCCGCACGTGGCGCCACAACACTCGCCAGCGAGGGGGATGCGACTGACGACATACACGGCGACACGGCCCTCCGCGGGGCGGTCTCCACAGGGCTGCCCCCACGCACAGGGCTCCGCGACACTGTCGCAGCCCTGCCCGAGAGGGCGGCAGGCGGCAGGGAGTGGTACACAGCCCCGTCCCCCACACGCACCTTCACATGCGAGCAGCGGTACAGCGTGGTGGCGAGCTTCACCAGCACACGCCTCTCTGTGGGTGTGAGCGTGAGGCTCAGCTTCGACTCCAGGGCGGTGATGCCGCTGTTGGGTGAGCGCGACCTCGCCCTCCCGGAGGCGCTGCCGCTGCGGGTGCGCCCCGCACTGCCGCTGCGCGAGCGGGCAGAGGCACGCTCATTCTTGTGCCCCACAATGCCCAGATGCAGCTTCTCAAAGTCCATGAAGTAGTTGCTGACAACACGCTTGAACAGCTGCTCCACACGGGACATGTGCTCCAGCGCATCGTGCAGCCTCCCAACCACCTCCTCAGACGCTGGGTTCAGCCGCAGGGTCCGCACCGACGACCCTACCATGCTGTGCACCATCTTCACAGTCTGATACCCTCGGTAGATGTCCTCCACCAGGCGGGACCTGCTGCTGATGATCCACGCCACCTTGGTCAGCTCCTGCATCTCGCGGTGGCTGCTGTGCTGCCCGCCTGCCAGATGCGAATCCACAATCTGGTCGAACACATGGTTTGCGCCCTTCCCCTCCTCCCGCCCCACACGCGCAACAGACACGCCCAGGATGTGGCACAGGCTGCTGTAGTCCGACTCCTGCACACTCCGGATCGCCGACACCAGCTCCAGGCCAGGCGACGTATCACGGGTGGTCTGCGCAGCCTCCTCCAGCAGGGCCATCAGGCTGGAACCAGAGATGCCGCGGGAGTGCAGCAGGTTTGCTGTCTCCGTGGAGACGGGCAGGGGCGGGTGCTCCGACAGGAAGGTGTGCAGGGCTGCCGGGCTCATGTTGACCACCTCGGTGGATGCCTTCATCAGCCCGCTGTTGATGGCACTCTCGAACTGGTCGCACCGGCGCTCCGCGAGCACCACCGCCTCACGCAGAAGCAGCGTGTCCATCTCCTTGCTCTCGTTGTCGATCTGGAGGGACAGCACCTGCTCTTCTTTCTCCTCCAGGCGGGTGCGCAGCGTCACGCGCTCGCCCTCCACCTCGGCAACACGTCCCTTCAGGAAGGATACCGTCTCCTCCAGCTGATGGAGCATCATGTCGCGGCGATCGGCCCCGCCCGTGGGAGGCGTGGGTGGGGTGCGCGGTGCGGTCTGCTCGATGACGTGTCGGGTGTCGGCGTTGCGTGCCCTCATTTCAGCCAGGGCATGGTCCTTCAGTGCCAGCTCCGCCTCCAGCTCCGCAACGCGGTGGTGCGATGCGGAGAGGCTGTAGGCGTCGTCGCGGTCGCTGTGGTCGCCCCGGGTGCTCCGGAACCTGTCCTCGCAGTCGGCTATCACGGAGTGGAGGCGCAGGCATTCGTTGTTCTTCTCCTTCACCTCGCTCTTCAGCTCTGCGATCTGCGGCAGTGGGGTTGGCAATGGCAGGGCGTGTTTATAGAAAGCACAAAGGGGTTGCAAGAGGGGCAAGGAGGGCACGATCACCACACACACACACACCCCACTACGCCCACCGCCCCTTCCACAAGAGCTGTGGCCTACTCAAGAGGCTTCAGCCGTGTATAGATTGATAAGGCGGGCGGATTTCGAGCCAACGCAACACCATCCATGATGGTAAGATGCGGCTTGAGCCGGGGCTTCTGCCCACGACGCTGGGGCTGGGGCTGCTGCCCCCCACAACACTGCCCACAACAACGCTAGGGCCGGGGCCGGGGCCGCTGCCCCCCACAACGCTGGGGCTGCTGCTACCGCCTTCTGGGGGGGGGGGTGAAGGTCATTCCTGGTGTCAATCGAAACCCACCCACCAGCGGAAGTCTGCCCAAACAGACAGACAAGGCGGCGACCCCCAAACAGGTGCAGGAGTTGCAGGAAGAAGTTCTGATATTCGGGAACTTCGAACCTCTGTTTACAGTCTGGCCAGACAGCCGCGAAGCACATCGCTGACCAGCAGTCAGAGGTGTTGGAGACCGTGAAGCGCCGCCTGCGACGCTGCAGAATAAAAGCAGCAGGTTTGCAACCGGGATGACTTCTTCATAGATAGGGGACATTATACGAAGCCGAAAGAACATCCCACCTCTCCCTCCCCCCCAACCACACAGCCAACCATACCCTGGTGCGGTACTCCCCACAGAGGGTGTGGACGAACGCGCCGAGCCCTGCAAAGTCGCCTGAGGACAGCAGCTTCGTGAGGGCCCTGCTCTCCTCTGCAGAGAGATCGTGATCCGACATCTGCTGCAGGGGGGCCGTCGTCGGGGCTGAGGAGGGCAGGTCCGTGCTGTACCTCTTGGGGTTCCCCTGGTCCGTCACGACTGAGGTGCTCAGGCTGCTGTGCAGCGACGTGTCGAAACGATCCCCGCTACCGCTGGGAACCCCACCGACCCCTGCGGCTACACCCACACTCTCGCCCAAGGCATCCGGCTCCACCTCCCTGCCGAACAGAGAGTCTGCAACAGGCAGCTGGTGCGGCAGGGCCGGCGCCTCCAGCCCCAGCTGGGTGGAGCTGGGCGGCGGGGGTGGGGGAGGGCTGGGCTCCTCCCCGCTCGCTGCGGCACCCCCCCGGTCCACAGCTGCCTCCGCACCTCCTCCACCCCTGGCTGTGACAAGCGAGCTGTCGACATCGGCGAACTCGCCATCCTCACACATCTCCAGAGACAGAACGCCGTTGGGCATCAGCTGCACCACAAGGCCTTCTGCCCCCTTCCGCAGGGCCAGCCCTCCAGGGGGGAGGGCCAGGCAGTCCACCGCCACCGCGACTGTGTCATGCAGAGCCAGGCTCCTTCCATTCGCATCCCTGTGCCCCTGCGTGCCCTGGGTGGGGGGCAACCCGCTGCCCGATGCGGAGCGGCAGGAAGGAGACCTGGAGAGGCCCCTGTCTGTGTGTGGGGGTGAGCCGGGGAGCTCTTCCTCAACGTCTCCGCGGCCGGGGAGAGGCATGGAGGCTTCCTCCTCCTCGATATCGATAACCCGGATCTCGTCTTGGTATACATCAACGCTTTCAGGGGATCCGTCGAAGAATACGGAGGCAACCGACTTCGGGTCATCCCCCGGCACGGTGAGGACCGAACCCTTGGCGAACTGCTGTACTGTGTAATCGGTGTCGTCAATTTTTTTGGCGTGCTGCAGCACCACACGATCCCCCTCAACCACCTCACGCCTGTTGGTGTCGCACCGCAGCTGGTCGATCCTGCGGAACTGCGACGCCTTCACATCCGCAATGGTCCCATCGTGCGTCACAGAGGCAACCGTCCCCTCCTCCACCCCGGGTATGGTCAGCACCACGGCGTGGCCCCCCTCAGGGAGACACTCCCCATCCACCACGATGGACTCCAGCAGGACAACGCAGTCGCTCACATCGATGGGTGTCCCGTCGGCATCCCTGGGGATCGGCCTGAGATACGCCTGCTCCTCCGAGAAGAATATCTGCTTCTTCTCGCGGGAGGCGACGACCTCCACAACATAAAACCCATCGCTTCCGGAGGGGTCCCGCGGCTCGACGAGCTGCACCACGCAGTCCTCCCACAGCCCGGTTGACCTACGGACCTGCAGGGTCTCACCAAGGCGATACGACGCACCAAAGGGGTGGTTTGTCTGGTGATGCTGCTGCTGGGGTGTGCCCGTTGGGGTGCTGCCCTCCCTCCCATCATGCGGTGCGACGCGGCGCGCCGTCTCGGCAGACGAGGTGCTCCCCGTTGAAGTGTTCATCGGGTTTGCGGCGTGCTGCCCGCTCTCGCCGGAGGCGGTGTGGGGGAGAGGTGTCGATATCTTCGGCAGCAGCGGGACTGTGTCGTTGGCAGATCGCGACGGGGAGCGTTGCGGCGACGCAGGGTCCTGCCGGGGCGACGAGGTTGGGGTTCCATAAGGCGTGGAGTCCTCTGGGGCTGCCGGCTTCATCAGGCTCCTCGTGGTGGGGTCTTCGAGATGCTCGACGTCAACATCGATGGACTCCTCCAGAAGGCGTGGGAAGGCGTCATTGCCTGCCGGTGGGGCATCGCCCCCGGTGCCCGATTCGTCAGCTCGCTTGCTCCGCTCCCTTCGGAACTGTGCCCTCCAGAGGTCCTTCCGCCTGACAAAGTTTTCAACCCTCAGCTGCCACCCCTTCGGCTTCTTGAGGTTGAGGCGCGCCTTGATGGGCTGCTTGTGGGCATCTGTCACCTTCAGGTTGCCCCCCGTCAGCTCCTTGTAGAGAACGGACACGACTTCGAGGAATCTCGCCTTCCCCGAGCCCTGCGAGTCGGAGGAGGTTTCCTTGAATTTAAAAAGGAGGTCGTACTCCGGTTGCTTCATCTTGATGCCCACCCAGTGGTCATGTGTTGTGAATATCTCGCTGACATCCCGGATCCGGACACACCGGTTCACCTCCGAGGTTGTCATGCATTGGTAGATCGCGCTGTGGGAGACAAACAAAACTCTCTCCTGTGGCAGTATTTTCCTCCCAATTTTGTCCACCAACGCAAAGTAGTACAGCACAATGCCCCCAGACCCAGGCCCGCTCGTTTTAAACAGATGTCGGAAGCACTCATGCAGGTGATCCGGTGAGGACGGCAGGTGGTTCCAGCAGACATATCCCAGGTTGTTGTCCGGGTTGACGCCCACCGGCACCGCCGACCCGCCCCCACCTGCAGCAGCAACACTCATCTTGAGAACGCCTCCCAAAAGGCCTTCGCCAGGTGGGGGTGGTGGGGGGAAACGGGAGGGGATCCGCCGCGGTGAGGGGAAGGGGAAGGGGGTGGGGGAGGGGATGAGACGGGGGCCAAAGGATCTACGAGGAGGCACGTCGCCTCATTGCGGGGTGAGGGGGGTGGTGGGGGAGGGGGCCTGTGTGTGCGGCGGTTCCCTGAGGCAAACTGAAGCCTGAAAGGTGTAGAAGCCGCGCCTGCAGTTAGACGGAGGGGATGTTGTGGTGGCTATGCATGGGGGGGAACGGCTCGGCAAGGCTGTATTGCAGAATGCCAAAACAGGGAGCTGGGCGTGGAGAGGGGCGAATGGCTGCAAGGGGGAGGGGGACAGGGGGGGAGGGGGGTGGAGAAGGGGGGAGGGGTGGGGGGAGGGGGGGGGGGTCTCCAAAGTCTTTCCCAAGACTGCTCCTCGGCTCCTGTTTCTTCACAACGCACCGTTCACAGCGCACTCCACACCACCCACCCCCGCCCCGCATCCTGGCCAGGGCTGGGCTGTGGTGCAGCCAAACGGCACCACCGTGTGTCCCCTTCGCAATAGGAAAGGGTTGTTAATCCGGACGTGTAGCCGGCACCAGGTTCGTATGACTTCTGTTTCACACAGGCGGAGGAAGGGAAGAGAGGGGCGCTTTCTTTTGTGTGAAATGCCAGCGCAGGTTTGAGCCTTGGGCCGATTGGGATGGGGCAGGAAACTGAAGAATACGGGAGGAGGCGGGTGTCGTTCCCACCCCTTCCCGCCAAGGGGGTTCGGAGTGTTTATTTTGTCACATTCGTCTCTCGGGCGATTTGGCGATTCTCGGATCCCGACGGTGTTCAGATGACAGGGGCACTAGGCGTGAGGTGGGCACATCTGGATGTTGCCTTCCTTTTCAAGCTCTGCTCGGCCTGGTGGTGGTAGTGCACAGCATGAGCTCCCCCGAGCAGCACCGAACAGAACAATGCTTGAAGTGAATAATCACTAAAACTGAGCGACATGCATACACAGCGCAGTGGCTGCTGTGCCAAATAAATTGCTGGGGGAAAAACACAAGCGCACAACGGCACCAATGCAGGGCAGGTGTGTGGGCGGATGGCCGACCCCAATTCCCACCATGTCTGATAATCACTACCGTCGGAACAGGCGCCAAAAGGACCTACCCCCCCTTGATGCAAATTGCCTATTTTCCTCTCACCCCTACAGCGGCAACAAATAACGGACTGCAATCGGCAGAGGGGAGGAGAGAGGAGGAGGAGGAGGGGCGACGGAGCAGGTGGGATCGAACGGATGACTGCCCTCACCCCGCACACACACACCCCCTCTCCCTCTCCCTACTGCCTGCAATGCATCGTGTCTGGAGGGGAGGGAGGCAATATCGCCCGATGCCTTCTTAAAGTTCTCGAGATAACTTCTTGAGGAGCGCCGGGGGAGGGGTGGAGTGGGGAAGGATGGATTCTTGACACAGAAAGATTCGTTGGGTTTGGCGGTTGTTTGGGAATGGGAAGCGGGGGGGGAGGGGACGTACGAAATAACCAGAGCATATTATAGGGGGTCTAAACTGAGGCGATCCCTCACATTTAAGGGAAAAAAAAAAGATTTCCGGGAAAAATCTGGGGGGGAAAAAACTGGTGGGGGCTGGGCAGCCCCGCAGCTGAGAGTGGACTCATGCCCACAGACTGCGAGCAACTTACCCGACCGTTTTTCTGTCCAGTTTCTTTGTCAAACCCCGAGAAAATGCAGCCCGCGAAGGGGCGGACATTCACTACCGTGGCCTCCGGCGGCTGGGGGGCTCCGCCCCCCAGACCCCCCTGTGCCGTATGCCTGTCTTTAGTCACCCCAAACCCTTTGGGGTGACATCAGGGAGACCTCCCTCGGGAGGCAGGATCGTATGCCAGAGGAACAGATGCTCACTACCGTGGCCTCCGGCGGCTGGGGGGCTTGCCCCCCAGACCCCCCTGTGCTGTGGACCTGTACCCAAACCCTTTGAGGTTACATCAGGGAATGGAATACCACCCTCAGTCGCCTCAGGAGGACGCAGCCAGCTCATGTAGAATCTGTACCCACGCAAGGAACAGCCCGGAATCTGTACGCCCGGAAGGAACAGATGTTCACTACCGTGGCCTCCGGCGGCTGGGGGGCTCCGCCCCCCAGACCCCCCTGTGCCATGTGCCTATATTGTAGCCAGGTCCTTGTGCACGGAGCTGCGGCATGTTGGTCCCGGAGCCCATTTTTTGAACTATCCTCCGGCGCCCGAGGCTGAATCTGAGCACTCGTCCCTGAGAGAGGAGCCAGGAGGTGACCCATTCAGTGCAAGACTCACTTGCCTAGGGGTCCGTCAAAAAATCGGGGAGCCCCTCACATTTAAGCCCAAATGAGCGTAGATTTCGCCCCTATAAAATGCCCTGCTCACATTCAGAGCATTTTATAGGGGGTCTAAAGTGAGGCCAATCCTCACATTTAAGGGAAAAAAAAAGATTTCCGGGAAAAATCCGGGGGTGGAAAACTGGTGGCGGCTGGGCAGCCTCGCAGATGAGAGTGGACTCATGCCCACAGACTGCGAGCAACTTACCCGACCGTTTTTCTGTCCAGTTTCTTTGTCAAACCCCGAGAAAACGCAGGCCGCGAAGGGACGGACGTTCACTACCGTGGCCTCCGGCGGCTGGGGGGCTCCGCCCCCCAGACCCCCCTGTGCTGTCTTCCTGTCTTGTACCCAAACCCTTCGAGGTTACGTCAGAGAATGGAATGCAGACCATCAGACCCTCAGTAGCCTCAGGAGGACGCAGCCAGCTCATGCAGAATCTGTACACCTGCAAGGAACAGATGTTCACTACCGTGGCCTCCGGCGGCTGGGGGGCTCCGCCCCCCAGACCCCCCTGTGGCATGTGCCTGTATGTAAGTCCTTGCACGTCCGGGTCTGCGGCAGATCGGTCCCGAAATCCATTTTTTGGACTAACCTCCGGCACCCGAGGCTGGACCCGAGCACGGATCCCTGAGAGAGGAACCGGGAGGTGACCCATTCACCACAAGACTCGCTTGCTGGGGGGTCCGCCAAAAAATCGGGGAACGCCTCACATTTAAGCCCAAATGAGCGTAGATTTCGCCCCTATAAAATGCCCTGTCACATTTAAGGAAAAAAAAAAGATTTCCGGGAAAAAATCCGGGGGGGTGGAAAACTGGTGGCGGCTGGGCAGCCTCGCAGCTGAGAGTGGACTCATGCCCACAGACCGCGAGCAACTTACCCGACCGTTTTTCTGTCCAGTTTCTTTGTCAAACCCCGAGAAAACGCAGGCCGCGAAGGGACGGACGTTCACTACCGTGGCCTCCGGCGGCTGGGGGGCTCCGCCCCCCAGACCCCCCTGTGGCATGTGCCTGTATTGTATCCAAGTCCTTGCGCGCCCGGGTCTGCGGAAATCGGCCCCGAAATCTATTTTTTGGACTAACCTCCGGCACCCGAGGCTGGACCCGATCACTGATCCCTGAGAGAGAAACCGGGAGGTGACCCATTCACCACAAGTCTCGCTTGCCGGGGGGTCCGTCAAAAAATCGGGGGACGCCTCACATTTAAGCCCAAATGAGCGTAGATTTCGCCCCTATAAAATGCCCTGGAAATGACCCGATTTCAAAAACAAAAGGAATGCCTCCTGAATAACTCTAACAGAACGGAACTTGGGGGGGGGGTAGGGGGGGTCAAATGCCACCCTTTTACGTGGACAAACACGATTTTTCAAAAAACCGGCGCAGAGGCCCCAAAGCCCCCGTAAACCCTCCAAACCCCCCCAGATCGGTCCGGAAACCCATCGAACCCCACTTTTCCACCATTCCGGGCACCTCAGGTGCCCGAATTGGGGTACCTAAATTTTGTGCCACCGTTTGGTACCGTACAGTGCCACTGTGTGGGAGGTTGGAAAAGAAAATGCCCCAACACACCACATCTGAGGGTTGCAATGCATGTTGCTTGCCAACCACGTCATCCGGTGGGTGTCAGGCGCTATGTAGGTGGCATTAGCCAGGTCTTCGATGAGTTCTGGCTTGTATATGTACCTCCCTGCCACCATGCACCGGGAGGCTTCCTGTAGGTACGGAACAAGTCCAGATGGTCGTGTGATTCCTGTGCAGCAGTGCTCCACAACCGGGATGTGTTGACAACGACTGTTGCAACACGAGCTGTACATTCCGGGAACACACGAAGTGCGCTGTCGTGGTACCCATTGTGCCAGAATTGGTAGTTGCTGCGGTCTACTTTGCCTGGCCCAAGAGCACTGGTACTGAACGGTGCAATATGCGTGGCGAGGTGAATGCAACGGAAGGGCGCAAAGTCAATACAGCTCTCGGATGGCGGGTGGTGGTGCCACTAGTGTGTGACGTTCACTCGAGGATACAACGCATCACAATGAATCAGCAACCGTGGACCGAGTACAATACGCTCTCTGTGGCTGGTGTGGGGGACAAAGGCAGTGCCTGTGCCGCAGGCAGGGAGGTACATATACAAGCCAGAACACATCGAAGACCTGGCTAATGCCACCTACATAGCGCCTGACACCCACCGGATGACGTGGTTGGCAAGCAACATGCATTGCAACCCTCAGATGTGGTGTGTTGGGGCATTTTCTTTTCCAACCTCCCACACAGTGGCACTGTCCGGTACCAAACGGTGGCACAAAATTTAGGTACCCCAATTCGGGCACCTGAGGTGCCCGGAATGGTGGAAAAGTGGGGTTCGATGGGTTTCCGGACCGATCTGGGGGGGTTTGGAGGGTTTACGGGGGCTTTGGGGCCTCTGCGCCGGTTTTTTGAAAAATCGTGTTTGTCACCCCCATTTGACCCCCCCTAGGGGGGGGGGGGGGGGCAGGGGCAGGGGATGGGGGGAATTTCCTTTTTCGTTCTGTTGTGTCTTGCCCTGTTAACTCTGGCGCTTCGTTGATTAGGGCAGATGCAAAAAAAGCCCCCCCCTGAAACCAGTGGTCGCGCTAACTTCACTCCCTACTCCCGGCATTTTCGGCGATTTTTTGAGGTACGTTTTTTATTTGCAAACAGGGATTTGTCCACAACTCGAAAAGTTTTGGTACCCCAATTCAGTATGAAAAATTTGCACCAAAAAAATGAAAGTGACCCCATGGCGTTTCGCACGGATCTCAAATATTCAAAAGAAGGCAGAGACGGGGAGAGAAAAAAATGGGCCCCGCGGGGCGGGGGTGGGTGGGTGGGTGGCCTTGACGGCTGCTGCTCTTCACGCCCTGAGGTTCGCCGTTCCCCAAACTTCCACAAGCATCGCTTTGCATGAAACTCTCAGCACCCCTTTTGCCTTCCCTACCGAGTGACTGCTTCCCGCGCAGCACTGGGCTCCGACCTGATGTCGGAGTGATCCACACCGAATTCAGCTCGGAACAGATGTTCACTACCGTGGCCTCCGGCGGCTGGGGGGCTCCGCCCCCCAGACCCCCCTGTATGGCGAGTCACCAAATCCCAGACCCCCCTGTACCACTAGGCTGC
The DNA here is from genome assembly GCA_963210315.1 of Rhynchopus euleeides. Lineage (NCBI taxonomy): Eukaryota > Euglenozoa > Diplonemea > Diplonemida > Diplonemidae > Rhynchopus > Rhynchopus euleeides. The sequence goes on from OY723280.1 coordinate 800,361, forward strand.
AGCGTGTGCCTGTCTTGTAGCCAAGTCCTTTGGGTTCACATCAGCGAATGGGACCTAGACCACTCTCAGTAGCCTCAGGAGGACGCATCCAACCCACACAGAATCTGTACGCCCGCAACTCCCACGCGCTCCTACTACGGCGCAAGGAACAGATACTCACTCTACCGTGGCCTCCGGCGGGTTTCGGGGGCTCCGCCCCCCAGACCCCCCCTGTATAGCGTGTGCAGCACTACAGCGTGTGCACGAGGTTTCACATACAACATGCTTCGTGGGGGTCCCCACGTCCAGTGCTGGCATCAGTGTCTTGAACGGGCTACACCCTCGCCGTATCAGGGGTGACTCAAGCTGGCACATATTTGCCTACTTGGTGGCGTTGTTGGCAGTTGAGCTGAGTGGGGAACTCCCGTCCCTGCTTTCCGAGCAGGTGTCTGACCCGTAGCCCGGGTTGTTACTGATCACCTGCTGTAGAGACAACCAGGACGGAAAATTTGAGTGTCTTCAAACAAGCCCATTTTTTCAAAATGACCCCACTACGATCCGGGCGAGGCTCGGAAATGCAACGAAACGCGGTTTCCCCGCCCAAAAACGAGCCCCTTTTTCAGGTACGTTTTTTCGCTCCCGATTTCCAAATTTTGGGAGATTTTTCCAATATTTAGCGCGACCACTGCCTGAAACCCGAGTTTGTGTTGATGATTTGTGAAGGCCTTCCTGGGGGGGGGGGGGGGAGAAACGGGGCTTGAGACAAAGGAGGGAGCTGTCCACCTATTCGTTGCCTCACCATGCAATTTTGAGCGAGGCAGACAGATATATCCCCTTTACAACGAGTCAAATCAAGAGTGAATACCCCGACCCATCCACCCCTACCTTAGTGTACGGCATGGCTGAACCCGACTTCTGCCAATCGTTTTGGCTTTTTTAGCGTGGCTTTTCTCACCACATAACCCGTGTCTCTCGCCTTTCGCCTCTTCACACTTGAAAATCACCAGAAAAGAAACCAAAACACGAACCAAAAATGAGAGGGGGCAATGGGGCTGGGGGGGAGGGGGGGGGGGGAGGGGAGGGGAGTCACAAGCGGAAGGCTGTCACCATACAAGTGATGACCTTGAGCATGCTCGTGAAGTGTCCCTCGTCTGCCAGAAGCACGCCCTCTCAGAGCAGTAACGGAGACATCGCACAGCTGAAAAATAGAACTGAAAACCCGAGCTGATTCTGCGGGGTCAGGCAGGGCAGATAGCCAGACAGCTTTTTTGGGCATCTCGCCACCGCCACCACATAGGCTAAGCCCAAACGGTGATTTCGTGTCTAGAGTTGAACAGATCGAACTCGAGATGGCACCTCTCTTGTCAGGCTGTGAGAGGGATGGCACACCCTCCCTCACACCACCACAGAGGCACACGCTGTTGATCTTGATGTGGAGTGTAGGTCGCCACCGAGCAAAGTCTGCTGCCTTCACACACACACAGGAGCGAGGCTTTTAGGCAAACATGTGCTGCTGCCTGAAAGCCTCGTGAGATGCAAGACGCCTTGTGGCGGGCTGCAGTGAATCTTTGTTGGGGCAGTGCAGAGCATATCGGGCACACCCTGCTGTTGGTATGGACGTGATCTCCACTGGCAACACACGCAAGCCTGCACGGTGCTGTAAACCCGGCCCCCCCTTCCACCCGGAACGACTCTCGAGCCTTGCTTCGGCACAGCTGTTGAAACACTGTGGGCAACTGGGGCACAGTCCACTCCTAGCAGACATGCCTCAGACACAGCGGGTCGCACAGCAGAGCCCCGCCAAGCTGCGGAGAGGTTGCGGGGATCTGGGAGAGAGGGGGGGTTGCTGCCTGGGCACCGGACATATCGGAGATACGACAAAGAAGAAGAAGTGACCAACGCACGAAGAATACGAGGAGGTGTGGCGGGGGAGGGGGGTGGTGAGGTGGGACAATCCTGAGGCGAACCTGCAACTCTCTGGTGAGCAGGTGGGTGCTTTTCTTTGGGGAGGGCGGGGGGCAAGCAAATATTGCTCGCAAAGATCCGCTTTTCGAAGGTGTATTGATTCGTGGAGGAGGGGGCGGGGCACAGCCGATGAGACATGGCACTCTCTGCATGCGATATGTTTGGTCGTGCCCAGGCAGCAAGGTGCACCCCCTCGCAATGCTGCCGCTACTGCTGCTGCCACCTCCAAAGGTATATTTTTTAAAAGACAAGAATATTGAAGGGGGGGTCGAGCAACCTCACAGTTCTCTAGTACATGCTCTGTGAGTGCGGTGGGGGGGGGGGGGCGGGGAAATACAAGCTTCATTTTAACCAAAAAAATCCTATTGACACAAACTCCTTCGACAACAAAAAATCACAGAATCCCCATTTTTCCCTTCGGAAAAATCAAGCTGTGTGGGAATGTCTGATCCTGCGATTCTCAGTAACACGGGGGGGTTCACTGCCCTCTCAATCACCCTAGCCCCTACCCCCTTCTTCCCCCCCTCCCCACCCCACACACTCTCCTCCTTTGATGAGGGGGTGGATCACAAGTATCGGTTCACTTCCGAGATCATGATGAATACGATAGAAGATAACAGCAAAAAACGGGAGAGGGTGTGGGGGGCAGAGGAGGAACAAAGTGTTCTTCTTGATCGAATATTCCAAAGAGAGTGAAGGTGGGTATGTGAGGAAGTGAGAGAGAGAGTGAGGCCAGGCCACCCCTCCCACGCGCTCATCACCACCAACCCATCGAGGGGAGGGGGGGGGGCAGATGGTGGCTCATGGGCCAGCCTGGTAGTGGTGGGGAAGCCATCACCACCGTCACGAAACCTTACTGGCGGGAACCTCCTCATCATTCAATCACCCCCATTCGCACCCCCCTCCCCCCAGTCCCCCCAGGGAGGGCTCTTCGTGCAAAGGGGAAGGCCTCCTCGGCACATGCCAGGTGCGACGCGGTGGTCGGATGTCGGACTAGTCGGGGCCACGGAGGGGGTGTGGTCATGCACACACACCCCACACACCCCACCTGCCCCCCCCTTCCGCACAGCAGGGAAGCAACGCACAGGCAGTAAGAAAGCACCACAGCTTTTGTGAGAGGGGGGGAGAGGAGGCATTTTTTTATGCCGAGAGCCCAGGAATAAATCACCCACAAAGTACTCCACTGCACACAGCGGGGGATACGGAGGGGGGGGGGGGAGGGGGGGTCAAGGGGGTCCTCAGGGGGGGGGGGGGGTGTGAAGCGACAAAACGCCACCAGCAGCCCAGACGGGACACCACACAGGCAGCATATCGATCTCTGCCGATGGGGGGCAGGGCTGGGGCAGAGGAGGTGCAGAGATGCTGGCGCTCGCCTAGAACTGCCTGACGTTGGGTTCCTGCATTGTGAGGACACGCGCCACGGGCATGCCTTCACGCGAGTACCCGTTGGGGAGGAGCGGTGGGGCGTGTGCCGCTTTGGGCGAGATGCAGGCAGCGAAGGTGTGGTGGCGCTCGGAAGACTTCGACTCCTCGCGGATGGCCCGAGCCCCGACGGAGTGGCGTGCGCCCTCCTTGGGGCTCTTGGACACCCCGCCGTTGCTGGAGCGTCTGCGCCCGTGCAGCTTGCTCACACTGCGCTTCGTCATGGCAGGGCTGGCGCTGGGTGTCTTGCTGCTGTTGCTGCGCTTGCGCTGCACAACAGGCGTGGCAGGTGTTGTCGGGCTGCGGGTGCGCTGCCTGGTGAAGGACATAACAGCGGCAGGGGAAGGCGGGCTCTTGCTGCGCTCGTGCTCGACCCGTGGGGGAGGTGGCGGCTGTGCTGCTGCAGGGGAGACCGTGCTCTCGCAGGACTGCGCCATCTCATCCAGCGAGAAGTTGCTGCCGGTGTTGAAGGACTTGATCTCCGTGCGCAGCATCTGGTTCTCCTCCTGCAGGCTTGCCATCTTCCTGCTGAGTGTCTCCACCTGCTGGTGGGACTGAGCCTTCACCTCGCTGAGGCAGTCCGACGTGATGGACAGCTCGCTGCGCAGCGACTGGTTGTCGTGGCGCAGCCTCTCTGCCTCGCGCTCCAGCGCCTCCACACGCAGCTGCAGGTCGAACTCCCGCTGCACGCGCCGCTCCTCCTCCTCGCGGCGCTTGAGGCGCAGGGCTGCCAGTTCGTTGCTTTCGTCCATCTCTCGCACAGCCGCAATCTCAACCTGCCTCCGGGCGACACTCTCCTGCCGCATCAGCGCAAGCACCCGCGCCATCGCAGCCAGCTTGCGGCAGGACACATCCTCTGCAGCCACAACGCCGACCCGAGCCTCAGCCTCCGCTGCTGCCAGCCGCCTTCTCGCCGTGATGTGGTAGCGCCGCACATGCATCTGCGTCAGGATATACTGCGCCCCTGTGTGCTGCGCGTTGAGCAGGTCCACACGGTACTGCACCTCCTTGTGCTGCAGCTCATGCCACACGCGCGGCGCCTGCTCCGCCCGCACAATGCGGGTGCGCTCCATGATGCAGGTGTCGGCGAGCTTCTCACGCGCCGTGCCGCACCACTCCCAGTAGTGCAAGCCTGCAACACACTGCCGAGCGAGGCCACTGCGCGCGATGATCTGGTCGTCTTCAACCTGTGCACGCTGGCTCCACTCCGACACACACAGCCCAATGAACTCCGCAGCCCGCCCAGCAGCATCAGACACACCGTCACGCGCAACCGCCTCATCGTTCTCAATATCGCACCGCTCGGCGTGGTCGTTGATGGAGCGGTGCCCCAGCCTGCCGGACTCGAAGATGCTGCGCCGCATGCGCAGCTGCTCAGCGAGGACCTGCTTGCGCTGCACCTCCTCCGCCTGCTCCACAGCGGCGCGCTCGTTGCTCAGCGACTGCCTGAACATCTGCTCCTCCTCCAGCTTGCGCTGGTCCTTCAGCTTCTCCAGCTGCTTCTGCCTGCGCACCATCTGCCGCTCCAGCTCCCGCTTCCGCGCCTCCTCCTGCCGCAGCTTCTCCGACTCCAGGCGCTCCCTGCGGCGGTCCTCCTCCACCACATGCCGCTCCTTCTCCATCTGCTTGTCACGGTCGAGGCGTGCGCGCCGCTCAGCCTCGCGCTTCCGCCCCTCCTCCGTCCGCTGCCGCGCAGTCTCCCCACGCCGCTGCCGCTCCAGCTCCGCAAGGCGGCTGAGCTCACGCTCCTTCGCCAGCTTGGTTGCCAGCTCCTTCTCACGCTCCTTGTCACGCTTTGCCAGGAACTCCTTCTTCTCATCGGGGATGCGCTCGCCCCCACGCCGCATCTCACCCTGCCGCACAGAGTCACGGTTGGCCCGCTTCCGGTAGAGCTCCTGCTCACGCTGGCGGCGCGCCTCATCCACATCTTTGAAGTGGGTCTCTTTGTAGGCACGCTGTGCAAACTTCACAGCTTCGGAGTTGAGAATGACGTTGTCGTAGTGCGACTTGCGCTGCGGGTCGGTCAGCACCTGATGCGCATGGTTGATGAGCTTGAACTGCTCCGCCGCCTCCTCCGTCGGGTTCTTGTCGGGGTGGCACTGCAGGGCCATCTGCTTGTAGGCCTTCCGCACCTCATCGATCGACACCCCATCCTCCAACCCGAGGATTGTGTACAGCTTCCTCTCGCGCTCTAATGCCTGGGCCATTGCGCCTGCTGTACCTGCAGGGGATGGTTGGTGTCAGGTGGTTGGGTGGAGGATAACCCAGCGCGGTTGCACCACCTCTATTATTGATCGCCTACCCACCACCCCCCGTGAAAATGTCACCCCCCACAGGTGCAAAAATCGGAGGGGGGGTGACATATACACGGGGGGTGGTAGGTTAGTGTATGTCACCCCCCGCCAGGGCCGCCTGGGGGGTGACATAAACACACCCCTTTTGGGGGGTGACAGAGACACGGGGGGTGGTAGGTGCATGCTATAATCACAACATGCCCCTGAGGGACGAGCCCATGCCGTGCCACATTCCGTTAGTGTGTTCGGGTGGGAGGGGAGGGGAGGGGGGGACGGGCGGAGATCTCACTCGGTCATCAATAGCAATCCCGACAGAGAGAGGTACAGACAGAGGTAGCCCGGCCAGGGTGGCAGCAGTGCCAGCTGTGTCTGCGGCCCTGCCCACAATGTGTCTGCTTCTACCGGGGGAGGGGCCTCCGTTTCCGGGGGCCCTGGCCCTTTCAGATATCCGCCACTGCACATTTCAGATTCTGTGTCTCGGGTCCACAGACGCTGGGATAGGAAGTCAGCACGAAGCACAAGCCGAACAAGGGTGTGGTGGTGCGGGTGGCGGAGGGTGGGGACGTCGCTTCCCGACGAACTTGCCATCAGTCGTAGCGGGTTCCTGACATTCTGTTGAACTGCAGAAAGAATGATTGCAATCACCTTTAGAAACAACACTGACAAGGAACCCATGCAGGTTCGAGAGGTGCCTCACCTGCCAGCACCTTGAAGATACAAGACACACAGTTGACCTCCTTTCTTACGCACTTCCTCGATGATGGTGCGGGTCCAGATCAGACCCGTTCGTAATACTTACCAGGCTCCTTGCAGTCGGGAGGGTGGTGGGGGTAAAGAAACATCACGAGGACTCTTCATCTCGTTGATGGGAGCAAGCAGACACACCCTCGCGATCGTGTGCGGAGGCGAGGGACCCGCCATCTTATTGAAGTGCAGCAAGTATCTCAGGATCACCCTTCAGGCTGTCGTGTGCGTACAGGAGTGAGAACCCATCCTGTTGAACTGCAGCAAGAACGATCTCACGATCACCCTTCAGGCTGTCGTCTGCGTACTGGAGTGAGTGCCCATCTTGTTGAAGTGCAGCAAGCACGATCTCACGATCTCTCTTCAGGCTGTCGTCTGCGTACTGGAGTGAGCCCCCATCTTGTTGAACTGCAGCAAGCACGATCTCACGATCACCCTTCAGCCTGTCGTGTGCGAACTGGAGTGAGTCCCCATGTTGTTAAACTGCCGCAAGCACGATCTCACGATCACCCTTCAGGCTGTCGTCTGCGTACTGAAGTGAGAGCCCATGCTGTTGAACTGCAGCAAGAACGATCTCACGATCTCCCTTCAGGCTGTCGTCTGCGTACTGAAGTGAGTGCTCATCTTGTTGAACTGCAGCAAGAACGATCTCACGATCTCCCTTCAGGCTGTCGTGTGCATACTCGAGTGATAACCCATCCTGTTGAACTGCAGCAAGAACGATCTCACGATCACCCTTCAGGCTGTCGTGTGCGTACTGGAGTGAGTGCCCATCTTGTTGAAGTGCAGCAAGCACGATCTCACGATCTCCCTTCAGCCTGTCGTGTGCGTACTGAAGTGAGTGCCCATCTTGTTGAACTGCAGCAAGAACGAACTCACGATCACCCTTCAGGCTGTCGTGTGCGTACAGGAGTGAGTACCCATGTTGTTGAACTGCAGCAAGAACGATCTCACGATCACCCTTCAGGCTGTCGTGTGCGGACTGGAGTGAGTCCCCATCTTGTTGAACTGCAACAAGAACGATCTCACGATCACCCTTCAGGCTGTCGTCTGCGTACTCGAGTGAGAGCCCATGTTGTTGAACTGCAGCAAGAACGATCTCACGATCACCCTTCAGGCTGTCGTCTGCGTACTGAAGTGAGTGCCCATCTTGTTGAACTGCAGCAAGAACGATCTCACGATCTCCCTTCAGGCTGTCGTCTGCGTACTTGAGTGAGTTCCCATCTTGTTGGACTGCAGCAAGAACGAGCTCAGGTTCTCCCTTCACGGTGTGGTGCGCATCTTTCAACCAGCAGTGTATAACTCCCCAACGGTGGTCCCACGCGTCCGTCAACTCCCGAACTGCTCGAAGGACCTCATCACGTGTCGTCACCCACAGCGGGACCTGCCACAGCTTCTTCTCCCCCTTGTGGACCGCATCGAGGTGACGGTCGGGACAGAGGGTTACGCGAACCAGACACCCGGCTTCGACACCTGCATGGCTGCACAGAGGCTCGTCGTCACACACCGCTTTGCCCCCCACCGACAGATGCACGTCCTCTTCCTCCACACCATCAGGGTAGCGGAACGCCTCGCGTGCTTCGAGCTTCAGCCTGTCGGGCTTCTCGTCCATCCCGATGTCGACAGCGTGCGTCACGCCTGTCGCCGCATTCTCCAGGAACACCTCCATGACCACGCCTGTGGAAAGTTAGCAGCGCCCTGCAGGGTGGTGTGGCTCTGTGTGTGTTGCAATCAATCAGGAGTCTTGCGCCCGCCCCGCGTGGTGTACGATTCTCATCAGGTGCAAGTGTGTGTCTCGGGTCCACAGACGCTGGGATAGGAAGTCAGCGCGAAGCACAAGCCGAACAAGGGGGTGGTCCTTTCGGTTGGCTCGTTCAGGGGTGGGGGTGGGGGGGAGAGGGCGGGGGGTTCTGTAGGCTGTGGGTCAGCTTTTGTTTGCTACCCAGGACGCCTACCCATTCTGATGGCGAACCTGGAATCTCTGTTCGTTAGCCACTGTTGCCATCCATCGATAGGGTGGTCAGGGCAGGATTCATCGCTGTGGCCAGTGGGGGGCACATGCATTGGACACGGGGGCCCTCGCTCCCAGTCACAGTGAGGGGAAGTAGGCCGCACTTCTTGTCACTCAGTCACAGGGTAGCGAAGGCCCACGGGGAGCGTTCTTCATAAATATTATTCTGGGTCCTGGATTCGTTGTCGAGGCAGTGCAGCCACAGCCAGCTGCCTGCATCATCGCCGACGTGCGGAGGAGATCCGAATGTATTTCTTCCTTCGTTTTGTCACTTCTTGGCAACGTGTTGCAGCATGGCCCCAGCACGAGCAACCGCATTCCGTGTTTCTTCCAACTTCACGCCAAATAGGGATTTATGTCATCGAGAGTGGGAAGAGTAGCAGACGATGTATGTTCCCCTGACGATGCAGTCAGTGAAAACCTCATATCTGTACACAGGGTGGAGAAAATAGAAGGGGTACCAGCACATCCGGATGACACCGGTGTCTCTGGTGTTCACGTAGAAACGCATTTCTCCAACCCACCCCCCACCTTGACACCCATGTCAAACTGACACGCACACTTGATATCTACACGTCTTGAGACTAATCGAGCTCCATCGAGCTCCACATAAATCACGACCCTCCTCTTCCATCCGAAGATCCGGCATGCCAATACTCTAGGCTGATACAAAGTTGCCGTGGACCTACTATCGGATCTGCACACCCCACCCATGAGGGGGGTCCATCCAGCTCTGGCATGTGTGAGTATACTTCAAACTTGCACTAGTGCTATTTGACGCAATCCCACCTGAGGCTTCAGTGGACAGGTCTGGTGGCAGGACACATGTCATCCTGCTGGGCGTGGCCGCGGTGACGCATCTGTGTCCTCGGTGGTGTTGTGGCCTGTCGCCGTTCACTTCCGTGTCGCCTTCAGGCCTCCACCACCAGGGACTGGCGTGCACTGCCCAGCAGAGGGGGGGACACTCAGGTGGGCAGGGGGATCACTAACGAGGCAACATCAGCTGACACCGTGGTGGTGAGGTGGACAGTAACCCCACAACTCAACCCGCGGGGGCAGTTGAACCGGGTGTGCCTTCAGCCTTCAACACACATCTGCCGCATTGGAAACTGGAGACCCTTGCAGCACACCGAGACACGCTCGACACTTCCTTGAACTGGGAGGCAACAGGCTGCAGATCTTGCACAAGGATGCGGGCAGAACAATCCGCCCGCCGCACAGATGGAGGAAATAGCGACGCAGGCCTGACAGGCAGGCACGCAGCGGCATACTATCAGAAAGCAGAGGGAATGAACACACAGAACCCGTAGCCTGCAGCAAGACAGGCTCACTTCGAGCAATTTGCAAAAGTGTGGTCTCGAACACCACCGCTGGTGATTCGATGACCCGAGGCTGATGCAGTCGCACCAGATATCATATCGTGCAGGGGTGTGGCCTTTGGTTTGGACACAGAGGTGATGACAGGCGGAAATAATACGCGCATGTCAAGAGGGTAAGTGGATGGAAATAGAATGTGCATCAGAATCTCGGCGGGCTGAGAAGCCCGTCGTGTCGCTGGGATCCGATCCGATCAAGTGCTGCCATTGCAGGTTGGCTGTGGGGAGGGTGTTGAGGGACGTGCCACAACTCGACATAGCAAAGGGGTGCCGTTGTTTCTCAGTCCTGACACCGCAACAGGTAGCAACAATCGAGACGCTAGTCGGGCGGAGCAGTACAGGGCCTAACTCGTGGGGAGCAGGCACTCCGGAGAGCATGTGAGGAAGTGAAAATCGAACCGGCTCTCGGTGCACCCGACTGTCGTGCGGGAACTCACCGCATGGACACTCTTTCCACAGGCAGACACCCAGAGGGAGCACAACGGCACAAAACAAGCGCATTGGGGCTGGGGGGTTGCAAGAGGCCGTGCCCACCCACCCCACCCTCCCTCACCATACATCAGGGATCCCGTAATGATTAAGCGCGTTGCTGACAGTGAAAGCGCGGTTTCCTCGCGACGGGTCCGGTGGAAGCCACGACTTGAAGATCTGCAACGACTCTCTGTTATACTGGTGCACCAGCGAAGGCGGGGTCGAGTCATCAGGAGCGGGCGTTGGCGGCGGGTGCGGGAGAGGGACCTTCAGGTGGACAGGGAGAGCTTCGATCTGGCGGAAGAGCGCCTCGTGGCACTGCGTGAGGTGGGCGTGATAGTGTGCGGGGTGGATGCACGCACCATCCAGGAAACACATCACAGTCCCACCCTCCCGCTGCCGCAAAGACTTGGCCACGGCTGTCAGGGTTTTGCAGGCCGCAGGCAGCGAGGGCACAGCACCCCCTGTGCCTGCAAGGCTGCGCACCACATGTGCCTCGCCCTGCATTGTGCTGAGCGAACCGTCGCTGGCAGCATCCTCGAGATCGCAGACAACACCCCACTCCCCGGCAACGGTTGTCAGCCCGCCACTCGTGGTGCCCAGCCCATCGACCACCACAGCCTCCCCGCAGACGGTCGTTACGTCCTCGTCATCGCTGCCGGCGTCCCCCCCCGCCTGCCCTGCGAGCCACTCACAGACACCCCACTGCCCAGTCATCGTACACAGTGCCAGCTGAGAAGTGTCACCGACTGTACATTGCCCTCGAACTGCAGCTCACCGTCTCTGTGAGTGGGGTAGAGGTGCACTGTGCGCCGTGGTGACCAGTTCCCGGAGTGGGGGCAACCCTACACGGGTAGTGCCCTTCGGGCCCCTCCACCCTGCCTCCCCCCTGGGCAGCCCTGCTGTGTTGCAGCTTTCTGGGCAGCTTTTGGGCCCGTGGGATTGAGGGATGCCTCAGTCCACACTCAGTGCTAACACCGAGTCGGGGATTTTGAACCTCGCTGCCACAACCTGCGAGCGGAAGAGCACCGGCTGGCATCCCGCATGCAGTGTGGACTCCTGCTGTACGGTATAGGCAGCACAGCGATGCACTGTGCTGGGCGACTATTCTAGCTTCCTCCCCCCGGCATAGGAGTGTCAGTGCTCACACTCAATCGATGCGTTTACTTTAACCACCCCAGCACCCCATCATGCAGGCGGACATTGCCTCGAGCAAAACACTGGCACACCTGAAAATGACACCACCCTTCTCTTAGGGGGTTATCTATGAAACCCAGGGTTGTTGTTCGGTGTGAAGTGTGGCATATCCCCTCTCCACTGATAAGAGTAAGTCATAAGGTTGGAGGAGAGCCCGTGGTTTAGCTTGTGGCGCCAAAACCCCAGGGCAAACGTTGCCCTTCCCCCCCCCCTATCATCATCCCCTTCTCCTCTCCGCAGAGGCCGTGGTGGTAATCACCACTGCCGTGCAGAGGAACCCCGTCCCCTTCCCTCCTCACTGCCTGGAGGTCGTTATACCCGCTACCCACACCATCCCACCCACCGCCCCACCGGCAGCTGCATCCTCTGCAGGGCGGTGCATGCAACTCACTCGCGCTGTCGGGTAAAGCGACCGCGGAGTGGCGCGTATCGAACCCCGTTCCCAATCCCCAGTCCCCAAGGGGTGCTCACTGCTGCATGGTGCGGCTATGCCTGCCACCATCCTGCAGGCACATTAACGGCGCCCCCCACCCCCACCCCCGCACCCCACCCCCTTCGCGGCAGGTCATGACAGCGGTAGCCGTGATGGGTCACACCACTGCTCCGTGTCTGGCGGCATCGAGGCCCACCCCCCTCCCACCCCACCCCACCTCCCCTGCACCTCGTGTTATCTGTCGGATGACACAGGGCAGGAGGCACAGCGTCGAGCAACGGCGTCGTCGGCAGGGGGTTGATGTGGTGCGATGTTGGCAGCAGATGTGGGGTTTCTGTTGGTGCATTGCACCACCACCAACCTGACGTGCGAGACGACAAGGGGCAGTGACGTGCACAATTTTTTTTGCTATTTGTTAGCTTTATCGTGGGGGGGGGAGGGAGGGGGCTCTCTTCGAACCAACACAGCCCTACACGGGGTGTTGTTGTTGGGCTGGACAGAAGCCTCGCGGTATGAAAAAGTTCTGAGCTCTGGAGGGAAGAGGAGGGGGGTGAGAGGGGAGTAGAGGACGTCTTCAGCGAGCGCAGGCTTTCGTGCGTGGTCCACGGCATATGCACACACAGTCAATTCGCAACCCCTTCCCCAACATTTCATTTTTTTGGATTAGCAGTGTGCTGGGGGGGGAGGGAATCTCCCGTCCACCCCCTCCCACCTCCCCACACCCACCCACCCACCCCTTGTGTGCGCAACGCACCTCGTTTCTTATCCTTACTGGATTCCCTTCGCCACACCTCCTCCCTCACCGGCGTGTCTCCCCACTGACAGCGGCAGGCTCCACCGGGTGGGGGAGCGCAGCCTGCCCCGAGTGAATGCCTCATTAAAACCCGTAAACCCCCCCCCCACCCTTCCCGCCACCTCATCTTTCCCCCCTTCCTCAAGCATGTCCCCTATCTGATGATGCATTCGACAAACGGGCATTAGGCTGGGGGATGAGGGGAGGGTGGAGGGGGGGGGGGCTAAAAGAAGAATACAGTGCAGAGACCTCCAAGGGAAGGTCAGCCCTGCCATTCCCCCGAAGGAAAAGGGGGTATCGATTCGAACGTGCAGATGGGGGTGGGATGGGGGGGTGGTAGGGAATGGGGTTTGCAGGCGGGAGGGCCCTTCTTCGCTCCCCGGAAGTGCAGAGAGGAAGTGAACCCGGCCCTTACAAAAATAGGGGGTGTCACGCTGGCACACAGGTCTGGCACAGAGTGTGAAGGGCCCATCCCGAATTAGGCAATAAAGAGCGACCTCCCTTCTCCTCACCCACCTCCGATGCTCGGGGTGTGTGGGTGGGGGTGGGGTGGGTCGCTGATTCTTTTGCCTCGTGGTTGTTAGCTGGCTTCTGCCTCATCTCTCCTTCGGTGCAATGATGGTCTCGTACCAGGCAAAGTGTTTTTGTACGATTATATTTCGCGGTGTAGAAAAGCCCTTGCGTGGCAATCCCAACCCCTCCAGTATTTGCTCTGTTTTTGGGAAAGGGGGGGGGGGGGATGCAGTGTTTGTTGTGTGTGTGTGTGGGGAGTGGTTTGCCGGGTTTGCGGGCGCCATTTGCCCGACTTTGGATTCCTACCGCACCCCACGGCGATGAAGTCCATTGCATTTGACAAGCGGCTTTACATGATGTCTCCGGATGAATCCTGTACCACAAGATCCCATTGGAAGTCTGCATGTGAAAATCACCCAGAAAAAAAAGCACTGTTGGAATTCAACGCTGCGCGCCAACACATCCACGGCGGAAAAAAAAGTTGAATAAAAAACCATAAAATACCAGACAGCGACAGACTATACACACACACCGATCTCTTTTTTTCGTTTGCCCACTTCACACCCCCCTCCGTTGTTTGGGCCAAACACCACACAAGAGATAGGGAGGGGGCCCCCTGCACCCTCCATCCCACCCGCCCTGTTTCTTCTTCTTGTCTTCTTTCTGAACTTCCCCCACTACCAATCCTAGTGCGGGGCAGACGTCCCACGGAAGGGAATGAAATCATCGCGGTTCGCGAAGGGACGGATGACGCAGAGGTCCCCGGTGACGGGGTTGGCGTCGCTGGCGAGCGGCTCAGTGCCGTACTTCTTCGGCCCCAGCGTGCGGAGGCGGAACCGGGGGTCGTCGCAGTCGGGGTCAGGGCGCATGTACGTCTCACGGCTGTTGTTTGTGGATCCAATAATAAGAATCCACAGTGTGAAGATGAACCCCATGGCGTACATCGCCGGGTACGGGTATGCCACATAGTCGCCCTCAGTGCTGTTCTCCAGAACATGGGCGTGGACATCCTCCGGCTTGTGGTAGTTGTGCATGTCTGACGACAGGGGGCTTGACGTCCCCCCCAGGGGCTTCCCTCCCGGGAACTGGTCGAGCTGCCTCGTCATCTTCTCACGGATCTCCCTGAAGGTCTGGCCGCGCTCGCCCTGCATGTGAATCTCAGACAGCCTGCTCCCATCGATGTACTGCACCTCCTCACGCGGCGTGAAAACACGCGGGATCACACGGGGCCCCGCCTGCAGGCCCGCCGTTCTTCTAAGCATTGCTTAGCCCTCGTGCGCTGTGCACCACCCTACACACTTGCAGGCTGGGCCCTCTCCTGAGAGACTCGGCCCGACTCCGGAGAAAGCCCCGTCGGACTCGTGTGTGACTGCTCGGTGGTGGGTGTATTGGTGTGGGGTACACAGGTGGCATGCAATCATCTCCGAGACACCCAGTCGGGGAACATGAGATTGCTGACACACGACGTGGCAATGTTTCCACAACCACCCGGGCCAGTCCTCGACTCCTCAGGAGGCTTTGCCAATGGGTGGAATGGGAGATCGATTACAAGGGCAATCGACACTGAACTGCTGTTGGCAGGGGAGGGGAGGGGAGGGGGGAGGGAGGGCGTGTCTGGGGAACTGGGAGAGGATCAACCGCCACCCCCACACCTTCACTCAGCAGAGCAGGCCGTGCCGGAGAACACCGCCGTCAGCCGGGGGCGGATCCGTGTGGACACTGGCGAGCGGGAACCCGAGCCACCCACCTCCCCAGCAGGGCCACCACGACCTGCTGCAGGGCTTCCAACAAGCTGAGACATCACAAGGGTCGCAGGGCCTGCCGCCCCTGAATATACAGACTGACACGAGCATCACGGGCTGGCATGACCCGAACACGCAGGAGACATCACGAGGGTGGGTCTTCACTGCAACCTCACCGGAGATGTTGCCGTGGGCAGAAGGCACTTGCAGTTCACATGGGTGGATAGAATGCCTCATGCACACACTTCATGCGAAGGTTGCCCGCTTCGCAGCACAGGCATCGTGCCACGTGGGTGATGGCCTGCGCTGGGTTGGAGGGGTAGGGATAAAAAATGACCCACCACACACCACACACTGCAACCTTCTTTGGAAAGTGTTGGTGTCATCTCGGCAGGAGCAGGTCAGCAGCCCTGCACCCCCACCCACCTCCCACCTCTGGGCCCCCCACACACACAGAATCACACCACTCTGACTCACCACACTCACACACATGCCCTCTCGCATTTGCTTTGCGGTAATAATCACAACAAGTAAGCAATGAGAATGCAACAAAGATACACACACCAACAAGTTAACACGAGGCACACACGGGGTGTTCTTTGTGAAAGCTGCCCCGCTGAGACCCGGAGGGTTTCTCAGAGAGGCGCAGCGACAAAGACAGCTCCTGTTTGGGGGTTGAGGAGCAACGTATGACACACACTGAGCCCGCCACCTCCTCCCAGCACCCTCTTGATCCCTCCTGCGCAGGTGCCGCAATGGCAAAAAAAAATAATGGAAATCACACGCATACCTGAATGTTGCCCGGTATGAGTATAAGGATTTTCAGAATTGCCAATAATTTTTTTTCTTGGTGGTTCAGGCCCAAATGGTGTGAACAAATATTATTTCCGGAGAAAGAAAAATACCATGGCGTGAGCCACGGATCCTAATGATGCAAATAAACGCATTTTCGGGAGGAGGAAAAAATGGACCAAAAATGGGGCCCGGGCGGGCCAGCCCATGGGGCCTGGCCCATGTCCTCAGTGTCTGTCATTGAATCTCTGGTTTTGAGGCGACGATCCAGCCCGCACTGACGAGCCTTGGCGCCCTCATCGAACCCTTGGGCGCAATTTACGCAAGTTCAGGAAGATGGACTGTACCGCACAAGGAACAGATGTTCAGTACCGTGGCCTCCGGCGGCTGGGGGGCTCCGCCCCCCAGACCCCCGCGTGACGTATGCCTGTCGACCAAGCCCTTTGGGATCACATCAGGTCATGGAATCCAGAGACCGCCCTCAGGAGGACGCACCCAACTCACCACAGAATCTGGACCCCACAAGGAACAGGTGTTCGCTACCGTGGCCTCCGGCGGCTGGGGGGCTCCGCCCCCCAGACCCCCCTGTGGACCTCTTTGCATTCTCTGGACCACCTCTAAGGGTGCACCACTCTCTTCTCCAGGGTCAAACTGCATATTCCCACGTTTTCTCGTGTTTCTGTACGGGGTCTAATAAAAGATGGACTCATCCGCAGAACACGTCCGGGGGCACCATGGATTCCAATGTTCCGAAACATGCCGTTTTCGGGGGTTTTCGGGTCACCTGCGGTGCGCACGGCCCGAAAAATGGGGTGAAACAGGTCACGAAAACCAAGAAAAAATTGAGTATAAGGAGGGTGTCCGGTACTCCGGATTTTCCTGATTTTTCCCGATTTTCCGAAAGTTTTGCCACTGGTTGACACAAGGGCAAATTTCGAGCAAAATCCGAAAATCAGGAAAAATCGGGAAAAAACAGGAAATCCAGGGGGGGCCACCGGAGACCCTCCCCGAAAAAATCCGATTTTTTTGGGTCGAAAAAAATTTTTTTTTTCCGACCCGAAAATCTGTATCTGCGGACTGCCACACTCTGAAAAACCGAAAAATTTCCGAAAAAAATCGAAAATTTTGGCCTTTCCTGGCCTGTGTGGTCCCAAAGGGCCCAGGTTGCCCGGTTTTTCTCCCAAAAAAGGACGTCGGTAAAGCCGAGCCCTTTGTACAACCGTTTCACTCTGACTTCTGTCTGTCTGTCCTGTGTGCCATCAGTGTGTCCCCGTTACAGTGATTCCGCTCCATCCCATTGAGTGTCTCTCAGTTCTGCTCGTTCTGACCGTGGAGGTGGTCTCCTGCGACTGCGTCGGTTTCTTGGCTGCCCCGTGTCTGCAGTTCCACTTGTGTCATGGACTCGTTGTGGTTACTGGTGCTCTGCAACATTTTCGCTGCTGCTCGTTAGTTCCGTCCCGTTTCATTCCCAGCTGCTCAGGGAGAGCTGCCCTGTGTTTGCCGCAAAGGGCGCTGCTGATCCTTGTTCCTCATCGCGTTGTGACTCCCATTCAGCCTGGCGGGGCAGTCTTCAGCGTTCAAACTACCTGATAGTTCCCGAAGTTCGCGGATTCCGCCGCTCATCTTGCACCATATGGGCACCAAGCCGGCAACGATAGCCTGTTGCGTTGAGGCGCCATCGGCTGTCTCCCGGAGCATTTCCAACCTCACATCCGTGAGGCCACCCAGGTTTGTGGGTTCCATAAAGAACTCAGGCGGGTGCCGCTCTCGTACCCCCGCATGCCTCACCCGCCGCGAACGAGGGAGGCCGCCACGCATGAGGAGCTTCTCTTCGCCACCTCCCGCTGCTCGTCAGTCAGGGAGCTACACCCCGTTTTTTCGGTTGAAGTTTTTTCTGATCAGAGTTGCACCCACCGTTTCTCTCCGTCCAGCCCGAGAATGTCGAACCCTGAAAAATCGACAACACCGCACATCCTGCACCTGAGACGCGGCTTCCTTATCTGAGGGGCCGCGTCCAAATACACGGACTTTGCTAAACTGGACCCAACTCCCCACACCCTTTTTTTTGCCATTTTTTCAAAAAATCCCCCAAAAATTTCCAAATTTTTCAAAAATTTCCTAAATTTAGGACACCCTCCTAAGTACCGGGTTTTTGGCCACTTTTTGTCAGAATAAGCTTCAGGTATGATCACACGACATGCATCCACACACACTCCGGTGGTCGAGAAAGCGGGGTTCGCCTCACAGAATAACATAACACAGCGCGGGGCTGTCTTTCTCTATCCCCAAAACCCCGCTGCTCTGAATATATAAAGCAGTGAGGCAGTGCAGAGAGAGGAGAGCAGAAGCGCTGCTCACCCATGGAGGAACACCACACCGAATCATCGGAGGAGAGGGGCACATGCCGTGCCGCAGCATGACCCATTGCGGCCTCTCTCTGGGGTGAGTGCAGGGCTGACACCAAGGTGGCAAACCCCTCCTCGGTGGCTCAGCCAAGCATGGAGGGGCAGGAGCTGGTGACGCTGTAGGCGCCGCCAACCTCGACAGATGGGAAGCCGGGGAGGTGGAGGGAGAGGGCGTGCTGCTTGCCTGAGGGGTGCTCCGGCAGGCCCTCAGCGAGAGAGAGGATGGCGGCAATCGCCTCATCTGCAGAGGGCAGAGGGCCACCGGCAGCAGCAGCGGGCATGGCGCCCACACCGAACAACGCCTTGCCAGCCCTGCGCCTTGTGTGCATCAGGGTCCGCAACGGCTCGTCTGCAACCTCCTGCGCCCCGATGTTGATCTGCGTGCACCTCACGCACGCCTCTGTCTCGGAAAGCACTACGCCTCCCACCGCCAGGCCCCCCCACCGGTCCTCCTCCCAAGGCCCTGCGCCCCGCAGCACGAGGTTCGCACGGAAGATCCCCACATCCAACCCGACGCCCACCCTCTCCGCCAGCGCCTCCACACTGCTCGCATTCACCACCAGAAACGCCGACGTGTTCGACAGGCTGGGCCGCCCCTCCCCGCCCCCCCTGCAGCACAGCTGCAACCCGGGACACCCCAGCACCTCCGACAGCCAGGCGCTCGCCTCCCCGCTGCACAGCCCCACGCTGTGCCGGGTCCCCCTCACACTCACATCGGGCTGCCCCGCTTCGACCTGGCCCC
This sequence comes from Rhynchopus euleeides, assembly GCA_963210315.1. Lineage (NCBI taxonomy): Eukaryota > Euglenozoa > Diplonemea > Diplonemida > Diplonemidae > Rhynchopus > Rhynchopus euleeides. Next base: position 819,240 of record OY723280.1, read on the forward strand.
CCTCCGCCAGGGGGAGCGCCACACGCCTGCCCGAGGGGGCATGCGTCAGGAGGACAACACCCTGCTCGGGGCAAACCTCGGGCTGGATGTCCCCCAGCCCCGGCAGCTGCTTGCGGGACAGCGGGATGCGGGTCCCCCGGCGGACAACACACCACTGCCTGTCGAGCACAAGCCCTGCCTGGCAGACAGGCCAGGGCCCCGGCACGGCAACCCCGCAGGCCCCCTTCACGGGGTACAGCGTGATGGACTCGACAATGCCTCCAGCGGCTGGGGCTGCGGCAGGCGGGGCGCAGTCGTTCTGCGGGATGAAGGCATCTCTGAGGCAGGCGGCGAGGGAGGCGATATCCTCGGGCATGGTGTAGATCCCGATGCTCGCGCGGACAGCGCCGGTGGGTTTCCCCTCGACGACATCCATGGCATCCCCGCAGACATGCCCTGCGGCACGATGCGCCTTGGCATCGTCGAGCGAGATCCCCAGAAACCTGTGGCAGGCCCCCGGGTTGCAGAAGCAACCCCCACGGATGTGGATGCGGTGCGCATTCGCCACCTCCACAACCGCGTTGTACCCCACGGGGCCCCCAGAGGCATCCTGCACGCTGAAGGCGACGATTGACGAATGGATGCCGGGCTGCATGCCGAGGCATGTGGTGGCGTCGCCTGGGGCCTGCCCCTTGTTGCCAATGCCATGCCCCATCAGGCGGCAAAGGGGTGTCCCGTTGGGGTGGTGGAGCCCCCGCAGCGCCTCCGCAAGCTCCTGCGTGAGCCGCGCGATGCGGGCCTCGATTGCCGGGAGGCCCAGCGTGTCGAGGTGCCGGAGGCCCTGGAGGGCGACCCCCGCGTCGAGGAAGGAGACGGTGCCGTCCTCCAGCGATTCCGCAACCCCGCCCTTGCGGTCCTCCCAGAGGGCGTGGGCGGAGGCGCCGTGGAGGGTGCCACCCCCGAAGTAGGCAGGCTTGAGGTGCTGCTCGCAGCCCTTGCGGATGAGGAGGAAGCCCATGCCTGTGGGCATGCCGAAGGCTTTGTAGAAGGACCCCACGAGGTAGTCCGGCTGGGACTCCTCCTCGGTGAGGGTGATGCGGCGCTTGCCGAAGGCGCAGGCGGCGTCGACCAGTGTGGTGTATCCGGCACGGCGGGCAGCGCCGCACCATGTTGTGGGGATGACCAGCCCGGAGAAGTTGCATACCAGAGGTGCCGCCATGAGGGACAGGGCTGCAGGGGGTGTGTGCTGCGCCTGCCGTGGGGGCAGCGGGAACTCCTCCAGGGGGATGGCGCGGTAGGTGCCTCCTTTGGAGGCACAGCAGCCGCGGATGCCCAGCACGGAGTTGTGGTTGAACTCAAGCACGGCGAATTCGGAGCCCTCTGTGAAGGCGAAGGTGTTTCCGATGAGCTTGAGGGACCCCGTGGCGCCGCTGGTCAGCACGGCTGTGTAGGACTCTTCGGCCCCGAAGTGTGTGAGGATGGCCTGGCGGAGCTCTGCGATGCGGGCGCGGGACCTCTCGCCACCCCTGTTGGTGCTGTGGGGGTTGCCCAGCCCCCCCTCAGTCAGGTCGCGGCATGCCAGCCGGACCTGCTCCTGGCAGTAGACACCAGCACCGGCATAGTCTAGGTAGACATCGCCCTGCAGATGGGAGAGCTCGGAGTCTGGGACCAGCGCATCGAGCGCAGCCCCGTGCATCCCTGTGGTGGGTGGGGGTGGGTGGGTGTGGAACACAAGAAGCAACCCCCGGATCCTGCTCCATCATCGGTAGAGTGAAGCTCGGAAAGCAGTTCAGTGGGCAAGGTGGGGATCTGACGAATTCGCAAAAATCATTGCGGTCAGGCCAATCATGCCGGCAGGGGAGGGGAGCTTCAAGCTGAGGCAGGGCGTGGTGCTCACCGGTGTGGCCAATCCCTCGTTCTTCGCTCTCGTCTTCATGGTTCGGACGCAGATACAACACAGCCAGCTATCATCAACAAGGCCACGGCGTGGGCACAGAACTGCGGCACTGCGATGCCACAGCTCACAACAAACACAACTAATACACACAGGCAAAGGGGGCTATATCCTGCGAACAGATTCCCTCTCTAACAGCTGGATGCCATATCCACTGTGCTAATGTAAAAGAGCGGAGGATGCCTGTGTGGTACAGGAGGCACTCCAACACGGAAGGAGGAGAGGTGACAGGAACACAGAGGCGGGCTTTTTGTTTTCGTGAATACCTTTGTTTCTGAGAACAAGAAGAAAGAACTCGGCACGCCGCCTCACTCCCTACCCCATCAGCCTCAGGGCCACCCCCTCTCTCTACACATACACATGCACCTGGATGTGCGCATGGGTTCGCCGAGAGTGGAAGAAGAAGCCAAGTGGGCTGGGAAGAAGCTTCGTCCCATGCATTCGTGATGTCCCCACCTGCTCACACACCCACACCCACCCCACCGTAAGACCCCCCCGTGTACAAATCTAAATCCGGGGGACGGGAGGCGGGGAGAGGGCTGAGTAATGGGCGTGTGGGTCGGAAGGGTGGCCATGCTTTGTTGAGGGCGATCATCGAGGTGTGTGCGTGTGCTTACGCAACTCTCGCACGCAGTCAAGAAATGCCGGATGTGGCACAGTGTGTGGTGCAGAAAAAAATCCGAAGGTAAGGAGAAGGGGGGGGGGGGCTAAATGGAAGGGGGGGGGGGGGGGGCGTATTCCAACAAATCGCGAGACCACCCTGTGGGCCCTGTGGGACCTAATAGAGATCGGAGCCCCCCCGTTGCCACACACTCGACCACACAATGGTTTTACTGTCGGTTATCCGATGAGATCTTTTGTCGAGGGGGTGACGTGGCGGCGCCGGGAACAGGGCGACGGGATGGGCTGTGACTCAGACGGAAGGTCCGACCTCACAAAGCCCTTCTCCGAGGTTTGGACACGGCTGACTGCGGAGACACGCGGGGCGGTGACATCGCCGCACTGCAGCACGTTGTCCGAGCCGAGGATGGGGTCGCGTGCGTCGCCCTGCCTGGCCCCTGGCGCATCCAGCATGCGCTTCTTGGACACCACCTGGGCCTCCTCGGCAGGCGCCACGACAGCCACGCGCTGCTTGCCCCCCGGAGCGCCGCCACCCTTCGCACCCACCACGTTGGGATTGCTCCCGCTGCCCCCGTCCCGCTGGTGGAAGCGTGCGTCCCCCTCCACCCTGTCGCGCTGCACAGCCTCGCGGTGGCGCTGCATGGCATCCTCGCCAGACGCAGTGTTGGGGTCCGACACGACAGCCTTTGTTCGGCTCCCGCCAGGCTTCGGCGAGCTGTAGAGCACGTCGTCACGGCCTTGGAGGAGGTCGTTCTGTGGGTGGGAGGGTGGTGGGTGAGTGGCTTGTGTGTGTTCTGTCTCACAAATTCGGTTGCAAAGTGACTCAGTTTGCCACACAGCGACACAGCAAAGGCCTCTATGGGTCTACGGGTACTACGTGTGCCCGGAGGCATAACGGGGATAACTCACACTGCCCAGCCGCATACCGGGTTGCACGCAGAGGGCACATTCTGCCTCAGGTTCTTCCGCCGCGGTGCCGACTCCAACGGGTAGTGCAGGAGGTCCGACGATGGAACCGGGTGCATCTGCAAGATGAGGGGTTTTGTGGCGTCGTTGCGGCAAGACAGAATCAACTCAAAAAAATCCAACAAAAAAACAGGAGGATTTCAGCGCACCCACGCAACCCCCACCCCACCTCTCCCACAGAACCTGCACGGCAACACACCTCAGTGTACCCACCGGCAGAGGTGTCGTTGGGGTTCGATGCTGCAGCAGGCAGGGGACGGAGGTTCGTTGTCCTGCTTGTGTGCGCTGTGGAGGGCCGCGTGAGCGTGTCGTTCGGATTGCAGGGCGCACTCCCCGCCGCATGGTGCCGCACCAGCTGCCGTGCCTGCGGGGGATCGGTGCACTGATTCCGATCAGCCCTGTTCGCCTTGCTCCCACACGGCAGCACATTCCCCGCATGGTCCACGCTGAACATCTCACGCTGCCTCGCCTTCGCAGGGCTCTCCTGCGCCACACCGTGGAACCTGTCCTTCTCCTCCATCATCCTGTTGGGGTCAGCGAACCCCACTGGGGCATCCTTCTTCCGATGCACCGCAGCCCTCTCACGCTCCCCGATATCCGTGATCGCCACCTGCCCCCTCTGCGGCGTACACTGCTGCACCGGGGCAGGCGCCTTGGGCCACGGCACCGGCTCCTCTGCAGGGTCACCACGCTGCGACACACCAGCTACCGCACCGCGCTTCTTCACCCCGATGGTCTCCGGGGTCTGAGGGATGGGCTGCTCCTTCACCGGCACGGCAGGGGCCACTGGAGAGCGCGTCCGCTGCCTGGGCGACTTCCCCCCGCCACGCGGCTCATCCCTGCCGGCCCCAGGGGACTTTGCAGCAGCCCTGCTGGGCGACTTCCCGCCCTGGCTCCGCGGGCTGTCGCCCCTGCGGGGGTAGGTGCGTGGCATGCCCTCCTGCTGCTGCTGCGCGCTGCGGGCGACAGGGAGGAAGGGCACACCGCCTCCCCCGTCGGCACCGCCGCCGCTGTCGCCTTTGTAGTTCTGTTCCTTCCAGTGGAGCTCGATGCGGCAGGCCTTGACAGGGTTCATGTCAAATTTGTACAGCATGATGAGCTTCCGCAGCGTCTCGTAGGCCACCTTCAGCAGCTCCTGCTCGCTGAGCTCGCGGCGTGCAGCCCTGACGAAGTCCTTCCATGCGGAGAGGCGGAGCTGGCTGCTCTGTGCCTGGGTGACAGGCGCCCGGTCCTTCCGCGGGGCGCGTGACTGCGCGACAAGGCCCTGGGATTCGCGGGGTGTGATGGTGGTGGTGGCTCCCGCAGACCTGGGCGGCGGGGGTGACGTGTGCAGGTCGTGCCGCTCGTGCCGCAGCCGCAGGTCCCGGTGGCGGAGCAGGGCAAGCTGCTGGTCCCTCTCGTGCAGCGCAGCCTCCAGCGAGGCAAGCTGCGCCCGCAGCTGCAGCACCTCATCGGAGGCCACCTCACCGCCATCCACAGCATCCAGTGCATCCCCCACTGCAGGGGGGGGCAGGGGGTCCTCTGCAGGGCAGGTCGACGCAGGCGTCGCCAGCGACCTGGGTGTGTGCCAGGGCGGCACGCCGTCCTCCGCGGTGGCGGCGGGGGGCAGGGCGGCGTGGGGCACACCGCCGCCACGCCCCCCCCTGTGCGTGGTTGCGGGTGCCATGGGGTCGGCCAGCCTCTCGGGCTGCCTCTTGTCGCCAACACCACCACCGCCGCCCTCCCCCGGCGACGGCTGCGGCGTCTCCGCTGCAGGCGTGTGGTGCTGCCCAGCAGACGCTGCCTCGGAGCAGCTGCCGCCTGCAGGCTGCTGCTGCTGCCCGCTGCGGCGCGATGCCTCCTTGTCACGCACCACACGCACCTTCACCAGCCCCAGGGCGAACACAGCGGAGGCCCACTGCGCCAGGGCCATGCCGCAGGCGACAACATCCTTGTGGTCCTCCTGTGTGCCCAGGGGCAGGGCGTCGCATCTGCGGAGCATCAGCTTCAGCCGCTTGTGGTCTGACTCCGAGAGGGTGACGGTGCGGTTGTGCGCACGGAGGCGGCGCATCAGGTTGGGATCGCACATCGAGCTGCGGCACCCATCCCACCCGGTGCCTGGGTTCGCGCCGAGGCAGAGCAGCGCCGCCTCCGCCGCGGCCTGGATCGGGGGGGACGGCACCACGGCACGGAACTGCGACAGCTCCGTCTTGCGCAGCGCAGCCAGGTCCTGCCGCGCCTGCGTCAGGGGGTCCACCTCCTCCACCTCCACCATAGGGCGCTGGCTCTCAGCAGACAGCTGTGTAAAGGTCAGCGCGCGCACCACCTCCGGTGCTGTGGATCCGGTGTGAAGCGCACAGAGGACCAGGACATGCCCATGCTGCCCGAAGGCATCCGCTGCAAGCCGCTGCAGGGGGTGCGCTGCGAGGCGGTTCCCCCCGGCCCTGACAGCGACAGCCCAGTTCTGCACAGCGGTGAGCCCGTTGGTGTCATGGGGGTCGAACTCCACAATGTAAAACCGCGTCTTCGGGTCGAGGCGGCGCTGGAATATGATGACACGGGTCACCCCGGGGCAAACTGTAACATCCAGGAGCTCGCAGAGCTCCTCGAGGTTCTCCACGACCTGTGTGGATGGCTGCTCCTCCGGCACGTCGATGTCCTGCCCCAGGAGGAGGTCGTCGACGGAGTCGATCTTCACCGACACCACGCCCACTTCGAGCCCCATCTCGTGGATCCCCAGCTCTGTCGAGATCTGCTGCAGGCAGACCCTGTCCTTCCCAAAGAGGAGGTCGTGGCTGCCGTGCCCGACGAGGCAGACGCAGGAGGAGATGCCACGCAGGACGCTGGCTGTCAGCTCCTTCATCGACTTGGCGTACACCTCTGGGAGGGTGACGACTGGTGCGTCAAGCCTGCGCTGCGCAGCCCACATGCAGGTGTCGTAGGTGAAGACGCTGAGGGTGGGATCCGGCTGCCATGCGGTCCACAGCCTGCTGGAGCGCTTCAGCACCGTGATGGTGTTAGGGGTGACCCGCAGGATAGGCAGCTCGTTGCACGGCCCGAAGACAACGCAAGCTGACTCGAGGATGGAGCTCCGCTTTGCCCCAGGGAGGAGGACAGGGGCAGCAGGCTTAGGCTTTGCCTGCGGTTCCCCCGTGGAGGTGCAGACGGAGACAACCCAATGTGCCAGGGCCTGGGCTGTGGGGTGCATCCCGGTGTGGTCACGGTCGAAGATGTCGGCGAGGCGTTTGCGGGTGTCCTCCGGCACCGCCTGGGGGTCGACCCGCTCCAGCGACTTGAGGAAACGGCGGGAGTCTGACAGGGCCTTGCGTGCCTCCTCCCAAGTGTAGGTCCCCTGGGGGGGGTCCGTCAGCAGGAGGACCGCCTCCAGCACATCGCCCACCTGGCGGGAGGGGTTCTTGAGCCCCTTCAGCTCGGCGATGCTGCGGCTGTTCAGCCCCTCGAGGCTGTCCTTCGACTGCCCAGCGCGCTCCATAGTGTATCCGAGGCGGAGCCGCACAGGGCCCACCTGGTTCCTGTGGGGTGAGGTGGTGGTGAGGCAGAGTCAGGCAGTGCGACGCAGTGAAGGGTAAGGCGTAGAGAGAGGAGGCGTTGCGTCGAGAGGGGAGTCGGGTGATGGGGGGGGGGGGGGAAGGGGGGGAGGGGTGGGGAGTTTTCGCCTGAACTGCAGAATCATTGTCACCACCTACCCGCTGTTCGTTCCCACAACCTGGCTGCTTCCTCCTTCTGCCCACACACACCCCACCACCACCACCACCACCACCAACGCCAATCTGCCCTGCCACGTTGCTACCACCACCCACTCCACCCCCGCCTCCGTAGGCAAACTGGTCCAACAGCAAGAGCAGTGTGTTGACTATTATCTACCCGAAAGCTCTCGCGATGTGACACAGCGAGAGCTCAAAAATATGGTTCCAACGTTCACCAAACCTTTTCACGCACAGTATGTGTGGGGAGGGGGGGATGGGTTGGCACGGAGGAGCTAGGAAGGCACCTCCCCATATCATTGGGGGCGTGTGTGCGCCTCTTCCCTCCCGCTGTCTGCAGGGCGTGCGTCTTGCTGCTGCGCAGGGCCCGCTGCCTGTTCCTGCACTGCCGTTTCCCTCCGCTTCGAGCGGGAGCTCTTCATGCCGTTGCGACGGAACGAACGCCAGTCCTCCCCAGGCTCAAACCGCTTCTTCGCAGGGATCTGCTGGGAAAGGCAATCATGGGGAGGGGGGGGGGGGTCAATAAAGAGCAGACAGTGCCACACACCCCCGACTGCGTTGTTTTGATTTCATGCAGAAGAAGAGGTTCGCAGGAGTCGTCAGAGAGAGAGGGGGGGGGGGGGGTGTGCAGCGGTGGTGTTCGGGCGAATGGAGAAGAAGGGAGGCCAGACAGAATAAACAGAGAAGGGCGTTGTTTGCGCGCCAAAACCCTGGGTGGACAAACCGCACGTGATTTTTTTTGCCTGATGAAGGTTGGCGTGCCTGTGCTGACCAGCCATAGCATCATACCAACAAGGCAAGGTAGATTGTGTTTGTCACCCAAAGCGATGCCAGATATCATTGTTTTTCACCGTGGCAAGGTTCTTGCTGTCGTGAAAAAAAAAAGATACGGCGTTTTCTGAGCGCCAAGGCGGGGGGGGAATCATCAGGGAGGGAGCTAGTTCCCGTGTGGCTGCAAAAAAAAATAACACCCAAGATTACGGCAGCACTATTTGCAACTAGTGCAGCCCGTCTGACCACTGTGGATCTTCCCCACACACACGCCCCTTGCTGCCGCAGTTCCATCTCTCATTCCTGGGTGGTGGGGCGGGAAGCCCCTTTTCTCCCTCTTATTGACAACGTGGCGCGGCAGGAGTAACATCAGGACTCAGACCACGAGGGACCGCTCTTAATGCCGCTTCACTTCTTAGCAACGTGTTGCAGCATGACCGTTGAGTTGAGAGAAGAGGGTCGTGGGTGCAGCGGTTGCAAGAGGGTTGGGGGTGGGTGGGGTGGGTGGGTTAGTGAAGGCTATTTTCTTTGGATGCGCGCATAAGCTTTTTCCCCCTCCCCCTTCCGAGACACAACTTGGCTGTCTTCCCACCCCCCCCCCCTTCCGAGCTCTCAGCCAAACAAAACGACCCCAATCCCCATGAATCACCCGTACCTCTGTGTGGCAGCGCTGCTGGCGTGCGCAACAAAACACAGCGCGCCGCATGGCAGACATTATGAGCACCGATACACCCACCCACCCACACCGGACACCTCCCCTTCCCGGTGCCTTCTCGCCCGTTCTGAGGAGAGGGCCGACCTGTGTGGTTCTTCGGGGAGGGGGGTTTTCGCGTTCGCCCGCGAGGGCGATGGGGTGTGTCCATTTGTTTCACTTCTTGGCAACGTGTTGCAGCATGGCCAGTTTGAGCACCACGTGGGCCACTCTTAATGCCGCCTCGTCGGGATTCGTTTGCATTTCTTTCCCGCGTGGTTTGTGTTCCCGCAAGGGGGTTTCCAGCCAAAACGGAGTTGGCGATGGAGCCGCTCGGAAAAATCCTGTTCCCGTGAGAGTGGTTTGCATTCATTCTTGTTACGTGAGAGAGAACCGCACAAGCCCCAAGGCTGCAAGAAGGGTTGCAGGCATCGTGAACCTGCGTTGTTGGCAGGCAACCCCCCCTGAGGGGTATGCGGGTGCAACTCGCAGATTGGACAACACATCCTGACACGGTGATCTGGCAGGCTTAGATGCCGATAATACAGGGTACAATCTACAGCAGAACAGAAGGGGGTGGTGGGTGGGGAGTTTAACGCATCTTGGAAACACGGTCGGTGAGTTGTCTGTGTTTGACACTGGATAGCTCTGCAAACGCATAAGGCAGAAGATCCCTTCAAAGGGACACTTATGACCAACCGTAGTCGGGAGCCTCGATGAAGGAGTACCCAAGCGGGTTTGTTTTGTCTGCAATGCACTCATATTTGGAGTGCCAGTACCTGTCATGCGCAGTGCGCACAATCTTCCTGTAGTTGATAGACTGCTTGTCATCACAGTACTTCAATCTGTACTTCACCATGGCGTCATTGATAGCGGGTGGAACCAGTGCGAAGAACACCTGCCACCCCTTGTCCTCCATGCCCTTGGCGTACTTCCCTGCCATAATGGGCAGGGGGGGGAATTGGAACAGCAGCGGCTTGTCGCATTCAAGGATCGTGTGTGCACGGTCATTGCCCGGCCAGTCCGTGAAGGAGCGGTACTTCGACCAGTGCATGTACTCCAGGAGGGGACGCCCATGGTCATTCTCCCACTTGCGCTGCGGGGTTGCGGTAAGCCACAGCGACTCCGGGTGTTCACGCTTGTTGGACTCCAGCGTGAAGCAGTAGTGGAAGAGGCACGGCATGGAGCTCTCGGGGAAGTAGCGCCGCAGCGTCGGGGGCGACTGCAGCCCCGCCTCCTGCAGGTAGTAGCACTGCTTGCCAGCCGTGCCGGGCGCAGGGTCGACCTGGAAGGCATTCACATCCGTCGCATGGATGCCGCAGTTCACCTCCGTCCCGCCCGCGACACCCGTCTTCTCCGCAGTCGCGTCAAGCGGAGTGAGGCCAAAGCGCACCGTGTAGCTGTCGTGCGTCGGGAGGCGGCACTTGTTGTTCTCATCACTGCAGTACGTCCAGTCCGCGATGTGGGCACCATGGGGCTTGTCCTCCTCACCGCCTGTCTCGCTCTTGAAGTAGTAGCACCCCTTCTCCTTGCCCGGGAAGGGGTCGCCCTCCTCGACGAAGAGGCCCTTGCCCAGGTCGTTCGAACTGTGGCTGCACAGCACATTCCCAGACGCCATGCGGGTGACAGACTCCTTGGACCCCTCCTGGCCGTACATCACCTTGCGCTCGCCATCAGGGATCTCGCAGATCTCGCCCTCACGCGCGCAGTGGTGCCACCCGGCATTGTCGGGCGACTTGTCCAGCAGCTTCAGCTTCCGCAGCTCCTTGATAGCGGGGTTGACGCGGTCCCACATGCCGTGGTCCTCCAGGCGGGAGCGCAGGCCCAGACGGGCCAGCCCGATGCTCATGCCTGCCATCTCGCTAGTCCAGGCACGCCACAGGCGGCGCACCTCCACAGTGTAGCGGAGCCACCAGGGTGCCAGGTCCAGCCAGTCCTGCCTGTGCATCAGGTGGGGCGGGCCAGGGGCGAAGTCCTTCTTGTTGCCAAGCGGCTTGCACACAGCATCCTTGCACACCGTGGTGTAGTGCTTGTCCCAGTCCTGCGTGACGAGGTAGTCGTAGAACTGCCCGACAGGCCGCCCGCGCTCCACAATCTGCGGGCCCTCGATGTGCCACAGGAGGGGGCGCAGGAACACCATGTCCGGGTCAAGCAGGCCCAGCACCCGCTCACGCGGGTTGGCGTGGTAGAGCCAGTACAGCGCTGTGGCAGGGCGGTTGATGGGCGAGTAGTCTGCCAGGTAGCTGGGCATCTGCGCACCCCCGAAGGCCTCGCCTGTGCAGGTGCCTGTGCTGTGGTCATCTGCAGGGTGGTACGTCTTGCGGTCCTTGAACATGTGGCACCGTTTGTCGGAGTGGCGGTAGTTGTACGACGTGCACTCCCTCTCCTTGCTGCACACAGTCTTGCACTCGTCAACCGACTCCGTGGTGCTGTCGAGATGGATGGTCCCCTCGTACCACCCTGTCTCTGTGGCAGAGCACACCACGTTACGACGCGACTTCAGGCTGCTGCCAACACGGGGACCGAAGAAAATGAAGAACTTCTTGCTGTCGATGATGCTGCGCTTCATCAGCTCTGTGTTCTGGTGGGCAGCGCCTGTGAAGGAGAAACACCCGCTCACAATACGCGTCAGTGCGCCGGGGTGCTTCACCTGGGCCCACGTGTTCTCCAACGTGGATGCCTGCCACAGCGAGTGCCGCGTGCAGTCCGTAGTGAAGAAGAGGTGGAGCCCCTCCCGCCCCTCAATCACATCGGGGCTTCCCTGGTAAGCATCCCTGATGCGCGAGGCCCACACGGCATTGGCGTCGATACACGCCTGCTCGCCTTCAGGTGCATACTGCAGGTAGGGGAAGTCCTGCAGCACCTTGTCCCTCTCCGACTGCTGGTGTGCATTCACTGAATCGCCGTCCCTGCCAGCCCCACCGCCGGCGTTGGCGCCGGTGCTGCTGGCGGGAATCTTCTCATCGCATTCCGTACCACGGAACCCTGCGTCGCACTCGCAGCGGCACTCACCCACCACCAGGCGCCCGTTGATGCAGGGGGTGCGGCAGCGATGCGCCGGGGCAGGCCCCTCACTCTCGCCTGTGATGTACATCAGGATGAAGATGCTTGCCGCAGCCCACACCAGCACACCCCAGATACGGCCGTCCATCCTGCTGCCTGCAGTGGGAAGGTGTGGAATCACAATACACAACCCCAACCCCCTCCCATCGCAACAACACAAGACCGACTGGCGGGAACAAAGGCGCCGGGTTGGGTGGCGGTGGCGGGGGGAGAGGTGGGAAAACTTGACACAGAACCCCGGCATGAGAAGACCCCTCGCTCCGAGCTGCCTTGGGGCTAGGACAGCCAGTGGAAGCACGGGAGGCACGCGTGGGCTAGACCGCGCCGCACCGCAGCAGAAGGCTGGAGGGTGGGGAGAGTGGCTCCGGCAAGACACACACACACACACAGGGCCAACAAGCCGCTCCGACCCCACTCCCGGATGGGAGCGGGTGGCGAGAGAAAGAGCGCTCCTTCGCCCTGGCTCTGGCACTTGCACCGGCTGGATAATACAGAGGGGGTATCATGCCAGCAACACGCTTGAGAGATGAGGTGTGATTGTCGAGAGTGAAGGCAAAGCAATGCCCCCAACACCCTCTCGCAATGTGCCCTTGAGAGAGGCAGTGGAGGGGGGTGGGGGTGGCACGGGCGCCAGACCCCAGGAGGAAGAGGGGCGCAGCCCTACCTCCGCTTTGCCTTGCTGGGCTTCTGGTGTTTCGCCTTCGATGCAGCTGCGGCATCCGTCACAATCCGCAGGTTGGAAGGCAGCAGGTTGATGCACATCGTCATGTCCATCCGCTTGATGTGGTCCCTCTCCTGCTCTGTCGCCACGATGCTCTGGCTCAGGTGGTGCAGCAGCTGCTGCGCAGCCTTACCCTTCTTCTCCCTCCCGGGCATGACGCTCACGCTGAATTTGAATGCTTCGACAGCCTCGAGAGGCCCGACCATCAGCATCGGGTGAAGGATGAGGTCGTCCTCTGCCGGGCGGCCTGTCAGGTGGTCGATCAGCTCCAGCTCCATTGCGACCTCCTTCTCTTCAGGAGCTTCCCCAGTCCCGTCGCGGTCGTGATCCCGCCTCCAATCCTTTTTGAAGGCGGCGTCGTCTTCAAAGCTGACGACAGGTGCGGCCTTCACCTCCTCCTGCGTCTCCTCCTCCTGAGCTTCGTCGATTGCTTTGAGGCCCCCGTTCCACCCGCAGACACGCATCCTCAGCTCGCGCTCGTCATCATCTTGGTCATGGTACTTCTTCATCTTGCGCGCCTTCCGCTTCTCAGCCCGTGTGAGGTCCCTCTGCTTCTGCCCCTTCTTGCCAGCCCCCTTCTTCGACTCCTCCTCGCTGCCCTCCGACTCCTCCTCGCCCTCAGGGGCCTTCTCTGCAGCGCCTGCTTCGGGCTTCTCCTCCTTGGCACCCTCGTCAGCAGCGGCACCGCCCTTCTTCATGGCCCGCCTGTCCTTTGCGCTGATACGCGGCTTCGCCCTGCGCTCCAGCTCAGGCTTAGCCTTCTCCACCTCCTTCTCGGGCTCGGGGGCAGATCCAGTCCGGCCGTCCTGCAGGTAGAGGTGGGGAAGATGGGTTGGAGCGTGGGGGTGGCGGAGAGAGAGAAATGACACAGAGATCGATCGAACTTTGAGTGTGGTGTGCGGTGGGATGGCATTTAATGGGTGCGATCCCGAAGGGAGGTGTGACGGTCGGTTGGTTACGCGATACTCACAGAAGTGTCAAGGCAGCAGGCATACTTCTGTCCACACATCGCCTCCAAGGCCGTAACGGTTGATCAGATTCTTGTTGCAGTGAATAGAGCTGGGTGCTTCAGATGCAGCAAAGATAGAGGGTGCAGCCAGTGACGGGGCTGCCACCGAGGGTGCTCCGGATTCCTGCATGTTGGTGTGAGGGGTGGGGAGGTACAGGTGCGGAGGGGCTCTCGGTCGCAACAGGCAGAAGAACAGCAGCAAAGCTTTCCCAAGCAGCCATCTGCTCTTTTGACAGGAGACGAACAGGTAGATGCGATGCCCTTTCTCGGGGTTAGCCCGGAAGACCCCAGCAGACACACAACGGGCCCACCCCACCCTCACTGCCACCAGCAAGGGTGGCAAACCGGCCTGGACATACACTGTCGGAGTGGTGCGCGTCATCATCCAGCTCATCCACCACACGCCTCTCACCCTTGTGCGCAGCAACGTTTTCCTGTGTGGTGTGGGTGTGAAGTGAGTCTGCATTCTGAGTGCATGAATGCTGGTCGCGTTGCAAGCGGGTTGAGGCTCTTCTCAATACATAATGTGCGCGAGAAACGGCATGTGCAATGCACGAAGTATCAGCTTGAGAGCTGATACGATACTCTGATATGAAGACGGCAGCCCGAGCCCGAGCCCGCGGGTAGCCGCACCGCCGCGGCACCCTGTCCGGGTATGTTTCATTGTTACTAGTCCCAAAGATTATAGTACAGTGGGCAACCGTGGCAATCGGCTTGAGACGGCTTAAGACGGCCGCGAGAGTTTGCAAGCATCAGCTTGAGAGCGAAGACGGCCGCCCCGCCCCCCCGCCACCCCCCACCCTGCCAATGAAGACAGTGAAAAGTAGTTGAGATCATCCCGAGATCAGCAGTTGAGAAGACGGCCGCCCCGCCCCCCCGCCACCCCCCACCCTGCCAATGTGGCAATCGCACCAGCTAGTACGTGTTTGGTAACTATATAGTATAGTTGGTAACGTGGAGCGAGGGGGCGGGGAAATCTTTAATGACCTTCACGAAACGAATTCATTACTGGGGGGGGGGGCAAATACAAGAGTATATGCAAATACAAGGGTATATGCTAATACAAGAGTACTCCAGAAATCGCGATTTTAAAAAGTTCACCGAGCAAATACAAGAGTATACTCTTGTACCGTAAACGGAATAAATCTGAACCGTAAAAAAGGTCCAATCCACCTCCAGACCCCCCCCGAGGTCCAGAATTTGTCCGGTCCAGACCAGTTTGGGGGACTTGGCGATACATGGCGATTTCTCACACGGTGGACCCCCACCCCCTGGAGCGGGGGCCTGGGGCGGGGTCAGAGCGACCCCTGCTGCGGTGTATGGACCCCCGCTATTGGGGGTCTGGACCCCCGATATCGGGAGTCTGCACTGCCTATTATTGGTGCCCAAACGACCCCCGATAGTGGGGTTCAGACCCCCACTCGTGGGGGTCCAGGTCAGTCAAGGGGGCTGGGGAAGTCCCGTTCACGCTTGTGAACGCTTCCCGCGGGAGCAGAAACCCGGTGATCTTGGGGGGAACAGCAAACCACTCTGGACCGGAAAAAAGGTCCAATCGGTTTGGACCCCCCGAGGTCCAGAATTTTTACGGTCCAGAATTATTACGTCGAGAACTTCTTACGGTTCAGATTTATTCCGTTTACGGTATTTGCATACTAGACTTTTGAAGAACTTTTGTGGGATTTTCATCATATTTTGTACTTCCGATGACCTCCCCCAGGCCAGTGGGCCTCCTGTCTGGAGTCGTCACGGTCGGGTGGGAGTCGCCTCGGGGTGGGAAAGGCCAAGAGGACGCTCGTATTGTCTCTTCGGCGCCGCTGCCCCATGAGGGCCCACCCGGAGGCCACATTTCTAGTATGCAAATACAAGAGTATATACTCTTGTATTTGCATACTAGACAACTTTTCAGCTAAAAAACAATTTTTTGAAAACCCTGAATTACGTAAGCTGGCACGGTGAATAGAAGAGTATACCCTTGTATTTGCCCCCCCCCCCCCAGTAAGGCTGTGCCCAACGGTGCGCCAGGAATATATCATACCTCGTGCACACGGAAGAGGATGCCGGCCCCCATCTGCAGCTTGGTGGGGGGCAGGAAATTCTTCTTTCCGCGGATCATGAAGGACCCTGTCGGCATGTACTCACCAGAGGGTGCGGTCTTGGAGACCTGCGTGTGGAAGACCCACCACGCGGAGATGACGATGTTCGACTCCCATGCAGCACTGCGGCAGACAGCCATGTTGCCGGCCTGGTACAGCGTATCGGAGGGCACGCCCTTGCCGGTGGGGTTCTTGATGATAGTTGTGGCCGCACCATGCAGGTCAGCGTGGACGTAGATGTCACCCTTCTTGAGGTACCGCTTCACCAGAAGCTCGTTCTGCTGCATGTCGCGCCCCGCCAGCACGAGGTAGTTCTCTGACGAGATGAACCAGTGGAACTTCTCAAACCACATCACCTTGCGCACAGCCTGCAGGTCCTTCTTGGGGACGAACGACTCCTTCTGCTTCTCCTTCTCTGCCTTGCGCTCGGCGGACTTCATGGCTTTGCCTTCGGCAGCCTGAGTCTTCACCTCCTTCTCGTGGATCTTCTTCTTCGTTGCAAAGAAGGCACGAGCGTTGGCATGCGCGCTCTGTCCAATGTCGATATCCACCACCTGGCATTCCTCTGTGTCGTCAGCATCGTCAGATGTGTTGGTCAGCAGCAGCGACACCTTGTTCTTCTCCAGCTTCAGCTCGTGGATCATGGACGCGATGGGGTTGCCCAGGCGCTTCTGCTCCTTCACGACACGCGCCAGCTCTGCCCAGTCGATACCTTGCCCAATGGCAGACCGGATGATCGCCAGCGCCGCCTCCACCTCCTCGATGTTGTCTTCGATGAGCTGTGCCTTCACCAGGTTGAACTCCTGCTCCTTCTGCAGCCCCTCGAGCCTCCGCCTGTGGTTCTGCACAGCCTTCTCCACCTTTGTCAGGACTTGCTTCTTCGACTTCTCATTGTGCACCTCGATCTGCGTCTGATCCAAGGCACTGAAGTAGTAATCACACGCGTCGTTGAAGGTGGTGAAGCGCTCAACCTGCAGCCCATCCCCCTCGTGCTGCTTGAAGAGCACCGGTGCGAAGTCCTCATACGACTCAGCCGAAGCCCTGCCCGAGCCATCAGGCAGCTCTGCCGACACCTTCTCCTCCCCGGGCTTCAGGCGCCTGATGAGGTACCCCTCCGGCTGGGGAATGTCACGCAGGAATGCGTCGGGCTCTGCGAATGCCTCTAGCAGCTGGTCGACAGCAGCGCGGCCCTGGTCAGCAGCACCGGCCTTCTTGAAGTTGGGACGCAGGCCTGCCTTCAGCAGGCAGTGCTCGACGTATGCCGGGCCATACTCCGTGGCGTTGGCAAATCCTGTTTTCAGGCTCATGGTCCCCCCGCTCTCTTCGACAGTCTTGAACACCGCCTCCATGCGGTCGCGTGTCATGGCGCGGAAGAGCTGCACATCTGCCGTCGGATATGTTGCACGCACCGCGTACTTCGCATCCTCCGTCGCGTGGGTGCGCACCAGCGCCATGATGTTGTAGGCAGCATCGCTAAGGATCAGGTTCCCCTTTGCGTAGAACTCCACAACCAGCCGGATGGCCTGTGCGGTGGGGCGGGTGGCCGTGGGTGGGTGTGAAGGCCTGCGACATGCCAGAGAAAAACATATGTCTGGAGGCACCAACTGACCCTCCCGGGGAGGGGTTGAATGAAGTTTTCCAGTCGAATGGACTGTTCCTCGGGACCACCCGGCTGAGCCACCTCCACCCCTCCCAGTGAAGCAAAGCGCAGGGTGGTAGGCCCGGTGCAGGGAAGTGAACCCTGACAAGCTGTGGTCCAACAGCCCCTGCCCGTGATGTCCAAATCATACCTTTTCGCCGCTGCCGAAGGTGAACTCAATCACACGGTCGCAGCCCAGCTGCCGCAGGCTGTCAAGGCGCCACTGCCTAATGTGCTTGCGGATCTTGAGGGTGAAGCCCGAAGGCACCTTCGGCTTGTCAAACTGGAACGTCGTGCTGTGGATGCGCGACCCCACCTCGATCACGACAAAATCCTTCTGGTTCTCCTGGCTGCCGCTGAACTTCAGCAGGTACATCTTCGGGTTGATGTCATACACATTCACCAGACGCTGCCCCACCAGCTTGTTGCTGAGCTCCGACACCGCAGCACGCAGGTCCACTGCCGTCATACGTGTCTTCCCCATTGCAAAGCACCCCTTCGCACCCCGAAGGACGCGTCTTCCTGCAGGCAGATAAGGGAACGCAGTGCATAACATACTGTGACGCGATGCCTCTATCACACAGTCTCCGAAGCGGTGCATCCAAAGGGGTGGGGGTGGGAGGGAGGGGGCGGGTGATGGGATCTCCGTGCGGCTCATGAGGAGTCGCTTTATTATTCAAATTTTTTATCACTCACAGGGATTGCAGACACACGCCTTCTTCTCTCATGTTTGTTGTGTCGAACGGCCAATAGGCCGTTGTGTGAGACAATCGGGCTGCCACGCTCTACTCCCACTGCCAGTATATCCAGCCAGACAGCCCAGCCAGCCTCCAGGGGCTGCACTGCACAGCTGGCTTGGCCCTGGACTTTCCTTTTTTTTGATTTTAGTATCCACCACCACCATCTTGCTTTGTTTTGACCCAAGCCTCATCCATTCCGCTGTGAGGGTGTGTCGGGCGACACACACGCATCCTATTTTGCTCCGGTTTCACCGTGGGGGGGGGGTCAGGAGGGGTAGGGGGGTTGGGGGAGGGGGGGTGGGGGAATATCACTTGTTTCTTTTTTTGCTACGCTGCTAGAAAATATAGAACGGGAATAGCCAAAAAATGTCAAAAAATAAAAGCGGGGGAAGGGGTGAGCGGGGGGGGGGGGATGGGATTGGTCGGGCACTTGGGTGTGGTGGGTGTGTGTGTGTGTTGGTGCTGAGACGGGGGGGAAATGAGGGGGGGGGGGGGGGGGAGGGAGAGCAGCCGTTTTGTTGTTGTGCTGCAGACAAACTCGCACCCCGACAGATTGTCTCTCTCGGGGATCTGCTGTCTACCCCCTTCTTCCACCCCTTCGTCCTCGAGAAGGAAATTATGACACTTACTTACGAACTTAAGAAGGACATTCTTGGGGACGGAAGGGCAAAATAAAGAGAACGGGAAGGGACACACGGTGGACTCCAGCGGGGGTAGGGTAACCCTTTTCGGGAGTCTCAACTAGCGGGAGTCTCGGACTCCCGCTAGCGGGAGTCTTTAGCCTAAATTAGCTGGAAAATAGACTCCCGCTAGCGGGAGTCTCCAGTACATACTGCAGAAAAAGACACCCTCTCAGACTCCCGCTCCCAGACTCCCGCTAGGGTGGCTGGAGTCCACCGTGCAGGGCAGAGGAAGAGAAAGGGCGGCGGAGGCGGGTGGTCTGAGATAGACGGGTTAGAAGGGGGGGGAGGGGCTGGGGGAAATGGCAATTTTTTTAAAAAAAACCACTGACTCCTCCCCTCTCTCTCTCTCTCTATCCATCTCTCCCTCTCTCTCGCATGATTTAGGTGACGGGCCACCCCCCTCCCCCCCCATCACACCCACACATCACCACACGTTAATCTGGCTTGCTGGGATGGGAGGGGGGGGGGAGGGGGGGGGGGTGGGAGGGGTTGCAGCGAGCAAACCCTGGCACAGCCCCTCCACCGCCACAGACACCCCCCCCCACCTCCCCCCCCATCTGTTTGCTAACTTAGGGCTAAACCTGAACGGGTGACCCGGATGTATTTTTTAGGAGGAAATTATGACTTCCTCTCACCCCCCCCACACCTCACCCTCACACCCTAACACAAACCCTCACACCCATATTTTGTTTGGGGTTCCTCTCCTTGTCTAAAAATAAGAATACGTTGCCGTGCTTGGTGCTGGTGCTGCTGACGCCAGCCCGGGTCGGGGGGGGGGGGGGGGTGGGGGAGTAGTGCAACAGTGCAACACTCCCACATACCCCCCCCTCCACCCCCTCCGCAATGCCTCTCTGCAAACCCTACACACGCACCCCCTCCCCCCGGGGGGTAGTGCAACAGTGCAACACCCCCCACACTCCCCTGGACCCCGCACACCCTGCAGGCAGTGGGGAACTAAATCCCCCTTGAGAATTGAGAACTATCCAGAGAGAGTGGCTCCTTTTCCCCCCCCCACCATGTGAATTCGCTGGGGGGGGGGGGGAGACAACCGTGTGAGTCTGTAAACCCCCCCCCCGACACAGCGGGACCTGATACACTCCTCACACCCCGCGATACACGTCTTCCTCCTCCTCCTCCTCCATCCCCAGCATCTCCCTCTCTGCAATGATTGTCTTCGTCGCAGGAGACGTCGTTTTTTCTTCCATTTTCCCACGACGTGTCCGCCTCTGATGTTACATTTCCACAGAGGGGGGAAGAGGGTGTGTGGAACAGGAGGGCGGTGAGGGAGGGGGGAGGGGGGAGCTGCGTTTGAAAGAGCACTTTGGATTGGTGAAGGGGGGGGGGGTGAGTGGGTTGGTTGGCTGTTTGGTTGCGAATATCCTCCCAGCAATCGATTTCCCACCCAGGATTTTTTTTAGATATTTGGTTGTTGTCGCGCTAAAAAAAATACCAGAAGAGCCAGAAGAGATACATCAAGGAGGCAGAGTGTACGGCATTTCTTTGGCTGTGGGGGTGCAGATATAGCCTTTGCTTCAGGGAGGGAAGAGGAACTGCACGCCACTGTGTTGGGTGAAAAAGCGGCTTCCCTTGCAAAGGAGTGCATGCGTGTGGGAGATAGAGAGAAAAATATTGGCAGTGGTTCTGACGAGTTCTCAGATCAAATGGGCGGGGGGAGGGGGGTCAAACTACCTTCACTACTGAGAACGCAGGGGGGGAGTGGGGTTTGGTGGCGTGGATAACCTTGGAGAATTATCAATGAGAGGGGGTGGGGGGTGGGGGTGAGGGGGTGTGCGTGTGCAGGACGCAGGGAGAGCTGCAGATACCACCACAAAGGGGGGCTGTGCCACAAGGAGTTGGGGTCAGGATAACCTCCTGCTCGGCACAGACAGGCACTGCATCACAGCGACCTAACTCAGCTTCACCTGCCACCGTGCGAAAGCCCGAAGCTCTCCTGCTGGCGCTGGTTGGGGAAGTAGGAGGTGTCACGCGTGTACCCACCAGAGTACGAGGTCTGGTGCGGCTGCTGCTGCTGCTGGTGCTGGCTGTAGTTCACAGCGGACATCGAGTGCGCAACCTGCGTGTTCCTCGCCTGCGAGTTGCCGCCCCACGTGCTGTTGTTGCGGCTGTAAGGGGACACGCCCTGCTGGTGGTGCATCTGCCCGCCGTACATCTGCTGCTGTGGGAGGTGGTGGTGGTGGCATTGGTGTTCGGGGGACATCCCCGTGATATCCAGTCCAAAAGGAAGCACACAACAGCGCTCAGACAGGTGGGTGCGATAGCACGCAACTCTGCACAACTCCTGAATTATGTGCATCACAAGGAGGCGCAAGATTAAGACAAATTGGCCATACGTCCCGGTTGCCCCCGTAGTTGCTGAACTGCTGGCTCCCGTGCTGGCCGTACGCACCCCCGTACATGTTCTGGCCGTAGCCCATGCCCATGCTGCTGTTGTTCTGCTGGAAGTTCTGTGTGGTTGTGAGGTACACAAATCCCGTAGAGCCACTCAGACATACCATGCCCTGGGAGTACCCACCCTGCGATGCAGCACCGTAGCCGCTGCCGTACCCGGTGTTGCCACCACGGCCGCCCATCTGCTGCGTGCTGCGGCCCGAGGAGTAGCCGCGCTGGCCCTGCTGCGCGAGGAGGGCCTGCTGCTGCTGCTGCTGCTGCTGCTGGCGGCTGTAGCCGCTGTTGCGGTCACTGGGGTAGCTGGAGCGCGACTGCTGCGTCGCGACCTGCGCCGGCTGGCCCATCTGCTGCATGGCAGGCGCAGCCTTCCCAGACGACGGCGTGGCGTGGGGGATGTGGGAGAGGTGGGTGTGCTGGTGGTGCTTGGTTGCGGGCTGCGCCCACATGCTGCTCTGCTGCGACTGCCCGCCGTGGTTCAGCAGGTCTGCGAGTGGGGGCGGTGGCGAACAAGACCACATGCATTCCTCACTCGGCCGGGGCAACAATAACACACAAACCCTGCGAACATCCTCTACACTTCAAGGCGAAGTACCCCGGATATCATTCCGGAACCTGAAGGCTCCAACTAGGACACACAACATCACACTCCCATCACCACACAACATGACGTAACATGACATGACATACGCTCGGGCATCTCAGCCGGCGCCCAGTCGCTC
The DNA here is from genome assembly GCA_963210315.1 of Rhynchopus euleeides. Classification (NCBI taxonomy): domain Eukaryota; phylum Euglenozoa; class Diplonemea; order Diplonemida; family Diplonemidae; genus Rhynchopus; species Rhynchopus euleeides. The sequence goes on from OY723280.1 coordinate 841,002, forward strand.
CTGTTGAAGTGCTTGTCCTGCCCGAACGTCTGCATCGAGTGCGGGAGCATGCTCTGCTGGGACACCTGCTGGTGGCTGGGCTGCTGCATGCTGGACGGCTGCACTGCCACAGGGGCCGTGGGCGCGGGTGCGGCCTGCACTGCCGGCGGGGCCGCGGTCGGCACGGGGGCAGCCTCCTCGGTGGGCGCGCAGAAGGAGAACTTGCCGGGGGTGGGCGCAGGGCAGAAGCCGTTCGGCAGCACCACCGACTCGGACTGGTCCATGAAACGCTTCGACGTCTTCGGCTTCACTGCCTTCTCCTCAGCCTTCGCGGACTCCTTTGCCGGGCGAGCCTCTTCAACCTTTGCCTCCACAGGCGCGCGCCACTCAGCAGCAGGCGCGGGCGCCGCTGCCGGTGCTGCCACTGGTGCCGGTGTAGGTGCCGGTGCTGCTGCCGGCGCGGGGACAGGTGCCGGGACAGGCGCCGCCTCCTGGACGGGCTCCTCAGTCGGGGCCGCCGTGTCCTCCTTCGCCTCAACGGGGGCAGGGGTGGGCTCCTCGACGGCCTCCTCGTGTGCCTCCTGCAGGGGTGGTGGTGGTGGGGGTGGGGGTGGTGCGTTGTGGGTCTGCATCACTATAGTGTCGGAGACACCCAACACCCTCACTTGAAGCCAGCCTCCCCGCACAACCACGCCAGGTTGCAGGGTGCATTGTCTTCGGTGTATGCACCAAAACTGGCTCAACAAAAGCAACCCGCTACAACCTTGCCCAAAGTCCTGCCCAGCTACTTTATTCGACACAGAACCTCCTGTTGGAGGTAAATACAAGAGAACGCATAGAATCCCGGTGTGAGGACTGCGCCCGTTCTCTGCACTATCGTCATACCTCAACAGCCTCCTTCTCAGGCTCCTCCTTCACCTCCGGCTTGGCCTCAGGCTTGGCCTCGGCCTTCTTGGGCTCAGGCTTGCTGGCACGGGCAATGTCGGCCCACAGCATCTTGCCCGCAGCGGGCTTCGACTCACCACTGTAGGATGGAGTGGGGTGGCAGTCGCACGGGGTTGTGCACGGGAGAGACGAAAAACAAAATACGGAATAGAGTTAGTGATTGCATGAACAAAACCCACGGGATCATCTTGCATGAAGTGTGCCATCTTGCAGGCCAAGATACGTGACGTGACGGAAAAGATCTCGCACTTCCGTCTGTTGCATTTTCACACGACAGGTTTCTTGTTGGAAGACGTATAACATGAACATTATCACATACATGTTGAAGGTGATCTTCTGCGCGGCCGGCTTCACCGCCTTCTCCTCAACAGGCTTCTCCGCGGGGGCGCGGGCCTTCTCGCCCTTCTCGCCCTTGTCACCCTTCCCGCCCTTCCCGCTCTTGCCGCCCTTACCCCCCTTGCGCTCGCTGCGCTCCTTGGGTGCCGCCGAGCTCGGGGGCTTGCTACTGACAACCATTGCCGCTTGTGTTGGTATGATACTCTAGAGGGACGATGAACAGGCAGACCTGGCAGGGGTGGTGTGGCAGTGAAGTATGGCATGGGAGGCACGCAAGGCAAAGAAGGCAGGTCGTGTGAGGGTGCGTTGGTGGGATGGGGTGGTCTGCAGTGTCGGTATTGGTTGTCCTGTCACTCGGCTATGGAACACAATTCGGAATGGAACGTCGTCTCTGTGTGGTCTGGTTGGGGACACCCCCAAGAACACACAGGCAGGAATAAACAACACACCTCATGGTGAGAACTGAAAGCAACACATCACGCTTGGTTTGTGTCAAAGGCGGAATCAATGTGGAAGAAAAGCAAAGGAGGCAAAAAAATGTTGTAGATTTTGTACAGTGTCTGTCACTGGTCTTAGACCACAGACGTGGACGGCGACTCGTTCAGGCCGCAGGCGTTGGACCCGTAGGTCACACGGATGTAGCCAGACTCACCCCAGCTCGAGCCCCAGGAGTTCTTGATGATCCAGTAGTCGTCACCGTACCCGACGATCAGCACACCGTGGTCCAGCTGGCACCCGAAGATGCCGCAGCAGTTGGTCAGGATCCCGCTCGAGTACGTCTGCCACTTCTGGGCGTCCACGGCGATTGACAGGGGGCCGCTCGTCGACACGAACGCCTTCATCTGGTCCTCCGTGTGGGTGATGTCCTTGTAGCTCTTGATGGTGGCACCCACCGCCTTGCCCGTCACGCTCTCGCACGTCCCGCTCTTGCCGGTGCCCGACGTGTACGGGTACGAGGCCTCCGTCACGATCTGGCCGTTGTGGTTGCTCAGCAGCCACTTGAAGGCGTTGTCCATCAGACCGCCGTTGCACCCGGAGTCCACCTTGTCGCACGACACCAGCTCCTGCTCGGACACCGACGTCAGGGTGTTCCCAGCAAGCTGCCACTGCCCCTCAATGCCACCGGTGGTGCTGTTGGTATGGGGATCGATAGATTGCAGCAACAGAGTCGCGTGGACGGTCATCAAAGATTGGCTGGCGGAGCACGATAGTTAGCAGCAAACACAACATATTGCAGCAGAAATACCTGAATGCCCAGCACGACCCGCACTGCGCCTGGTTCTTGACGTGCGTGACTGTGTCGAAATGAAATGGAGGGGGTACCGTGTGGCACACAAAATAGAGGCAAATGAAAGCTGTCCTTCTTGGCAATAGGTGCTTGGTCCAGCGGCTGTGAAAGCATCTTCCAAACTACTGTTTATTGAACACAGTGGCCAGAGGACCGTGGGGTGACAATCCTGAACCTTCAGCCAGGACTCTTCCCATTCGTCACTTCATGACTTCGCCTCCCTTCGTCTTGTATCAATAGTCAACCAGAGGCAACACCAGGCACGCCCCAGGAAGCACGCATACCGGCCCCCTTCGTGCGCCAGTCCACAGACGCCTGCACGCCCTTCACCTCCTCAGCGGAGAACATGGCGGGCGGGCTCGCCTTCTTCGGCACCTGCAGGTTGTGGTACACCTTGAACTCCTCAGCCGACAGGTCGGAGAAGGCGTTCATCCCGAACTGGGCACCCTTGGTCTGCTCCTTCTCGAAGCGCGCGGCCTTCAGCATGTTCGACGTGAAGATCCCGTAGCGGCGCTCCTCCTCGGCCAGGCTCGCGTAGCGCTTGCCGTGGTCGCTCTTGAAGCTGCGCCACAGCAGCTTCGAGTTCGCGCGCACGTAATCCTCGCTGTAGCCGTGCGCCTGCGACGCCATCATGGCGCACACGAAAAGGGCTGCGGTACGCATTTTAAGTCTTGTTTGTCTGAAGGGGCATGATTCTGACGTTGTTCGGACAGCAGCAACACACAAGCGACTTGAAACAAGGTGGCGTGGGGAGGGCTGGAGCTGCCCGGCACTGCCGCACTGCATGACAATGGAACACCCCTACTACGAACACAAGCACAAGCTGCGGCGCTCTGCCGCAAGATTTCTGACAAAACACGGGTTCTGCGCGGGAGGCATCCGCAGACGTTGGAGGTTCAGAAGCCGCCGCCTTGTAGGGAGCTCCAAGCGGCGGCGCGTGCAGGAATGAGATGCATTTGACACAGGACCCCGCTGACATGCTACCTACCCGCTCCACCAGACCCCGGTGACACACGAGATGCATGGACACACACCCCACACATGGGGCAAGACGCAGGGCACAGGGCGGGCACTTCGATCTATATCCGTTCACCTTGTGGGCCTTCTGACTCCTGCAGGGCAGCCCACACCTTATGATAGCGGGCACGCTCAGACGACGGCAGCTCCTGCCCATTCTGCAGGCGGTGCTCGATGTACTCAGCAGGCGTCGCCCCTGCATAGCCTGAGAGGGTGGCGTGTGGGGTTGATGGGGAGAACCCTCGACTGGCAGGTCTGGTATGAGCGCTAGGAGCTCAGCAGCACGATTGTTTCAGGCAGAGGGGCCTTCGTTATCGTGTGGGGCTCATGTCAAACAAAATCCAGAAGATAATAGTTGAGCACACTCCCCTCTTCCAATAGTAGATCCATTAACTATTATCTGACAGGGCAGACTCTGCCCTGACAACAAAATAGGGTGTCACGCTGGCTCAGTTCACAGTTCTGACATGGAGTGTGAAGGGGCCATCCCTTCAGACCAGAATTCACGCACAAAGCTTTCGGAGTTACGAAGGAGGTGTCTAGTGTAATGGCATACCTTTCTCTGGGAAGCGCACGTCACGGACATCAGGGTTTGAGCCTTGTGCTGTGAGCATTGCGGCCAGCTCCAGGTGGCCCCGCAGCACAGCGTAGTGCAGGGGGGTCCGCCCGGCACAGTCAGGCATCGAGAGAAACACCGCCAGCAGCTGCCTGGGGTCAGCAGGGGCAGCCCACAGCACACCCGGGTTGTGCTGCTCCGCCCACTGCTCACTGACGTCGGAGGGCACGCCATCCGATGTCGGCGCGCTGCCCAGGTCGCATGCTGGCGAGGCCTCCCCGCTGCCGCTGCCGCTGGTGTCGCCCTCCTCGACCCTGCAAGGTGGGGTGGGTGGGGAGCACAAGCCTGGGTATCCCGACACAGAGCCAGCAGGACTGCATCGCTGAAGCAGCGACTGCCGTCACATGTCATCCCGTTCTCCCTGAAGGTTGGTGCGACCCACCCATCTCCCGAGTGAACCCCCCCAAGCAGGGCATTGCTTTGAGGCACGGAGGGAAACCTGCAAGACAGAACCATCCATGCAAAGCCCCAGGGATGCTATGGAGTGCAACAGCACAAGCACGGAACCAAAAGTGTGCGACAGGTGGCCCGGCGCACAGGCTCTGTGACAGGCCACCTGCTGTACCTTTCAGCAGACGAGCGGATGAAAGAGACCGAGTGGCGGTGGTTGACGGTGCCCTTGATCCTCTGTGCAAGAAAACGAATGCCCTCGGCATGTATGACTCGGCGACAACGCACACTGCACGAAACAATATGCCGCAGCAGTAAAGGCAGGGAGACGCTGCCCAGTTCATACCGAGGGTCCTCAATGGTGGCTGACGTGACGAGCGGTGTCCGTGGGATCACTGCCCGCTTGGGGGAACTCGGCGGTGAGGACGGGGGGTCCGTCTTCATGAACCACTCTCTGTGTTGGAGGGGCAGGTAGGGTGGCAGGCAAGGTTGGATGCACTGTGCTCTCAGCTACAGACATTTCTGAGGCCCGGCAAACCCCGGCAGTGGTTCATTCGAATAAATTCCACCCCCTATGTGCATGGGGCAATGAAATCAGAATCAATCCTCCAACAAGGACTATATCACAGCCACATGTGTGCGAACCCTGACAACATAGCATACTTAAGTGTCTCAAACATCGACCGGCTCCCATGCATTGCATTGTAGTGCAACACATTACGCTTCTGCCGGGAGCTCATCCTCCAGATATCCGCCCCACTCTGCAATGGGTGGACGTGAGTGCCATGCCCTCTCCCACCCTCCGCCTCCTACACCAACACCTCCACCCCATCATGCCCTGCCTGACCACCCCACCCACCCACCCACCCTCTCCTGCACCTTGCAGCATTCTGCCCTATTCCCTGCACCACCCCGCCCCCTCTGGCCACCAGCATACATTGAGGAGAGCTTCGGCAACACCTTTGTACCCCAGTGCTACTGCATTCATGAGGCACGTCAGCCCATGTGTGCATGTCGCGTTGAGGTCTGCATGCTTTGCGAGGAGGGGCACGACGTTGGCAAGCCCGAGCTCCACTGCAAGCGTGAGCGGCTGTTTCCAGTAATTCTTCATCCGCCCCGCGTCGGTGATGTGGACCTTCTCCCACGAATCCCCACCCGCCTCCTGGTCGGGGATCCCGGGCAGCGCCCCACGGTCCAAGAGGAAGGAGATGGCTGAGGGGCTGCGTGACAGGACGGCATACGACAGGGGCGTGATGCCTCTGTGTGATACCGCATTCACGTCAGCGTTTGCCTCCTTCAGATGTTCGATAATTTTAATATTTCCGGTCCGTGCTGCAAAGTGAATTGCGCGGTCCCCATCCCGGGCGGGGATGTTGGGATCACAGTTTATTTCCAACAGGAAAGCAACGAGGTCGTCACATCCACCCTGCACTGCGCGGTGGAGGGGCCCGAGCCCGTCTCTGTCGAGGATGTGGACCAAATCGAGATTTGTCTCCAGCACAAACCTCTTCACCTCCTCGTGGTCCCCGCTGTCGATCAGGGCGGCTAGCCGGTCGGTCTCAAAAAACTCACCCCGGTCACCCTTTGCGTAGTTGGGGCGAATCCGCGTCGCAGGTGCTGTGCTGTTCACAGTGGATGGCAGAGGCGGCCCATCTGCAAACTGGTTCGACCCATGCGGGCCCACCGACTCACGGTTCGCAGAGATGAGGTGGCTCGTGGGAGAGCAGAGCCGTTCCAGCTCCCTGCAGTACGCCAGGTCGCCGACGTACATCTTCCACAGAACCATGCCCAGGGCTGCCCAGAAGGCAGCGGGGGGGACGGTGGCCAGCAGGAAGGCTGAGATGTAGATCCGCGTGAAATCGGAATCGCACAGGTCCTCCCCCCACATCTCGAAGGCTGTTGCGAGGAGGATAACAAACATCCCCACGATTTCGATAACAGCCCCGCGGAAGTTGGGGAAGTAGGTGCATGTGTCGCGCAGCGTGTTGACGCTGAATGCTGTCAGAACCATCACCAGGAACATGATTGCAAACAGGGGGTATTTTGCAGCGGATGATTCGGTGCAGTCATCTGCGTCACTATCATACTCCGACCACAGCGGGAGGACCAGGAGGAGGGCATATGGCACAGCGGAGATGAGGAGATGGATGTACGTTGCTGGGAGTGACTCGCGCGCAACGTACCTTACGTAGCTTCGGTACTGCTTCACAAAGATTGAGTTGGTGTAGATGAATATTGAGGCGATTTTCCAGAAATCGCTGAACCAGCACGACACGGGGTGTGGCGGGAGGATGGCGTGCGACACATCCGTAGGGAGAAGCTTCAGCAGCAGCTTGTGGAGGAAGAAGATGAAGGCCCCGATGGCACACAGCTGGGTTAGGCCGATCTGCTTCACCTTCAGGGGTGTCCACATCTCTGTCTTTGCATAGGAATAGAGTATTGGGAATGCCGCAAAGGTTAGGCCGTATGTCAAGGACCCATACGCAACGAGAAAATAGAATGCCTCCCAGCTGCTGTCGCCATAGCTGGTGCCTGTCGAGTTCTCCAGGAGGGGATCTCCTAAGGAACCGTCAAACAGCCCATCATCCGGCAACACCACAGCCACTTGGATCGGGACTTGCATGGCAGGGTCGCCAGCCCCTTTTTGGGGCGCTCAGAAGTCTCCGGTACAACCGCGGATCCACACAGGATTCGGCTTTGGGAGAGCAGGTTGGATCCAGCGTCTTGTGTGTCTAGGGTAGACCTCCCTTTGCACCCAACATATCTTGTCGAAGTGGCGCAGAGAGGGGTGGGGCTCGGGGGGGGTTTGATCGTCGAGAGGGAATGGAAAAGTAAATCTCCCAGCACCTTCTCGCAATGTTAGTCCTTTTTGTAGTCACTACACCAGATATGTTGTACAAGGCAGATCAATGCACAACGGGAGGGTGTGTAGCAGTTGTCTGTCAGTGGCTTGGTGGTTGGACCGCAATACAGTATCACTAAAACACAACCAGGTGTCTGTCCGTAATACGTAGTCTCTCCTTGACACCATATACTTTGTGCCCCTGTATCGTTGTTTTTTTTGTACGAATAAATGGTGGAAGGGAAGGAGGGGAAGGGAAAGCAGGTGTGTTTCGTAGCGGGGTATATCTACTACGCAGTTTCGGCTGCCAACCCACGACTGTGGGGCTCGGGGGGGGGGGGTCTGGGTGGGGGCAAAGGGGACACAGAATCAGAATAAAGATACGCCACACGGAGAAGGGGGTGCGCAGGTGGGTGGGGGTGGGGGTGTCCTCTGTGTTCGGGAGACGGTGGCGGTGCCTTGGGATGGGGAGATCGCGCTGGGAGAGGGTCGCTTGGAAGGGGGGGGCGGGGGGGGGGGGGGGGGGGGAGACGAGGAGTGGTGAGCTGACAGCCCGGTTGGGACTCTAGGAGCGGGAGCCAGACTGCCAAAAAAATATTGTGCAACCGATTGGTTCTCCCTACAATAATACAGGACTCTAAGCTAGGATATGTTCAGAACAAGGTACAGGCGAAGGCTGCAACAAAACGCCTTCGCCAAAAAGCGGCAAAACGAGGGGACTAAGTCGAGTGGAGCAGGTACAAAGCAGGCGCATCACGAGGCTGATACCATCACTTCGACATTTGCGGACACAGCATCACCGCATCTGAAAGAGGGGGGGTGTGGATGTTGTGGGGCACAGACTATACACAAAAATTCCCTCGCTTGCCTGACGCGATGCCAAGGCAGATGTGTGTGTGGCTAAACCCGCAAACCTGACCCCCCTTCCCTGCAATCCCTCCTTGCCTCATGTGGCAGCAGGGGCACGCGGCATCGCACACACACTGCATTGCCACGAAGTTCATACCGCAAAGTCTCTGTCGCGGGAGAGGGCTCGTTCCAGCTCGTATGAGGGGCGGGTGTCCCACCAAGGCTGCTTTGCCCCGCTCCGTGTGGGGTCCGTCAGGAGTGACGGGGATGCCTGTGCCCAGGAGGGGGTGTTTGATCGTCGAGAGTGAATGGAAAAGTAAGGCGCCCAGCACCTTCTTGCAATGTTAGTCCTTTTTGTAGTCACTACACCAGATATGCTGTACAAGGCAGATCAATGCACAATGGGAGGGTGTGTAGCAGTTGTCTGCCAGTCGCCTGGTCTGCAACACAATATCACCAAAACACGACCAGGTGTCTGTACGTAATACGTAGTGTGTCCTTGACACCATACACTTTGTAATCCTGTCCCGTTGTTCTTTGTACGAATAAATGACGGAGGAGAAGGAGAGGAAGGGAAAGCAGGCGTGGCCAGGAGGGGGTGGGGGGAAAACAGAAGGACCCGAAACACCTGAAACAGCGGCCCCTCTCACCGGGGACAGCTCTGAGGACAGCCAAATAATCGTTCAAATTCGTTCCAACAGGAAGACCGGCGAACAATAGCCTCCCCCCCGCCCCCCCGGGGGGTCGAAACATCACCAACGCGCATCACCGTGTGGGCATCACCGTGTCGGTTTGGAATCCTTCCTTCCCTCCTTCCCCTCTCACCTTGACATACCAAAAGCGCAGGGTCAGGCAAAGGGCGGTTCTCCACAGGCACACCACCGACAGACCGAATCGCCACCTCCGGGGAGCGGACACCCGCACCCGGCGTCAACGGGGCCGGCGAATCCGGCAGCGTCCGCACGGACGAAAGGTCCTGCATGCTGCGGCGCTGGTGCCAGGTGAACCGCCCCTCCAGAGGGTCACCCTCCTCGTAGAGCCCGCTGCGGTGCAGCGGCGAGGCACGCGCCAGCCCAGCCGGCACCCCTGGCGATGCCGCTGCCCGAGGCTCGTTGGAGGATGTGGGGACCACCTTAATGGTGTGCGTGTCGGGGTGCTCCGGGTTGAGGTACCGTGTGTAAGCCTTCTTCGTGCTCTCCATCCTCAGGTCCCCTGCAGTCAGCGCCTCGAAGAGGGTCTGCGCGATGGACACCTGGCGCTCCTCATCACGCGCGGAGATGGCATACTCGCAGTCGATGCACCACTCCGCATCGACCAGTGAAGGCACCCCCGGCTGCCCATCGGCCTGCTGCCCTCCGTTGTAATCCAACACGACTGTCTTGATGGGCCCCGGCGTGATGCGCAGCAGAATGTCCTCCCGCACAACCCCATTCCCTGCCTCGCTGATCAGGTCGTCGCGCAGTGCAGAGGTGAAGGCGCGCTGCCGATCCGGGTCGGGTTTGGCACCTTCATACTTTGCGAAGTTGACCCCTTCGAGACGGAGAGACCCACGGACAAGTGAGGAGCGTGGGTCCAGGGGGCCCCGCGTAGGGGCTGCGCTCTGCCCAGGCCCGTCCTCCGGTGCGGTGTCGCGAGGGTCGAAGGAGGGGTAGGCCCGGTCCGCCTGCTGCTGCTGCTGCTGCTGCTTCGCAGCGTAGGGGGAGGACTTGCTGTAGGCAAACCCATCCGGGGCACGCGAGGGTGACGCGGAGCGGCTGGCGCTCCTGCTGCTCCTGCGGCGCCTGCTGCGGCGGGAGCTCTCGCTGGGCGAGCTGCGGCGCCGCCTGCTGCTCGGGGACCTGCTGGAACGTCGCCGGCGCGACCGACTGCTCGACCTCGGTGGGCCCGAAGTTGGCGGCGCCTTTACATAACCTGTAGTTGTGTCCATCAGCGGTCCTGTGGTGGAGTGTCTTGGTGGCAGTCAAGGTCAGAATTTGGGGAAGGTCATTAAAGATTAAAGAAGAAAAAAAAAAAAAAAAAAAAAAAAAAAAAAAAAAAAAAAAAAAAAAAAAAAAAAAAAAAAAATTTCCGCCTGTCACGCGGAAGACCCGGGTTCATTTCCCGGCCGGGGAACAGAGGTCCTGGGTAAGACGTTAAACTGCCTGGGGGGGCCGTCCCCGGACCATGACGGGTGCCTGCACCAGGAGTCTAGCACGGCCGTGGTCCAGGGCATGACCGAAAACTGCTTGGGTACCGAGGCTCCCCAGACCAGGAAGGGTGGAGACACCTGGAGTCTAAATAGTCACACCACGTCAGGCCAGACCTTCGCATGGCACTCCGCGAAGACTGCCACACAGCCGCGGGGCAGGTGTGCAGCCTGTGGAAAACCTCGTACAGAAAAGGGTCGGCGACCGCCCGCCCCCAGTCTGAGAGGCATCAGCCGAATCTCGGTGGAGGCGGGCACAAAACAAAAGGGAGAGTCGTCACTGTGCATATCAGCACGGTCCCGCCCTCTGTGCCAGACCAACACACCACCAAAGGAAAAGAGGAAGAGGCGACGTAAGGCAATGCCTCCGTGCGGCCAGGAGAACACGAAATAGCGACCCCCTCAACGGGGAATGCTACGAGCACGGCCAAAAATCGTTCAAATCGTTCAAGATCCCCTCCCCCCTCCCCCCGCTTCGCGCGGGGCCACCCCCGCTCCCCAGGGGAGACTATAGCATGTGCAAGATTTCCTCCTCCAACCAGCCAAAGGGCCAAAAATGGCCAAAAGCAGGGGCGTAGACAGAGAGGCCGATCGGGGGGAGGGGGGGTTAGTTATGACAGTGGGTGAGGGAGAGTAAGAACATTAAAGATAAATCTTTAATGAATAGCTGCAGGGAGGGAAGGTCTGTGACAAACCACGTTGATGACTGGCTGACACACACACGCAGCCAGTGTCGATGGCGCGATATACCCCACTCACCTCCGCTAGCAGGCGTCACCACGCTGTACATCGACGTGGAGAAGGATGGAGTACTGTGCAGTTATCACGTGCGGCTCGAGCAGGGAAAGGCGACGGACGTACACCTGACAAAGAGCGACTGCGACGATGACGACTTTCGCTGTGCGCTACGCCGTGGTGGCAACAGGGCTGGTGGAGTTGGTGACGCGCGACCCCCTGGGTATCAACATGGCGTCTTACAAAATCTGTATCCTGAATGGGAAAGCATGTGCGACCGCGGATACCAAATCCAGGGGTGCTGTACCGCCGGAAACAGACATCCGTGGTTGATGTTTGCCTCACCGTACTTCATATGCATCACGGTGTGCTGCAGATCTGCCCAGGCTTTGCCGGTGCGAATTGCACCCCAACAGACCGAAGACCGTGCAGTGGGATCGGGACATTGCGGAAGAAAGAAAGCGGGGTTGCGCACATCCGCCCCTCGATACAGTGAGTATTCGCTCATGGACGTTTTGTACGCCAGAACTTTTTCTTTTGTTGGCTCGGGGCCCAGGGTATAAGATAGACTTTTTTTCTGGCGCCGTTTTCCGGTTTTTCTGGTTTTGAAAATTTTTCGCGCGCGCCTTCGGCGCGCGCGACCCGCGCAAACCCTCCCAGAATCTGAGAGGGCCCGGTGCCTGCGCGCGTCCTGTCGTACTGAGGCTGCTTGGTGGGGCAGGCGCAGCAGCTGCTTTGAAAGTTTGGACTCTCGGCCAAAAAAGGTCTGGTGCAATGTTTTTACGCAGGGGGGGTCTGGGGGGCGGAGCCCCCCAGCCGCCGGAGGCCACGGTAGTGAACATCTGTTCCCTACAGTCTGGATTCGCTTGTAAGTAGGAAGGCTTCGCTGTATCGCAGCCCGGCCAGCAGGAGATCACTGGTCCTTGAGGGTTCAACCTTCAGGGTGGAGGAGGACGGGGGAGCGACCACTCGTGATAGGTGTGCGTTGTGGGTGGAGTGGGTGCACGACAGAATGGCCAAAGGGTCCACGAGATCTCTGCACACATTCCGTTGTCGAGGAGATGGGCACCTAGCTGTGACGACAGGCAACAAACAAATCTCATCTGTTAGTTCCCCCAATAGGCTTGGCGACCTTCAAGACTGCTTGAAAGTCGTTCGTGTTCTCGTCTCAGCCCTCCAGACAAGCAGATCTGTCTCGAGTTGGTGGGCTGTCGCCATGTATTCGATGGCACCGAGTGACGCTGCACAGAGGCAGACGACACGGTGAACTCCAGCGGAGGTTACCCTACCTCCGCTGGAGTACACCGTGTGTCTCCCATGAGTCTCAACTAGCGGGAGTCTTAGCGTAAATTAGCTGGAAAATAGACTCCCGTATCCAGTACAGACTGCAGTCTTAGACTCCCTCTTAGACATGGTGGCTGGAGTCCACCATGTGTGCACCTTCAAAACAGAAGAGACCTGCATGACGAGGGCATCACCACCCACCGGGCCACCCGCTAGGTCCATTTTTTCTTCTCCGCTTCTCTGCCTTCTTTGGACTATTTGAGCTCTGTGCGGATCACGATGGGGTCACTTTCTATTTTTTTATGGCGTTTTTTCTGACTGTTTTACTGTCCCAAAGTCACAAAAAAAACGCCGAAAATGAGATCGACCTTTTTTTTTTTTTCAGAAAACCGGGAACCGGGAAACCCTGGTTTTGAAAACCGGAAAACCAGACCTATCTTATCCCCTGCTCGGGGCACAGGCGTGCTGACCGCGGAGATGGGCAGAAAGGCAAGTTGGGGGGGATAGGAGAATGGGGGGGGGGGGGGGGGTTCGACGCACAGCGGTTCTTTGGCCCTCCAACTCGTGCAAGAAAATCTTTTTTGCGGCATTGGCTGCGGTCCTTTTGGTCATTTTTTGTCTTCCCCCCTCCCCTGGTCCGGCTTTGCAGGAGCGTTTCAAAGGCTCCTCCAACCGGGACTTTATTTTTCGTGGATTCGGTTTCATGTGGTCCATGATGATTTGTTTCGGTTCAGACACAGTTTTTCTTCTTCCAGACTTGGCATTTTACGGCGCTTCTTTTTTGCCGACACACTGACATGTCTTATAGGCCTGCACCATGCTCTCCATGCCGGCATTTATGAAAGAGCTCTCAACAAACCAGACACTGGCTGTCATCCAGAGCCCGCCTTCCTAGCCCCTTTGGTGCCACATACTGTCGCATCACATGATGGATTTGATGAGGATTTCACCGACAGCCAAAGCAACGCAATGTGCGCAGTCAGCTATCGAATGTGCACCACTCAGCTATAAACTCAGCTTCATCATAATATTCCTCCCTGCCAAGTCTGTGGCTGGTTGATTTAACTTCCGGCAGGGGCGATGGGGAGAAGCGGGGATGAAGAGAGCGGGGTGGGGGCGGGGCGGTGGAGCAGACCTTCTGCACCGACAGCACGGCCGTCCCCCCATCCAAAAGAGATAGTGGGCAAGCCAGGCTGAAGCGGCACATCCAGCGGGCAATGACTAACTTGTTTTGCATCGCAGATCCACAATTCCCCAACGCACCCACCCACCTATCCATCCCACACCCTCCTTCCTCCCCCCCTGGAGGTGTGCTGCGCTGTACTGTGCTGTGTTTGCCCAACGACACTGCCCAACTCACTTCTGGCATCTGCTGTTTCATATTTCAGTTCTGAAGAAACTCGCCCATCCCCCCCCCCCGCACCCCCCTCCAGTTCTCGAAACAGTTTTAAGGCAAGAGGTGGGAAATTCGGTCCACACCTACTCCAAGTCGGTGGGGGGAAAGGGGTCGGGTGGGTACAATGCCGGTTGGGAGGGAGGGGGGGTGGGGTGGCTGAACAAAGTGTGAAGAAAGCCTTCCATACAAGCTTGCTCGATGGTGTGGGGTGCGAGGGGGGATCTCTTGAACTCAGTGTGAAGAAACTCTCGGTATGCACAACTCAAGGACCCCCACCGCATATAGCGGGGGGGGGTAGTGGGTGGTGGGTATTGCAGAGTTTGAATATAATAGCAGTGGACGAAAAAAAAGAATCAGGTCAAGAAGGATCAGGTTCCGGCACTCAAAGGCTGATCAGCTTCACCTTTGACGGGAAAAATTGGGTCTGACGAAAACAAGCGCATACACTCCCCCCAGAGCAGGAAGGCATTTTTGGCGAAACGCCTTCTTAAAGGGAGTGAAATGGAAGGCAGTCAGAAAAAGAGCGGGGGGTAACACAGGTGGAATACAAGCAAGAACTGAAGGGGTGCAACAAAAAGACGGGAGAGAGAGAAAGAGAGGGGGGGGGGGGCAAACTGAAGCCGCTCGCGACAATTCTTCTTGGGTCCAAAAATCATCACACTTTGATGTCATGGCAGAGACATCGCTTGCTCGTGATGTGCCCGTGGGAAGACGCGAGACCACCTCTAATTAAAGGCACTCTGCTCACAGACGCGATAGGTGGTGGTAGTGGTGGTGGTGCGATGCGCACAGTCACGGCAAAGGTATGTCAAAAAAGAGCACACCTCACCTGTTGACTCATGCCCACCACGCCCTCCCCCAACTTCCCCCCTGCCGCGAGTTCCTCTGCAGAGTCCTCTGCCGCGGCGGGTAAAACGGTCTGTGCCCCCCGCTGGATCGTGAAGTGGTAGCAGAACGAGACAACAAACCAATGCCTGCCGGAAGTGGTTTTGTTGGAGTGCAAACCACACCCTTTGTGTACACCACTCCCCCCCCCCCCCCCCAGTCTGGCGAGGCGGCGTGAGTGGGGGTCGCAAGATCCAGCGAAAGGCACAGAAAGCTTCCCCTGGTTGGCTCCCGCCGAACTAACAAAAAAAATGAACTAAAACAGGCGTAAATCACCGGGTGGCCAACGAAAACGAAAACGAAACGGCAAGCGCAGGTCAGTTGTGTGCGGGTCACGGTGGGATCTTGTAAATTTTACATGTAAAAATACCGATTTTTACATGTATTATACATGTATAATACTTGCATGTCAACTATTATACATGTATAATACATGTATATGCCTGAAATATACATGTAAAATACATGTATATCAAGTAAAAATACATGTATAATAGTTGACATGCAAGTATTATACATGTATTTTTACTTGATATACATGTATTTTACATGTATATTTCAGGCATATACATGTATTATACATGTATAATAGTTGACATGCAAGTATTATACATGTATAATACATGTAAAAATCGGTATTTTTACATGTAAAATTTACAAGATCCCACCGTGGTGGTATGGGGGGGGGGGGGTGGGGTGAGTGGACATCCACGGTGGGATCAAAAAAAAGTAGTACTATTTTTGTCCACTATAAGTTGCCACTATATAGTGACTATATACTGGACACATAGTACTATATGGAAACGGTATACTGGCGAATTTGGCACACTTACTCGCCACATACTGGACACATTCTCAATTATACTGGACACATACTGGGCAAATAGTGGCACGGCGACTATAATAGTCGCCATGTCAGTATTATAGTGACTATTATAGTGGACGTGCGACTATTATAGTCGCATGTCCACTATAATAGTCACTATAATAGTGGCCTGCCACTATTATAGTGACTATAATAGTGGACATGCCACTATTATAGTCACTATTTTTGTGGACCTGCGACTATAATAGTCACTATAATAGTCGACATGTATAGGGGGACCCTTTTCGATTTTTTTTTCGGATGGGTCCATTTTGCACATTTGAGCCCATTTTCGAAGGAATTTTTGGTTTTTGAGCCTGTTTTGAGGCCTAAAACGCATTAAAACGGCCCGCGAATTTGGCCTGTTCGGCCTTGGTGAAAATTCGCCTCAAAAATAGAGCAAAAAAAATATGGCCCCAAAGTCTGGTCCTTGTGATCTGGAACCTTCCATTTTCGAAGGAAGTCGTAGAAACCCCGAGATCTTTGATCCTGATCACACAGACGGTCCCAAAAATGAAGCACATCATGTTTGGGTCATTTCGTGGATTACAGACGGTACAGACGTGTGTCAAAATTGACGGTATCCAGTATGTCAAGAGAATGCATCAAAAGAGCAATGACGACACGGCCATTGCTCAGAACCATAGCTGATTGTCCAGCTATTTTAAACTCCCCCCGACCCTGCCCGGCCCCCTGACCCTGCCCTGTTCAAGCTCGTGCCCCTACCCATCGCATTGCTCCCTTGTTGCCTTGCTTTGCGCTGCTTTTCTTTTTCAGAATTTTCAGATTTTTAAAGTTCAAGACGGAGTGCTTTTTTGCCGAAAGTTTAGGTGACCCGATGATGGGGATGCAGCACCCCGAGGGTCTTACCTACCGGGCGGTTGGGGGGCAACTTTGGGTGCAGATTTACGTACACAAAGCGGCGTGAGACTGTGCATGTCAGCGGCCTTGCGTGGTGGCCCCCCTAGGTGACTATGTTCGGATGTCTGGGAATGGAATGAAAACCCCCATATGGCTGCCTGCGCCCTTGTGGAATTAGAGGTGGTCGGGAATCGGTCGGAAACCAGTACTCCTGCTGGCGCTCGTCGTGTGTGTGGAGCATCTGTAGACGCCCGGCAACTCAGCCATCTTGCCCCCGCGCAAGCTCTGCCTGGCCGTGGAAGAGGATGACACACGGTCTGAATCTGGACTCTCTCTCGTGGTGGCACCGAATAACTGTGACTCTAGGTGACTCCACATAAACATACTCCCACTGGTCTGTGGCAAAGGGAGAATGACTATATGCCTTGAGAGAGAGACCTCCGGCCTGAAAGGACAAGCATGAAAAGCCGGAATAGATCAGATAGAGTACAGACTCAGGTGCACGAACCAATCCTTCGGCAGCTACCTGCTTGGTTTGCTGGTGTATGGTTGAGCGCTGCTTGTGTACGTAAATTTTGCTTATATGAACACTCCGCCTTCACCAAAGGTGAAGAACTTCCCAAGACAAGCGGTGTTGCACCCCCGTGGTGTCGCGCCCCTTTGGACATCGACCCCAGCGGTAACCCGCAGGTTGTTGTTTCTTCAAAGAAACACGTCGATTCTGTCCCCCACAGCAGGGGTTTCCCTGCTGACCCATGGATGTTTTCTCATTCTTATTACCGTATACGTAAATATTATGGAACGTAAATATTATGGAACGTAAATATTATGGAACGTAAATATTATGGAACGCTGGTGGGTTGGCGTTCCAGATTTTTTTCGTTCCATAATATTTACAGGGCTTTCTGCGACTCGGGGACTTGGACCAGGTGATCGGACGGCGTACAGAGTCCCTGACGGGACCTACTCGTGCACTTTTCGCGCGATTCCTGACGCAAGCCGTCCTCACCACCGAGTCCCCAACTGGCCCTGTAAATATTTTGGAACGTAAATATTATGGAACGGACCGGCCAAAAATGGGCCCGTTCCATAATATTTACGTTCCATAATATTTACGTATACGGTATAACAGTTGATACAATACACTAGCTCGGCAAATGCCTGGAGCCCCACCGGGAAGGTGTGTCGACATATAGCTCGGCACACGCCTGAAGCGCCACCGTGACGAATGTTCGTCTCTGCTGAATCACTCCTACACAGGGGGGGCTTCCGGTTCCTGTCCATGCAGAGGTTCTCAAGGCAGATAATGCCGAGACTTGCGGTGCGCTCTCGTTTGTTGATCCAGAGACGAAAAATGTGGAACGGCATGCTGCCCGTTTCTTCATTTTTCACCTTGCGGTGCAAGGGGGCCTCCCTCACGAGGGAAAAATGTAGAACGGCATGCTGCCCGTTTCTTCATTTTTCACCTTGCGTTGCAAGGGGGTCGCCCTCACGAGGGAAAAATGTGGAACGGCATGCTGCCCGTTCACTCATTTTTGCCTTGGGAGACACCCATTTGCCAAGGCGTTCCGCAAGGGAAACGCTCCACTTCGGCATGCAAGTAAAATGGCCAGTATATACTGGACATGCCGTCACTATAATAGTGACTATCATAGTGGACCTGCGTGTATGCGACACTATAATAGTGGACATGTTCAGTATTTTCTGGACATGCCACTAAAATAGTGACTATAATAGTGACATGCGTGTATGCGGTCACTATAATAGTGGACATGTTCAGTAAATACTGACATGTTGGCCGCACATCCACTATAATACTGGACATGTTGAGTGCATGTCAGTAAAATAGTCGCAATGCCGGCCATATAGTGGACCAAAAACGCAGTTTACTGGACACTTAGTGACATGTCCTGGGCGTTTACTCGACATGTAGTGGCATCCCATGTTCGAATAGAAGTATGTGTTCACTATGGAGGATCCTTGAAATCGGTAGTGGACAGTAGCGGACAGGGCGGACATTTCCTTGTGGAAAAAGTGCCCGAAAAAAAAATTCGAAAAGGTCCCCCTTACAGAATTAGCCTTTTTTCAAAAAATCGGAAAATTTCGGACCGCAATTTGTACCCAAGAAAGTGCCGAATTTTCGGACTTGGTCCGATTTGAACGATTTCCGTGCCTCTTGCAACCCCCATGAGGGGGGGCTGCTGTTTCGGGTTCTTCCGGTGGTACATGCTGGGGTGTCAGGACAGGGAATCCTGCTCGCTGTACCCGGTGATCCCTGACGCAGCCAGGAAGTGGAGAGCCTTGGAACCCTGGTTGAGGCCTGTAACACCCGGCCTTCCTGCCACTTCTGGCATTGTGGAGTGGAGGTGGATATGGAGAAGGTTCTCTCTCCGTCCGGTCGAGCACAACCGTCCTCTCCAGCCAGGGGCCATCTACTTTCCAAACAAGGGCCAGGAACATGCTCAAACAAACTAATTGATCAGAAAATCTGGCTAGCCGTGGAATCATTGAGCAAAATTTGGGGAGTGATTGGTGCCCCATTGCTGCATATGACATGTCCATTTTTGACGATTTTTGGGCAGAATTTGGTGCGTGGGACCTTTCGATTTTCATGAATTTTTCGGAATTTCGTGGGGACCGGTACCCCATTTGAGGGCCAAAAATCTCATTTCCGAGGCCTGGGAATGGTCGCAGTGGCCTCAGATGTCCAAAAACGTTCAATTGACCTCTCCTCGAAAAAAAATTCGAAAGGTCCCCCCTACTGGCACCCCGGATTAGGACATGTCTCTGGGGTCTCTGGGGGTGTCCGGGGGGCATTTTTGGCTTTTTTTTTTGTTAAGTATCCGTCAGGTGGATCACCGGGTGGGGAGAGAACCGGTGTGAGGCACTTGGGTGCGACCAGGTGGGCAGGGAACCTGGATTTTTGGCCCATTTTTGGCTGGGGAAAATGGGCCATTTTTCACGGTTTTTTCGGTTTTTTGTCCGGACCGGCCGCATTTGAGGGGCCAAAATCTGATTTCCGAGGCCCGGGAATGGTCGCAGTGGCTTCATTTGGCCAAAAACGTTCAATTTACCCTTCTCCAAAAAAAAATTCGAAAGGGTCCCCCTACAAATCGCCGGTCTTAGGAGCAAAAAATTTGGGCACCCAGATTTCAAAAATTTTCAAACTATTTTCTGGACCAAAAATCAAACTATTGAGGTCCTGGCCGGACATGTCCGGGGGGGGGGTCAAAATTGGATTTCCCGAATTTCCGGGTCCGGACATGTCCGCCCGGACATCCGGACACCAGAAAATGTCCGCCCGGACATGTCCGCCCTGTCCGGGGCGGACATTTCTGGATGTCAGGATGTCCGGGCGGACATGTCCGGGCGGGAAATTCGGGAAATGTCCGGGGGGGGGGGGGGGGGGGGTCAAAATTGGACCCGGACATCCGGACACCCGGATTTCCGGGTCCGGGCATGTCCGCCCTGTCCGCCCTGAAATCGCCTAAGGGGCCGGGGGAAATCCAGGAAATTCGGGAAATCCAGGAATATGAAGAATCCTCCTATATACTGAGCACTTACTGACCATATAGTCGACATGGCGACTATAATAGTGACTATAATAGTCGCATGCCACTAGACTTGTCACTATTATAGTTGTAAAAATAGTCGCAGGCGACTATTATAGTGACTATAATAGTGGACAAGTCCACTATTATAGTCACTATAATAGTCGCACGTCACTATAATAGTGACTATTATAGTGGACATGCGACTATTATAGTGACTATAATAGTGACAGGTCCACTATAATAGTGACTATTATAGTGACATGGCGACTATTATAGTCACTATTATAGTGGACCTGCCACTATTATAGTCACTATAATAGTCGCAGGTCCACTATTATAGTGACTATTATAGTC
The DNA here is from genome assembly GCA_963210315.1 of Rhynchopus euleeides. Taxonomy (NCBI): domain Eukaryota; phylum Euglenozoa; class Diplonemea; order Diplonemida; family Diplonemidae; genus Rhynchopus; species Rhynchopus euleeides. The sequence continues at coordinate 861,383 of OY723280.1, forward strand.
GCCATGTCACTATATATAGTACTATTTTTTTCATGATCCCACCGTGTCTCAGGGATAAATGCCGAGAAAGGTATGAAGTATCCCAGCGAGTGGCCCTTCGCTCTCGAAGGTGCAGAAAGGTGAGCCCTGCCCTAACAAAATAGGGCCGCCAGCCACGCTGGCACACAGTTGTGGCACAGAGTGTGAAGGGCCCACCCAGTGTCCTGCACTCGGGTGCCATACCTCTGCCGAGTACAATGTGGGGACAAGCTAGCAACGCTGGCCAGCCGCCCCGTTTAATTCATCAATCCCAAAAACTAAAACCCTGTGCCTGGAATTTTGACCGAGTTAGATAAAATTTTCAGTGCAATCCTTCAGCACCTCCCCCCTAGATTTTTAGGTTTTCTTGACCCAATGGTCGAAATCTGCGACATAGTGGAAATCCCGGGGACATGTCGAATTCGAAAATTTTGGGTCAAAAAACCCCAGGGGGGACCCTTTGGTTTCACCCCCTGTTGGGGGGCCTGGTGGGCGTTCAGGTGAGCTGCGACCCTTGGTTCTGACAGAGTGCGGCAATGGTAATCAACCGTCGTGAACGTACTTTCGTGCCGGCATGGCTATTCATGGGCACCGTGGCATGTCGCCGCATCCGTTCCGATCACAAGTGCCAGAGGCAAATCAGGAGTCCTGGTCCAGTGCAGGCACCTGCGCTGCAGATACCCAAGGGACTGTTGTGCACAAAAATGCACACACAAGGACATCAGCTGACCGAGGCAATGCAGCTCGCAGCCTATCGATTCGATTCGGGGCACAAGCCTCACGAGCTGGTCACGCGATACCACGTTACTCTGCGTGGCGTATTCCGTGCAGCCGAAATGGCTTGGGCAGCAGTGCACAGGGGACCTTCTGCTGCACTGCGACAGGACAACCCAAGCACGTGCCGCGTACATCCAGAGGTGAAGTTGGATGAGGAAGATCAGTGGCTTCTGGGAGGAAGAGGGCGACCGCATCCACGTCGCGGATAGCACACTCAGCACACGAGCGGGCGTTGCAAGAAATCCCCCATGTGTAAACAGGGGAAATCGGGCTTTTAGGGGATCCTGGTCAGGAATAAAAATTTCCACACATATTTTTCGACTTCCTGAGGCCAAAAACCGGTGTTCCTGGACCCAGATGTGACATCTGGATGACATAATAAAAATCCAGAGTGCCTTAGAGGCGCGCGGGACATTTTTTTGGGGTTCGTGACTGGGGACCCCCTATTTTGGGGGATTTCCCGTAGGTGGAAAATGTCGATTTTCCAATTTTAAATCACTCTGGGGGCACCTGCGGGGCCATATTTTGCATTTTCAGACAGGGGACATATACCCTACAAACCCGATTTTCGGGTTTTTTGACCATTTTATGCCTTGTACGAAAACGTGATATTTTTTGGACAAAATTCCAGGCACAGGGTTAAAAAAAACGTGTCCCCTATGCAGGGACTGAAGTCAAAAAAATAAACGAAATCCGACTGTCGGAGGGGGGTGGGGTGTTGTGGGGTTGTGGGGGGGATGGGGAGGAGGGGAGAATGGAGAGGGGGGAGCACCCGGCATCACGGCATTTGCTTTTTTTTTTGCTTCGCTCTGTTGGACATGCTGCCGCATGTGCAGCAGAGAAGAGGCAACACTCCCGGACAGCTTGTGTTATGCTGGTGCCTCTGCATCCTCCTGCTGCAGTGGCGGGCGAGAAGGCACAGCCAGTGAGTAGAAAATGAAAGCAGGTAAAGGCACAAGACACTCGCTGTACACAAGCGATGGGGGGGGGAAGGAGGGGGTACCCGTGTGGTGGCCTGAATAAGCCTTCCAGAGAAGGCCAAGCGCTAAAAGTACCACTCATCTTAGCCCCCCCCCCTCCCCCTAGCAAGGGGCAATTCATTTGTTCGTTCTATGAATTTTCTGTGGGGTGGGGGCGGTAGCACTTCGAGGAGGTTCAACCAACGTAGCATTGCAGAGAGCGTGGCAATCCGAGAACAGGGAATAGGAAACTTGGGGGGGGAGGGGTGGCAAGCAATCTGCACGTCAGCCTTTTTTGGCATGGACAAAGGCACCCACTGAAAGTGGCACACTGGATGTGTGATGGTATGGCTTGCAGTAGCTTATTCCAAGCTCCTAACTGAATGTCGTGGCGGCCCGTCGTTACACATGAGGAGTGGCGACAGGCCTTCAGCTTGCTTCAGGAAAATCGGGGCGACAACGCTCTCCATCGATCTCAAGAGTTTGTTATTTTTCAACACTGGAGGACCCTGGTGAAGGCAGGCACGTTAGGCGATTCGTTCTATCGTTTCTTTTGGTCGCAACGACCGGTTGTTTTTTTTGGTTTTCTTTTCTTTATTTTTTTCTCCTCCTTGTCAGCACAATCAGCAACCCACTGCTTTCCTCGCATTTCCCGTTCACCCTCCTCCCCCCCACGTCGCCCTTTGGTACAACCTGTCAAAGGCTGCTATGACACCGACAGTGGACGGCATCAGGATTGTCCATGAAGCGAGGTGAAATCGAACAAACCTCACAACCAAAGCACAACACAAACCAGACAGCAAACAATATACGTTGGCGTGGCCTGTGGGAAGGCTGTCGTTGCAAACTGTCAGCAGTGGGTAAAATCGAGGCTTTGCATGAGACGTCTGGGTCTGTCTCCTTACAAATTCTCACATTCGACTGTCTTGCAGAGGGTGGATTTTCGCAGGCGGCAGTGGCACAAAGTTACTCTGGCATTCTTCATCCCCACCCCTTTATCAAGACCACCCACACTCTTCACGGAATGGCACAGGAGACAAGGATATATACTCGTGGGGTGGGAGTGGCGATGCCTAGAACGACAAAGGCATAACCATACAGTCCTCCTTCTTCAGCTGCAGGCAAGGGGGGGCGTCTATAATTCAGGAATTTCCGAGACGGGTTTTCCGAAACCTGGATAAGATGCGTTCGGAAAAGATGGAGGGGTCCGTGTCCCCGAAGGCACCCAACACCCGCTTCAAGCTAACTAAACGCTGTGCCGTGCCGTGTGTGGCGGTGGGTGGGCAAGTCAGCCTCCGCCACGTCACGTCTTCCACCCCTCACCCTCCCAACACCGTCCACGTATGGCCCAAGGTGAAGAAAAACTGGCTCGGAATAACGTTGCACAACCAGATAAGATTTACCAGCATATGCATGGCAATGAGTTTTCGTTTCTGAACAGGGGACTTGTGGTACGCACGCAGTTGGACCAGGTGTGATGGATTGACTCATTGAATACACACTGGAGGGTCGAAGTGGGGAGGGTGGTGGGGGGGAGAGGGGTCGGGTGTGACGGGGGTGCGGACAACAAGCAACACAAATCAAGGCCAGGGTGCTATTATAACCTGCACTGAGGCACAAGAGAATCATTGGTTTGAAATATGCAGCAACGCGTTGTCCACACCACATTCCCTGCATGCTGCGTGCATATCTTAGTTGCCACTCTAACCCCTGGTATGCCCAGATTGCATCCGCTCATCCACACGCACGCACGTACGCACCCAGACAAATCGCCGGAATAAAGTAGAAAATATGAGGAACGCCACCAGAACGCTGCTACGGGTATGAGTGGTGCCATGTGAGCGTTCTTTTGCTGGCATCCCACCGTCCCCACACGAACGCATTGTGGATTCATGCCGGCAGATCACTTTTTGGCTGCTGTGGCTGTTTTGCGCACTGGGAGACCCGGCTTCTTTGCGGGTGTCGTTGTTGACTTGGGCTTTGTGCCAGCAGGAACGGATGATGCGACAGTAGACTTGGGCCGTGCTGCCGCCTTTGTCGAGGCCTTCCTCGCAGGCTTTGCGTCGGCGTCGGCTGCGGTAGGTGTAGAAGCTTTCTTGGCCCCGATCGGAGATGCGGACTTAGTCTGCTTCGGCGCAGTAGACTTCAGAATCGGGTTGGATTTAAGGGTTGACGGCGCGCCCTGTTTCGATGCAGGTTTCTTCACCCCCTGCGGGCTGGGCGGTGCCTCATGTCTCTCCTTCATCCCCTCCGAACCGCAAGAGTTGACGCGAGGGATACCCTGTAGGAGAGTGGCAATGCAAAAGAGGCGCTCTTAAGAGTTCAGAAACGTGGTCGTCCTCAAAAAGGGTAGCACACAGACACATCGCGAAGGCCCTCGAAAGCTAATTTGAATATTTGTGGTGGAGCAATGCAGATATCATGAACACAGGGTGCCCGCCAACCAAACTCCCGCATCAAACAGATGATTGAGCGTTGCTGGCGGCGGCATGCTCCGACCCTCCCCCACCCCACTCAGGTGCGGGCTGCAGAAAACTCTGGAACACACGACATTCACATTGCAAGAATCTTGCCAGCGTGAGTGGAATCTCAACCTGGACCCCACCGTATCTATCACAGAACTGTTCGGAACATACCTCCTTGTCCTCGTATGCAGGGGGTGGTGCTGATGCAGGGTCGGCGTGACGAGCTCTCCGGTTCATGGAACCCTTACGCTCCACAGACCCCTTGCGGTCGAAGCTCTGGCCAGAGGGCTTCCTCTCGAAGCTCTGGCCCGAGGGCTTCCGCTCGATAGTGGTGCGCCTCCAGGACCCGGGCTTCTTGAGCGCAAGGGAGGACGGGATGCGATCGTTTGCTGTGAGCTGGTTGCCGTGGCCCGAGAAGCCCTTCACGCGCGAAATCCAAACGTCGAATGCCTGCCACCCGCCACCGACACGCACCATGAGATGGCCGCTGAGGATTCGCACGAAGAAGATCTTCTTGTGGGGGAGAAGGAGGTACTGCCCACGCTTCAGACGCACGACCTGGATCCCCTCCTCGCTGTCGAAGGCAGGGTCCTCAGAACGGGCAAGCAGTGCCTTCTCCACTGCCTTGTCAATGGGGTCGGTTTCCACCACATCAAACTTCAGCCCCCCTGTTGCAGTGAGGCCGCCAGACATAGAGAGATGGAGGTTCTTGGAAGTGGAAACGTTGAGACCTGCAGGCATGGTGGCCTTCAGCATGCCAGTTGATTCCTCCTTGTTGTCCTCGTCAGAGTCTTCCTCCAGGTTGATCATCGGCAGTCCTTGCTGCGATATGGTCATGATGACTTCGTGTGCGATCTTGTCGATCTCGTCCTCTGCAATCTCCTCCTCGGCCTCGATCTCGGCATCTGCCTTTGACGCACCAGGCAGCGGGACCTTGTACTTCTCAAAGGCAACACGCGAAAGCTCGTGGAGAGATGCCAGCACATTGCTAGAGTTGCTTGATGCCACGTCCTCCTGTTCGATCAGGTCGGTCATCTCAAAGATCACCTCCAGTTTCATGTTCTTCAGCTGGTCGATGAATTTTGACAGGTTGTCGCGCTTGCCCCAGACGTGCTTCGGGTTTTCTTTGTACTTCACAGCGAGGCTCGAGTCGATGGCTTCCAGAAGACGACAGAACACCACAGCATCGTCACACTCCCGCAGCCAGTCTTCGGTCTCGAAAGTGTGGTTTGTGAGTCCCTCGATCCATTCCTTCATTTCCTCCTTCCTCGTCGCGGCCTGGTCCGTCACCTGCCGCAATCCCAGGTCCTGATCCATTGTAAAAGGAGAGTGCAGCGAGAAGCACCTGCTCAGGGGTGTGGTGTCTCGATGGTGTAGGGGATTTTGATTGTCGAGAGTGAAGGAAAAGGTGATGTCGGGGGAGGGGGGGGGGGGTGTAGTGAAATAGAAGTAGAAGGGAGCACATAATCACCCTTCACTCGTTATGCAGGTTGTGTCAAAAATGGGGGGCGAAATGGGGGGCGAAATCAAACACGACAGTCACGTAACAGACGTTCGGATGAAATGTTTTGGAGAGTTTGCGGTGACACGCACACACCTCGACCTGTGCGGAGGTGAGATATGTGACTCTTCTTGCACCGTCGGTTAACACTGCCTGCTGCGGGTGCTGCTGCTCCTTTGTGTTCAATTCCCTCCTCCATTGATTTGCGCTCTGCGCAAACTCTTCCAGTGGTTCTGCTGAGACCTGGCAAACCAAATTGGGACGCACGCAACACTGGAGGAGGCCAACAAGTTTTTGTGTGATGTGGCACGGGGAGCTCATGAGGCTCTGTGTGCTGGAACGGGCCGCTGCGGGCGACTCGGCGGGGCGGAAGATGGAATTCGAGGAGGTTACAGGCATGGGGTTACAAACTATCTGTGCCCCCGCTGGATCGTAAAGTGACAGCAAAACGAGACAACAAATCAATTACCTACCCACCCCCTTGTAATTGTCCGCCCTATTTTGGCATTTTTGGCCGAAACGGACAATTACAAGGTCAGGCGGACAATTACAAGGGATTAGCCTGTACCACTGGCTGCAGCGTGCACACAACACAACAGAGGCACATTCCATAGTGTCTGTGCGCTCTGTGTGGCCAGGGCTCTCGCTACTCACCCCTACCACCCCCAGTAGAGGAGGCATAGCAAACGGAAATCCCTAACAAAATTTTGTCTCCGAAATTATTTTGGCCAATTTTCTCCCGAAAAACCTAGAAACCAGACCCACCGCACATCGAGAATGTCATTTTTCGGTGATTTCTGGGGTCTGGGGGCCTTTTGCCACCCTCCCGTGCCTCATCATGTGTTGATCCCTCCTTTATTAATTGTCAGGTAGGTAACCCTGCACGGGTGTTGTCACCGTTGATCACTCTTTATTAACTGTTAGGCGGGTAAACCCTGCACGGGTGTTGTCACTGTTGATCGCTCTTTACTAATTGTTAGGCGGGTTAACCCTGCACGGGTGTTGAGCCCTCTTTGTTAATTGTCAAGTGGGTAACCCTGCACGGGTGTTGTCACTGGTGATCACTCTTTACTAATTGTTAGGCGGGTTAACCCTGCACGGGTCCTGGCCCGTGCCTGTGTGTGTTGGGGGGGGGGGGGGGGTAGTGAAATAGAAGTAGAAGGGAGCGGAGCACAAGAATGGTGTGTTGGGGGGTGGGGGAGCTCTTTCCAACATGTCCGCATCTGCATTAAAACCTATTGTCTCTTTGTGCCCCTCACCACTCAACCATAAAGGTTGCCCTGCCTTGGGAACAGGGAATGGGGTTTAACACGTGTGGCGGTCCTGTTGGATGGAGTGCACATGGAACAGTATGGTGTGGGAATGTATCGTGACTTGTGAAAGGGAGAGTGGGTGGGGGTGGGGGCGGGGGGGGGGGGGGGGGGGCGGGGGGCTTCCTTCAGCGATTCCAGTGAGCTGCAATCCCAAGGCTGTCCTTTCAAACGCTTGCCAAGGCGTACGCCGTTTAGGTGTGGACTATTGAAATAAAAGGAAAACGAGGCTTTGGAAAAAGCCAAACTGATCGAATGGAAGATTGAAGGATGGGCAAAGTTTGTTGAAAGTAACATGGGGGGGGGGCAGTCAAGAAGTGGGGGCTTGATTGTCGAGAGTGAATGGAAAAGTGAAGTGGGGGGGGGGGTTTGATCGTCGAGAGTGAATGGAAAAGCAAGCCTCCCAGCACCTTCTTGCAATGTTAGTCCTTTTTGTAGTCACTACCACTACACCAGGAGTGGGGGGGGGGGGGGGCAACCCCTTGATTGGCCTGTGTCAGGTCCCAGCTCTTGTTGAAACAGAACGCAAACCCTTGCGATGTGTGGCTTCCAAGTTGGCCTGTGTCCCTTTGATCCACATGAAATGATCCCCAACCCCAGCCTGACCCAGGTTAGCCAGGGTCACACGTCTGTCTGGAGGAAAATCCTGGAGGGTGGTGTCAATGGAGGTGAAGTTGTAAGAAAGGGGGACATAACTGTTAAATCCTGAAGCAAAGTCATCATGATTACCAGGATAAATCATGTTCGTGACGACTGTGATCAAGACATTCTTCATTGTGGAAAGAACAGAAATTTCGTCATCCTCTGCATACCTTCTCGTTCTTAAACGGGTAAGCACGTATGGCTCACTACCGTCGTCAAGGGGTTGGCAGGGATGGTACGGGAGATTTCCCCACATTCTCACCGCCTCCACTTCCGGTTGCACCTCTCTGCATGAAAGAGAAGCCGCCATTGCAGTCACAAAATTGACGGCTTCTTCGCGAAGGGAAGCGCCCCCACGTGGGTTGCCTGTGAGACATTCATGAAAAGCATGAAACAGGCAATTCCCATCACCAGGCACATTGACTGTGCTCAGGGAAAACAAGAGAAGACGTTGCGTGAGGGTATCATGACGAGACGCGGGATTGTCGATGCCCTTGTCAGGTACGTGGGGCCTCCGTGGACCGGGACAGGGGAGTGCCATGGGGACCGCCTTCCTCCGCATATCCTCTTGCTCCATTTGTTCTTGTGCGTTTTCCACGTTTGGACCCATGTTCTGAATTCTATAAAAAACACTTGAAGCACGGGAAAAGTCACGCTCAGTGGGGAGGTGGAGGGAGTAAAAATTCGTTTGGGTATCCTGCCGGTACTGGTAAAGGAAGATAGTAGGGAGAGAAGCCGTACTTCCTGCTTCCCAGTTCTTTGCCTTCTCACACCATGTGCGAGGCCGTAACTCCCTGACCCTGGGTTTACCTTCCTTGTTCTGAGTAATAATTCTCAAGCGAATCTGGTGCACATTCACAAAAAAATGCAGGGCAAAAGAACCACCACGTTGGGTCACCTTTTCATCTTCCGCCGCTTTGCACATACTCTTGCGCCAGTGAACGAGAGACTGGTGCCTTTCATGTACGGGCAGGTTCTTCTCCCCCTTCTCTTCAAAAACAGAAGCAAGGGTATCCTTGTGTATTTTCATGAGGTACACCTCCAGGTCGTGTTTCATGTTTGTTGCGTCACCAAAGGCACTCTCACGCAGAGCGCGGACTGACTGGTACGCAGAAAAACGGTTGAAACGGAGGAGGGAAAGAAAAAAGCCGTCACCTTCCTGCACAGTATCTGTGACGGGGAGATGGTGGTATTTCGAAAAATACAGCAGGGTCTCTGGGATGAGGTGGCGTTGGGAAGTTGCTGGAATGTATGACTCGTCACTCAGTTGAGCCGTATCATACCTCCCATGTCCAAGGCGCCCCTTCTTGTCTCTTGGGGTCTCTGGCACCTGGGAGAGGTCAATGACTTCAGTCCCCCCAAACCGTTTTCTCTTCCGGACTGTGGGCCCGCTCCGAACAACAGAACGCGACTTCACTGCCACAGGGAATGTGCGCCTGGGTCGGGTGCCAAAAAATTGTGCCTTGGTGGTGGGGAGGACACCTTTCGGCACAAGTTTAAAAACTTCATATGCATGGCTTTCCCGATCCAGATCCCCTGCGGCAATGGCGCGCTTGGCAGTGTCCGTGTCGTGAACCACCCAATAAAGCGTTTCGCGCGGATAGGCGTGCAGTTGGGCTGGAGTCAACTTCTGCAATGTGGCAACGGTGTCTTTGAGGGGGAAGGCAACCATCCAATGCAGAGTTTGACGGTTAAAAAAAAAGAGGGCTGGGGAAGAAATAGACTGAGGATCATCAACAAATGTATTTTTTTTACTTACCGGCAGAAGCCGATAGCCATTGTTCCGGAGTCCACTTGTGTGCTGTTCGATGGCCCGTTGCATCGTTGCCAGCGTGAACTTACCGGTCCAGTGAAAGCTCTCTGGATTGACCTCGTGTTGCAAAACCTGCATCTCCCGGAAGGTGAGAAACTGGATGCCACACTCACCCAAAAACCAGTTGAGGGAAGCCCAACCCCCCTCGTGCGTGGACTCCGACGCATGCAACACACCATCCTTCTGCCGCCCACAACCTGGAGAGGCGTGGAGGCCGAGAGGAAAACAATGCTCATTCAGGAGAGCGATCCTAGCCGCCCCAACATCATTTGCCTCAGGATCAGCCTCATCACCCACCTCCACCTCCTCTTCCTCCTCCTCCTCCTCCTCCACAGCATCCACAGCATCCACAGCCTCCTCACCATCCTCACAACCCTTGCCATCCTCACCCTGTCCCTTCTCCTCTTTCAACGCAGCAGGTGCAGTCTTCACTCTCCGGTAGAGCTCCGTGATTGTATCTACCACGGAGGGCGAGATGGTGTCGGGGAAGGTGCGGGCCTTCAAGCCAAGGGTCTCCTCCACGGCCTCGACATGGCCACTCAACTGCTCCGTCCAGTTGCGCAGGAGGAGGGCGGAGAGGTCGCGCTTCGTCTCCCCAGCCTCCACCTTCAGGCCCGCCTTGGCCAACAACGCGAACAGGGTGGGGGCGTCGAGGCGGCCCAGCCGCTCCCTCGGCTGCAGCTGCTGCCCCTTCTCCCGCAGAATGGGGAGGATTCGCCCCCACTGCGTCAGGGCAAAGCGCACACGGACGTCGTGCGACGCAGACGAGACAGCGTCGGACCCCCACGGCTTCAGCCCCGCCTTCCGCAAAAATCTGGACAGCGGTTTCGAACGAACCGGAAGGATGCCAACTGCCTCCTTCACGGACTTCAGCCGCTCCACCCAGACACGGGCATCCGCAGAGCCAGGGCCACACAGCTTCTCAGCAAAGCTGCGTGTCAGCGCCTCCTTCTGCCGCGCCACCTCCTTTCCCTTGCTCATCGCCGTGACAGGGATGGCGTGGAGGGCGCAGAGGCGGACGAGGTCAGGGTGGGCCACCCCGCTGACGGCCTTCAGCGCAGCCGCAGAAGCCCCCGTGGCGGTGTTCGCCGCGGCCTCGGTGTACATCCCGCCACGGGTCTTCTTCCGCGCCCGCTTCGCCTGGCGCAGCAAACGGCCGTACCTGTAAGGCGATGGAAAGGAATGGTTGTACGACGAATCACACTGAAAACAGGAAATGGTGATAATGAAGTAGTCTTCTTCGTGACTTGGAAAAGTCATGAAGAAGAGAGGAAGAGAGAATGACAATGAATGAGATAAAAAAAATCTATCGGTTCTGACTCTGCCAGCATATGTTGTTGCGATGTAAAAAAAAAGAACGAAGGGAGGGGAGAAAAAAGGAGGCTGAAGAGCCTGCATACCTTGCGTTGTTGCAGTTGCCATAACCCAACAGGAAGCGGTTCACCTTGCTCTGGGTAATCCCAGACAAGGCAGCAGAAGAGAGGTTGGGGGCCCTCTGCGCCAAGAACGATGCATTCCCAGCCACACACTCTGCGAGGTCTTGTGTGGAGGGTAGCGAAGGGAGGTCTTCGGGTGATGCCGACGCCATTGCAGCTTCATCGTAGCCGATGAACCTTGCCAATGTGCTCGCAAACCCCTGGATGCAGGGAACCCAGACCTCCGCAAATACATCGTGGTGATCCTTCACCACCTCCAACGCCTCAGCCCGCCCCACCTCCTCCTCACCGTGGCGGGGTTGTCCCCAATGCTTCCGCAGGGCAGGGAAGTCGTTGTCGGCGGAGTCGGCGCTCAGGTCGCGGGCGAGGAGGTGCAGCGGCCTCAGCACACCCCATCCCGCCTCGAAGTTGACCTCGAGGCGGCCCGTCTCCTCGTTCAACCGCCTGGGCTTGAGGTCGTTGAGGAACCTCAAGTACAGGCTGCCAATGAAATGGCAGGCTGCACAGTAGGCGGCGACGGTGGGGGTCCCCAGAAGAGTGAGGATCTCTGTCGCAGTCGGGGTGAACCGCTCCTCTCTCACCATCTCCAGGATGGAGGCGGAGAACTTGAGGAGGCGGGAGCACTGCTGAGGACGGGCATGCCACTTCGACCCCCGCTCACGGGCAAACCCCAGGCCCCGGGGGTAGCGCATGTCAAGTGCTTTCCCAAGCTCAGCATCCACGAAAATGACCCCGGCGGTTGACCGGCCGTTTGTCGGGTCGAGGACTGCAAGTACGCTGGCAACGTTGGCTGCCGGGTCGACCCGATGAGACATCATCAAGGCCTTCCCCGCCGTCTGCACTGCGTACTTCAGTGCGCCTCCAACCTTATGGTGCATGCACCGTAGGTGGACGATGGCGCCCCCCGCGTCCCTGGTCGCCTTCGCCTCCGTGCTAGCATGGTCGCTCAGGGTGGCGTTGCTAATACGGAGCTTGTGGGCGGAGACTATGCGGCGGACCGCCTGCAGGTTGGAGGTCTTCCCTGCAGCCTTCCCGTTCTTCAGGGGGAGGGCGGAGGCGCAGGCCCCGCGTACGCGATTCTCGTCTGCAGCGACGTGGGCGGTGACAACGTGCAGCGAGACACTACTCCGGCCCAAGGAGGAGGTGGCATCGTGGGCGAGGGAGAGGGTGGCCTTCTGCCGGTCTTTGCCTAGGCCCCCTCCGCCGGTCTGCGTCCTCGCGACATCCTCCAAGAAGACGGCGAAGGAAGCCGCTCCGCTCGGGATCTCGAATTCGCGGAGCGTCCAGCGAGAGGGGATCGGCATCTCCACCCCATCGCTCAGGAGCTTGATGATGTCGCGCAGCACCCTGCGCGACGACTCCTGACCGATGCCAGCCATCCGCAACTCCAACAGCGCCCGCAGCACCTTCATGGGGTAGGGCTCGGTGCAGGACTTCCGGCCCGTCACCCCACGAAGAACAATGTCCCCCTTGCGCCCGAGAACCTCGTGCGCAGCAGCCAACTCCTCCGTCAGCTGCGCAATGCGGTCCTTCGCCCTCAGCAAGGCCTTCTGCAAAGCCTTGACCTGCAAGACCCGCTCGGGGAGGGTCTTGGAGGGGCGCCCCACGGGGGCCGGCGGAGGCGTGCCCTGTCCGACGAAGTGGAGGCTGCACGGCCGTCCCGGCACTGCATTTCCGATGCAGTACTTCTTCTTCATCCCCCGGGTATCACTACCCTTCTCGTGAGGATGCAGAGCAGAAGACATGCAGTCGGCGTTCTCCTTCACCAGGGAGAAGAGGGCGGTGTCCGACACCTTCGCACCTGCGGGCAAGAGGGAGCGCAGGAGAGTCAGGTACTCGGCGCTGCTGATGCAGCACCACCCCTCACCAGCAGCCACAGCGTCACGCAACGCGTCCATCGCAGTCGCAACGGGGGAGTCGGTGTTGGCGTGGGAGGCGGAGTCAACGGGGCAGGCGGAGTCGGCGAGGTCGGCGAGGTCATCGAGGCTGGCGAGGTCGGCAGGGTCACTGCACACAGAAGAACCAATGTCGACATCGTCGGCGGGACTCGTCGGAGACGTCGGTGGGAGCGCGGCAGGCAGAGGTTTCGGCGGCACGGGAGTCGGTGACGGAGGCGCCTCAGGCTCATCAGGCTCGTCGTTGCCAGCAGCAGCAGGACCCCGCGTGACCGCCGAGATCACGCTCTGCGAGACGGGATCCGCATCCTCGGGGTGGGGGAGGAGCGCCGCCTGATCAGCGAGATCATCGGGCTCACCCAGAGGAGCGATCAGGACATCGTCGGGGAAGCAGCGGCCCGGGGACGAAGCAGTCAACTGCCGGATTGCCTCTTCGGAGGAGAGGGGATTGGGCCGACGGATATCTGCCAAGCAATACATCTTCTGCACGCCGTTTGAGGTCCGGCTCGTTACGGGTTTCGGCCATCCTGCGTTGCGGAGAAGCGCACCCGCGACCTTCCCCGTAGTCTCGTCTGGGATACCCTGCAGCTTGCACGCTTCCGCGAAGGTAACCAAGCCGGACATTATCAGAAGCTGTGGAACGTGCCAGTGCCTGCAGTGGGTTAGTGCTGTGTGAGCAACGTAGGTGCAGCAAAGTTAAAGTTAAGCAGTCTGCTGAGGGGTCCGCACACAACATCTGGGAGGCACGCAGAGTGACCGAGAGTGGAGGGGGCAAGGGGAGACACCGTTCTGTTTCGGTTACAATCGGTTACATGCCAAGAACAATCGGTTACAATCGGTTACATGCCAAGAACGATCGGTTACAATCGGTTACATGCCAAGAACAATCGGTTACAATCGGTTACAATCGGTTACATGACGAGGGCAATCGGTTACAATCGGTTACATGCCAAGAACAATCAGTTACAATCGGTTACATGCCAAGAACGATCGGTTACAATCGGTTACATGACGAGAACAATCGGTTACAATCGGTTACATGCCGAGAACAATCGGTTACAATCGGTTACATGCCAAGAACGATCGGTTACAATCGGTTACATGACGAGAACAATCGGTTACAATCGGTTACATGCCGAGAACAATCGGTTACAATCGGTTACATGCCAAGAACGATCGGTTACAATCGGTTACATGCCGAGAACAATCGGTTACAATCGGTTACATGCCGAGAACAATCGGTTACAATCGGTTACAGGCCAAGAACAATCGGTTACAGGCCAAGAACAATCGGTTACAATCGGTTACATGCCAAGAACGATCGGTTACAATCGGTTACATGACGAGGACAATCGGTTACAATCGGTTACATGCCGAGAACAATCGGTTACAGGCCAAGAACAATCGGTTACAATCGGTTACATGCCAAGAACGATCGGTTACAATCGGTTACATGCCAAGAACAATCAGTTACAATCGGTTACATGACGAGAACAATCGGTTACAGGCCAAGAACAATCGGTTACAATCGGTTACATGCCAAGAACGATCGGTTACAATCGGTTACATGACGAGGACAATCGGTTACAATCGGTTACATGCCGAGAACAATCGGTTACAGGCCAAGAACAATCGGTTACAATCGGTTACATGCCAAGAACGATCGGTTACAATCGGTTACATGCCAAGAACAATCAGTTACAATCGGTTACATGCCAAGAACGATCGGTTACAATCGGTTACATGCCGAGAACAATCGGTTACAATCGGTTACATGCCAAGAACGATCGGTTACAATCGGTTACATGACGAGGACAATCGGTTACAATCGGTGACATGCCGAGAACAATCGGTTACAATCGGTTACATGCCGAGAACAATCAGTTACAATCGGTTACATGCCAAGAACGATCGGTTACAATCGGTTACATGACGAGGACAATCGGTTACAATCGGTTACATGCCGAGAACAATCGGTTACAATCGGTTACATGCCAAGAACGATCGGTTACAATCGGTTACATGACGAGGGCAATCGGTTACAATCGGTTACATGCCGAGAACAATCGGTTACAATCGGTTACAGGCCAAGAACAATCGGTTACAATCGGTTACATGCCGAGAACAATCAGTTACAATCGGTTACATGCCAAGAACGATCGGTTACAATCGGTTACATGACGAGGACAATCGGTGACAATCGGTTACATGCCAAGAACAATCGGTTACAATCGGTTACAGGCCAAGAACAATCGGTTACAATCGGTTACATGCCGAGAACAATCAGTTACAATCGGTTACATGCCAAGAACGATCGGTTACAATCGGTTACATGACGAGGACAATCGGTGACAATCGGTTACATGCCAAGAACAATCGGTTACAATCGGTTACAGGCCAAGAACGATCGGTTACAATCGGTTACATGACGAGGACAATCGGTTACAATCGGTTACATGCCAAGAACGATCGGTTACAATCGGTTACATGACGAGGACAATCGGTGACAATCGGTTACATGCCAAGAACAATCGGTTACAATCGGTTACATGACGAGGACAATCGGTGACAATCGGTTACATGCCAAGAACGATCGGTTACAATCGGTTACATGACGAGGACAATCGGTTACAATCGGATACATGCCAAGAACAATCAGTTACAATCGGTTACAATCGGTTACATGCCGAGAACAATCGGTTACAGTCGGTGACCTACCGAGAACAATCTCGCATCCTGGAGCAACCTATTGGCAGACCGTCCACAACCGTCTACAGACGAAAAAGAGACGTACCGTCCCCATCGTGACCAACTGGGGGTGTTTTTTGGGTGTGGACGGTCCGCCCGCAGCCTAGCAACCTCCAGTAACCTCTTGGCAGACCGTCCACAGCCGTCCACAACCATCCACAGCCATCCACAGCCGTCCACAACCGTCCACAGGTGAAAAAGTGCCAGAACACCCCAATATTGACCACCTGGGGGTGATTTTTGGGTGTGGACGGTCTGCCTGAGGCCGTAGAATGCGAAAAAACCGATTTTGGTACTCTATTGGCCTGTGGTGGCCCGTAGAAATGGAGTGTTTGCGATTTTGAGCCATTTTCCTAAGGAAACTGGCCCAGTTGGCTGGAAAATGTGAATTTTTGAATTTAAAATGCAACATCGAGCATTTAGAGAGTGTGGACGGTTGTGGACGGTCGTCCCGGACCGATTTGGGACCACTTTTGGTATAGGGTCGAAAAGACAATGCGATTTTAAAAAAAATAATTTTTTAGACAGCCAGGTCAGCAGGCTATGCCTCCTCTACCCCCAGGGGGTGATGGGGGTGAGTAGCGAGGGGTGATTAAGAGACCCTTGTCACGCAGGCCAACCACTCGCACTGCAGGCCTTAGTACCCAATATAACCCTTGTAATTGTCCGCCCCCCGAGGAGGCCCCGAGGCGGACGATTACAAGGGGTTTGGGGGGGCGGACAATTACAAGGGGGGGGGGGGTAGGTACTGCCGAAAGTTGTTTTGTTGGAACGCAGACCCCACTCTTTGTGTACACCACTCCCCGGTCTGATGAAGTGGTGTGAGTGGGGACGCACGATCCAGCTAGAGGCACAGAGAGTTTCCCCAGTTGGCTACGCCGAACTAACAAAAACAATTCGCACAAAACATTGCTGGGATCCTGGGGCGATTGTTGCGTGATCCGAAATCAGGAACCCCCGCTGGTATATGAGAGGGATACTTCCTGTGAATCAGTATTCAGCCCAAAAAAAGTCGCTCCCACACCAGGGTTTCCGCGACATGGCTATTTGGCCATTTGGGGGCAAACTTTGGGGGCCCTCGCTACCAAGTGTGACTGAGTGAGAAAAAGTGAGGAGTCAGCCATGTTTGGCTGAAAACTGACGACTCGTGACTCACAGTGACTCGTAGCGAGGGCCCCCTTTAAGATTTTTCGAAATCCAGCCATGGCCAAGTAGCCACGGTGGAATATTTTTGGTCAAATGCCGAATCCGGGCCCCCGCCGACGCCGCCACCCGACTCAGGGCCGACTGTCATGGTGTTGTTTTGGGTACAAATATACACTGATATCCTGGACTGTCACTGTCTGTCTGTCCGTCTGTGGGAGTGTGTATGGAGGGCATCTGTGTGAGAATTGTTGGCACATCAGGGCGGAATGCGGAACACTTGTACAAGGCGCGTAGCAGGGGGGTGGTGGGGTGGGTGTGGGGTGGGGTGGGGTGGGGGCAGGTATCCGGCGCTTCGGGTCCCCATCCAGGCCACATTCCTAAGGAAATAGTAAGGCGACCCCCTCCGACCCCCCCTCCCGACCCCCGACCCCCGCTTATCGGAAGCTATGGTGTAGAGGGTGGCAAGCTGTGATTTTTCCAGCCGTTTCTTACAAATTCTTTTCTGGGCAAAAATAATGGTGCATTTTGCTCCCGTTTTGGGGCCCAACCACCCCCGGAACACCTCCGACTCTGCCAAAAACGGGGTTTTCACCCGAAAATGCGGGTCGGCGAGGTGGCCGGGGGTGCAACACATGACTCCGGAATCAAACCCACATGACGAGGGCATGCGAGAAGGGCCCACCACATGGAATTAACGCCCCCGAATGGGGCCTTGTCACGGCTTCCCTGTCAGAAGGACCTCCACGGAACCTGCTCTCTGTATGCTGGGGGTCACATTGGTCTGTGTGTGTGGCCACTGTGGTGGGGTGGCTGGCAATGCGGAGTTCAGATGATCACGGCTTCGGGTGGGGGATTGGGGCAGGTTGGGGGGCAGGGTCCACTGGCTGCAGATGACTCACATCACCGATCTTGCTCTGTCATTCGCATCCTGCCAGAATCGATTGGGGAAAGAAGGACAAGTTTGGAAGACTCACACAACAAGAGATGCTGAATACGAAGCACATGTACACACACAGGAGCAAAGAACCCTTGGCTGCCACAAGACAGGCACTCAGGAATAATGACAGGAATTGGCAGGCTGTCTTCATCCCGGAAGGAAGTCTGCAACCTGGACCCCAAACGGACAGGCATGGAGAGACAAGGACGCACGGACAAGCAGAAGGAAGCGAAGGGGTGCCTCGCGGTGAGTCTGCATGCCACGGGTGATACCGCGGCCGAAGCCATCGCGCGCACCTCCAACACAAAAATGCCTCTGGCAGCGCCCAGACACAGCGTAGGGAAGGCCAAGCCCGTTTAATTTGTTAGGAGCCAGGTGAGGCAAAAATTATGGTGCATTTCTGGTGCGGCTTGGATCGGATACCGGATACAAAACGGCCCAAAAAAACCAGTCGAACAGGTTCTTCATGGACACCCGGACACGAGGTGCACCCCAGAGCTGGTCTGAGCTCCACTCTCGCAGGGAAAACAAGGCCTCAGGCCTTCGGCCCTTCGTCCACGTGTCTCCTGCATTCGGGTGCAGCTTTGTCCTCCGACGAAACATGCAAACACTCGATGGCTCACTCAGCGACTCACCATATCGGGAGCCTGGGCCTTGTCGCGTGAGTCCGCCGTGCCAGAGTGGGGGACCACCGTCAACGTATTGCTTGTCCTCGAGAGCGTGTGTCCACCGTGACCAGAGTAGAGGAGGGACCGTTCAGCAATTTTGGTAGGGATCAAAAAGCAACAACAAATACTTGGTCCAATGGAGACAATGCAATTTTCGAAGAAAACGTGGTAGTCACTTCTCAGCAGGGAGCCTAACCGAGACACAACACTCCCAGCCCAGAAGCCTCAAACCTAGCCTTCCAGCGAGGGGCAAACGGGGACCAGCTGGCGTCAACACGGCCGCGTGTCGCAGCTGTTGCTGCGAGCAGACACGCGCTGAAGGTCCCCCGTGGCTCTCAGCACAGACACGCTCTCATCCAGGGTGCGAACCTAGCACAAGACTTGCTGACATCTTGCTAACATCAGCATCCCAGTCTCCGTGCACATCCATGCTGGGGAACCCGTGCCTCAGATCCGACTTGGGGTAACGACCTATCAGGTCGTGATTCGTTGCATGGAAGAGCGACAGGCTCCGTGTGGATGGTGCGCACTTTGCGCGCTGCGGGGTCAGCACACGTGCGGCCACGCTGAACGCGCAGTCCAGGTGCATCGCAGACGGGGAGACGGAGAGGAGGTCGAGGGCCGTAGTCCTTCACCCCGCATCGGCATCACGGGAGCGGTGCCAGAAGACATGCTGTTCTTCAGCTGTGTGGGGGCGCACAACGCTGCTGTGACGTAATCCGCCACAAATCCTCCAACACGGCAGCAGAGAAGTGGGGCAGACTCACTTGCAGCTCCGGGTACGTCATCATGGTACCTGCCATTTTGACGATCCTCAGTTCGGCGGGGCTGAAATGGAGTTAAGTGGTGGGGTGGTTAAGTAGGGGAGGCATAACCCACTCTTTGTCAGCTAAAAAAAGTGTCACGAAAATTATTTCGGCCGTTTGGGCACGTTCAGGACAAATTGTTCGACCTCGGGTAACGTCACCAGGGACTTGTCGTGACTGTCGGACATGGTCAGAGGACCGACCATCAGGAACGCCTCCGCGCGACATGGGAGCCGGCAGAAAATGACGTTATCGGGCGGAAACAGTCGGTGCACCAAGGGAAAGGTGCGCCAACCGGACAATACAATCTCTGTCAACACAGCAGAGACAGTCGTCTACAATCGCATCGACTCCGGACCGACTCGGCAACCTTGAGTAACCTCGTAAAGCATAGCTCTCAGTATTTCCCGTGCATGCAGCGCATGCATCCACAACTTTTGTGGATGCATCCACACACAGCCCGGAGCTCCGAAGCCCTGCATGCAGGCCTGCCTGCAGTGAATGAATGCCTGTATGCCTGTATGCATGGATCCATGAGTGTGCATGCATGCATCCATGCAGGCATGCCTGCATGCCTGCATGCATGCATGAATGGCTGGATGGATGGATGGATGGATGGATGCATGCATGCATGCACACATCCATGCATGCATGGATGAATGCATGCATGCATGCAGGCATCCATACCCGGTTTGCCTGCAGGGGATGAAATTTCAAGGAAATGTGCCAAGGGCCAGTATGGACACCCCTAAAACCCTTCTGAAACCAAAAAGTCCACGAAAGGGGTTAAAACGGCCTGAATCGTCAAACGGTTGCATTTCCCTGCAATTTTCAGCCAAAAATCGAATTTGGCTGGGCGAGTAGTTGGCCAAAATCGCGAAAAATCCCAAAAAAATCGATTTTTCACAGAGGCCCAAAAACGTGTTCCTGGGTGAAAAGTGGGCCCAGAAATCGGTTTTTCGATGTTTTTTGGTCGATTTTTGGGGTTTTCAGCGATTTTCCTGTGCCAAATCGAAAATCTATTTTTTGATATTTTCGGGCATCCCTGGATGCCGTGGATGCATGCATGGATGCATCCACACCATCCACGGCCCCACTGAGAGCTATGCGTAAAGTACTCAGGCAACCTCGGGCAACCATCGGAAATAGGTTCCTTGACCATAAGGAACCTCAAAGAACCTCGGAACTAGGTTCCTTGGCCATAAGGAACCTCGGAACAAGGTTCCTTGGCCATAATAGGGGGGGGACACCTCAGCAAAAATAGCAGAGATGAAAATGAAGCTTTAATTCAAAGTAGTTGGGGGCCCTCGCTACCAGTCACAGCTCGTCACAGCTCGTCAGTCAGTGCGGGAAGGTGGGCCGCGGCTCACTTTTTCTCACTCAGTCACACTTGGTAGCGAGGGCCCCCGTTGTCAGATTTTGGACATGAGGAAGGGTGGTGGTCCCTGCGGGAATGCAACGGGCAGACTGCTTGCCAGGTGCCACGGTAGGACAGCAAAACGTCGGCACTCCCAGGAAAAATGTGGAGAACAGAGCAGCATTCCGCACGACCACGAGCGGGTTTGATCCAGCCGCATCCTGATCCACGAAGCAAGACGCACGGTGAAGCGGCGTGAAGAGCACGTAACAAACAGGTACGGAGAGCGCCGAACGCAACAGTGTTAGAGGAGGCATAGCAAACGGAAATCCCTAACAAAATTTTAGGAACAGTCATTAAAGATTTCCCCCCCCCTCGCTCCACGGTGCCATCTCCCGCGCGCTGCAACAACTTCGGGGGGCGGGGGGGCAGAGGGGGGGAGGGTACGGGAGTGGGGGCTGGGGCTCTGCGCGGCCTCTCCTCAATGATCTTTCTTATCTTCTGATCAGATCTCCCCCCCCCCCCCCTGGAGGCCCTGCACCGTGTGCTGGCCTTACTCCTACCTAGAGGAGTGAGGCCAGCACAGCGTGGAGGGTCTCCAGCTGCCCCCGGAGGTAGGCCTGGTGCTCGGGGCGAAGCCCCGAGAGGGGCACCCCGGGGGCCCCCGCCGCCGGAGCGGCCTCCACCTCAGCCGAGATGTGGCGGGCAAGCCCCGCCACCACGCCGAGGCGCGCTCGGTCGAGGGGCGCCACATGGGGCTGGGGCGGGGGTCGGGTCTGGGACAGGGGCTGGGGCTGCGACAGGGGGTGGGGCTGGGACTGCCTGACAGCCCTCAGCTCCGCGCGGAGATGCGCGACCCGCCTCTCCGACCCCTCCAGCTTGCCCTTCACAAGCTGGAGCTGGTAGCGGAGGGCTTCTTTCTCGGGGTCCGCCTTTTTTTGAGGGGAAGGGGGGGGGGGGAGGGGGGGCTGCCGGCGCTTGTGAGGGGGGACAAACGGCACCGGCATCTTCTTGCCAGGAGGCGCCTTTTGAGGGGAAGGGGGGGGGAGGCGGGGTCAACCGTCCTCGCCCGCTTAGGCGAGGGGGTGGGGGAGAGGGAGGGGGAGAGGCGGAGGGAGGGGGAGCGGAGACCGGGAGCGGACATCACTGTGTGTGAGGCAGGGAGGGCGTCTGTCGCGGGAGGGTATGATGACGCATGGCACGGCAAGGGCTGAAGAGGCGACCGGGGAGAGGAGATAGGCGAGGGGGAGGGGGAGAGGGAGGGGGGGGGGGGGGGGGTAGGGTGGTCCACGCCAAAGGAAATACCTGTCACAAACACGATTTTTTTGATTTTCGGCCAAAAACTCCACCAAAATGGGCGTACCTGGCCAGAAATCCAGTGGTAGCAGGGTAACCCCGGCTGGGTTTTCACCTAACGAAAAATGCAACAAAAAATATTTTCATACTTGTCAAAATTTTGACGAAATTATGGGTGGGTTTCCCACCCAACGGGCATCATCTGGACTTCATTCCGCGGCAAACAGGTGGCCTGGCTTCAGCGGCCTGGATTCATTCTGCCGCAAACGGGCAGTATCTCGGCTTCGATCTGCTGAAAACGGACAGCATTCCAAGTTCATTCCGCCACAAACAGGCAGTAGCTCGGCTTCATTCCGCGGGAAACGGGCAGCACCTCGGCTTCATTCTGATCCGAACGGACAGCATCTCGACTTCCTTCAGCGGCAAACGGGCAGCAGCTCGCCTTCATTGCGCCTCTCAACAGACAGCATCCCGACAGCATGCTGCGGCAAACAGGCAGCACCTCGCCTTAGCCGAACCCCCTCAGAAGAATCGAACCCAAACAAGCAGGAGTCCATCATCACTCTGTCACGAACATCACATCAGCAGGACATCGGGACGTCAGCCGTCTGGAGTCAGGGAGCATCTCGACAATAATCTCCGACCCGTCACGGAGGGGGCGCTGGGGGCGCGGCGCGGCGGGGTGCTTCGACACCCACACCATTTCCACACCATGCTGAGCATTTCCACACCACTTCCACACCATTCTGGGCATTTCCACACCACTTCCACACCATTCTGGGCACTTCCACACCACTTCCACACCATTCTGGGTACTTCCTGAGTATTTACGTCCCTCCCGGGGAGGCCCCAAGGGACCCTCGAGGGAGCGTAAAATGACCCGAGGGCGCGAAGCGCCCGAGGGGCATTTTACGCTCCCGAGAGGGTCCCGCGGGGCTCGGGAGGGACGTAGTTCGGTTTGTTTCCCAAGGGGACACCTTTGCGGGCCCTCCCGAGCCTCTGGAAATTGCCTGCAGTGGGACCCTCTGCCCGGGCTTTTTGGCCACATTTTGACCCCGGGGAGCCCCGGGAAATCGGGTCCACACCTAAAAGATCACCCAAAAACGCGAAATTTTGCGCTTCCCAGGCATGTTGCGCAGAAATACTGCAATTGTCATCGCTTCTAGGCCTCCGACTGGTTTCCGCACCAGAAATACCCCAGAAACTTTTTTTTTTGAGGGGGCCCGGTGCCTGCGCGCGTCCTGTCGTACTGTGGCTGCTTGGTGGGGCTAGCGCAGCAGGTTCTACTTTTGCTTCTACGGGCTCTTAGCACTGTAACATGAACTACACAAACAACAAAGCTCTAGGGCAAACAAACCGCGCACTGGCCGGGGTTGAGCTGCGTGGGGCTCCGTGCTGGCGGCATGAACAAGGGGCTGTAGGCAAGTCTACCATTCACAAGGGGCAGCCCGCTGGTGAGGGGAAAAGGGGGCGAGGTAAAGGGGGGGGGGCAGGGGGGGAGAGGCGAAAGCGACTGACAGTAGCAGAGGGACACTTCAGCCATTTTCAGCAGAAAAAAAATGAAGCTTTAATTCCCCTGTGTGGCCTTGTCAGAAAACGAGGTGCCGACCCACACCCAGCCCAGCCCACGTCGAACCTCCAATCGCGCATGTGCTAGACTTCATTCTGAACCAAACGGGCAGCATTTCGAGTTCAAACGGGCATGTACTAGCCTTCATTCTGCTCCACAACTTCACAATTCCAATCCCAAACCTGCATGTCCTCGCCCTTCGCCTCGAGCAAACGGGCAGCATTCAGAGTACAAACGGGCGTGTACTATCTTCATCCGGCACGACGTAGAGTCGAAACGGGCATGTACTAACTCCGTGCCTTCAGCAAACGGGCATGTACTCGACTTCATTCTGCCGCAAACGGACAGCATTCAGAGTTCAAACGGGCATGTACTAGACCTCATTCTGCATCACAACAGTAACAAACCGGCATCATCTGGGCTTCAAACCGGCATGTACCAGACTTCATCCTGCATCAGAACTGCGGCAGCAAACGGGCAGCATCCCGAGTTCATTCTGCGACAAACGGACGGCATCTAGGGTGCAAACGGGCATGTACTAGCCTTCGTCCTGGATCAAGCCAACCGGGGATGATCCGGACAGTCACGGAACCGTGTAACAAACTGTTCGCACCCGGAGAATGGCCAGAAACACTCTCCGGGAGACACTTTGTTGGGTGCGAACAGTTTGAAACATGGTATGGAAAATGTTGGGCGTGCTTTTGCTCGAATAATCAGTTCTCGTGCAACGTCACAGCGCCCAGCCAGGGGGTGGTCATGAAAATATCTCCAAACAATCACGGAACCGCATAACAAACTGTTCGCACCCGAAGAGAGGTGAGAAATACCCTCCGGGAGACACTTTCTTGGGTGCGAACAGTTTGTTACGTGGTATGGAAAATGTTGGTCACAGTTTTGCTCGGATAACTGGTTCTTGAGCAACAGTCACAGCACCCAGCCGGGGGTGGTCATGAACATGGCCCAGAACAGTCACAGAACCGCGTAACAAACTGTTCGCACCCGAAGAATGGCCAGAAACACCCTCTGGGCGACGTTTTTTTGGGTGCGAACAGTTTGTTACAGGCCCCAGAGCCCAAAAAAACATGCTTTGGGGGTCCAACTGGCCTGCAAACAGTCTGTGGGGTGGTGCGAACAGTTTTTTGTGCTTTTTCGGCCTTCTTTCGACTATTTCCTGGAGGAACAGACCCCAAAATGACAAAAAACTGTTCGCAGTGAAAAAAATGGCATGTACTAGGGGTGTTACAGTCGCTGCCAGTTGCAGATCGTCATTTTGGGACCACTTTTGGGGTTGGGGGGTCAAAATAACACAATACGAAATTCGCAGAATTTTTGTTTCAGCAGCCCGTGCTAAGGGTCCCTCCTCTACTGACAGCGAGGGCGTGGACCGACTCCGCTGGCGCATTCACCGGAAGAAAGGGGAAGGGGGCACGGGGGTGGGGAACGGGAGGGGGGGGGGGGAGGGGCGAAAGGAAAGAGGGGGGTAGGGGGGGGGGGGGGGGAGCCGACCTACGGCTATCTCGCTCCCCTGGCGGCCCTACTCCCCTGGCTCTGGGACCCCTGGGAACTCCGCTGCGAAGACCCCCGCGCCCCTGGCCGGCTCGCCCGCGCCCGCTTGCCTGCCCGCGCCCTCAGACGACAACAGACCACGTTGTACGCCTCCGCCTGTGAGGCCTTGTCATCCCCCAACTCGGCCCACCAAGCCTGGATGGCCCGGAGCGCCGCCTCCTGCTCCTCCTGCGGTCGGTGCACGTCGGGGCAGAACTGCTCCTCCCACTCCCCCACCGTCGTGGCCCCGTCGTCCTCATCCATCTCCTGACCACGCTGCGGCGATGCCGACTCCCGCTTCCGCTTCGGCTGCGACGACATCGAGGTGGCTGGTGCTTGCGCAGGGTTGGAGCCTTCCTCGGTGGCGGTCGGGTCGGAGCGGCCGGTGGCCGGGGCGCCGGTGGGTGCAGGAGGGGGATCACCTTCTCGTCGAGGGCAAGGTGACCAACGCTACTAGTCGGCCGACAGGCCGACAGCTGTCGGGTCAGTCGGTCGGCCCGATTTTTGCCTGTCGGTCGGTCGGTCGGCCTCTCTGGCCACCTCACAAACCGACATTTTTTCGGCCCAAACCGCCCAGAAACCCACGGAATGGCGGTGCATCGGCTGCATCTCGCGATTTTTCACCGGCAGGTGGGTTTGGGTCGAATTCTGCCCACCCGAAAAAACCACCCCCAACTTTCTGAAAAATCTACATGTCTCGAAAAATTTTCCCCGTGGCAAAAAAAAAAAAAAGTGTCACCAAATCGGCAAAAAAAAATTTCGGATTTTTTTTTTGCTGTCGGCCGACCGACCGACTGGCCGACCGACAGGCCGACAGCTGTAGGGTTGGTCACCTTGTCGAGGGGGATCACCCTGGTCCTGCGGCTGCGGGACCCTCGCAGGCGGCTCCTCCGCGTCCCGAGGCCCCAGATCCATACAGGTCTCCCCCTGCTCCACGCATTCCCCACACGCCCTGCAATCGCAACCGAAACAACGCCAGTGTTCGACTGCGGTATCCACCGCCTCTGCACAGCGGGCACAGTAAAAGCGGCGGCGCGACGGCTGGGACGGCACCTGGCACATGGGGAGGCCCTGCTCCCCCCCTGGACAGCCAGTCCGCCCCAACACCGGCGAGGGGGCGAGGGCAGACACTGCCTCCGCCAGAGGTGGGGGCACCAAAAGGGGGGTGTAGTGCTTTCCCTGATGCTTGACTCCAAGCACTCCGACGAAAGGCTTCACCCGGGGGCGGTGGACCGTGGGGGGCGCTTGATCAGATAGGACCACCACAGCCCACCCCGACCCCAGCGCAAGTCCATGTACTGCTACCTGGTCCGCCCAAGAAGCCTCGTCCCGGCTACCCTCGACTCGCATGGCCGCAGCCCAGGACTCGCTGTTCGGCTCGGCCCGAGCACAAAGGCCTGGGTCACGTAGCACCGCCTGAACGGCTAGCCTCCGCATGCCCGCCGCCGAGCCTCCCATAATGAAAGCCGCCGCATCGAAGAAGCAGTCGCCTGGTGTGAAACGGAACCCCGTGCACTCCTGCATCCCCAAAGACCGTTGCAGCCTGGACAGACCGTCCCCTCCCCCTGGGGCCCGGCCCTCCAGCAAAGCCTTTGTCAGTGCGGTGCTCGCCGGGGGCGGAGGAGGGGGCTCCGCTTGCCCCGGCGGATGAGGGGCCACCCCTTGGTCCTCGCGTGGCAGAGGTAGTGGCGTGCAGACGCACCTGGTGTCGTCTTCGCCCAGCTCACAGCAGGTCGGGCACACCATCCTCGAGCAGTGACCACACTCCCCATGGTGCACGGCCGTGGTGAAGAGCGACGCACAGAACTGACAGCAACCCGGTGACCCCGACACATCCACGCGCCCCGGGATAACCGGGCCCTGCGGCACCTCGACCTCCACACACTTCGTGTATGTGACCTGTTCCACCACCTGGTCCGGCACTGTGACCGGCTTGAACCCCCCCCCCCCCCGTCCACGCCGCCCACAAAAAGCGCTTGGCATGGTTCACCTGGGGCCACGAGAAGAGGGGGGAGGTTGTCTCTAAAAACCACAGCGTGGACGTCGAGGGCCACCGCCACCCCACGGAGGGCCACCTGGTCCACGTCTTCGCCACCCCCGGAAGCCAGCATACGCCCCGCCCACTCGTCGGGGTCTGAGAGGAGCAGACGGAGTGTGGGCGCTCGACGGACGCACACCACCGCCAGGCGCAGAAGCTTGTCAGCGTCGATGTCAAACCCCAGGTCACACGCCGCGGCCGTCACCGCCACTACCCACGTTGCTGGGGCCCCCTCCGCCACTGACCCACCCAGGGCGGCGACCTGTTCTGGCATCGTAAGAGCATTACCAAGCCCCTCTGCCAGGTCCTCAATAGCCACTCGCGCCCCTCCTCGCTTGTCTCTCCACTTTTCGATGACGACAGAGGGGGACGGAGATGTCGGTGCTGCCTCTGCCCGAGGGACCGGGTCCGCCTGGGGCACAGGGCGCTCCTCATCAGGGTCAATGAACACCTCCCCCTCCCCACGCGAGTCAACCGAGAACCGCATGAAGTGGTCCGGGTTCAGGGGGGCCGCGGCCTCTGTAGCCAACGCCGTCCGGCTCACTGCTGCTGGCGATATGGGGCCGCATTCAAGGAGTGTTCGACCCAGGATGTGGCTGTACGCGCTACTCACTCTGGTGGCGTGGCTCTGGGTGACCAGAACCCTGCTTCGCCCCGTCCGTTCTGCTGCTAGGCGGCCCAGCTTGCCGAAAACCTGGTGCGCCGACGGCCCCAGACCCCCGAAAGCCTCCATCGCAAAGGCCGCGAAAATCTGGCCAGATCTCCTGCAGGGATCACGATACCTCCTGTTCTTCTCTGCCTCCCCCGCTGCCGCCGCCGCTCCAGTAAACCTCGCAGCAGCTTGGACCACGGAAGCCGCGAGGGGATTGCGGATCGTCACGTCGATGACCCGCGGCCACACCCGGCGAGTGACAATGTCCCCGGGGCGCTCCTGGGAGTCCGGAAGGATGTGGAGCGTCTCCATCTCGGGGCTCGTACCCGCTTCCACCGCGAGCCTGTACAGGCTGTCCCGCACGACATCGTGACGCCGAGTGGGCCCACCCCCCACCCTACAGTTCAGCGCGTGGGTGCCGTGCGTGTCCATCTCTTGCCCACACCTGCCGCACTTGGCGTCTGGCTCGAAGAGGGAGATGCCCAGCCTGTGCCGCGTCACCACAACCATTTCCTCTCCCCCGACACGCGTCTCTTCCGTCAGCTTGCCCGCATACGTGGCCCCTGCATGAGGGAGTGACAGGGACCGGTACCTGGCTCTGTCACTGGCGTCTGCCCGCTCGTGCAAGTCTCGGTGGTGAACGTCGATGATGGCCAGGGAGAGGTCCTTCTGTTTCACCATCTCCGTGGGGCGGGACTCCGAATCCACAGCATCCCCCTCGCTCACGTCGTTGTTGTAGGCCGAGCTCAGGGTGTGCCACGCCGCCGTATCCCAGGTGAACTCCTTGTCCAACTCCCGACATAACAGATACCCGTTCTGCATGGAAGCCATCGCTGCGGCGTGCCAGTGCTCCGTAGAACGGCGTATACCGAGCCCACCCACCCGGACCGGCAGCGTCGCCTGTCGCATGGCGTCGTCCGGGAGAGTGTCGTCCGCCAGGCAGAGGATACGAGTCAGGCACTTCTCGACCGCCGCATCGCTCTTCGCCAGGTATTCCGTCGCACCCCTATGTCCCAGTGCACGCATGTAGAACACCAGGCGCGCGAAACCCTCGCAATGCCGGAGGAGAGCAAGGGCCACTTGCCTGTCTTCGAGCGTCGCCAACGCCTCAAGGTAAGGCGCGAATTCAGCCAGCTTCTCGTCCATGTAGCGCTCGCAGAACTCTCGCGACCCTATGGGCGTGCCCAGGAGGGTGAAATCGCCCCCCTCACGGTACACCACTCCCGGCTTGTCAGTCTCATCAGGGAGGCGAAGAAGGAACCCTTGCGCTTCAAGCTCGGTCTTCGAGAGGCGGTTGAGGTCGATAAGCTCACACTTGTCCAGCTTGACCTCCAACCCCTTCTCCTTGCTCCACTTCACCACGAAATCCAGCGCCTCCTTCACGACTCCCGCTGGCCCCATCAGCACGCCGTCGTCCAGGTAGAAGACACTACCTCCACACCCTGCGAAGTGCCCGACCAGCATCTCAGCTAGCTCTTTAATGGCTAGGGAGAAAAGAAGTGGTCCGAGGGGGTCCCCCTGCTGAACTCCACACGTGGACTGGAAGACGTGCCCACTGTACGATAGTGTGGAGGGGGACCCGTAGCACCACTGTGCGAAAGGGAGGAGGCCCGGGATGTCTCGTTCAACCACCTCTAGGAACGCCTCCCGGTGGACAGAGTTGAACGCGTTCTTGAAATCGATTTTAAGAACGACAGCATCCCGGGGCCCACCACCTGCGGCTGTCGCCTTGGCGCGCTCCGCCCACTGTGCCACCACCGCTACACCCGCCTCGAGTCCCCGTTGAACTGCGACGCCCACCTGCTTCCCTTTCATCAGGATGCGCCGTGCTGCGTCTTTATGGCGAGTGGAGAGCAGCTTGGCGGTTAGCCTCCTCAGAGTCTCACCGCACGCTATCGGTCGCACATCACCGTCGCTCTTCTTCAAGGCGGTGAGCTTGGCGCCTGCCAGGATCGGCATGATCTCCTGCGGAGCCCTGCCTGACGCCATCAGGTTCACCACCTGTGTGAGCCACGCCAACGGCTTCGCCCCTGCCGCGTCTTTACACTCAACTGCCTGGCGGACGTGATCCGGGCGTAGCCCCACTTGACCCCCGGCCGACCCATTAGGGAAGGTCTTGAGTGCACTCATCACTTCGGCCGGGGTGAAAGGCCGGCACGTGGCAGGGGCTGGTTCGCGCGCATGCGGTGGAACTCCGGTCGGGTGTTTCGATTCAAGGGCTGCACGCGTGCTGTCTGTGTTCTCCGCCACCACCTCAGGGATGAGGCTCTTGTGTGCCGCGGACATGCGATTCTGCCGTGCATACTTCGCGACACGCCTTTCCATTTCGCCAGGGCGCGGGGGCCCCCCCACTTTTGGCGGCTGCGCCTTCTTCTCGCACGCTTCTACCCACAGCAGGTTGAAGTCCCCCTTCGCCCAGCGATCGAAAGTCCTCAGCCTGTCCCTGATGGTCCCCTCCATCCTGTCCCCCATCCAAGGTGACCAACCCTACAGCTGTCGGCCAGTCGGTCGGTCGGCCGACAGCAAAAAAAAATCCGAATTTTTTTTTCACCGATTTGGTGACACTTTTTTTTTTTTGCCACGGGGAAAAATTTTCGAGACATGTAGATTTTTCAGAAAGTTGGGGGTGGTTTTTTCGGGTGGGCAGAATTCGACCCAAACCCACCTGCCGGTGAAAAATCGCGAGATGCAGCCGATGCACCGCCATTCCGTGGGTTTCTGGGCGGTTTGGGCCGAAAAAATGTCGGTTTGTGAGGTGGCCCGAGAGGCCGACCGACCGACCGACAGGCAAAAATCGGGCCGACCGACCGACCCGACAGCTGTCGGCCTGTCGGCCGACTAGTAGCGTTGGTCACCTTGCTATGTAGGGGCGCTTTCTGCGGACTGCAGAGGAGCCCTTAGGTATACCCATCGCGATCGTCTTCTTGACGTTCAGCGCCATACCGGTCATCTCGCAGAAGCCAGCCACGACATCCACAGCTTGTTGCACCGACGCCTCATCCACCTGCGAAATCAGCGTCGCATCATCGGCAAAGGACTGCGTCTCGACCTGGGGCACACGCTGCTCGATCGCACGGAACAGAACGGACAGCAACGCATTGATGAGGATGACCGATATCGGGCACCCCTGCAGGATACCGTTGGTCACCTCGAAGCTCTTGCCGACGCCCAGCGGCATCTTGAAGCGCCTCTTCAGCCCTCTGTACATTGTGCGGAGGGGACGCAGGATACGCTGGTCCATGCCCATGGCTTCCGCCAGCCCTAGGACGAGCTTCTGCGGGACCCTGTCGAAGCACTTCTGGAAATCTAGCGCGAGCAGGTATAGCTGCTGCGTGTCATCCAGAAGCGTTTCCTCGATAAGCGTGGTCAGCTCCATCAGCACGTCATCACAGCGGTGTTTCGGCCGGAAGCCGTGCTGCGTATCCAGCGCCCAAGACTCCTGCCATTCCATGATGTCGAGCAGGCGGCGGCAGGCCCACAGGCGGTACACCGAGCTGGTGACGGTGATCGGCCTGAGGTTCGTCGGAGATAGGTCTTCACTCTTCGGGATGAGGGAGACCAGGGCCGTCATCAGGCCTGGAGGCCATTTCCCTGTCCGCTCGACCAGGTTGAAAAAGGTGGCAAACCCTTCCAACAGAGGCAGCGGCAGCCGTTGCAGCTCATCCATACGCCAGCCGTCCACCCCGCACGCCGCAGACTTCTTCTTGCGGCACTTCAGCAGCTCCAGCAGGTCGTCCCCGGTGATGTCGGCAACACACATCGGGTGGCACTCCACCAAGTCACCGAACTCCTGGATGAACGGCTCTAGCTCAGGCTCAGGCTTGTCTGGGGAGTACATCCGCAGGATAGGCCCCCACGCACGCTGCAGGATTGTGTCCATCTCGACCATCTCAGCCGTCAGCGAGCCATCCGCACGTTTCACCGTATCTGCAGATTCTTTGGGGCTCCCCTTCAGGACCGTGACGAGGCTCCGGCGGTCAGATGTGAACATCTTCGCAACTGTGGACCTCCATCGCTTTCGCCGGGCCGCTGCCGCTTCCCGATTCAGTCGCTGGAGGGACGCACGTACCCGGTGCAGTAGCTTCTTCACCGTCGCGACGTCAGGCAAGGAGTTCAGCATGGTAGGTGTGACACCTGCGTCCGAGGGGCAAGGTGACCAACGCTACTAGTCGGCCGACAGGCCGACAGCTGTCGGGTCAGTCGGTCGGCCCGATTTTTGCCTGTCGGTCGGTCGGTCGGCCTCTCGGGCCACCTCACAAACCGACATTTTTTCGGCCCAAACCGCCCAGAAACCCACGGAATGGCGGTGCATCGGCTGCATCTCGCGATTTTTCACCGGCAGGTGGGTTTGGGTCGAATTCTGCCCACCCGAAAAAACCACCCCCAACTTTCTGAAAAATCTACATGTCTCGAAAAATTTTCCCCGTGGCAAAAAAAAAAAAAAAAGTGTCACCAAATCTAGGCCAAATGAGGTCAGCTCCTGTGACGCTAAGTGACACTAAGTGACGGTAAGTGTTAGTAAGTGACCGTAAGTGTTGGTAAGTGACTGTAAGTGACGTTAAGTGACACTAAGCAATGTGACAATGGCGACTGTCGCTCAGCGATTCAGCGACTGTCGCTTTTGGCCCAGCGATCGTCGCCAGAGCGTTTCTGGACCGAAATTTCGGATTTCATTTCCGGAAAATTTCCGGAACGTGGTGGGGTCACTTTGCTCTGGGAGATGAGATTTTGGCCATTCAAATTTTTTGACATTTCCCTCCCGTTGTCTGTGGACCGCCCAAAAATGAAATCGAAAACTGGAAAAAATGAAAAATCCGAACATAGCTATTTATTACCGGTAATAATAAAGTACTTAATGGATTGAGGGTAATTACGTCCCCGAAGCAAGGTCCGAGGGTGTTTTGTTCCCCGGGAAGGCCCGAGGGCGAAGCCCGAGGGCCTTCCCGAGGGGAACAAAAACACCCGAGTACCTTGCTGAGGGGACGTAATTTCCCGAAATCCAGAAAGTACTCAATTAGGACCGGTTATATGGTAGTTTGTTAACGGTCCTGAAACCATTATAATCGGTTACCTGCAGAAAGCCTCCGTAGTACCAGAGCCACAACCTCCACAGACAAGGCTATCAGTCCTCCGGAGTGCGCCCGGAGCCCCTCCGGAGCCCCTCCGGAGGGGCTCCGGAGGCAAAAAAGTCAAAAAATAGATGTCCAATTTGGTGACACTTTTTTTCCAATTTTACTAGGGGCAAAATTGAAAATAGAATACGATTTTCGAAAAATATCTCGGATGAGCCTCGATTTCGCAAAGTCGTCGGATTACCGAGACTTCTTGCTGAGCAAGGCATATGGCCCCCAAGGCTATCAGTCCTCCGGAGTGCGCCCGGAGCCCCTCCGGAGCCCCTCCGGAGGGGCTCCGGAGGCAAAAAAGTCAAAAAATAGATGTCCAATTTGGTGACACTTTTTTTCCAATTTTACTAGGGGCAAAATTGAAAATAGAATACGATTTTCGAAAAATATCTCGGGTGAGCCTCGATTTCGCAAAGTCGTCGGATTACCGAGACTTCTTGCTGAGCAAGGCATATGGCCCCCAAGGCTATCAGTCCTCCGGAGTGCGCCCGGAGCCCCTCCGGAGCCCCTCCGGAGGGGCTCCGGAGGCAAAAAAGTCAAAAAATAGATGTCCAATTTGGTGACACTTTTTTTCCAATTTTACTAGGGGCAAAATTGAAAATAGAATACGATTTTCGAAAAATATCTCGGATGAGCCTCGATTTCGCAAAGTCGTCGGATTACCGAGACTTCTTGCTGAGCAAGGCATATGGCCCCCAAGGCTATCAGTCCTCCAGAGTGCGCCCGGAGCCCCTCCGGAGCCCCTCCGGAGGGGCTCCGGAGGCAAAAAAGTCAAAAAATAGATGTCCAATTTGGTGACACTTTTTTTCCAATTTTACTAGGGGCAAAATTGAAAATAGAATACGATTTTCGAAAAATATCTCGGATGAGCCTCGATTTCGCAAAGTCGTCGGATTACCGAGACTTCTTGCTGAGCAAGGCATATGGCCCCCAAGGCTATCAGTCCTCCGGAGTGCGCCCGGAGCCCCTCCGGAGCCCCTCCGGAGGGGCTCCGGAGGCAAAAAAGTCAAAAAATAGATGTCCAATTTGGTGACACTTTTTTTCCAATTTTACTAGGGGCAAAATTGAAAATAGAATACGATTTTCGAAAAATATCTCGGATGAGCCTCGATTTCGCAAAGTCGTCGGATTACCGAGACTTCTTGCTGAGCAAGGCATATGGCCCCCAAGGCTATCAGTCCTCCGGAGTGCGCCCGGAGCCCCTCCGGAGGGGCTCCGGAGGCAAAAAAGTCAAAAAATAGATGTCCAATTTGGTGACACTTTTTTTCCAATTTTACTAGGGGCAAAATTGAAAATAGAATACAATTTTCGAAAAATATCTCGGATGAGCCTCGATTTCGCAAAGTCGTCGGATTACCGAGACTTCTTGCTGAGCAAGGCATATGGCCCCCAAGGCTATCAGTCCTCCAGAGTGCGCCCGGAGCCCCTCCGGAGCCCCTCCGGAGGGGCTCCGGAGGCAAAAAAGTCAAAAAATAGATGTCCAATTTGGTGACACTTTTTTTCCAATTTTACTAGGGGCAAAATTGAAAATAGAATACGATTTTCGAAAAATATCTCGGATGAGCCTCGATTTCGCAAAGTCGTCGGATTACCGAGACTTCTTGCTGAGCAAGGCTCTCGGGCCTCCGGAGGCCTCCGCCTCCGGAGGCCTCCGGAGGAGCTAAAATGGCCTCCTCCGGAGGAACCTCCGGAGGTTCCTCCGGAGGCGGGTGGAGGCCTCCGGAGGCCTCCGGAGGCCTCCACCGAGGAGCAGTTCTGCCCCGACGTGCACCGACCGCAGGAGGAGCAGGAGGCGGCGCTCCGGGCCATTCATGCTTGGTGGGCCGAGTTGGGGGATGACAAGGCCTCACAGGCGGAGGCGTACAACGTGGTCTGTTGTCGTCTGAGGGCGCGGGCAGGCAAGCGGGCGCGGGCGAGCCGGCCAGGGGCGCGGGGGTCTTCGCAGCGGAGTTCCCAGGGGTCCCAGAGCCAGGGGAGTAGGGCCGCCAGGGGAGCGAGATAGCCGTAGGTCGGCTCCCCCCCCCCCTACCCCCCTCTTTCCTTTCGCCCCTCCCCCCCCCCTCCCGTTCCCCACCCCCGTGCCCCCTTCCCCTTTCTTCCGGTGAATGCGCCAGCGGAGTCGGTCCACGCCCTCGCTGTCAGTCGCTTTCGCCTCTCCCCCCCTGCCCCCCCCCCCCCCTTTACCTCGCCCCCTTTTCCCCTCACCAGCGGGCTGCCCCTTGTGAATGGTAGATTTGCCTACAGCCCCTTGTTCATGCCGCCAGCACGGAGCCCCACGCAGCTCAACCCCGGCCAGTGCGCGGTTTGTTTGCCCTAGAGCTTTGTTGTTTGTGTAGTTCATGTTACAGTGCTAAGAGCCCGTAGAAGCAAAAGTAGAACCTGCTGCGCTAGCCCCACCAAGCAGCCACAGTACGACAGGACGCGCGCAGGCACCGGGCCCCCTCTCCTAAAAAAAAAGGTGCGGGCCCAAAATCCAAAAAAAATCGGCCAAAAAAAAATTGGGGTGCGGGCCCAGAAATCCGAAAAAAAATCCCGAAACTCAGCCCACCCCTTCATTTCTGTGACGATTCGTCCTCGACATGACGTTAAACTGTCGGCATTCCATTTCAAAATCCGACACAGGCTATACTGGATTTCTGTCTTGATCCTAATTAGGGAAACACAGGCCATACCAGATTTCTGTCTTGAGGATAGTCGACACAGGCCATACTGGATTTCTGTCTTGATCCTATTTAGGGAAATACAGGCCATACCAGATTTCTGTCTTGAGACTCACTTTGCAAAGATCCGACACAGGCTATACTGGATTTCTGTCTTGATCCTAATTAGGGAAACACAGGCCATACCAGATTTCTGTCTTGAGGATAGTCGACACAGGCCATACTGGATTTCTGTCTTGATCCTATTTAGGGAAACACAGGCTATACCAGATTTCTGTCTTGAGACTCACTTTGCAAAGATCCGACACAGGCTATACTGGATTTCTGTCTTGATCCTATTTAGGGAAACACAGGCCATACCAGATTTCTGTCTTGAGGATAGTCGACACAGGCCATACTGGATTTCTGTCTTGATCCTATTTAGGGAAATACAGGCTATACCAGATTTCTGTCTTGAGACTCACTTTGCAAAGATCCGATACAGGTCTTTTTAAGTTTCTGTTTGAACTTGTAATTCAATTGAAGAGAGTCAGCCCAGACTCTACCCTTTTTGAAATGACTTTGACATTTTCATTTTCGGCAAGTATTTGTCTTGGTCATCTTGAATCAAACCTTGGGTTTTCATGCACTGATATTCAATTTCTCATCGATATCTGGCTATTAGTATTACGAGTTATACACAGGAATGGCGTACGGCACTCTGTCGGAAAGCATTTCTGTCTTATTTCATTCACCGTGTAGGAGAATGTGACATTAGTAACGTCATAAATCACTCGCTTTACCTCATCATACTTTCCTCCCGAACAGGATCTTTCCGTGGATGCAGAAACGATGAAGCGCGGCAAGGAGAAGGATGAGAAGAGGATCGCCTGGACTGTGAAGCGCGTGTCGCAGTTCACGGAGGGGTTGGCAGAGAATGCTCACTTCATCCACGAGTGGAAGGACATGGACGGCAACCTGCGCACGTGGAGGGGGCAGCTTGTCTCGAAGCCTGGGAAGAAGGTGGATGTGCGCTACACTGTAGCAAAGCACTCCTTGCCCCTGCCCATGGATCCTGGCTTCGGGACGACGCTGGACTTGCGCCTTCTCCCCGGCGTGGTGCTCCAGCCGTCGCAGAACCCGCGCGCGTTGCAGAGAGAGAAGAGGAAGCGGGAGGAGAAGCCGAGCCAGCCAAGCCAGCCAAGCCAGCCGAGCCAGCCTGAGGTCCCCAGCAGCGATGAGGATGACGACGTGGAAGATGATGCCGCGAGCAGCGATTCGAGCGAGAGCGACCCGCCTCCTAAAAAATCGAAGGGGGGTAAGGGAGGGAGCCGAGGGAAAGGGAAGGAGAAGGGCAAGGACAAGGGCCGGGGAGGAGGGGAGAAGAAAGGTAAAAAAGAAACCGCCACTGTTCGTGGCAGGAAGGTGAAGGAACCAGACCACATGCGACATGTAAGTAAGGGGGACGATGAGTGGGTTTGCAATGTTGAGGACTGTGGGCAGACGTTCAAAAACGGGAAGAGCCGACGGTGGAATGTTGACCGCCACTTTACAAGAGTGCACCCGTCACTCATCAAGACGGCAGAAGCACCCCCTTCACTCTCTTCAACACAGCCAAAACAGCCATCTGTGGGGGGGTCGAATGCTGCTCCTCCTCCAGAGGGGGACGGCTGCCAATACGGGTTCACGACATACGAGGACACAGTTGCATTCGGATTTGCCGAATGCAACTTGCCATTTTCATACGGTACAGGCAACACCGTTTTCCGGAACATTTTTTTCAACAAGGGCCTCGTCAAGGGGAAGAATTTTTTCCACGAAAAAATTGCAACACGGATCGACGACCTTGCCGAGGTGACCCGCCAGGAGATGTACAGGCGTCTCCGTGGGTGGGACGTCTTCCTCATGGTCGACGGAGCCACCGTCGTGCGGCGGGGATTTTTAGGCTTTGCCATCTCCGATGGCAAAGCCTGCTACTACCTCAAAAATGTTGAGGTGCAGGGAAAATGTGACGCAAAATTTGTGGTGGAGGTGCTGGAGGCCACAATCAAGGAGTTGGCCCAGGAGCACATCAGGGTGTTCAGCGTTGTCGCAGACAACGCTGCAACGATGCAGAAGGCTCTCAGAAAGGTGAGGGAGCTGGAGGTCGATCTCGAGGGTGCTGTCACAGAGGACTTCGAAGAAGAGGATGTCATGGAAGAAGAAGAGTCTGCGGCACCCAGTGCCGCAGACTCTTCTGCCTCTGACTCCTTCGAAGCCATAATCGACAGCATCCTCGAGGACACCAGGAAAGAGCTCGCAGACTGGGGCATACTGAGCTATCGGTGCTCAGTGCACAGTCTCCAGCTCATCCTCGGGGACATGGTGCAGAAGGTGCCCGGGATGCGTGCATGGAGGGGTAAAATTATCGACCTGGTTAAAAGGTACGGGTCATCCAAGACCGACGAGTACACCGTGCTCCGCGCCAACCAGGGTGCGGGGAAAAAGCTCTCTGTCATCCGCCCAACGAATGTCCGGTGGAACAGTCTGTATGACTGTGCCCTACGTCTGGAGCAGCTGCGGCCCTTTTTGATGACGGTCGACAGGGATGACAGCAGATTTTGGGATGAGACAACATTGTTTTTAAGTTTATCCAAGCCCATCGCAGTCCTGACGGACAGACTGCAAAGCGCCCGTTCATCGTTCATCGACTTTGTCCAGGGAATCAGCAACCTCATCCCTGAGGTGACGAGGGTCATTGAAGAAAAGGGGTTCACGGGCAGCACACTGGAGAAGGCGCGAGTTTTCATCGATGCTATCGAGACGAGGACCGCAAAACACTTTTCCTTTGACGGGGTCGAACTTTTTAAATTCCTTGACCCAACCATGAACCACCGCCTCCTGGCGAAGGAAGAGCGGGAGGAGGGGGTGAAACTCGTCATGAACTACCTTTTCCCCTACACACGCATGCGGACAAACACGAATGACATTAGCGACACAGAACTCCGTGACCTTCTGAAGAAAGAGATGGGAGAGTTTTTTTTCCGGGGGTACAGTGACAAGCACACGTTCATGGGCTTTTGGGGGGAAGGGTATGAGAACGATGACTTTACGAACTTAAACATGTTTGCCCGTGCCCTCGCCAAGAGTGCACACTCTGAGGCGACCGTGGAGAGGCACTTCAAGCGCCTCTCTTCAGTCATTTCGAAACACCGTGCCGTCTTGAGTGCGGACCGGGCTGACAACTGCATGTTCCTTGCGATAAACCATAAAGAGCTTCATCCTGAACACTTCCCTGTCTTCCACGCAAGCCGGGATCGTAGGGCGCAGAGGAGAGCGGCTCTGCTATCACAGACGTTGCACTCCTCGCAGCCTGCGAGTCACAGCCAGGAAGGTGTGGCCCCCCCGGAGTCGGACCCTGACCCCCTCGACGTTTTTGATTAATGCTTCAAACACAAGGAAATGCCCCCCCCCCCCCCGTCCGCCGGGAGATTTACTTTTCCATTCACTCTCGACGATCAAACCCCCCCCCCCGTCCGCCGGAATTGTCAACTCTGTGGTTCCTTTTCATTTTCTTGTTCTTGTTCTTCTCTACACCCCGCCCCGTAATTATGTTCATAGCCCCAATCCCAAAGCCCCCCCTATTTTTTTTGTCTTCTTACACATAAAAGAGCAGCTGTGTGTGTTGGGGGGGGGATGATCTGACAACAGTGCTTGGGAAGTGGGAGTCTCGGATCCTGGTATCACAATTTAAACAGTCGAGCTGATGGCCCTTTGCGGAGCTGTCTCTACCTCTGTAATGCAAGCTTCATTCAAACAACCAATTGAAGAAGTGAGGATCCGTGTGCGTCTTCCAGGCAGGTTCTTTCTTTTTTCCTTGTTATTTTTTTGATTCATGGATGCGAATGTAAATACAGCTGAAGCGTCGTGCGTGAATGTGCGTGTTCCGTTGGGGTGAAGGGGATTTTTTCGTGACAGCTCATTCCTCAACCAATGATTCTCCTCGAGAAGAGGAAGGATAAACTAATGGGCCCAGTTACCATGTACAATAGTAGGTTTCACACTGCTGCTCGAGACGAGTCGATAAAATTGAAGTGCATACAGAACAGACAGAGTAAAAAAACCTATGGAGAACTCTTCGCTGTGGAGGGGGGGGGGGTGACATTGGATTTGCCTTTCTCTTTCTTGGGGCCTTCGCAAGCCAGGAAAATCCGCCAATCTCCACCATTTCCCCAAATGCAAATATGGAGGAAATACTCAAACACACTAATGGTGGATTTTCTTGGTCAGCAAAGGCCCTGAATTGCTTTCTTGTTTGGCCAGTTTTTGGCGTTGCTGTTCAAGTTGGTGACTCTTGATGAGCCTCATCATGATTCACCCCCATTCCTTTGCTTTTTTTTTTCAATCTTCAATTGCTTTTGAACAACAGGTTGCTTCACCTCGCCACCGGGAAATGAAAAACGGGCAAGACGGAACAGAATGGTGGCTGATTCCAAAGAGGTAGCGTAGTGCTGCAGCATGGTAATAGGTTGGACGGTGAACCCAGCCCCCACCCCCCACCCTCCCTTGCCAGTCTTCGAAGCAGCATCCCCTCCCCCACAACACCCCACCCATCATCGTCACAATCCTCACGACACAATTTACTCAAATACTATTGCCAGATAATTCGGATTAGCGCCTCCCCGGGCAAAATCTTTCAAAAAATTCCAAAAATCGTATTCTATTTTCATTTTTTCACCGTACCAAAAAAAAAAAGTGTCACCAAATGGGCAATCTATTTTTTGACTTTTTCGCCTCCGGAGGCCCTCCGGAGGCCTCCGGAGGCCCGAGAGCCTTGTGCTGAGCAAGGCATATGGCCCCCAAGGCTATCAGTCCTCCGGAGTGCGCCCGGAGCCCCTCCGGAGCCCCTCCGGAGGGGCTCCGGAGGCAAAAAAGTCAAAAAATAGATGTCCAATTTGGTGACACTTTTTTTCCAATTTTACTAGGGGCAAAATTGAAAATAGAATACGATTTTCGAAAAATATCTCGGATGAGCCTCGATTTCGCAAAGTCGTCGAATTACCGAGACTTCTTGCTGAGCAAGGCATATGGCCCCCAAGGCTATCAGTCCTCCGGAGTGCGCCCGGAGCCCCTCCGGAGGGGCTCCGGAGGCAAAAAAGTCAAAAAATAGATGTCCAATTTGGTGACACTTTTTTTCCAATTTTACTAGGGGCAAAATTGAAAATAGAATACGATTTTCGAAAAATATCTCGGATGAGGCACTCTGCATGTTGGGCCTGCCCCTGCATGGGGGCTGGGGCAGCCCGGGAGGCACTCTCCGCCGGGGGCACGCTGTGGCCGTGGGTCGCGGAGGGCGCACCAGAGGGGGCTGTGTTTGAGGTTTGGGAGCCTCCGCCCTGGTGCATCTCCACGTCCTGGCCGGGAGCGACCGGCTCCTCCGCCACTTCCTCCTTCACCCGCGTTGGATGGTGCGCAGCCCCCGACGAGTCGTGCGGGGCACTCGGCTGCCTGGGCCCCATCGGCGTGTCGTGCATGCGGCTCGGGATGGGCTTCCGCCGGCGGGGGCGCGCCCGGGCGGACTCCAGGACCTCCCGCAGATCCGGGGTGACCGCGGGTTGCTCCGCAGGGTCTGGAGCGTCGACATCCACCGCCACCCGGTCAATGTAGCCTGGGCACCGCTCACCCCGCACTGCGCATGACGCGCACACTTTGCGCCAGCATCTGCCACACGCGTGATGCCTCGCGGAGCGGTCGAACGGGCGGCGGCACTTCTCGCACTCCTCCACCTGGCCCGCCGAGCCCCCCTGACGCACCATCTGCATGGGAGAATCATACCTTGGCCGGGCTATCGCAGACAGGGGGCACACACACGTCGACTCGGCTATAGTTCTCCTGGTGGTGTGTGTGCGCAACGACAAGAAAGGCAAAGGCAATGGGTAGTGGGGGTGTTGATGGGAAGGGGGAAGGGGGACTTCCGGTTCAGCTTTTCCTCACTTGCAACGCGAAGGGGTTAAGAGATCCCGCGACAACCGCCAATTCAGGCTGTTGAGGCGAGGTCTCCGCCTGCCCCACCGCGAGTGAAGAAGCGCCGCACCGCAAGTGAAACCTGGTCCCGGGTTTCGGGAGAAGAAATGCAAGAGGGGGGGATACGGGAAGGGAGATCTGCCGGATTGGCAGAGGTGTGGACGTATCCAACGGAAAAAGACAAAACCTGGAGGGCTCTGAGGTATTCTACCGCCTCCAGGACGGACTTGTTAATAAGATGGCAGGCGGCACACAGCCGCTTGCGCACAACAGCTGCCACGGTCGTATTGTCGACCCAGATCTCTACAGCCCCCCCGCACACAGACCGGGGAAGGGCTCGCACTGTTTTGTTGAGGGCCATCGCCTCGAGAATGTTAATGTGCAGCTGGGACTCGGCTGCGGTCCACGAGTCACCAATGACCTGCATTTCTTGTGTAAAGGAATCTATTAAGACGCCACCCCAACCCTTGAGGGAGGCGTCAACAAAGCAAGTAAAAGACGGGGGTGTGGACTGAATAACTCTCCTGTGGGGGGGAACACGCGCAACCCCCACACACACACACCACTGCCGCAACTCCCGGCAGACCGATGGGGGGATCCGCACAGGGTCAGGCGGCCGAAGGACCGCCCGGTTCAAAAAATTAGTCACCCGGCGGAGGAACTTGATCCCAAACCAGAACCTCCCCGGGGACACTCCCGAAATGGCGCTGGCGTGGAGCAACCTTCCACCCAGCGACTCTAGCTCACC
Source organism: Rhynchopus euleeides (assembly GCA_963210315.1). NCBI lineage: Eukaryota > Euglenozoa > Diplonemea > Diplonemida > Diplonemidae > Rhynchopus > Rhynchopus euleeides. The sequence continues at coordinate 903,475 of OY723280.1, forward strand.
AGCCGTCACCCTCTGCCAGTCCACGCTGTCCAGCTTCGCCATCAGCCTGTCCGACGGAGACACGGTCTGGGCAGCGTGGTCGAATGCCACCCCGAGAAACTCGTAGACCGTCGCCGTGTCCACCGAGTCAGACGGCTTCCATGTCGCAGCGCACGCCGCAGCCACCTTGTCCATCTGCCGCGTCGCCTCTTCGACACTGGTGCGGGGGCCGGTCAGACGCACGTTGTCGATCCAGACGTCGACCCCCACCTCAGGCGCAGTGCAGAACTCCTGGCGGACGTAGTCCCGGTGCCCACCCACAACAGCAGCCAAAGTGTGCATCAGCTCGGGCGCACAACAGTGGCCCATGGGCAACCTCAGCAGCTCATACCAGTCCCCCGACTCGTCAGCGAAGCGAAAGAACCTCCGTGCAGGCGCAGGGATGGGGATCTGATAAAACCCGCACTTGAAATCCCGCGCCGACCCACACTCCGCAAACACCGCGTCGAGGTACCCCGAGATGTGCCCCAGGGGGACGTGTGCCGCGTAGGACTCCTCCAAGTTGTCGTTTGCCTGCTTGGTCCAGAGGATGAACCTCTGCCGCAACCCGGACGGCTTCTCCTCCATCACAGTAAAGGGCACGCACAGGGAGGGGCCCGGACCCGACGCAGGCCCAGCCACTCCGTTCTCCACCAGCAGCTCCGCATGCTTGTGTTGTAGATGCGAGGGGCGGGAGCGCCCCTCAGAGGGAGAAGGTGTAGAAGTGCCCGGCGGGGGTGCATCGGGGAACGTCAGCCGCCACACCTCGTCGAACCTGCGCCTCACAGTGGCGGTCATCCTCGCCCGCAGCGCCTCGACGTCCATCTCCGCCACAGAAGACACATGCAGGGGCGCACGGCGCTCCTCCTCCGTCGCCGGCAGCCTCGACTGGTGCGCACGCCGCGTCACCGAGTGCAGCCCCCGCTGCTTGCGGCAAAAGGACTCAGGGTCGGCCATCACAGATGCCGTGTCACCTCCTGCGTCCGCAGCGCCCTCGCCATCTCCGTGGGGCATCCCCCGTAGCGGATGGTGGTGCTGGAGAGGCCGCCCTCGCCGTGATGCTTCGCGAGGCGGCCCACCAGCATCTCCGACAGATCCGCTCCCGACGCGATGAGCCCGAAGAGGAAGGTGAGCGCCCCGCGCTTCACGCTGTGGCCCGAGTAGGCCTCCATCCCCGGTGTTGCCCGCCACATCGCCGTCACATCTGCCGTCGAAACCGCCGTCAGCCGCTCGAAGGGGCGCAGGCGCGTCACCAGCTCCGCGATGGAGGGGGTCAGGTCCCCGCATATCACCGTCCACTTTGAGGCTGTGAACGGGTTGGCCCGACGGCCCTTCGGGGAGGTGTGCCAGTCTATTATCACCTCCGTGGGCTGCACCGCGATGAACTGCTCCGACGAGAATCATACCTTGGCCGGGCTATCGCAGACAGGGGGCACACACACGTCGACTCGGCTATAGTTCTCCTGGTGGTGTGTGTGCGCAACGACAAGAAAGGCAAAGGCAATGGGTAGTGGGGGTGTTGATGGGAAGGGGGAAGGGGGACTTCCGGTTCAGCTTTTCCTCACTTGCAACGCGAAGGGGTTAAGAGATCCCGCGACAACCGCCAATTCAGGCTGTTGAGGCGAGGTCCGGGGGATGGAGGGTGGGACAATAAAAGAAAGCGGACAAGACGAAGAGTGTTGGCCGCGGGGAGATTACCCTGATGAAGGGGGTGTTGTGTGGTGTGGTGTTAAAGTTATATACAAGGTGTCCCGGGAAGGTGCATGGGCACAACATGGGGGGAGAGAGAGAGGGGAAAGGCAACAGGATTGGGGTTGAGGGGTGTCAGGGGTGATGAGGGGGATGGGGGTGTCTGCTGCCAGTGGCCTTGGGTCATATTCCCTCAGTAAACTGTGAGAATCATACCTTGGCCGGGCTATCGCAGACAGGGGGCACACACACGTCGACTCGGCTATAGTTCTCCTGGTGGTGTGTGTGCGCAACGACAAGAAAGGCAAAGGCAATGGGTAGTGGGGGTGTTGATGGGAAGGGGGAAGGGGGACTTCCGGTTCAGCTTTTCCTCACTTGCAACGCGAAGGGGTTAAGAGATCCCGCGACAACCGCCAATTCAGGCTGTTGAGGCGAGGTCTCCGCCTGCCCCACCGCGAGTGAAGAAGCGCCGCACCGCAAGTGAAACCTGGTCCCGGGTTTCGGGAGAAGAAATGCAAGAGGGGGGGATACGGGAAGGGAGATCTGCCGGATTGGCAGAGGTGTGGACGTATCCAACGGAAAAAGACAAAACCTGGAGGGCTGTGAGGTATTCTACCGCCTCCAGGACGGACTTGTTAATAAGATGGCAGGCGGCACACAGCCGCTTGCGCACAACAGCTGCCACGGTCGTATTGTCGACCCAGATCTCTACAGCCCCCCCGCACACAGACCGGGGAAGGGCTCGCACTGTTTTGTTGAGGGCCATCGCCTCGAGAATGTTAATGTGCAGCTGGGACTCGGCTGCGGTCCACGAGTCACCAATGACCTGCATTTCTTGTGTAAAGGAATCTATTAAGACGCCACCCCAACCCTTGAGGGAGGCGTCAACAAAGCAAGTAAAAGACGGGGGTGTGGACTGAATAACTCTCCTGTGGGGGGGAACACGCGCAACCCCCACACACACACACCACTGCCGCAACTCCCGGCAGACCGATGGGGGGATCCGCACAGGGTCAGGCGGCCGAAGGACCGCCCGGTTCAAAAAATTAGTCACCCGGCGGAGGAACTTGATCCCAAACCAGAACCTCCCCGGGGACACTCCCGAAATGGCGCTGGCGTGGAGCAACCTTCCACCCAGCGACTCCAGCTCACCAGCCGTCACCCTCTGCCAGTCCACGCTGTCCAGCTTCGCCATCAGCCTGTCCGACGGAGACACGGTCTGGGCAGCATGGTCGAATGCCACCCCGAGAAACTCGTAGACCGTCGCCGTGTCCACCGAGTCAGACGGCTTCCATGTCGCAGCGCACGCCGCAGCCACCTTGTCCATCTGCCGCGTCGCCATTTCGACACTGGTGCGGGGGCCGGTCAGACGCACGTTGTCGATCCAGACGTCGACCCCCACCTCAGGCGCAGTGCAGAACTCCTGGCGGACGTAGTCCCGGTGCCCACCCACAACAGCAGCCAAAGTGTGCATCAGCTCGGGCGCACAACAGTGGCCCATGGGCAACCTCAGCAGCTCATACCAGTCCCCCGACTCGTCAGCGAAGCGAAAGAACCTCCGTGCAGGCGCAGGGATGGGGATCTGATAAAACCCGCACTTGAAATCCCGCGCCGACCCACACTCCGCAAACACCGCGTCGAGGTACCCCGAGATGTGCCCCAGGGGGACGTGTGCCGCGTAGGACTCCTCCAAGTTGTCGTTTGCCTGCTTGGTCCAGAGGATGAACCTCTGCCGCAACCCGGACGGCTTCTCCTCCATCACAGTAAAGGGCACGCACAGGGAGGGGCCCGGACCCGACGCAGGCCCAGCCACTCCGTTCTCCACCAGCAGCTCCGCATGCTTGTGTTGTAGATGCGAGGGGCGGGAGCGCCCCTCAGAGGGAGAAGGTGTAGAAGTGCCCGGCGGGGGTGCATCGGGGAACGTCAGCCGCCACACCTCGTCGAACCTGCGCCTCACAGTGGCGGTCATCCTCGCCCGCAGCGCCTCGACGTCCATCTCCGCCACAGAAGACACATGCAGGGGCGCACGGCGCTCCTCCTCCGTCGCCGGCAGCCTCGACTGGTGCGCACGCCGCGTCACCGAGTGCAGCCCCCGCTGCTTGCGGCAAAAGGACTCAGGGTCGGCCATCACAGATGCCGTGTCACCTCCTGCGTCCGCAGCGCCCTCGCCATCTCCGTGGGGCATCCCCCGTAGCGGATGGTGGTGCTGGAGAGGCCGCTCTCGCCGTGATGCTTCGCGAGGCGGCCCACCAGCATCTCCGACAGATCCGCTCCCGACGCGATGAGCCCGAAGAGGAAGGTGAGCGCCCCGCGCTTCACGCTGTGGCCCGAGTAGGCCTCCATCCCCGGTGTTGCCCGCCACATCGCCGTCACATCTGCCGTCGAAACCGCCGTCAGCCGCTCGAAGGGGCGCAGGCGCGTCACCAGCTCCGCGATGGAGGGGGTCAGGTCCCCGCATATCACCGTCCACTTTGAGGCTGTGAACGGGTTGGCCCGACGGCCCTTCGGGGAGGTGTGCCAGTCTATTATCACCTCCGTGGGCTGCACCGCGATGAACTGCTCCGACGAGAGGGTGCACACCTCCCCCCACCGGGCCGCGGTCTTCCACGCCGTCAGCGCCGCCAGTCGGAGATGCGGCTGTTGACACAGCGCCCACGCCACGAGTACCTCCTTCGGCATCGGCGTCGCCTGCTGCTGCGGAATGGCCCCCCCGGCCGCACGCAGCGCGCTTGCCAGGCTGAGGAGGGGCTGCTGGGCGAGGCCGAGGTGGCGCATCGTCCCGGAGAGCGCCTTTGCGTAGGCCAGCATCCCCTGCGGCGACACCCCTGTCGCCAGCACGAACAGCATGGCGGTGTCGGCGTCGACTTCTAGGCCGTGCTCGTTGGCCCACCGCACCAGCCTTGCCCACAGCCGCTGCCTCTGTGACGAAGTGCTTCGCGCCCACATACCCGCCACCACGGCCTGCAGGCGCTCCACGGCCTCCCCGGGGCCGACCTCCACCTCTCCCGTGACGCGCACCGCCACACCCCCGACCCGAGCGGCCACGTGCCGCATCATCGCCCTCGCAAAGAGCGGTGTTCTCCCGCTGGCGGCGCCGGATGCGCCTAAGGGCGTTGCGGGCCCTGGCTGAGCGGGGTGGGGTCGAAGGGATGTGTCGGGTGGAGGAGATGTTGTTGAGGTGTTGTTGTTGTTGTTGTCGTTGTTGTTGATGCTGTTGATGTTGTTGATGTTGTGGATGTGGGGGGGGTTGGATGGGCGGCGAGGGGCGGGGTGTTGTAGAAGCGCGAGGGGGGGGCGGGCCTGGAGCCGGGAGGTGGGCAGTCACGCGCGCCCGCCCCCGGCCCTGCCGTTTCCCGGCGCCCTCGCCGGTGCCTTCGCCACGATGCGCTGCTGGGGGGCTCTGGCGGCGGTGCGGGGGCGTGTGTGTTGTGTCTGGGGGGCGGCCCCCGGGCCCACTGCCGCAGCCGCTCGCATCACAGGGTGGGCCGTGGCGTCCTCCCTGGCGAGGTGGCGCTCGATCGCAGCTCGCGGCACCCTGTCTCGCACGAAGGCAATCTGGAGCAGCACCTGTCGCAGCAGGTGGTTCCCCAGCTCCCTCTGGGGGGTGCGCCCCCAGCCTGCGACGCACGCCGTCGCCAAGATCCAGAGGCGCAATGCCTCGAAGGCCTCCCCCAGAATGCGCCCCCCGGGGAGATGCAGCGAACCCGACACCCAGCGAGACTCGAGCTGCAGTACCAGGTACTGCGCGTCGGTCTCGATGGCCGCATCCCACTCCGCGACGTCCGCCACATCCGCCGGGTGCACCGCCGCGCTCGTCATCGGCGCCGCCATCTGCGGGTACATCGGGGGCGGTGTCACCGGGGGAGCACCCATCTGCTGAGGAGGGGGAGGGGGCTGCGACGCCACCATCGATGCAGCCTGCTGCTGCATGGTCGCGACACGCCGGTCGAATTCCTCCTGGAACTGACGTGTTTGTTCTGCCGAAGCCTCGTCGAAGCGCCGCTGCTGCGCTGCTGCCTGTGCCTGCACTTCGTTCAAAGCCTCGCGCACCGCTGCCACCTCCCGTTCTGACTGCACCCGCATGTCCTCGATGGTCGTCGCCGCCATCTCGGTCTGGTGCACCGAGGTCTCGACGAGTCGGATGTAGACCCAATCCGGAGCGGGGAAGGGGTAGGTCACATCCGGACCGTCGTGCACTTCGACTCCGGCCACATAGTTGTAGGCCGGCGGGGGCGCGCCCGGGCGGACTCCAGGACCTCCCGCAGATCCGGGGTGACCGCGGGTTGCTCCGCAGGGTCTGGAGCGTCGACATCCACCGCCACCCGGTCAATGTAGCCTGGGCACCGCTCACCCCGCACTGCGCATGACGCGCACACTTTGCGCCAGCATCTGCCACACGCGTGATGCCTCGCGGAGCGGTCGAACGGGCGGCGGCACTTCTCGCACTCCTCCACCTGGCCCGCCGAGCCCCCCTGACGCACCATCTGCATGGGAGAATCATACCTTGGCCGGGCTATCGCAGACAGGGGGCACACACACGTCGACTCGGCTATAGTTCTCCTGGTGGTGTGTGTGCGCAACGACAAGAAAGGCAAAGGCAATGGGTAGTGGGGGTGTTGATGGGAAGGGGGAAGGGGGACTTCCGGTTCAGCTTTTCCTCACTTGCAACGCGAAGGGGTTAAGAGATCCCGCGACAACCGCCAATTCAGGCTGTTGAGGCGAGGTCTCCGCCTGCCCCACCGCGAGTGAAGAAGCGCCGCACCGCAAGTGAAACCTGGTCCCGGGTTTCGGGAGAAGAAATGCAAGAGGGGGGGATACGGGAAGGGAGATCTGCCGGATTGGCAGAGGTGTGGACGTATCCAACGGAAAAAGACAAAACCTGGAGGGCTCTGAGGTATTCTACCGCCTCCAGGACGGACTTGTTAATAAGATGGCAGGCGGCACACAGCCGCTTGCGCACAACAGCTGCCACGGTCGTATTGTCGACCCAGATCTCTACAGCCCCCCCGCACACAGACCGGGGAAGGGCTCGCACTGTTTTGTTGAGGGCCATCGCCTCGAGAATGTTAATGTGCAGCTGGGACTCGGCTGCGGTCCACGAGTCACCAATGACCTGCATTTCTTGTGTAAAGGAATCTATTAAGACGCCACCCCAACCCTTGAGGGAGGCGTCAACAAAGCAAGTAAAAGACGGGGGTGTGGACTGAATAACTCTCCTGTGGGGGGGAACACGCGCAACCCCCACACACACACACCACTGCCGCAACTCCCGGCAGACCGATGGGGGGATCCGCACAGGGTCAGGCGGCCGAAGGACCGCCCGGTTCAAAAAATTAGTCACCCGGCGGAGGAACTTGATCCCAAACCAGAACCTCCCCGGGGACACTCCCGAAATGGCGCTGGCGTGGAGCAACCTTCCACCCAGCGACTCTAGCTCACCAGCCGTCACCCTCTGCCAGTCCACGCTGTCCAGCTTCGCCATCAGCCTGTCCGACGGAGACACGGTCTGGGCAGCGTGGTCGAATGCCACCCCGAGAAACTCGTAGACCGTCGCCGTGTCCACCGAGTCAGACGGCTTCCATGTCGCAGCGCACGCCGCAGCCACCTTGTCCATCTGCCGCGTCGCCTCTTCGACACTGGTGCGGGGGCCGGTCAGACGCACGTTGTCGATCCAGACGTCGACCCCCACCTCAGGCGCAGTGCAGAACTCCTGGCGGACGTAGTCCCGGTGCCCACCCACAACAGCAGCCAAAGTGTGCATCAGCTCGGGCGCACAACAGTGGCCCATGGGCAACCTCAGCAGCTCATACCAGTCCCCCGACTCGTCAGCGAAGCGAAAGAACCTCCGTGCAGGCGCAGGGATGGGGATCTGATAAAACCCGCACTTGAAATCCCGCGCCGACCCACACTCCGCAAACACCGCGTCGAGGTACCCCGAGATGTGCCCCAGGGGGACGTGTGCCGCGTAGGACTCCTCCAAGTTGTCGTTTGCCTGCTTGGTCCAGAGGATGAACCTCTGCCGCAACCCGGACGGCTTCTCCTCCATCACAGTAAAGGGCACGCACAGGGAGGGGCCCGGACCCGACGCAGGCCCAGCCACTCCGTTCTCCACCAGCAGCTCCGCATGCTTGTGTTGTAGATGCGAGGGGCGGGAGCGCCCCTCAGAGGGAGAAGGTGTAGAAGTGCCCGGCGGGGGTGCATCGGGGAACGTCAGCCGCCACACCTCGTCGAACCTGCGCCTCACAGTGGCGGTCATCCTCGCCCGCAGCGCCTCGACGTCCATCTCCGCCACAGAAGACACATGCAGGGGCGCACGGCGCTCCTCCTCCGTCGCCGGCAGCCTCGACTGGTGCGCACGCCGCGTCACCGAGTGCAGCCCCCGCTGCTTGCGGCAAAAGGACTCAGGGTCGGCCATCACAGATGCCGTGTCACCTCCTGCGTCCGCAGCGCCCTCGCCATCTCCGTGGGGCATCCCCCGTAGCGGATGGTGGTGCTGGAGAGGCCGCCCTCGCCGTGATGCTTCGCGAGGCGGCCCACCAGCATCTCCGACAGATCCGCTCCCGACGCGATGAGCCCGAAGAGGAAGGTGAGCGCCCCGCGCTTCACGCTGTGGCCCGAGTAGGCCTCCATCCCCGGTGTTGCCCGCCACATCGCCGTCACATCTGCCGTCGAAACCGCCGTCAGCCGCTCGAAGGGGCGCAGGCGCGTCACCAGCTCCGCGATGGAGGGGGTCAGGTCCCCGCATATCACCGTCCACTTTGAGGCTGTGAACGGGTTGGCCCGACGGCCCTTCGGGGAGGTGTGCCAGTCTATTATCACCTCCGTGGGCTGCACCGCGATGAACTGCTCCGACGAGAATCATACCTTGGCCGGGCTATCGCAGACAGGGGGCACACACACGTCGACTCGGCTATAGTTCTCCTGGTGGTGTGTGTGCGCAACGACAAGAAAGGCAAAGGCAATGGGTAGTGGGGGTGTTGATGGGAAGGGGGAAGGGGGACTTCCGGTTCAGCTTTTCCTCACTTGCAACGCGAAGGGGTTAAGAGATCCCGCGACAACCGCCAATTCAGGCTGTTGAGGCGAGGTCCGGGGGATGGAGGGTGGGACAATAAAAGAAAGCGGACAAGACGAAGAGTGTTGGCCGCGGGGAGATTACCCTGATGAAGGGGGTGTTGTGTGGTGTGGTGTTAAAGTTATATACAAGGTGTCCCGGGAAGGTGCATGGGCACAACATGGGGGGAGAGAGAGAGGGGAAAGGCAACAGGATTGGGGTTGAGGGGTGTCAGGGGTGATGAGGGGGATGGGGGTGTCTGCTGCCAGTGGCCTTGGGTCATATTCCCTCAGTAAACTGTGAGAATCATACCTTGGCCGGGCTATCGCAGACAGGGGGCACACACACGTCGACTCGGCTATAGTTCTCCTGGTGGTGTGTGTGCGCAACGACAAGAAAGGCAAAGGCAATGGGTAGTGGGGGTGTTGATGGGAAGGGGGAAGGGGGACTTCCGGTTCAGCTTTTCCTCACTTGCAACGCGAAGGGGTTAAGAGATCCCGCGACAACCGCCAATTCAGGCTGTTGAGGCGAGGTCTCCGCCTGCCCCACCGCGAGTGAAGAAGCGCCGCACCGCAAGTGAAACCTGGTCCCGGGTTTCGGGAGAAGAAATGCAAGAGGGGGGGATACGGGAAGGGAGATCTGCCGGATTGGCAGAGGTGTGGACGTATCCAACGGAAAAAGACAAAACCTGGAGGGCTGTGAGGTATTCTACCGCCTCCAGGACGGACTTGTTAATAAGATGGCAGGCGGCACACAGCCGCTTGCGCACAACAGCTGCCACGGTCGTATTGTCGACCCAGATCTCTACAGCCCCCCCGCACACAGACCGGGGAAGGGCTCGCACTGTTTTGTTGAGGGCCATCGCCTCGAGAATGTTAATGTGCAGCTGGGACTCGGCTGCGGTCCACGAGTCACCAATGACCTGCATTTCTTGTGTAAAGGAATCTATTAAGACGCCACCCCAACCCTTGAGGGAGGCGTCAACAAAGCAAGTAAAAGACGGGGGTGTGGACTGAATAACTCTCCTGTGGGGGGGAACACGCGCAACCCCCACACACACACACCACTGCCGCAACTCCCGGCAGACCGATGGGGGGATCCGCACAGGGTCAGGCGGCCGAAGGACCGCCCGGTTCAAAAAATTAGTCACCCGGCGGAGGAACTTGATCCCAAACCAGAACCTCCCCGGGGACACTCCCGAAATGGCGCTGGCGTGGAGCAACCTTCCACCCAGCGACTCCAGCTCACCAGCCGTCACCCTCTGCCAGTCCACGCTGTCCAGCTTCGCCATCAGCCTGTCCGACGGAGACACGGTCTGGGCAGCATGGTCGAATGCCACCCCGAGAAACTCGTAGACCGTCGCCGTGTCCACCGAGTCAGACGGCTTCCATGTCGCAGCGCACGCCGCAGCCACCTTGTCCATCTGCCGCGTCGCCATTTCGACACTGGTGCGGGGGCCGGTCAGACGCACGTTGTCGATCCAGACGTCGACCCCCACCTCAGGCGCAGTGCAGAACTCCTGGCGGACGTAGTCCCGGTGCCCACCCACAACAGCAGCCAAAGTGTGCATCAGCTCGGGCGCACAACAGTGGCCCATGGGCAACCTCAGCAGCTCATACCAGTCCCCCGACTCGTCAGCGAAGCGAAAGAACCTCCGTGCAGGCGCAGGGATGGGGATCTGATAAAACCCGCACTTGAAATCCCGCGCCGACCCACACTCCGCAAACACCGCGTCGAGGTACCCCGAGATGTGCCCCAGGGGGACGTGTGCCGCGTAGGACTCCTCCAAGTTGTCGTTTGCCTGCTTGGTCCAGAGGATGAACCTCTGCCGCAACCCGGACGGCTTCTCCTCCATCACAGTAAAGGGCACGCACAGGGAGGGGCCCGGACCCGACGCAGGCCCAGCCACTCCGTTCTCCACCAGCAGCTCCGCATGCTTGTGTTGTAGATGCGAGGGGCGGGAGCGCCCCTCAGAGGGAGAAGGTGTAGAAGTGCCCGGCGGGGGTGCATCGGGGAACGTCAGCCGCCACACCTCGTCGAACCTGCGCCTCACAGTGGCGGTCATCCTCGCCCGCAGCGCCTCGACGTCCATCTCCGCCACAGAAGACACATGCAGGGGCGCACGGCGCTCCTCCTCCGTCGCCGGCAGCCTCGACTGGTGCGCACGCCGCGTCACCGAGTGCAGCCCCCGCTGCTTGCGGCAAAAGGACTCAGGGTCGGCCATCACAGATGCCGTGTCACCTCCTGCGTCCGCAGCGCCCTCGCCATCTCCGTGGGGCATCCCCCGTAGCGGATGGTGGTGCTGGAGAGGCCGCTCTCGCCGTGATGCTTCGCGAGGCGGCCCACCAGCATCTCCGACAGATCCGCTCCCGACGCGATGAGCCCGAAGAGGAAGGTGAGCGCCCCGCGCTTCACGCTGTGGCCCGAGTAGGCCTCCATCCCCGGTGTTGCCCGCCACATCGCCGTCACATCTGCCGTCGAAACCGCCGTCAGCCGCTCGAAGGGGCGCAGGCGCGTCACCAGCTCCGCGATGGAGGGGGTCAGGTCCCCGCATATCACCGTCCACTTTGAGGCTGTGAACGGGTTGGCCCGACGGCCCTTCGGGGAGGTGTGCCAGTCTATTATCACCTCCGTGGGCTGCACCGCGATGAACTGCTCCGACGAGAGGGTGCACACCTCCCCCCACCGGGCCGCGGTCTTCCACGCCGTCAGCGCCGCCAGTCGGAGATGCGGCTGTTGACACAGCGCCCACGCCACGAGTACCTCCTTCGGCATCGGCGTCGCCTGCTGCTGCGGAATGGCCCCCCCGGCCGCACGCAGCGCGCTTGCCAGGCTGAGGAGGGGCTGCTGGGCGAGGCCGAGGTGGCGCATCGTCCCGGAGAGCGCCTTTGCGTAGGCCAGCATCCCCTGCGGCGACACCCCTGTCGCCAGCACGAACAGCATGGCGGTGTCGGCGTCGACTTCTAGGCCGTGCTCGTTGGCCCACCGCACCAGCCTTGCCCACAGCCGCTGCCTCTGTGACGAAGTGCTTCGCGCCCACATACCCGCCACCACGGCCTGCAGGCGCTCCACGGCCTCCCCGGGGCCGACCTCCACCTCTCCCGTGACGCGCACCGCCACACCCCCGACCCGAGCGGCCACGTGCCGCATCATCGCCCTCGCAAAGAGCGGTGTTCTCCCGCTGGCGGCGCCGGATGCGCCTAAGGGCGTTGCGGGCCCTGGCTGAGCGGGGTGGGGTCGAAGGGATGTGTCGGGTGGAGGAGATGTTGTTGAGGTGTTGTTGTTGTTGTTGTCGTTGTTGTTGATGCTGTTGATGTTGTTGATGTTGTGGATGTGGGGGGGGTTGGATGGGCGGCGAGGGGCGGGGTGTTGTAGAAGCGCGAGGGGGGGGCGGGCCTGGAGCCGGGAGGTGGGCAGTCACGCGCGCCCGCCCCCGGCCCTGCCGTTTCCCGGCGCCCTCGCCGGTGCCTTCGCCACGATGCGCTGCTGGGGGGCTCTGGCGGCGGTGCGGGGGCGTGTGTGTTGTGTCTGGGGGGCGGCCCCCGGGCCCACTGCCGCAGCCGCTCGCATCACAGGGTGGGCCGTGGCGTCCTCCCTGGCGAGGTGGCGCTCGATCGCAGCTCGCGGCACCCTGTCTCGCACGAAGGCAATCTGGAGCAGCACCTGTCGCAGCAGGTGGTTCCCCAGCTCCCTCTGGGGGGTGCGCCCCCAGCCTGCGACGCACGCCGTCGCCAAGATCCAGAGGCGCAATGCCTCGAAGGCCTCCCCCAGAATGCGCCCCCCGGGGAGATGCAGCGAACCCGACACCCAGCGAGACTCGAGCTGCAGTACCAGGTACTGCGCGTCGGTCTCGATGGCCGCATCCCACTCCGCGACGTCCGCCACATCCGCCGGGTGCACCGCCGCGCTCGTCATCGGCGCCGCCATCTGCGGGTACATCGGGGGCGGTGTCACCGGGGGAGCACCCATCTGCTGAGGAGGGGGAGGGGGCTGCGACGCCACCATCGATGCAGCCTGCTGCTGCATGGTCGCGACACGCCGGTCGAATTCCTCCTGGAACTGACGTGTTTGTTCTGCCGAAGCCTCGTCGAAGCGCCGCTGCTGCGCTGCTGCCTGTGCCTGCACTTCGTTCAAAGCCTCGCGCACCGCTGCCACCTCCCGTTCTGACTGCACCCGCATGTCCTCGATGGTCGTCGCCGCCATCTCGGTCTGGTGCACCGAGGTCTCGACGAGTCGGATGTAGACCCAATCCGGAGCGGGGAAGGGGTAGGTCACATCCGGACCGTCGTGCACTTCGACTCCGGCCACATAGTTGGAGGCCTACAACTATGTGGCCGGAGTCGAAGTGCACGACGGTCCGGATGTGACCTACCCCTTCCCCGCTCCGGATTGGGTCTACATCCGACTCGTCGAGACCTCGGTGCACCAGACCGAGATGGCGGCGACGACCATCGAGGACATGCGGGTGCAGTCAGAACGGGAGGTGGCAGCGGTGCGCGAGGCTTTGAACGAAGTGCAGGCACAGGCAGCAGCGCAGCAGCGGCGCTTCGACGAGGCTTCGGCAGAACAAACACGTCAGTTCCAGGAGGAATTCGACCGGCGTGTCGCGACCATGCAGCAGCAGGCTGCATCGATGGTGGCGTCGCAGCCCCCTCCCCCTCCTCAGCAGATGGGTGCTCCCCCGGTGACACCGCCCCCGATGTACCCGCAGATGGCGGCGCCGATGACGAGCGCGGCGGTGCACCCGGCGGATGTGGCGGACGTCGCGGAGTGGGATGCGGCCATCGAGACCGACGCGCAGTACCTGGTACTGCAGCTCGAGTCTCGCTGGGTGTCGGGTTCGCTGCATCTCCCCGGGGGGCGCATTCTGGGGGAGGCCTTCGAGGCATTGCGCCTCTGGATCTTGGCGACGGCGTGCGTCGCAGGCTGGGGGCGCACCCCCCAGAGGGAGCTGGGGAACCACCTGCTGCGACAGGTGCTGCTCCAGATTGCCTTCGTGCGAGACAGGGTGCCGCGAGCTGCGATCGAGCGCCACCTCGCCAGGGAGGACGCCACGGCCCACCCTGTGATGCGAGCGGCTGCGGCAGTGGGCCCGGGGGCCGCCCCCCAGACACAACACACACGCCCCCGCACCGCCGCCAGAGCCCCCCAGCAGCGCATCGTGGCGAAGGCACCGGCGAGGGCGCCGGGAAACGGCAGGGCCGGGGGCGGGCGCGCGTGACTGCCCACCTCCCGGCTCCAGGCCCGCCCCCCCCTCGCGCTTCTACAACACCCCGCCCCTCGCCGCCCATCCAACCCCCCCCACATCCACAACATCAACAACATCAACAGCATCAACAACAACGACAACAACAACAACAACACCTCAACAACATCTCCTCCACCCGACACATCCCTTCGACCCCACCCCGCTCAGCCAGGGCCCGCAACGCCCTTAGGCGCATCCGGCGCCGCCAGCGGGAGAACACCGCTCTTTGCGAGGGCGATGATGCGGCACGTGGCCGCTCGGGTCGGGGGTGTGGCGGTGCGCGTCACGGGAGAGGTGGAGGTCGGCCCCGGGGAGGCCGTGGAGCGCCTGCAGGCCGTGGTGGCGGGTATGTGGGCGCGAAGCACTTCGTCACAGAGGCAGCGGCTGTGGGCAAGGCTGGTGCGGTGGGCCAACGAGCACGGCCTAGAAGTCGACGCCGACACCGCCATGCTGTTCGTGCTGGCGACAGGGGTGTCGCCGCAGGGGATGCTGGCCTACGCAAAGGCGCTCTCCGGGACGATGCGCCACCTCGGCCTCGCCCAGCAGCCCCTCCTCAGCCTGGCAAGCGCGCTGCGTGCGGCCGGGGGGGCCATTCCGCAGCAGCAGGCGACGCCGATGCCGAAGGAGGTACTCGTGGCGTGGGCGCTGTGTCAACAGCCGCATCTCCGACTGGCGGCGCTGACGGCGTGGAAGACCGCGGCCCGGTGGGGGGAGGTGTGCACCCTCTCGTCGGAGCAGTTCATCGCGGTGCAGCCCACGGAGGTGATAATAGACTGGCACACCTCCCCGAAGGGCCGTCGGGCCAACCCGTTCACAGCCTCAAAGTGGACGGTGATATGCGGGGACCTGACCCCCTCCATCGCGGAGCTGGTGACGCGCCTGCGCCCCTTCGAGCGGCTGACGGCGGTTTCGACGGCAGATGTGACGGCGATGTGGCGGGCAACACCGGGGATGGAGGCCTACTCGGGCCACAGCGTGAAGCGCGGGGCGCTCACCTTCCTCTTCGGGCTCATCGCGTCGGGAGCGGATCTGTCGGAGATGCTGGTGGGCCGCCTCGCGAAGCATCACGGCGAGGGCGGCCTCTCCAGCACCACCATCCGCTACGGGGGATGCCCCACGGAGATGGCGAGGGCGCTGCGGACGCAGGAGGTGACACGGCATCTGTGATGGCCGACCCTGAGTCCTTTTGCCGCAAGCAGCGGGGGCTGCACTCGGTGACGCGGCGTGCGCACCAGTCGAGGCTGCCGGCGACGGAGGAGGAGCGCCGTGCGCCCCTGCATGTGTCTTCTGTGGCGGAGATGGACGTCGAGGCGCTGCGGGCGAGGATGACCGCCACTGTGAGGCGCAGGTTCGACGAGGTGTGGCGGCTGACGTTCCCCGATGCACCCCCGCCGGGCACTTCTACACCTTCTCCCTCTGAGGGGCGCTCCCGCCCCTCGCATCTACAACACAAGCATGCGGAGCTGCTGGTGGAGAACGGAGTGGCTGGGCCTGCGTCGGGTCCGGGCCCCTCCCTGTGCGTGCCCTTTACTGTGATGGAGGAGAAGCCGTCCGGGTTGCGGCAGAGGTTCATCCTCTGGACCAAGCAGGCAAACGACAACTTGGAGGAGTCCTACGCGGCACACGTCCCCCTGGGGCACATCTCGGGGTACCTCGACGCGGTGTTTGCGGAGTGTGGGTCGGCGCGGGATTTCAAGTGCGGGTTTTATCAGATCCCCATCCCTGCGCCTGCACGGAGGTTCTTTCGCTTCGCTGACGAGTCGGGGGACTGGTATGAGCTGCTGAGGTTGCCCATGGGCCACTGTTGTGCGCCCGAGCTGATGCACACTTTGGCTGCTGTTGTGGGTGGGCACCGGGACTACGTCCGCCAGGAGTTCTGCACTGCGCCTGAGGTGGGGGTCGACGTCTGGATCGACAACGTGCGTCTGACCGGCCCCCGCACCAGTGTCGAAGAGGCGACGCGGCAGATGGACAAGGTGGCTGCGGCGTGCGCTGCGACATGGAAGCCGTCTGACTCGGTGGACACGGCGACGGTCTACGAGTTTCTCGGGGTGGCATTCGACCACGCTGCCCAGACCGTGTCTCCGTCGGACAGGCTGATGGCGAAGCTGGACAGCGTGGACTGGCAGAGGGTGACGGCTGGTGAGCTAGAGTCGCTGGGTGGAAGGTTGCTCCACGCCAGCGCCATTTCGGGAGTGTCCCCGGGGAGGTTCTGGTTTGGGATCAAGTTCCTCCGCCGGGTGACTAATTTTTTGAACCGGGCGGTCCTTCGGCCGCCTGACCCTGTGCGGATCCCCCCATCGGTCTGCCGGGAGTTGCGGCAGTGGTGTGTGTGTGTGGGGGTTGCGCGTGTTCCCCCCCACAGGAGAGTTATTCAGTCCACACCCCCGTCTTTTACTTGCTTTGTTGACGCCTCCCTCAAGGGTTGGGGTGGCGTCTTAATAGATTCCTTTACACAAGAAATGCAGGTCATTGGTGACTCGTGGACCGCAGCCGAGTCCCAGCTGCACATTAACATTCTCGAGGCGATGGCCCTCAACAAAACAGTGCGAGCCCTTCCCCGGTCTGTGTGCGGGGGGGCTGTAGAGATCTGGGTCGACAATACGACCGTGGCAGCTGTTGTGCGCAAGCGGCTGTGTGCCGCCTGCCATCTTATTAACAAGTCCGTCCTGGAGGCGGTAGAATACCTCAGAGCCCTCCAGGTTTTGTCTTTTTCCGTTGGATACGTCCACACCTCTGCCAATCCGGCAGATCTCCCTTCCCGTATCCCCCCCTCTTGCATTTCTTCTCCCGAAACCCGGGACCAGGTTTCACTTGCGGTGCGGCGCTTCTTCACTCGCGGTGGGGCAGGCGGAGACCTCGCCTCAACAGCCTGAATTGGCGGTTGTCGCGGGATCTCTTAACCCCTTCGCGTTGCAAGTGAGGAAAAGCTGAACCGGAAGTCCCCCTTCCCCCTTCCCATCAACACCCCCACTACCCATTGCCTTTGCCTTTCTTGTCGTTGCGCACACACACCACCAGGAGAACTATAGCCGAGTCGACGTGTGTGTGCCCCCTGTCTGCGATAGCCCGGCCAAGGTATGATTCTCACAGTTTACTGAGGGAATATGACCCAAGGCCACTGGCAGCAGACACCCCCATCCCCCTCATCACCCCTGACACCCCTCAACCCCAATCCTGTTGCCTTTCCCCTCTCTCTCTCCCCCCATGTTGTGCCCATGCACCTTCCCGGGACACCTTGTATATAACTTTAACACCACACCACACAACACCCCCTTCATCAGGGTAATCTCCCCGCGGCCAACACTCTTCGTCTTGTCCGCTTTCTTTTATTGTCCCACCCTCCATCCCCCGGACCTCGCCTCAACAGCCTGAATTGGCGGTTGTCGCGGGATCTCTTAACCCCTTCGCGTTGCAAGTGAGGAAAAGCTGAACCGGAAGTCCCCCTTCCCCCTTCCCATCAACACCCCCACTACCCATTGCCTTTGCCTTTCTTGTCGTTGCGCACACACACCACCAGGAGAACTATAGCCGAGTCGACGTGTGTGTGCCCCCTGTCTGCGATAGCCCGGCCAAGGTATGATTCCACTTCATATGTCGGAGAGCCGTCCTGGTCAGGTGCACCCGCAGAGAGACGCGCTGCGTAACGCGCGAAATCCGTCGATCCGTCAGACGGTCTGCACGTGTATACAACACACGCATTCACCAGGGCAGCGGCCTGGTCCCCCAGCATCCGCACCGACATCTCCACAGGGGCCACAAACCCCTGCCCAGCGGTGGCTCTGGGGGAGACCGCCCGCGCCCGCTGAGTCCCCACCCACGACATGGTGAAGGGCTGCAGGGGGACGACGTCAGGGGAGGTTGTCATTGTGTAGCGGGCGACGGGCGGTTGGAAAGGGCAGTGGGGAAGAAGGCGTGGGAACAGAAGGTGAAAGTGTAACAATAAAAGAAAGCGGACAAGACGAAGAGTGTTGGCCGCGGGGAGATTACCCTGATGAAGGGGGTGTTGTGTGGTGTGGTGTTAAATATATGTACAAAGTGTCCCGGGAAGGTGCATGGGCACAACATGGGGGGAGAGAGAGAGGGGAAAGGCAACAGGATTGGGGTTGTGGGGTGTCAGGGGTGATGAGGGGGATGGGGGTGTCTGCTGCCAATGGCCTTGGGTCATATTCCCTCAGTAAACTGTGAAGGTCGGAGGACCACATCACCGCTGCGGCTTTGGCGGCGGCTAGCTCCTTCTTCCCCCTATGTGTGCAGCTGGACAGCGGATATCGTTGGGATGCGGATGCGTGGCGCGTGGCAGCGACCGCCCACAACGAGCTGGTGGCGGAGGCGGACTGGGTGGACCCTCACAAGCGCCCGGGCGAGCCCCTCCGCCAGCGCGACCTATCCCTGGCGATCATCAGCCGGCAGCACGAGACCCTACTGGCGGAGGCTGACGTGCTGAGTAAAGGGCGTCAGTTGTCCGCGTCCCTCCCAGGCGCAGGGGCGTGGGTGACGGTGACGCCAGAACAACAGTTTGCGATGGGAGGGAGGAGTACCAAGTGGCGGCTCGCCTGCGCCTGGGCCTCGTCGTCTTCGCCCCTGGGTCGCGGTGCCACGAGTGCGGGGACGCCATGGACGTCTTGGGCGCCCATGTGTTCAGCTGCCAGGCATCGGCGGACCGCATCAAGCGCCACGACGCGGTGAAGCTCGGGGTGCTGGGGCTGGCGCGGGACGCGGGACTCGGCCCCCAGCTGGAGCCCAACCACCTCCTCTTGGGCGGGGGCAAGCCGGCTGACGTGTTCCTCCCGTGCGGCATAGGTGAGTCGCGGGGCCGGGCGATCGACGTGACCGTGTGGTCGACGTGCGCGGAGTCTGCGAGGCAGGGTGCGGCGAGAGCGCGGGGGTACACCGCGTCGCGGGCTGAAGCATCCAAGCATCGCAAGCACGGGGCGCGGTGTCAGGAGGTTGAGATCGCCTTCTCCGCGTTCGCCCTGGAGCAGTCGGGCGGGATGGGTCCGGAGGCCGTGCGGCTCTTCAGGCACTTGGTCAGCTTCGCGGTGGACCACAAGCTGGGGGACAGGGCCGAGCTCACTCGTTCCTGGGCGGCGCGGATAGTGGTGCCGTTGATGCGGGCGGTGGGGCGGTCGTCGCTCCGCAGGGGGGCGCTGTGCACGGACCTGCGCTCTGGTCAGACTCGGGAGCGGGTCTTGCCGGATCCGCTGGTGGGCGTGGAGCCGGACTACTTCTTCGCGCCTGACACGGACCTGGCCCCCGCGCCACACTTCGACGGGCACATGGACGCGGAGGATTTCATGTGTGACCCGGATGACGCGGCGGGCCCCGAGGAGCCGACCCCTGAACCCGAACCTGCCCCTCCCCGCCGCCCACGCCCGCCGCCTCCCCCCGCGGAGGGGGACCTCCCGCAGCCGGCGGGTGGGGTGGCGGCTGACCCCCTGGCCCAATTGCTGGAGTGGCGCGGCCAGACGGACGGGAGGCTGAGCTTGTCGTCCCCGCAGCAGCAGGCGCGGCTGGGCCTGGTCGAGCCGGACGGGTGGTCGTTCCGGGTGGGGGACTGTGCTTTTGATGCGTTGGCCACGCTGGGTGCCCGATCGGTGAAGCAATCCAGCGGGTGGCTGCGCCAAGAGGCAGTCCGCAGGGCGATGCGCGACCCGGACCTCCGGATGCGGGTGGAGGAGGGTCCGAACCAGTGGGCCGAGCAGATGATGCGCGCAGGGAGCGACGACGTGCGCACCTGGGCGGACTTCATCGCCCTGGCGGCGGCTGCGCGCGTGACCAGATGCGTCGTCCTCGTGCTCATCGACAACCACCAGCCGATGCTTCTGTCCCCAGTAGGTGCGGGTGCAGTGGTGGACGCCCACTGTCTGCGGAGGACGGGGGGGCAACATGGGCACTACGTGCCCCTAGTTATGCCGGAGCCCATGCGTCAGCACCTGGCGGGTCTTCCCCCGAAGCCGATGGCAGCGGATGTCACGGGGTGCGATGGTGATAGTCCCATGCAGATGGTGCGTCAGGGGGGCTCGGCGGGCCAGGTGGAGGAGTGCGAGAAGTGCCGCCGCCCGTTCGACCGCTCCGCGAGGCATCACGCGTGTGGCAGATGCTGGCGCAAAGTGTGCGCGTCATGCGCAGTGCGGGGTGAGCGGTGCCCAGGCTACATTGACCGGGTGGCGGTGGATGTCGACGCTCCAGACCCTGCGGAGCAACCCGCGGTCACCCCGGATCTGCGGGAGGTCCTGGAGTCCGCCCGGGCGCGCCCCCGCCGGCGGAAGCCCATCCCGAGCCGCATGCACGACACGCCGATGGGGCCCAGGCAGCCGAGTGCCCCGCACGACTCGTCAGGGGCTGCGCACCATCCAACGCGGGTGAAGGGAGGAAGTGGCGGAGGAGCCGGTCGCTCCCGGCCAGGACGTGGAGATGCACCAGGGCGGAGGCTCCCAAACCTCAAACACAGCCCCCTCTGGTGCGCCCTCCGCGACCCACGGCCACAGCGTGCCCCCGGCGGAGAGTGCCTCCCGGGCTGCCCCAGCCCCCATGCAGGGGCAGGCCCAACATGCAGAGTGCCCGCCGTCGGGGTCGGGGGCCACAGAGAACCACCAGGGCGGAGGCTCCCAAACCTCAAACACAGCCCCCTCTGGTGTGCCCTCTGCGGCTCCGGTCACGGCGGCAGGCGCCCAGCCGTCTGGCCCCGCTCAGGCCGCGCGGCGCCGCCAGGGCGGAGGCTCCCACACCTTCAACACAGCCCCCTCTGGCACCTCTGGCGGAACAGCCCCCGGTGGGGCTGGCGGGATCCAGGGGGTTGCTGCGACGATGATGCGCAACGCCGCGCAGGCCCGCCGGGACGGGCAGCGCCGCAGCCGGACGGCCGCGTCCTCGAGACGCCTGGAGGAGCTGCGTCAGGGTGACGCGGCGGGCCCCATGGAGTTCGACGACGACCCGGCGAACGTGTGGGAGCCCGAGGACGACCTCCAGGCCATCGACGCCTACGGGGACGACGAGACGCCCGCGGCGAACATCCCCGCTCTGCAGGAGCTTGCGGCGTCCCGTGTCTGGGCCGAGGGGGTGGTAGCGCGGGCCCGCGGCATGGCCCCCTGCGTCTCGATGGGAGGAGCCATCCCCCGCACCGTCGAGGCGTGGAGGCACTGCTTCCACCCCAGCTATGGCCTTTGCCCCCTCTCGCCCAGGGTGGCAGGTGACGTAGCGGCGGAGTGGCTGCAGGCGCGCATCCTGCAAGGGGGCGCGCAGGCCGAGCCCGGGAACCAGACGAGGGAGCCGGGGGTCAGCCTGCGCGTCTACATGCGCAAGCTGCAGACGGAGGTGGAGCGGGGCGAGTAGGCGGAGCAGCGTCCCCACCCCCACCACCCCCCCCCCCCCCCCCCCGGGACCTTCCCCCCCCCCCCCCTTTCATAGATGTGTGCAGGTGGCCGTTGTGAATGGTTAGACAGGGGCTGGCCACCCCCTCCCCCGGGCTCTGCACAGCAGGTCTGGGTTAGAAACAACATAACCCCCCCCCCTTCCTCCCCTCCCTTCCTCCCCCCCCCTCCCCTCCCCTATTGATGTCCCCCCCCCCCTCCCCCAGCGCTTTGCCGCTCGTGTGAGTACCGCCCTGACTGGGAGAAAGGGTAGGGCTGGTTGGGTTGGCGGAGTTGGGCGGATGGGCGAAACGGAAAAATCGACGAGGTCGCAGCGTCAGGGCGTTCTGGGCTGGCTGGTGGTGGTTGGGACAAGACCGACGAGATTAGAAGCGGCACTGGTAGACGGGTTTTGAGGCCCCCCGCCCCCAGGTTCCCCCTGCCCACCTGGACGGACCCAAGTGCCTCACACCGGATCTCTCCCCACCCGGTGGTCCACCTGACGGATACGCGAAAAAAAAAAATATTTGCCACTGGTTGACACAAGGGCGAATTTCGAGAAAAATCCGAAAATCAGGAAAAATCAGGTTTTTTTCGGATTTCCGGGATGGTCACCATACACCCTCCGGAAAAAAATCCGAAATTTTTGGGTCGAAATTTTTTTTTCTGACCCGAAAATCTGTGTCTGCGGACTGCCACACTGTGAAAAATCGGAAAATTTCCGAAAAAAGTCGAAAATTTTGGCCTTTCCTGGCCTATGTGGTCCCAAAGGGCCCGGGTTGCCCGGATTTTCACCCAAAAACTCCAGGTCTCATATTTGCACTCCAGGTCCCATATTTGCACTGCGGGTCTCATATTTGCACTGGTGCAAATATGGGACCTGGAGTGCGTGCAAATAATGACTGGGGGGTGCAAGAAACCATCATCTGCACCCCGTTTCGGCCTCAATTGCACCCTCGAGCAGGAAAAAAAAGGCCTCGGGCCTCCGGCCCTCGGACCGTTTTTTTCCCTGCACTCGGGTGCAATTTCGGCCTCCGGCCGGGGTGCAGGAAATATACATAATTGCGCACCCGGACATTAATTGCACTGCACTCCAACACCGTTATAGTGCAATTAAGTGACCTGGAGTGCAATTAAGTGACCCGCAGTGCAATTAAGTGAGCTGGAGCAATGTGACAATGGCGACTGTCGCTCAGCGATTCAGCGACTGTCGCTTTTGGCCCAGCGATCGTCGCCAGAGCGTTTCTGGACCGAAATTTCGGATTTCATTTCCGGAAAATTTCCGGATCGTGGTGGGGTCACTTTGCTCTGGGAGATGAGTTTTTGGCCCTTCAAATTTTTTGACATTTCCCCGAAAAAAAAATTTGAAAAAATTTGGGACGAGATTAGAAGCGGCACTGGTAGACGGGTTTTGAGGCCCCCCGCCCCCAGGTTCCCCCTGCCCACCTGGACGGACCCAAGTGCCTCACACCGGATCTCTCCCCACCCGGTGGTCCACCTGACGGATACGCAAAAAAGTTAAAAAATTTTCCGAGTGGTGGACTTTTTTCTCACAAATTTTTTTTTTCGATTTCACTTTTCGGCCCTTATGAAACTTGGCCCGAAAACTCGATTGGCCAAAAACTCATCTCCCAGAGCAAAGTGACCCCACCACGGTCCGGAAAAATTCCGGAAATCAAAGTTGGAAAAATGGGTGAGCGACTCAGCGACAGTCGCTACACCCGTCGCAGTCGCAATCGCTGAATCGCTAGCGACTGTAGCGCTACTCGAGCGACGGTGTAGCAATTGTCACATTGGCTGGAGTGCAATTAAGTAGCCCACTTAATTGCACTCCAGCTCACTTAATTGCACTGCGGGGCAGTTATGAAATGCACAGTGCAATTAGGTAATTGGGCCTCCTGACCTGGCTGGGAGGCCCCCAGATTCGCCTTGAATCGGCTGGATTCGGCCCAGAATCCAGCAGCGGATGGCCTGTCGTGCTGTGCGATTAATGACCGGGATGTCGCAATTAACCCTCAACTGCACCCCGAGTCGGCCTCAATTGCACCTCGTGCAGGTAAAAAAAGGCCTCGGGCCTCCGGCCCTCGGACCGTTTTTTTACCTGCACTCCGGTGCAATTTCGGCCTCCGGTCGGGGTGCAGGTAATATACAAACTGACATTTCCCTACGTGTAACCGGGTGTAACCGCCTCAAAACGGCATGTAACCGCCTAAAAACGCTATGCCCAGTACAGCCAAAGGGCAAAAACACGAAAAAACGTGTTTAAACGCATTTGGCGAGGGTGCGACAGGGTGCGACAGGGTCTCAGACCCCCCCAGGACCCATATGGGACCGATTTTGGGGTCTAGTGGCCCTTCTGAGGACAATAGAATTTTTGTTGCATCGACCCCAGCCATAGCTCTCAGTAGAGGAGGCCCATCCAGGAAAAAGCTGTGACGAAAATTATTTTCGACGATTTTGGACAACTACTCGCCCGCAAACCCACCAGGTGACCCCAAAATGGACAAAAACCTCTGTCTACCACCGTCTACATCCCAGGAATGCTCGATTTTTGCCCAGAAAAACGCATTTTTTGATTTTTCAGCCAATTTTGGTGACATGGGCTGCAGGGAATCGGATTCCTGGAATCGAGAATCCGATTCCGGAATCGAAAAACCGAGTGGAATCCGATTCCACAAAAAAAGTCAAAAAATAGATTTCCCATTGGGTGACACTTGGTTTTTCACGGTTTTGTACGGGAAAAAGACAATGCGATTTTTCGTGATTTTTCACCTCGGATGAGCCTCGATTTCGCAAAGTCGTCGGATTACCGAGACTTCTTGCTGAGCAGTGAATGGGGTCTGGCGAAATGAGGGCAGGAACATGCTTAGATTGACGATTCAGTGCGAAATAATGGCCATCGTGGATTCCACGAGCCAAATTAGGTAGTCATTTTTCTGCTTGCGTTTTTTTAGTTGTATTTTTTTCGCGAATCTGGGCCATAAAATGGATTTTTGGTGGGCGACCGAAATCCACCCCATGGGCTGCAGGGAATCGGATTCCTGGAATCGAGAATCCGATTCCGGAATCGAAAAACCGAGTGGAATCCGATTCCACAAAAAAAGTCAAAAAATAGATTTCCCATTGGGTGACACTTGGTTTTTCACGGTTTTGTACGGGAAAAAGACAATGCGATTTTTCGTGATTTTTCACCTCGGATGAGCCTCGATTTCGCAAAGTCGTCGGATTACCGAGACTTCTTGCTGAGCAGTGAATGGGGTCTGGCGAAATGAGGGCAGGAACATGCTTAGATTGACGATTCAGTGCGAAATAATGGCCATCGTGGATTCCACGAGCCAAATTAGGTAGTCATTTTTCTGCTTGCGTTTTTTTAGTTGTATTTTTTTCGCGAATCTGGGCCATAAAATGGATTTTTGGTGGGCGACCGAAATCCACCCCATGGGCTGCAGGGAATCGGATTCCTGGAATCGAGAATCCGATTCCGGAATCGAAAAACCGAGTGGAATCCGATTCCACAAAAAAAGTCAAAAAATAGATTTCCCATTGGGTGACACTTGGTTTTTCACGGTTTTGTACGGGAAAAAGACAATGCGATTTTTCGTGATTTTTCACCTCGGATGAGCCTCGATTTCGCAAAGTCGTCGGATTACCGAGACTTCTTGCTGAGCAGTGAATGGGGTCTGGCGAAATGAGGGCAGGAACATGCTTAGATTGACGATTCAGTGCGAAATAATGGCCATCGTGGATTCCACGAGCCAAATTAGGTAGTCATTTTTCTGCTTGCGTTTTTTTAGTTGTATTTTTTTCGCGAATCTGGGCCATAAAATGGATTTTTGGTGGGCGACCGAAATCCACCCCATGGGCTGCAGGGAATCGGATTCCTGGAATCGAGAATCCGATTCCGGAATCGAAAAACCGAGTGGAATCCGATTCCACAAAAAAAGTCAAAAAATAGATTTCCCATTGGGTGACACTTGGTTTTTCACGGTTTTGTACGGGAAAAAGACAATGCGATTTTTCGTGATTTTTCACCTCGGATGAGCCTCGATTTCGCAAAGTCGTCGGATTACCGAGACTTCTTGCTGAGCAGTGAATGGGGTCTGGCGAAATGAGGGCAGGAACATGCTTAGATTGACGATTCAGTGCGAAATAATGGCCATCGTGGATTCCACGAGCCAAATTAGGTAGTCATTTTTCTGCTTGCGTTTTTTTAGTTGTATTTTTTTCGCGAATCTGGGCCATAAAATGGATTTTTGGTGGGCGACCGAAATCCACCCCATGGGCTGCAGGGAATCGGATTCCTGGAATCGAGAATCCGATTCCGGAATCGAAAAACCGAGTGGAATCCGATTCCACAAAAAAAGTCAAAAAATAGATTTCCCATTGGGTGACACTTGGTTTTTCACGGTTTTGTACGGGAAAAAGACAATGCGATTTTTCGTGATTTTTCACCTCGGATGAGCCTCGATTTCGCAAAGTCGTCGGATTACCGAGACTTCTTGCTGAGCAGTGAATGGGGTCTGGCGAAATGAGGGCAGGAACATGCTTAGATTGACGATTCAGTGCGAAATAATGGCCATCGTGGATTCCACGAGCCAAATTAGGTAGTCATTTTTCTGCTTGCGTTTTTTTAGTTGTATTTTTTTCGCGAATCTGGGCCATAAAATGGATTTTTGGTGGGCGACCGAAATCCACCCCATGGGCTGCAGGGAATCGGATTCCTGGAATCGAGAATCCGATTCCGGAATCGAAAAACCGAGTGGAATCCGATTCCACAAAAAAAGTCAAAAAATAGATTTCCCATTGGGTGACACTTGGTTTTTCACGGTTTTGTACGGGAAAAAGACAATGCGATTTTTCGTGATTTTTCACCTCGGATGAGCCTCGATTTCGCAAAGTCGTCGGATTACCGAGACTTCTTGCTGAGCAGTGAATGGGGTCTGGCGAAATGAGGGCAGGAACATGCTTAGATTGACGATTCAGTGCGAAATAATGGCCATCGTGGATTCCACGAGCCAAATTAGGTAGTCATTTTTCTGCTTGCGTTTTTTTAGTTGTATTTTTTTCGCGAATCTGGGCCATAAAATGGATTTTTGGTGGGCGACCGAAATCCACCCCATGGGCTGCAGGGAATCGGATTCCTGGAATCGAGAATCCGATTCCGGAATCGAAAAACCGAGTGGAATCCGATTCCACAAAAAAAGTCAAAAAATAGATTTCCCATTGGGTGACACTTGGTTTTTCACGGTTTTGTACGGGAAAAAGACAATGCGATTTTTCGTGATTTTTCACCTCGGATGAGCCTCGATTTCGCAAAGTCGTCGGATTACCGAGACTTCTTGCTGAGCAGTGAATGGGGTCTGGCGAAATGAGGGCAGGAACATGCTTAGATTGACGATTCAGTGCGAAATAATGGCCATCGTGGATTCCACGAGCCAAATTAGGTAGTCATTTTTCTGCTTGCGTTTTTTTAGTTGTATTTTTTTCGCGAATCTGGGCCATAAAATGGATTTTTGGTGGGCGACCGAAATCCACCCCATGGGCTGCAGGGAATCGGATTCCTGGAATCGAGAATCCGATTCCGGAATCGAAAAACCGAGTGGAATCCGATTCCACAAAAAAAGTCAAAAAATAGATTTCCCATTGGGTGACACTTGGTTTTTCACGGTTTTGTACGGGAAAAAGACAATGCGATTTTTCGTGATTTTTCACCTCGGATGAGCCTCGATTTCGCAAAGTCGTCGGATTACCGAGACTTCTTGCTGAGCAGTGAATGGGGTCTGGCGAAATGAGGGCAGGAACATGCTTAGATTGACGATTCAGTGCGAAATAATGGCCATCGTGGATTCCACGAGCCAAATTAGGTAGTCATTTTTCTGCTTGCGTTTTTTTAGTTGTATTTTTTTCGCGAATCTGGGCCATAAAATGGATTTTTGGTGGGCGACCGAAATCCACCCCATGGGCTGCAGGGAATCGGATTCCTGGAATCGAGAATCCGATTCCGGAATCGAAAAACCGAGTGGAATCCGATTCCACAAAAAAAGTCAAAAAATAGATTTCCCATTGGGTGACACTTGGTTTTTCACGGTTTTGTACGGGAAAAAGACAATGCGATTTTTCGTGATTTTTCACCTCGGATGAGCCTCGATTTCGCAAAGTCGTCGGATTACCGAGACTTCTTGCTGAGCAGTGAATGGGGTCTGGCGAAATGAGGGCAGGAACATGCTTAGATTGACGATTCAGTGCGAAATAATGGCCATCGTGGATTCCACGAGCCAAATTAGGTAGTCATTTTTCTGCTTGCGTTTTTTTAGTTGTATTTTTTTCGCGAATCTGGGCCATAAAATGGATTTTTGGTGGGCGACCGAAATCCACCCCATGGGCTGCAGGGAATCGGATTCCTGGAATCGAGAATCCGATTCCGGAATCGAAAAACCGAGTGGAATCCGATTCCACAAAAAAAGTCAAAAAATAGATTTCCCATTGGGTGACACTTGGTTTTTCACGGTTTTGTACGGGAAAAAGACAATGCGATTTTTCGTGATTTTTCACCTCGGATGAGCCTCGATTTCGCAAAGTCGTCGGATTACCGAGACTTCTTGCTGAGCAGTGAATGGGGTCTGGCGAAATGAGGGCAGGAACATGCTTAGATTGACGATTCAGTGCGAAATAATGGCCATCGTGGATTCCACGAGCCAAATTAGGTAGTCATTTTTCTGCTTGCGTTTTTTTAGTTGTATTTTTTTCGCGAATCTGGGCCATAAAATGGATTTTTGGTGGGCGACCGAAATCCACCCCATGGGCTGCAGGGAATCGGATTCCTGGAATCGAGAATCCGATTCCGGAATCGAAAAACCGAGTGGAATCCGATTCCACAAAAAAAGTCAAAAAATAGATTTCCCATTGGGTGACACTTGGTTTTTCACGGTTTTGTACGGGAAAAAGACAATGCGATTTTTCGTGATTTTTCACCTCGGATGAGCCTCGATTTCGCAAAGTCGTCGGATTACCGAGACTTCTTGCTGAGCAGTGAATGGGGTCTGGCGAAATGAGGGCAGGAACATGCTTAGATTGACGATTCAGTGCGAAATAATGGCCATCGTGGATTCCACGAGCCAAATTAGGTAGTCATTTTTCTGCTTGCGTTTTTTTAGTTGTATTTTTTTCGCGAATCTGGGCCATAAAATGGATTTTTGGTGGGCGACCGAAATCCACCCCATGGGCTGCAGGGAATCGGATTCCTGGAATCGAGAATCCGATTCCGGAATCGAAAAACCGAGTGGAATCCGATTCCACAAAAAAAGTCAAAAAATAGATTTCCCATTGGGTGACACTTGGTTTTTCACGGTTTTGTACGGGAAAAAGACAATGCGATTTTTCGTGATTTTTCACCTCGGATGAGCCTCGATTTCGCAAAGTCGTCGGATTACCGAGACTTCTTGCTGAGCAGTGAATGGGGTCTGGCGAAATGAGGGCAGGAACATGCTTAGATTGACGATTCAGTGCGAAATAATGGCCATCGTGGATTCCACGAGCCAAATTAGGTAGTCATTTTTCTGCTTGCGTTTTTTTAGTTGTATTTTTTTCGCGAATCTGGGCCATAAAATGGATTTTTGGTGGGCGACCGAAATCCACCCCATGGGCTGCAGGGAATCGGATTCCTGGAATCGAGAATCCGATTCCGGAATCGAAAAACCGAGTGGAATCCGATTCCACAAAAAAAGTCAAAAAATAGATTTCCCATTGGGTGACACTTGGTTTTTCACGGTTTTGTACGGGAAAAAGACAATGCGATTTTTCGTGATTTTTCACCTCGGATGAGCCTCGATTTCGCAAAGTCGTCGGATTACCGAGACTTCTTGCTGAGCAGTGAATGGGGTCTGGCGAAATGAGGGCAGGAACATGCTTAGATTGACGATTCAGTGCGAAATAATGGCCATCGTGGATTCCACGAGCCAAATTAGGTAGTCATTTTTCTGCTTGCGTTTTTTTAGTTGTATTTTTTTCGCGAATCTGGGCCATAAAATGGATTTTTGGTGGGCGACCGAAATCCACCCCATGGGCTGCAGGGAATCGGATTCCTGGAATCGAGAATCCGATTCCGGAATCGAAAAACCGAGTGGAATCCGATTCCACAAAAAAAGTCAAAAAATAGATTTCCCATTGGGTGACACTTGGTTTTTCACGGTTTTGTACGGGAAAAAGACAATGCGATTTTTCGTGATTTTTCACCTCGGATGAGCCTCGATTTCGCAAAGTCGTCGGATTACCGAGACTTCTTGCTGAGCAGTGAATGGGGTCTGGCGAAATGAGGGCAGGAACATGCTTAGATTGACGATTCAGTGCGAAATAATGGCCATCGTGGATTCCACGAGCCAAATTAGGTAGTCATTTTTCTGCTTGCGTTTTTTTAGTTGTATTTTTTTCGCGAATCTGGGCCATAAAATGGATTTTTGGTGGGCGACCGAAATCCACCCCATGGGCTGCAGGGAATCGGATTCCTGGAATCGAGAATCCGATTCCGGAATCGAAAAACCGAGTGGAATCCGATTCCACAAAAAAAGTCAAAAAATAGATTTCCCATTGGGTGACACTTGGTTTTTCACGGTTTTGTACGGGAAAAAGACAATGCGATTTTTCGTGATTTTTCACCTCGGATGAGCCTCGATTTCGCAAAGTCGTCGGATTACCGAGACTTCTTGCTGAGCAGTGAATGGGGTCTGGCGAAATGAGGGCAGGAACATGCTTAGATTGACGATTCAGTGCGAAATAATGGCCATCGTGGATTCCACGAGCCAAATTAGGTAGTCATTTTTCTGCTTGCGTTTTTTTAGTTGTATTTTTTTCGCGAATCTGGGCCATAAAATGGATTTTTGGTGGGCGACCGAAATCCACCCCATGGGCTGCAGGGAATCGGATTCCTGGAATCGAGAATCCGATTCCGGAATCGAAAAACCGAGTGGAATCCGATTCCACAAAAAAAGTCAAAAAATAGATTTCCCATTGGGTGACACTTGGTTTTTCACGGTTTTGTACGGGAAAAAGACAATGCGATTTTTCGTGATTTTTCACCTCGGATGAGCCTCGATTTCGCAAAGTCGTCGGATTACCGAGACTTCTTGCTGAGCAGTGAATGGGGTCTGGCGAAATGAGGGCAGGAACATGCTTAGATTGACGATTCAGTGCGAAATAATGGCCATCGTGGATTCCACGAGCCAAATTAGGTAGTCATTTTTCTGCTTGCGTTTTTTTAGTTGTATTTTTTTCGCGAATCTGGGCCATAAAATGGATTTTTGGTGGGCGACCGAAATCCACCCCATGGGCTGCAGGGAATCGGATTCCTGGAATCGAGAATCCGATTCCGGAATCGAAAAACCGAGTGGA
This sequence comes from Rhynchopus euleeides, assembly GCA_963210315.1. Lineage (NCBI taxonomy): Eukaryota > Euglenozoa > Diplonemea > Diplonemida > Diplonemidae > Rhynchopus > Rhynchopus euleeides. Next base: position 934,217 of record OY723280.1, read on the forward strand.
ATCCGATTCCACAAAAAAAGTCAAAAAATAGATTTCCCATTGGGTGACACTTGGTTTTTCACGGTTTTGTACGGGAAAAAGACAATGCGATTTTTCGTGATTTTTCACCTCGGATGAGCCTCGATTTCGCAAAGTCGTCGGATTACCGAGACTTCTTGCTGAGCAGTGAATGGGGTCTGGCGAAATGAGGGCAGGAACATGCTTAGATTGACGATTCAGTGCGAAATAATGGCCATCGTGGATTCCACGAGCCAAATTAGGTAGTCATTTTTCTGCTTGCGTTTTTTTAGTTGTATTTTTTTCGCGAATCTGGGCCATAAAATGGATTTTTGGTGGGCGACCGAAATCCACCCCATGGGCTGCAGGGAATCGGATTCCTGGAATCGAGAATCCGATTCCGGAATCGAAAAACCGAGTGGAATCCGATTCCACAAAAAAAGTCAAAAAATAGATTTCCCATTGGGTGACACTTGGTTTTTCACGGTTTTGTACGGGAAAAAGACAATGCGATTTTTCGTGATTTTTCACCTCGGATGAGCCTCGATTTCGCAAAGTCGTCGGATTACCGAGACTTCTTGCTGAGCAGTGAATGGGGTCTGGCGAAATGAGGGCAGGAACATGCTTAGATTGACGATTCAGTGCGAAATAATGGCCATCGTGGATTCCACGAGCCAAATTAGGTAGTCATTTTTCTGCTTGCGTTTTTTTAGTTGTATTTTTTTCGCGAATCTGGGCCATAAAATGGATTTTTGGTGGGCGACCGAAATCCACCCCATGGGCTGCAGGGAATCGGATTCCTGGAATCGAGAATCCGATTCCGGAATCGAAAAACCGAGTGGAATCCGATTCCACAAAAAAAGTCAAAAAATAGATTTCCCATTGGGTGACACTTGGTTTTTCACGGTTTTGTACGGGAAAAAGACAATGCGATTTTTCGTGATTTTTCACCTCGGATGAGCCTCGATTTCGCAAAGTCGTCGGATTACCGAGACTTCTTGCTGAGCAGTGAATGGGGTCTGGCGAAATGAGGGCAGGAACATGCTTAGATTGACGATTCAGTGCGAAATAATGGCCATCGTGGATTCCACGAGCCAAATTAGGTAGTCATTTTTCTGCTTGCGTTTTTTTAGTTGTATTTTTTTCGCGAATCTGGGCCATAAAATGGATTTTTGGTGGGCGACCGAAATCCACCCCATGGGCTGCAGGGAATCGGATTCCTGGAATCGAGAATCCGATTCCGGAATCGAAAAACCGAGTGGAATCCGATTCCACAAAAAAAGTCAAAAAATAGATTTCCCATTGGGTGACACTTGGTTTTTCACGGTTTTGTACGGGAAAAAGACAATGCGATTTTTCGTGATTTTTCACCTCGGATGAGCCTCGATTTCGCAAAGTCGTCGGATTACCGAGACTTCTTGCTGAGCAGTGAATGGGGTCTGGCGAAATGAGGGCAGGAACATGCTTAGATTGACGATTCAGTGCGAAATAATGGCCATCGTGGATTCCACGAGCCAAATTAGGTAGTCATTTTTCTGCTTGCGTTTTTTTAGTTGTATTTTTTTCGCGAATCTGGGCCATAAAATGGATTTTTGGTGGGCGACCGAAATCCACCCCATGGGCTGCAGGGAATCGGATTCCTGGAATCGAGAATCCGATTCCGGAATCGAAAAACCGAGTGGAATCCGATTCCACAAAAAAAGTCAAAAAATAGATTTCCCATTGGGTGACACTTGGTTTTTCACGGTTTTGTACGGGAAAAAGACAATGCGATTTTTCGTGATTTTTCACCTCGGATGAGCCTCGATTTCGCAAAGTCGTCGGATTACCGAGACTTCTTGCTGAGCAGTGAATGGGGTCTGGCGAAATGAGGGCAGGAACATGCTTAGATTGACGATTCAGTGCGAAATAATGGCCATCGTGGATTCCACGAGCCAAATTAGGTAGTCATTTTTCTGCTTGCGTTTTTTTAGTTGTATTTTTTTCGCGAATCTGGGCCATAAAATGGATTTTTGGTGGGCGACCGAAATCCACCCCATGGGCTGCAGGGAATCGGATTCCTGGAATCGAGAATCCGATTCCGGAATCGAAAAACCGAGTGGAATCCGATTCCACAAAAAAAGTCAAAAAATAGATTTCCCATTGGGTGACACTTGGTTTTTCACGGTTTTGTACGGGAAAAAGACAATGCGATTTTTCGTGATTTTTCACCTCGGATGAGCCTCGATTTCGCAAAGTCGTCGGATTACCGAGACTTCTTGCTGAGCAGTGAATGGGGTCTGGCGAAATGAGGGCAGGAACATGCTTAGATTGACGATTCAGTGCGAAATAATGGCCATCGTGGATTCCACGAGCCAAATTAGGTAGTCATTTTTCTGCTTGCGTTTTTTTAGTTGTATTTTTTTCGCGAATCTGGGCCATAAAATGGATTTTTGGTGGGCGACCGAAATCCACCCCATGGGCTGCAGGGAATCGGATTCCTGGAATCGAGAATCCGATTCCGGAATCGAAAAACCGAGTGGAATCCGATTCCACAAAAAAAGTCAAAAAATAGATTTCCCATTGGGTGACACTTGGTTTTTCACGGTTTTGTACGGGAAAAAGACAATGCGATTTTTCGTGATTTTTCACCTCGGATGAGCCTCGATTTCGCAAAGTCGTCGGATTACCGAGACTTCTTGCTGAGCAGTGAATGGGGTCTGGCGAAATGAGGGCAGGAACATGCTTAGATTGACGATTCAGTGCGAAATAATGGCCATCGTGGATTCCACGAGCCAAATTAGGTAGTCATTTTTCTGCTTGCGTTTTTTTAGTTGTATTTTTTTCGCGAATCTGGGCCATAAAATGGATTTTTGGTGGGCGACCGAAATCCACCCCATGGGCTGCAGGGAATCGGATTCCTGGAATCGAGAATCCGATTCCGGAATCGAAAAACCGAGTGGAATCCGATTCCACAAAAAAAGTCAAAAAATAGATTTCCCATTGGGTGACACTTGGTTTTTCACGGTTTTGTACGGGAAAAAGACAATGCGATTTTTCGTGATTTTTCACCTCGGATGAGCCTCGATTTCGCAAAGTCGTCGGATTACCGAGACTTCTTGCTGAGCAGTGAATGGGGTCTGGCGAAATGAGGGCAGGAACATGCTTAGATTGACGATTCAGTGCGAAATAATGGCCATCGTGGATTCCACGAGCCAAATTAGGTAGTCATTTTTCTGCTTGCGTTTTTTTAGTTGTATTTTTTTCGCGAATCTGGGCCATAAAATGGATTTTTGGTGGGCGACCGAAATCCACCCCATGGGCTGCAGGGAATCGGATTCCTGGAATCGAGAATCCGATTCCGGAATCGAAAAACCGAGTGGAATCCGATTCCACAAAAAAAGTCAAAAAATAGATTTCCCATTGGGTGACACTTGGTTTTTCACGGTTTTGTACGGGAAAAAGACAATGCGATTTTTCGTGATTTTTCACCTCGGATGAGCCTCGATTTCGCAAAGTCGTCGGATTACCGAGACTTCTTGCTGAGCAGTGAATGGGGTCTGGCGAAATGAGGGCAGGAACATGCTTAGATTGACGATTCAGTGCGAAATAATGGCCATCGTGGATTCCACGAGCCAAATTAGGTAGTCATTTTTCTGCTTGCGTTTTTTTAGTTGTATTTTTTTCGCGAATCTGGGCCATAAAATGGATTTTTGGTGGGCGACCGAAATCCACCCCATGGGCTGCAGGGAATCGGATTCCTGGAATCGAGAATCCGATTCCGGAATCGAAAAACCGAGTGGAATCCGATTCCACAAAAAAAGTCAAAAAATAGATTTCCCATTGGGTGACACTTGGTTTTTCACGGTTTTGTACGGGAAAAAGACAATGCGATTTTTCGTGATTTTTCACCTCGGATGAGCCTCGATTTCGCAAAGTCGTCGGATTACCGAGACTTCGCGAAGAGAGGCGAAGCCGAGTAGGCGCTGCCCCGGCGCCGGGGGTTTGGGGGGCTCTGCCCCCCAACCCCGCCGGAGGCGAAATTTTTTTTGGGCCTTTTTTGTTAAGGTGTACCGAAAATCGACTTTTTTCGGGAGAACATCCTCGGCCGCGCACTTTACGTGCGATGTCGTCGCAGCCGAAGCGGAAGCGGGAGTCGGCATCGCCGCAGCGTGGTCAGGAGATGGATGAGGACGACGGGGCCACGACGGTGGGGGAGTGGGAGGAGCAGTTCTGCCCCGACGTGCACCGACCGCAGGAGGAGCAGGAGGCGGCGCTCCGGGCCATTCAGGCTTGGTGGGCCGAGTTGGGGGATGACAAGGCCTCACAGGCGGAGGCGTACAACGTGGTCTGTTGTCGTCTGAGGGCGCGGGCAGGCAAGCGGGCGCGGGCGAGCCGGCCAGGGGCGCGGGGGTCTTCGCAGCGGAGTTCCCAGGGGTCCCAGAGCCAGGGGAGTAGGGCCGCCAGGGGAGCGAGATAGCCGTAGGTCGGCTCCCCCCCTACCCCCCTCTTTCCTTTCGCCCCTCCCCCCCCCCCCTCCCGTTCCCCACCCCCGTGCCCCCTTCCCCTTTCTTCCGGTGAATGCGCCAGCGGAGTCGGTCCACGCCCTCGCTGTCAGTCGCTTTCGCCTCTCCCCCCCTGCCCCCCCCCCCCTTTACCTCGCCCCCTTTTCCCCTCACCAGCGGGCTGCCCCTTGTGAATGGTAGACTTACCTACAGCCCCTTGTTCATGCCGCCAGCACGGAGCCCCACGCAGCTCAACCCCGGCCAGTGCGCGGTTTGTTTGCCCTAGAGCTTTGTTGTTCGTGTAGTTCATGTTACAGTGCTAAGAGCCCGTAGAAGCAAAAGTAGAACCTGCTGCGCTAGCCCCACCAAGCAGCCACAGTACGACAGGACGCGCGCAGGCACCGGGCCCCCTCTCCTAAAAAAAAAACTTTACGTGCGCGTGCCGGGGAGGGGGGGGGGGGAAGCCCGCCGCAGGCGCCGGAAATTTTTGGGGTCTAAAAAAGAAGGTGTACCGAACAGGGCTGTTCCTAACTGGGGGGCTTGTTCCCCACTTTCAGGATTCTGAACTTTTTTTCTAAGAATTTTTGTAAGGGGGGAAAAAGTTTTTTTCTAAGAATTTTGTTAGGGGATTTTTTTTCTAAGGTTGTTTCGCAGAGGAAAAAACGTTTTCTAAGTTTTCCCCAGTCGACAGGGCGCGCACAAGGATGGAAGGGAAGTCTGTCCCCCGTACCGTTCGCCTTGCTGGCCAACTGGAGAGCCAGACGTTCACTACCGTGGCCTCCGGCGGCTGGGGGGCACCGCCCCCCAGACCCCCCTGTGGCATACGTCTCGTACTCAAGTCCTTCGAATCCCATCAGGTCGGGGTCCAACCACTCCAGTCGCCTCTGAGGACGCAGCCAACTCGCACAGAATCTGTACGCCCACACGAACAGATGTTCGCTACCGTGGCCTCCGGCGGCTGGGGGGCTCCGCCCCCCAGACCCCCCATGCAGCGTGTGCCCGTCCATCTATCTCACTTCCCCGGGTCCAGTGCAGCATAGGAGGTCAGCACCACATCCATGAAGCGCTTCTTCGAAGCCTGACTGACATCGGACAGGAGGTCGGGCTTCCCCACCTGGGAGGTACACTTGCCGCGTTCGCGACATGCGTGACACGCAACACGCTACCTGAAACGTGAGTGTGCCTTGCTAACACGAGCATTTCAACGGTCTGCCGACGACCGTTCCCCAAACCAGTAAACCAGCAGTTTTGGAAAATCGGAGAGATCACCCTACTGTGCTGAGTATGGTGCGCACCACTGCAAAAATCCCCGGGAGCTTTTGGGCTTTCAGACCTGAAGGGGCCAGCAGGTGGGTGGCGTCGGGGAGTGGCAGCTTTGTAACTGTCCTCCAGCTGCTGGCATGTCCAGCCCTGCGAGAGTGCCAAGGTGTATTGAGTCCCTGCGGAGCACAACCCCCGATGAGAATGAGTGCCAGATGATCCTCATTCATTTTCAGCTGTAACGCGCATGAGGGGCACTCTCTGCCGCAAGCATCTCTGGGCATCACCCGAGAGCTGTCACATGATGACGCGGAGAGAAATCAGAGAAAAAGTCCCGCCTGACGGGCACGCGCCTGGAAACTGTGGGGGGGCGAGCAAAAAATCCCTTGTAAAAATTCTTAGAAAAAACCTGGTTCCCCGACCCAAAAAACCTGGAAAAAGGGCTCGTTCCCCGCCCAGGCCTGGTACCGAAAATCGACTTTTTTCGGGAGAACACGTCCTGGGCCGCGCACTTTCCGTGCGCGTGCGGGGGGGGGGGGGGCAGAGAGCCCGCCGCAGGCGCCGGAAATTTTTGGGTCGACAAAAGAAGGTGTACCGAAAATCAACTTTTTCGACCAAGTCTTGCCAATTTTCGGCACTTTTGGAGCGCCATTCTCAGAAGAAATCCTCGGCAGGGGTGGGGGGGTGGGGGTCAACAGCCCGCCGCAGGCGCCGGAAATTTTCAGGCGTGGTTTCGTATGTTGTGTTGCCGTTGTGTTGGCCGGAAGTATTCAGGGACACTTCAGGGACGGAGAGCCAGCCCCCTGGCCCAACCAAAAACCGGATTTTTCGGCCAAAAATTCGAAATTTTCGCATGGTGTGCGAATGTGTTGAGAGTAACGGAAAATGCCCAAATTTTCATGTATCGAAAGAGTTGGTGAGCAATTCGTCCTTCTGTTCAATTCGACCCAAAACTGCCACCAGCCATTTTCTAAGGGCTTCTGGGTGGGTTCTGACCAGAAAAATGGCTGAAAAATGGACGGAAACCCCCAAAAACCACCCAGAAATGGCCAGAAATCGGTTTTTGGGCCCATTTTTCACCCAGAAACACGTTTTTGGGCCTCTGTGAAAATTTCGATTTTTTGACATTTTTCGCGATTTTCTACAACTACTCGCCCACACAAAAACCGTTTTTTAGCAGGGAAATGCAACAAATCAACGAATTAAGCCGTTTTAACCCCTTTCGTGCACTTTTTGGTCCCAGAAGGGAGTATATGGGGTGTTGGGGTCCCCCTACGACTTGTCCATTTTTCGACATTTTTGGGTCAGATTCCGGAATCCGATTCTCGATTCCGGAATCGGTGGAATCCGATTCTGGATTCTGGAATCGGATTCCACCGATTCCACGATTCCGGAATCGGTGATTTCGATTCCGGAATCGGATTCCACAATTTTGGAATCGGCGTTTTCGATTCCGGAATCCGATTCCACTCTTTTTCTGGAATCGTGGAATCCGGATTCTGATTCGGAATCCGGATTCCACGATTCCCGGAATCGAAGATTTTTATTTGGAATCCGATTCAATGCAGCCCATGTTGGTGAGAATATGGTCATTTCCCGTAATTTCCACTCGGTACCCCCTCCAGACCCCTTGGAGAGGGCCCAAAAACCAGAAAAACCAGTTTTTGGCCCATCTATTAGGGGAGGCGGACAAACAGAGAATCCCGTATAAAAGCGTGTCTCCGAAATAGGGTGGTCCCATTTGGTGCCAAAAAAGCGGTTTTCCGCCACCTGCGGGCCGAATAGAATACAAAAATCAGATTTTTGGGCGAAAAGTGGGTCAACTCCGGGGACAGGTCATCGGCCACACCTTGACACAATGCAAAAAACGGCAGACCTGACTCCAGTCATCTGTGGAAACAGTCTGACAGTGGTGACAAGGCTGTCTGATTGCCTCTTCGGAGGAGAGGGAATCGGGCGGTGCAGAAGTCAGTAACCAATTGTAACCAATTGTTCCCGGCATGGAACCAATTGTAACCGATTGTTCTCGGCATGTAACCAATTTTCCCTACCGCGGGGACACTTTTCCACCCTCCCTCCAGCTCACTTTCCCACCCCGCGTCTTGAACAGGAACTCTGGACTTTCCCACCCTCCAGCTCACTTTCCCACCCTCCGGCTCACTTTCCCACCCTCCAGCTCTACTTTCCCGCCCTCCAGCTCCACTTTCCCACCCTCCAGCTCTACTTTCCCACCCTCCAGGGTCACTTTCCCACCCTCCAGCTGACACGCTGAAAATGGGCCGAAAATGGCCAATTTTGGCAAAGGCCTAAGGACCCCTATATAGAGGGGGGACACTTGCCCTTGGGCGGTGATGCAAAAATTCTGCGATTTTCGTATTGTCCCATTTCGACCCACCAACCCCAAAAGTGGTCCCAAAATGGTGCACCTGACCTGTCCAGACCTGTCCCACACCAGGGGAATGCGTTCCACACCTATGTTACCGGTTTGCGGTCATTTTTGGCCCATTTCCCCCTGAAACCCTTGTAGAATGGGCCAGAAATGCAGTACAAACCGGTAACACCCATAAACTAACCTGTAACAGCCCCCGAGCACCCCCAAAAATCACTTTTTTGGGGTACATGGGCCATCCGCAATCATTTACTGCCATAGATATGCCGTTTTTCGGGTCTTCCACACCTCTCCACACCTATTTTTCACCTAAAATAGGCCGAAACTGGGTGAAATAGGTGTGGAGAGGTGTGGAAAGGTGTGGAAGAGGTGTGGAAGTGGCCAGAAAGGTGTGGAAATGGTGTGGAAGTGCCCACAGAGGTGTGGAAGAGGTGTGGAAGTACTCAGAATGGCACGGAAATGGTGTGGAAATGCCCAGAATGGTGTGGAAATGCAAGTGGGTTGTCGATTGCAGGGGGATCCGCTGGCGCCGCAAAGTCGCTCGCCGGAGAGCGGGGCTGCCGCGAAGCGGCGCCCCGCGACCGGCAGAGCGACTTTGCGGTGATAGCGGATCCCTCTGCAAGTCGGCAAATAGGGGGCAATCTCCAGTAGAGGGGGGACACTTGCCCTTGGGCGGTGATGCGAAAATTCTGCGATTTTCGTATTGTCCCATTTCGACCCACCAACCCCAAAAGTGGTCCCAAAATGGTGCACCTGACCTGTCCAGACCTGTCCCACACCAGGGGAATGCGTTCCACACCTATGTTACCGGTTTGCGGTCATTTTTGGCCCATTTCCCCCTGAAACCCTTGTAGAATGGGCCAGAAATGCAGTACAAACTGACTGTGAGTGTGCCGGATCAGAGGCATCGAGCGACGAGGACGAGGATGCTCAATTATGCGAAGACGGAGATGCTGCGGCGGTGTGGGGGGGTGCTATCCGTCAGTTTGTCGATGCAGTCCGCAGTGGGAGCTATTCTGCTTGTGGTGTGGACAGCGGATCTCAGACTTGCACACAGTGGATGGGGGAAAGCTCCACCTGGGGTCACAAGGCCCAGGCACCCCCCGTCGGTGAGCTGCTGAGTGACCCAGTCTGCGTCAGAACGGAGTGCAGGGACCACCACCCCTCCTCATGTCCAAAATCTGACAACTACTTTGAATTAAAGCTTCATTTTCATCTCTGCAGTTTTTGCTGAGGTGTCCCCCCCCTACCCTATACACCCACCATATACCCTTCTGAAACCAAAAAGTGCACGAAAGGGGTTAAAACGGCTCAATTCGTTGATTTGTTGCAATTCCCTGCTTTTTTCAGCTAAAAATCGATTTTTGGCTGGGCGAGTAGTTGGTCAAAATCGCGAAAAATGTCAAAAATCCGGATTTTTCACAGAAGCCCAAAAACGTGTTTCTGGGTGAAAAATGGGCCCAAAAACCGGTTTTTGGCCATTTCTGGGTGGTTTTTGGGGGTTTCCCGCCATATTTTCTGCCCGAAACCCGCGAAAATTTTCATGAAAATCCGCATTCTATTTTTTCGGCAGAATAACCCAAAAAATCGGCGGAGAGTGCCTCCCGGGCTGCCCCAGCCCCCATGCAGGGGCAGGCCCAACATGCAGAGTGCCCGCCGTCGGGGTCGGGGGCCACAGAGAACCACCAGGGCGGAGGCTCCCAAACCTCAAACACAGCCCCCTCTGGTGTGCCCTCTGCGGCTCCGGTCACGGCGGCAGGCGCCCAGCCGTCTGGCCCCGCTCAGGCCGCGCGGCGCCGCCAGGGCGGAGGCTCCCACACCTTCAACACAGCCCCCTCTGGCACCTCTGGCGGAACAGCCCCCGGTGGGGCTGGCGGGATCCAGGGGGTTGCTGCGACGATGATGCGCAACGCCGCGCAGGCCCGCCGGGACGGGCAGCGCCGCAGCCGGACGGCCGCGTCCTCGAGACGCCTGGAGGAGCTGCGTCAGGGTGACGCGGCGGGCCCCATGGAGTTCGACGACGACCCGGCGAACGTGTGGGAGCCCGAGGACGACCTCCAGGCCATCGACGCCTACGGGGACGACGAGACGCCCGCGGCGAACATCCCCGCTCTGCAGGAGCTTGCGGCGTCCCGTGTCTGGGCCGAGGGGGTGGTAGCGCGGGCCCGCGGCATGGCCCCCTGCGTCTCGATGGGAGGAGCCATCCCCCGCACCGTCGAGGCGTGGAGGCACTGCTTCCACCCCAGCTATGGCCTTTGCCCCCTCTCGCCCAGGGTGGCAGGTGACGTAGCGGCGGAGTGGCTGCAGGCGCGCATCCTGCAAGGGGGCGCGCAGGCCGAGCCCGGGAACCAGACGAGGGAGCCGGGGGTCAGCCTGCGCGTCTACATGCGCAAGCTGCAGACGGAGGTGGAGCGGGGCGAGTAGGCGGAGCAGCGTCCCCACCCCCACCACCCCCCCCCCCCCCCCCCGGGACCTTCCCCCCCCCCCCCCTTTCATAGATGTGTGCAGGTGGCCGTTGTGAATGGTTAGACAGGGGCTGGCCACCCCCTCCCCCGGGCTCTGCACAGCAGGTCTGGGTTAGAAACAACATAACCCCCCCCCCTTCCTCCCCTCCCTTCCTCCCCCCCCCTCCCCTCCCCTATTGATGTCCCCCCCCCCCCTCCCCCAGCGCTTTGCCGCTCGTGTGAGTACCGCCCTGACTGGGAGAAAGGGTAGGGCTGGTTGGGTTGGCGGAGTTGGGCGGATGGGCGAAACGGAAAAATCGACGAGGTCGCAGCGTCAGGGCGTTCTGGGCTGGCTGGTGGTGGTTGGGACAAGACCGACGAGATTAGAAGCGGCACTGGTAGACGGGTTTTGAGGCCCCCCGCCCCCAGGTTCCCCCTGCCCACCTGGACGGACCCAAGTGCCTCACACCGGATCTCTCCCCACCCGGTGGTCCACCTGACGGATACGCGAAAAAAAACCAAGTGTCACCAACTGGAAAATCGATTTTTTGGCGTTTTTCTGGGTGGGAACCGGTTATCCCGGGGCCAAAAAGTGCGGAAAGTGGCCAAAAAGCCCGGTCAGAGGGTCCAACCGCAGACAGCTTCCAGAGGGTCGGGAGGGCTGGAAAACGTGTCCCCTTGGGAGAGAAAGATAACTACCTCCCTCCCGGGCCCCGCATGACCCTCTCGGGAGCGAAAAATGCCCTCGGGCGCTTCGCGCCCTCGGGGCATTTTTCGCCTCCCTCGAGGGTCATTTGGGGCCTCCCCGGGAGGGAGGTAAATATTCATTACACTCCCCGCGGGTCACTTTACACTCCCTCCAGCTCACTTTACACTCCCTGCGGGTCTACTTTACACTCCCCGGGAGTTACTTTACACTCCCTGCGGCTACTTTACACTCCCCGGGGCTGACACGCTGAAAATGGCCAAAAATCGCTAAGGGCCCAGGACCCCTATACACACACCATAACCCCTTCTGGGACCAAAAAGTCCACGAAAGGGGTTAAAACGGCTTAATTCGTTGATTCGTTGCATTTCCCTGCATTTTTCAGCAAAAAATCGGATTTTGGCTGGGCGAGGACAATGCGAAAATCGCGAAAAAATGCCAAAAATTCGATTTTTCACAGAGGCCCAACAACGGGTTTCTGGGTGAAAAATGGGCCCAAAACCCTGTTTTGGGGCGATTTTTGGCCCGTTCATAACCCCTTCTGGGACCGTTTTTTCGCGTTTCTGGGGTATTTCTGGTGCAGAAACAAGTCGGAGGCCCAGAAGCGATGACTATTGCAGTATTTCTGCTCAACATGCCTGGGAAGCGCAAAATTTCGCATTTTTGGGTGATTTTTTAGGTGTGGACCCGAGTTCCCGGGGCTCCCCGGGGTCAAAATGTGGCCAAAAAGCCCGGGCAGAGGGTCCCACTGCAGGCAATTTCCAGAGGCTCGGGAGGGCCCGCAAAGGTGTCCCCTTGGGAAACAAACCGAACTACGTCCCTCCCGGGCCCCGCGGGACCCTCTCGGGAGCGTAAAATGCCCCTCGGGCGCTTCGCGCCCTCGGGTCATTTTACGCTCCCTCGAGGGTCCCTTGGGGCCTCCCCGGGAGGGACGTAAATACTCAGTAACCAATTGTTCTTGGCATGTAACCAATTGTCCTTGGCATGGAACCAATTGTAACCAACTGTCCTTGGCATGTAACCAATTGTAACCAATTGTTCTCGGCATGTAACCAATTGTCATTGGCATGGAACCAATTGTAACCAACTGTCCTTGGCATGTAACCAATTGTAACCAATTGTTCCCGGCATGTAACCAATTGTAACCAATTGTTCTCGGCATGTAACCAATTGTCCTTGGCATGGAACCAATTGTAACCAATTGTTCTTGGCATGTAACCAATTGTAACCAATTGTAACCGATTGTTCTTGGCATGTAACCGACTGTTCTCGGCATGTAACCGATTGTAACCGAAACAAAACGGTGTATAGTTGTGGAACAGAATGAAGTCCAGTACATGCCCGTTTGAACTCGAGATGCTGCCCGTTTGGTTCAGAATGAAGTCTAGTACATGCGCGATTGGAGGTTCGACGTGGGCTGGGCTGGGTGTTGGTCGGCACCTCGTTTTCTGACAAAGGCACAGGGTAATTAAAGCTTCATTTTTTTTCTGCTGAAAATTGCTGAAGTGTCCCTCTGCTACTTATACAGGTTGTTGCATGCCGTTCTGAGGTGGTTCCATTGTGGGTTTGGCACTGTTGCTTTGTTGCGCAGACGGGTGTCTGCCAGACCTTCCGAATCGCGACGATGGTTCAGGTCGCGCGTATGTGTTCCTGGTGGTCGGCCCTCTTCCGAGTCTCCGGAGTCGATCTGGAGTCTCCGGTGAGTCTCCGGAGCCGTTCTGGAGTCTCCGGAGTCGTTCCGGAGTCTCCGCGGAGATGGTTACATGCCATTCTGAGGTGGTTCCATTGTCGGTTTGGCACTGTTGCTTTATTGCACAGACGGGTGTCTGCCAGATCTTCCGAATCGCGACGATGGTTCAGGTCGCGCATATGTGTTCCTGGTGGTCGGCCCTCTGACCGTGTCCGACAGTCACGACAAGTCCCCGGTGAGGTCACCCAAGGTCCACAACTTCGTCTGAAACGTGCCAAAACGGCCAAAATAATTTTCGTGACACTTTTTTTAGCTGACAAGGAGGGGGTTATGCCTTCTCTATACTACCCGGTAGCCGTTAACGGGGCAGATTCATGCCCAATATATTTGGGTTGCCAAGGCCACACGCGATTTTTTCAGGATTTCAGGGTATTTTCACGGTGTGCACTTTGTCACTGCCGGGGAAATGGAAAAAATAATTTTCCGGGGACTTTGTTTGGTTGTCTTGAATATAATTGCGACAACCGATTTCACCATCAAAAGAAATCTTGAAAAACCGGGGGTGGTTGGGCCCCAAAACGGGAGCAAAATGCACCATTATTTTTGCCCAGAAAAGAATTTGTAAGAAACGGCTGGAAAAATCACAGCTTGCCACCCTCTAGACCACTTGAACCAAAATTGCCACCACAATTGAGGAGTACATTCAGGTAACACACAGTCTATCAACACACAAAACGGAAACAATGTCCGTGACACACGAAGTGACGCCTCAGGCTGCCGTCGTGGACATGTACAATGGAATGGCGGACACGTACGAGGAGATGGTTGTGGATGAGATGTCGAAGTACGACTACAAAGAACGGCTGCAATGGTTGTCCGATGCCGCGAAGGGCGGGCTGGTGCTGGATGTCGGGTGTGGAACTGGGGAAGCGCTGAAGTTTCTGCAGACAGAATGCGGGGTGGCGGCGTCGGCATTGAGGGGTGTGGACCCGACGCCGGTGTTTGTGAAGAAATGTGAGGCGAGGAATCCCGAGGCGACTATCTTGTTGGGCGACGCGTCGCACCTCCCGTTTGATGCATCGGCGGTGAGCGGGATGCTGTGTCTGTGTGTGCTGCAGCACATCTCCCGCGATGGCGTCGACGACGTGTTGAAGGAGTGGCGCCGCGTTCTCTCCCCCGCGTGCCCCCTGCTGTTGTGCGTCTGGGCGGGAAAAGGCACGACGGACTGGGGCCCGACCGTCGTTGGGAACCAGTACGGGGCAGAGGAGATGGTAGGGAAGCTGGAGGGAGCTGGCTTCAAGGTCGACCGCTCCGACATCGTCTCGACTGAATACGGCATGGACCTGCTGTTCCTGCATGCCCTCTCTGTGTGAGTCACCGTGTCCCCTGTCACTTCCTTTCCCCGGTCTGACCCCCAAAAAATAAAAACAAGGCCTTCGCTACGGGGGTGTTCGTCAGTGCATTTTGGTGCATTTTCTGTTGAAATCGGTGAAGATTGACGAAGGATAGCGACCGGCGAAGACCCCCAAAAATAAATATAAAACTCCCTCATCCCCGACCAGTGTCTGTATCTAGACCCACTTACGCTGAGTCGACCTGTTTCGTCACGCGATCCGCCACGCTCTCCCTCCCTCTGTTCCTAACCTCCTCTATCCACTGCGAAAACAAAAACAAGAAGAAGCGATACTGAAACCAAAATCGTTGTGTGCTGTCCCCGGGGAGGGACTCTCTGCAGACCCCCAGCATGATTTTATTTCCGTTCCCCTTGTCCGGTGCCCTGTGGAAGCATATATTTTGACCCGTTCTTTTTGCACGTTTCGAACTCAGTGGTCACCACTTGGGAGAAAGACACAGTGTCTACCTGTTTGTTGTCTGTTACAACACCTGGAAGCCCTCTCTACACAACCACCGTTCTGCCTGCACCGTATATGTGAATACCTGAGCTGCCTTTTTCTCAAGATGCCCACGCGACAGACGTCCCTCACCCACGCCCGAGTGGGGCAAGGGGCGCGTGTCCCAGTGGCACACCATTCTTCCTCCACACAAGTCTCTTTCTGCTTGCTTTGACTGAGGCGAGAATGTTTCGCCTCTTCTGTTTCGCAGGTGTATGTCACTTCGCAACTTCCCAAACCTGTGATTGCCTGTTTTTGTGATGGTGTGTCGGGAACCCTCCTATTTTGGCGTTCTACCCCTGCCCTGTTTGGGACCCCATGTGGGGTGAGGGAGAGGTTGTCAAGTGCCCACGTGGACCCACAGACCCGGAAATCACCGAAAAATGACATTCTCGATGTGCGGTGGGTCTGGTTTGTCGTTTTTTTTTCGTGAGATTTTGACCGAAATAAATTCGGAGACAAAAGTTTGTGAGGGATTCCCGTTTGCTATGCCTCCTCTACTCCTCACCCCATCCATTGTTGCCCTCTGATTCATACCGCCTCCTAAAGTGACCCCCCCCCCCCCCTCACCCTCACCCTCACCCTCATTGTTAGTCAACTAGTTGAAGCACCTTTGGTGCGTCTTGGGGGGTCACTAGGAGGCTAGATCTGAGGAAGTATCGCGGGTGAGGAGACTGACTTTGGGTGGGCAGGCTGCTCTGTTACCATTTTTGTGTGTTTTACCACTTGCTGGTAGTGCTGCCAGCAAGGTTGGAAGGGAGCCTTTGAGGACACTCACCACCATTCAGCAGTCCGGCTTCGGTGGCGGTTTCCTCACGGGTCCCCCGTACGTATCGACAGTTCTACTGCAGACAACTTCCCTCCTCACCCCATCCATTGTTGCCCTCTGATTCATACCGCCTCCTAAAGTGACCCCCCCCCCCCCCCTCACCCTCACCCTCACCCTCACCCTCACCCTCACCCTCACCCTCACCCTCACCCTCACCCTCACCCTCACCCTCACCCTCACCCTCACCCTCACCCTCACCCTCACCCTCACCCTCACCCTCACCCTCACCCTCACCCTCACCCTCACCCTCACCCTCACCCTCACCCTCACCCTCACCCTCACCCTCACCCTCACCCTCACCCTCACCCTCACCCTCACCCTCACCCTCACCCTCACCCTCACCCTCACCCTCACCCTCACCCTCACCCTCACCCTCACCCTCACCCTCACCCTCACCCTCACCCTCACCCTCACCCTCACCCTCACCCTCACCCTCACCCTCACCCTCACCCTCACCCTCACCCTCACCCTCACCCTCACCCTCACCCTCACCCTCACCCTCACCCTCACCCTCACCCTCACCCTCACCCTCACCCTCACCCTCACCCTCACCCTCACCCTCACCCTCACCCTCACCCTCACCCTCACCCTCACCCTCACCCTCACCCTCACCCTCACCCTCACCCTCACCCTCACCCTCACCCTCACCCTCACCCTCACCCTCACCCTCACCCTCACCCTCACCCTCACCCTCACCCTCACCCTCACCCTCACCCTCACCCTCACCCTCACCCTCACCCTCACCCTCACCCTCACCCTCACCCTCACCCTCACCCTCACCCTCACCCTCACCCTCACCCTCACCCTCACCCTCACCCTCACCCTCACCCTCACCCTCACCCTCACCCTCACCATCACCATCACCATCACCATCACCAGGTGGCCCCGTCGGCAGTGGCGCCGCGGGAGCTCGAACGTGGGCGGGGTCTGGTTGGGGTGGAGCCTCCCCACAGGCCTCGGGTTCTTTCCGCATTCATGTGATGCAGCCCCGCAAAGAGGCCCCTGATAGCTCGAAGAGATCAGGCTCAGGTGTGCGGCGGACCCGGCGGAAATGCCGCGACACTGATGGTGCTCGTGATGATCTCGTCGGAGCCGTGGCACCTTTGGACGAGTGTGTTGCAGAGATGCCCGGTTCCGCCAATGCGCAGAGTGCCGCATCTTCAGCAGTGCAGCCGCAGCCCTCGCAACCCGAGCTTCTCCCGCCGCCTACGTTGTATCGTGCGGCTGCTGCCGCCCTCCCGGCATCGCCCACGCGACCAGCTGGGCCGTGTCCCTCTGTTCCTCCCAGCACGCGACGAAGTTCACCTCCTCCAGCTCGGCCACACGACCAGCGCCCCACACACAAATTGTCTGTCGGGCTGCTGAATACGTATAAGGTAATCAACAACGTCTATTTCGCAACTCGCCGAAAGAACCAATCTGGGGCGATATACAACCAAGGTTACGACGATGAGCACGGGAATTACCTTGTTGTGCACGGGGAGGAGATTAACGGCCGTTATCTTGTCGACTCGATGCTTGGGAAGGGTAGCTTTGGGGTTGTTGTGAAAGTGTATGACACGCAAACTCAGGAACACCTTGCCCTCAAGATTGTGAAGAACAAGCGAGTATTCACGCAGCAGGCACAGATTGAGATCAATCTGCTCTACTATATGAACAAGGAGGCGCAGGATCCGGACAACATTGTGAAGATCTACGACCATTTCTACTGGAACGGGCACACAGTGATAGCAATGGAGTTGTGCTTCCTCAACCTCTTCGAACTGCTGCGACTCACCGAGATGCGTGGTGTGCTGCTGCAGCCTGTCGCGCTGCTGTGCTGTGACCTGCTGCGCACTCTGCGCTTCCTCTCCGAGCACAAGATCATCCACTGTGATGTGAAGCCTGAGAACATTCTGCTCCGCTCCTCGACATCGTCCAATATCCGCGTCATCGATTTTGGTTCTGCCTGCAAACGTGGAGCCACGATGTACAACTACATCCAAACCCGCTTCTACCGTGCACCCGAAGTCATTCTTGGTATGCCGACGTGTGCGCTCTTTCATGTCAATTATTGGGGTGGGGAGGAGGGCGGGTGAGTCAAGCTTGGACTTTCAGCTCATGGTGGCTGCCTGGCTACCCATGTTGTATGGTATACCTGGGTGTTACTGATGACGCTTCGCACCACATGCGCACAAGCGACGCATGCAGGACGCAATTTGATCATTTTTGTTGCAAATGTCGTTGCGCACGAACTAGCAATATGGACTTTCTATCATACTTGTATCTCCACAGGACATTCGTATTCCCACGGGATCGACATGTGGTCCTTGGGGCTCGTCGTGATCGAGATGCACACAGGGAAGCCCTTACTGGAAGGGCGGACCGAGCTTGAACAGCTGAATAAGGTATGAATTTTGCTGCGCGGTACTGCCTGCGACTCGTTGCCCCTATTTCCTTTGTGCTCGCTTCACTCGCCCATCAGGTTGGTGTGGGCAGCGTCCAACAAAAATGAGATCATCAATGATATGTTCGAGTCACAGGAACAGGAAGCTGTCTGGTCTCACAGTAGGATCTTTGTTGTTGTTGTTGTTGTTGTTGTTGTTGTTGTTGTTGTGCAGGCTTCGAGGAATTACTGAAAAGTTGCCGATCTTTCTTGATGACCTTTCACCACTCGACTGCACACAACTATCCGTGCTGCCCTTTGCTCTTTTATGACGCCGACAACCTTCCAACCCTCCCACTACCCACAGATGGTTCAGGTGTTGGGGCCTCTTCCTGTCCACATGGTGAACAAGGCAGCACCTGAGAAGCTGAAGAAGTACTTCTTCCAGGATGAAGAGACTCAGGAGTGGAAGCTCCGCACTGTCGATGATCTCAAACCGCTGCAGACCCTGGAGGAGGTGATGCAGGCGAAAGAGGACCAGAACAGAGATGAGATGACAGTCGGGCAGAGCGCCGCTGATTATGCTGCTTTCAAAGACATCGTCAGAAAGATGCTGCGTTACGCTCCAGAGGAGCGCATCGCCCCGCACGACGGGCTGAAGCATGATTTTGTCACAAAAGCTCTGAAGCGCGAGGAGCAGCGCCAGAAAGATCAACCCGAAGACGACTCCTCTTCCGATTCGGAGGATAGTGATACTGATGATGAGGTGGACGGCTCTGACGAAAGCGAAGAAGATGAAGCGTCGGAGAGTGAGGCTGAAGCAGGCCCTGCGTCTGGGTTCTCCGCGTACTCTGAGATGCAGGGTGGCATGCTGCTGCGCGGGGGTCCTGCCGGCTACGCAATGCCCCCCGGACACCAGCACCAGCACCATCAGCATCAACACCAGCACCACCATCAACATCAACACCAGCATCAACACCAGCAGCAGCAGCAACACCAGCACCAACACCACCATCATCACCATCATCACCATCACCATCACCATCAACATCAGCCGCACCAACACCATCATCATCATCATCAGCACCATGCCCATGTGCCTCAGCATCTGCAACACCGACACCTCTATAGCGGTGTGCCTGGTCGCATGTCTGTGCCTGTGATGTATGTGACGGAGGGTGAAGGGCAACCGAGTCCTGGTGTGCCGGGCCTGAAGGTCGAGCACCCCCCGCAGGCCTTGCAAGCAGCACAGCAGCAGCAGCAGCATGCCCACCACCAACATGCCCAGGTGCGGGGTGTGCATCTGTCAGCCGCGCCCGCTGCAAAGCCCCGACAGACGCAGCAACCCTACCACCACCAGCACCATGCACAGCAGCATCTCTCACATCACCATGTGCACCATCCGGGGGTGCCATACGCAGGGCCCCAGCACGCAATAGCGCATCAGCACCAGATACAGCACAATGTCCAGCAGGTCCCTGGCATTCCTCCGCAGCCACTGCCGCAGCCGCAACACCAGCAGCACCAGCAGCAGTATATGCATTACCACCAGCACCACCATGCACATCATCAGCAGCAGCATTACCAAGCCCTCGGGTATAGTGCACAAAACCAACGGCGGCGACAGAAGCGGCCATAATGCTGAGAGATGTGCATGTTGCATAGCTGTGTAGTGTCACCAGTAACCAGTCACCTCCAGAGGGGGCCGATATTCTCTCCATTCCGACAGACTGTCGATGAGCGGTTTCCGGTTGTCCCGTTGACCCAGTCCCCTTTTTGTTTTTATTTGCGACGTTTTTAAATCGAGGTGGGGGTGGGGTGGCGGTGGTGGGTGGGGGGTGGGGGGTGGTGGGGGGTGGGGGGGTGGGGAGCGTGCGCTTTGTGCGCCAAGAGGCTGCCCTGGTGCCCCGACCTCCGCAGGCCGGGATTGCCTACCACAGCATACGTCCCCATGTCTTTCCTCATGCACTCGCGCTCATCTGTCCTCGCCGATGTGCGTCTCTCTGATTGTACCGAGTCCTACAGAACAAGTAAATTACATACGCGGGTTGTTACATGCACCTGTCTACCACATTTTAGAACACATGGTTTGATAAAAGCCTTTTCCACTCAGAGCTGGCTCAGAACCACCCCTCCCCCCTCCTTTTGGTGAAAACCCCTCCATGCGATGCAGCTCAGAATTGTCAATCTCGAGGACGGTGTGCGGTGATGCCGGGATATACTTTTGGGAGCCATACCCCTCTCTGGGACAGCCTTGTTTTCTACATCCGTCAACCATTGCGGCATTGCAGAAGATCCTGCTGCGTCAGATCACTTTTGCACACGTTGCTGTTATTGTTGCGCTCTGTCTGTCGCGATGCCGACTTTGGCTTCTGCGTTTCTATGGAGCATATCTCCAGCCTTGCACATCACGACAATCAACAATGCTGAACAGCGCCAGGTGCAGGGTGCCTCCTGGAAGGTGCAGCTATGTCGGAACTATTGGGTGCAACCAGCACACACCCATCCCACCCCTCGCATCGTTCAACCACAGCAGTGCACAGTAGTATCTCCCGTCTTCTCCCACTCCGTCCGAATTTTGTAACCCAGTTGACACACTTCTGAGCAAACGTATCGTGTCCAGGTGCATATAACAACCCGATCCCTAGAGCTTTTGACAACACCGGGAGGGCTTTCGCCCTCAAGTGCGGCCAAGCGGCCGCAATTTGCGTGTCAGACTGTCACAGTTGGGCACGGGGGGGGGGGGGGGCGAAGGCCTTTCCAATACCTTTTCTTAGAATTTGTTTACTGCCCCCCCCCCCCTCCCCCCGTTCTTCGTAGGAAGGATCTCCCCCAGAGAAAGACGGTTTCGAGACGACCAGTGTCCCAAAGGAGCCACAAAACCCAGCAGACAGGGAGGTGTGGCGGGAGAACAAGGGGGGACGCCAGCCCAGCGGATAGGAGGGGAGTGGGGGCGGGGGTGCGGGGGGGGGGGTGTTTGAGGGGCGTCCATCCATTTATCCATTTGATTAGCCCGCGATTGAAGACAGTGAAGGAAGGAAATTGAACAGGAATGAGAGAAAAGAATGTTTTAGGTTGTTGTACGGCGAATCCGTGTCAGTGTTCAGTTTCAAATTTTTTTCTTGCCCACAGTGCCACACATCACACACGCGCGGCGTGGACAGTACTCTAGACACACGGGGTACGCTGCGCAAACCCCGGTTTGAAACACACACACCCCCCTCCCCACGCCCCGTAGTGTGGGAACCCGCAATTCTCCCACTCCGCTTTGGAGTGATTACGAACTGTATGCCAGGCAGCTTGACCCACACAAGGCACGCCTTGTGGATTGAACCACCCCCTCGGGGTGCCTTGTTATGGCCTCTCTGCCAGATATCTTCAGACCGCACCCCCCCCCCCCCTAGGGGGGGTCAAATGCCACCCTTTTACGTGGACAAACACGATTTTTCAAAAAACCGGCGCAGAGGCCCCAAAGCCCCCGTAAACCCTCCAAACCCCCCCAGATCGGTCCGGAAACCCATCGAACCCCACTTTTCCACCATTCCGGGCACCTCAGGTGCCCGAATTGGGGTACCTAAATTTTGTGCCACCGTTTGGTACCGTACAGTGCCACTGTGTGGGAGGTTGGAAAAGAAAATGCCCCAACACACCACATCTGAGGGTTGCAATGCATGTTGCTTGCCAACCACGTCATCCGGTGCGTGTCAGGCGCTATGTAGGTGGCATTAGCCAGGTCTTCGATGTGTTCTGGCTTGTATATATACCTCCCTGCCACCATGCACCGGGAGGCTGCCTGTAGGTACGGAACAAGTCCAGATGGTCCTGTGATTCCTGTGCAGCAGTGCTCCACAACCGGGATGTGTTGACAACGACTGTTGCAACACGAGCTGTACATTCCGGGAACACACGAAGTGCGCTGTCGTGGTACCCATTGTGCCAGAATTGGTAGTTGCTGCGGTCTACTTTGCCTGGCCCAAGAGCACTGGTACTGAACGGTGCAATATGCGTGGCGAGGTGAATACAACGGAAGCGCGCAAAGTCAATACAGCTCTCGGATGGCGGGTGGTGGTGCCACTAGTGTGTGACGTTCACTCGAGGATACAACGCATCACAATGAATCAGCAACCGTGGACCGAGTACAATACGCTCTCTGTGGCTGGTGTGGGGGACAAAGGCAGTGCCTGTGCCGCAGGCAGGGAGGTATATATACAAGCCAGAACACATCGAAGACCTGGCTAATGCCACCTACATAGCGCCTGACACCCACCGGATGACGTGGTTGGCAAGCAACATGCATTGCAACCCTCAGATGTGGTGTGTTGGGGCATTTTCTTTTCCAACCTCCCACACAGTGGCACTGTACGGTACCAAACGGTGGCACAAAATTTAGGTACCCCAATTCGGGCACCTGAGGTGCCCGGAATGGTGGAAAAGTGGGGTTCGATGGGTTTCCGGACCGATCTGGGGGGGTTTGGAGGGTTTACGGGGGCTTTGGGGCCTCTGCGCCGGTTTTTTGAAAAATCGTGTTTGTCACCCCCATTTGACCCCCCCTACCCCCCCCCCCCCCCTCCCCAAGCTTGTGGATGTACTACACCTGCGATGGGGAATTCTCAACTGCCCCCCCCCCTCCCCAGGCTCCCCCCACCCGTGAAGTGAGGGGAGGTATCTCTAGTTTACCTTTTCTACTACCTCGCTACTTTGCTACCTCCCCACCCATCCGTGCTTGTTGATTCGTCTGCCGCACCACTTGCGGTCTGTGATATAGAATGCAGTTCTCAAGAGGACCGCGAAGCCACAGCAACCCGCAGACCGGAAAAGTAGCTCACGGAAACTCACAGCTGCAGTGGAGGTCACAGGGTGGTGGTGGTAGTTCTCGCAGAGTACCAACATCTTGTCGGATTGAGGCAACGGGAGAGAAGAGGGGGGGGGCAGGGGTCGCAGCATGTGTCATTCTGCGAGGGGGTTCTCCAGTTGGCCCGCAGTTCTTTGAGCGAAATGGGTGGGTGGGTGGGTGGGTGGGTGTCAGCGAATTTTTGCGCCTTGCCGTTGCTGTCTCTCTCCAATATCCCCATCTGCCAAAACCGCGCCCCTCCATCGCTGCAAGGGCACTCGTCGCAAGAGGGTGTTGGGGGGGGGGAGAACTGCCTTGCCTTCACTCTCCACAACCATACCCCCCCCCCCCCCTTCTTCCCACCGCCCCACAGCTTCTGGGATATTGAGCATCAAGTTGAATTATAGCCAAATATATATTTTGCTACTTACGAGTGACGAAGCGTAGCGAAGTCGCGAAGTAACAAAGGAAATCGTACGACTGAAGCTTTGGGTTAGCACCTTCATGCCACTTCACAGGGCCTCAACACAGCCTTGAGACAGCAAGTGTGCGCTCAACAAAAAGTAGTCCGGAACTGTTCTCCCACAGTTGCTGGACAGGGTGTCTATAATAAAGCGAAAGGAGTACGATTTTCAACTGCATCAGCATTTTATTGCCCCCTCCTCCCCCCTCCCCTGCCTTGCGGATAGGAGCTTCATCGACCCTCTTAACGTGCCTCGTTTTTTCAGCCTTCTCTAGACAGCTCTCTCTCTCTCTCTCTCTCAGGTCTCGCACGCTGGGGTAGGGGTGGGGTGTGTGGTGGTGAAGTCCTTTGGTCAACCTGTGTCACTAATAGTTGGTGTTGCTGCGGGCCGCGGATTCCGCGTGCTCCATTTGTGCTCAGACACGTCAGTGAATTGGGCCCTGATTATTTTATGGGCACGCGCATTTCGTGCCCCCCTCCCCCGTTCGTGCTCCGAGTTTCACTACCCCCCCCCCCCGTTCGTGCTCCGAGACCCGTTGTTCAGCAACATCAACTCACGATGGATGCACGGCATACAGCGAGCCGTGCAACCAGCACGCCTGCACTGCGCCTCCTCTACAAGAACACACACCAACTGAATTTGACATCTATTTTCTGTTCGGGCAGTGTTCGTGATTCCACACCTTCTGAGTGAAGGCCGCGCCCGCCTGCTGCCTGCAATTTGAGTGCTGGGGAAGAGAGAGGTTGGCGCTGCGTCCTACCCTCTGCCTTGCTGCCCCCTCCCTCCCCCCCCCACACACACACGGGCCCCAGTGCCAGAGGGTGTCGGAAGGCTTGCCTTGCCCCCACTTTCAACAATCACACGACGCCCCAAAACCCCCCTTTTCACCGCAAGCTTCATCTTGCCTCCTTTTTGTGTTGCAGCGTGCTGATGTGCCCGACACACCCTCTTTGCCTTTTATCCGTCGTTTGGTTTATATGTTTCTGGTTTCTGGATCTGGTTCTGCTTGTCGGCTCGGATCGGGCGTATGTCTGCCTGATCACTGGCGTCATTTGCTTTTGAATTCGTCTTCCCCCCTTCTCCCCCCTTCTCCCCCCAACACACACACCACCTTTCTTTTTTTCGCTTCGTTTTTCTTTTGCTGGACGGCTTACTCAGAGGGTACTTGTCTTGTGAGATCCTGCTTTGTGTTTGTGATGGCGTAAATCTTGCAATTTTATGGAAAAATGCAAGAAAAGTATGCGGTTGGAGTACAACACCTGGCCACTTGTGACCCTCGCTACTGGGAAACGTGCGAAAAACCCTGCAGAACGCACTCGAAAACCGATTTGAGGGGGGGGGGGGGTGAGTCAGACTCATTCAACAGAAGGCGGTGTCCCACGGGTTGCCCAGTCAGTTAACCGGCGAGAAACGGTCCGTACGTCAAATACACTGAAGGTTGGTGTTGGCGAAAGCGGACCTTCAGAATCGTTCAACCTTGCAACACCTTCAGGACTTGGGCATCCTTCTAAACCTGGGTGTGCGTCTGCGCTTACTCAACTCAATCGCGCCCTGTGCAGTCTGACGGAAGTGTATGTCAACCTGACCCACACCTTGCCCACATGGAACTGCAACTGCCGCCTCATTCTGAGGCCCCCGGTGAAGGAGTCCCACTGCAGGAGAGGCAGCAACCTTGCCCCATTCCCCTTTTTTTGCCCCCTCTTCCCGATCCGCCGGTGGACTTGGCACCTTCTCAAGAATACAGGCTGGGCGTTCGCAGTGTAGATTCTTCCTTTCCATATCCATGGCATGCTGCCCTTCCCCTTCCCCCACCCCCTCCCCCCACCCCCTTCCCCACCCCCTCCCCCCACCCCCTTCCCCACCCCCTCCACCCACCCCCTCCCCCCACCCCCTTCCCCACCCCCTCCCCCCACCCCCTCCACCCACCCCCTCCCCCCACCCCCTTCCCCACCCCCTCCCCCCACCCCCTCCCCCCACCCCCTTCACGGTGGGATCTTGTAAATTTTACATGTATAACTACAAGTATATACATGTATTATACATGTATAATACTTGCATGTCAACTATTATACATGTATAATACATGTATATGCCTGAAATATACATGTAAAATACATGTATATCAAGTAAAAATACAAGTATAATACTTGCATGTCAACTATTATACTTGTATTTTTACTTGATATACATGTATTTTACATGTATATTTCAGGCATTTACATGTATTTTACATGTATAATACTTGTCATGCAAGTATTATACATGTAAAATACTTGCATGACAAGTAAAATACATGTATAATACTTGCATGACAAGTAAAATACTTGCATGCAAGTAAAATACATGTATTTTACTTGCATGCAAGTATTTTACTTGTCATGCAAGTATTTTACATGTATAATACTTGCATGACAAGTATTATACATGTAAAATACATGTAAATGCCTGAAATATACATGTAAAATACATGTATATCAAGTAAAAATACAAGTATAATAGTTGACATGCAAGTATTATACTTGTATTTTTACTTGATATACATGTATTTTACATGTATATTTCAGGCATATACATGTATTATACATGTATAATAGTTGACATGCAAGTATTATACATGTATAATACATGTATATACTTGTAGTTATACATGTAAAATTTACAAGATCCCACCGTGTTCCCCACCCCCTCCCCCCACCCCCTCCCCCCACCCCCTCCACCCACCCCCTCCCCCCACCCCCTCCCCCCACCCCCTTCCCCACCCCCTCCCCCCACCCCCTCCCCCCACCCCCTTCCCCACCCCCTCCACCCACCCCCTCCCCCCACCCCCTTCCCCACCCCCTCCACCCACCCCCTTCCCCACCCCCTCCCCCCACCCCCTCCCCCCACCCCCTCCCCCCACCCCCTTCCCCACCCCCTCCCCCCACCCCCTCCCCCACCTGCATATACAACGAGTGAAGGGGAGGTCGGCCCTCTCTCTGTGATTTACTTTTCTTCTGATTCACTATCTCCCCACCCCCATCCCCACCCCCCCCCCCCACCACCACATCTTCCCCAAAAGTGTTCGCTGTGTCAAGGGGATACTCTGTGGGGAGATCCTCAGTCACAAGGGACTGCCGCCCAGTGTGTATTCGGGATTCGGAGCTCTCTGCTCGCGCTGACGCATTTATTTTTTTTGCGACGGAGGGTCGGGTGTGTCTGGCAGTGGAAGGGCTCACCTCAGGAGCAGGCGTGTGCTCGCTGTGCCCTGCACTGCCACAAGAAAGAGAGATTCGCGTGTTGGGTGATGAGGGCTTTCCTTCACTCTGTGAGAGACCTGTGAGAGGGTGATCCTTCACTTATTAGCCAGATCGCCTTTAGGCCTGCCAGAGTGATGTCGCCGTTGTCCCTGAAGTGGGGCATCGGCTGTCCTCATCCCAACGGAGCTCACCACACGCCTGAATGTGTGACTATTTATTGCATTGCCTGTTAGGTATCCTCTCGAATTGCAGTGCTTCGGGGGGACCGCGAGGCGCGGTGGGCCTCGGAAGATCGCAAGAGGAAGAAGGAAATGAAATAATTAAGCGCTTTCCAAGGGGGGCTTTGTGAGCCAGAACCGGAGCTCGAATTTGGAGGGTTTCCTGTAAGACGGCCTCAAACAAGGTTTTTGGGGTTGTGAAGGAGGCGCCATGGATGGCGTGTGTGAGATGGGCAGAAAATGGCCAGAGCTTGCTAAAGAAGGAATAGAAGAGGGGGGGGGTGAGTGATTCTGATGGAATGAAACATGAACAACCGAGTTAGCGCGTGGACAGACAGACAGACACACACAACCACACACACACATACGCCCACAATAAGTGGGTATAATCTGCCAAGGATTTGCCCCCACTGAATAGCTGGACATCACATACGCATATGCAGACGGTTCGCCTTGTTGCATGGATATGAGGGTGGCCTTAAGTTGCCCACGCTGAGGGCATTGGCACTGGAGTGTCGTCTAAAAAGGGATCGATGGTTGCCCGCCACAGGGAGGCGACAGGGGGCATGGCGGTATCCCGAGTGTGTAGCATCTGAGGACACGGGATGATGCAGTTAGTCTAAAATATGCACGGGCTTCCGGCAGCTCATTCCCCCCTCACCCAACCCGTCTCCCGACCCCTCCTCCCCCTTTTAACGCAGTCTGTTCATAAGAAACGAGACGCAGCAAGCGTAATCCAAGACTGGCAAGTGGTGTTTTGTCCCGATCATGCTGCACCACACACACACACACACAACGAACACCATTGCAACAACGTCATCCCATCACAAGCCACTTTGTATGGTTTCCCCCACCAAGACTCAGCACACGCCACCACCACCGCCCTGCTGTAGTGTGGGTTGCATGGCTGAGGCTGCCTCTGCGGCTGGCAGCGGCGACGCAGCAGTGCCCTGCGGGGTATCCAGCAGAGGAGATGAGGCTGTGAGCGGCTGCCTGACACCTGGGTGCCTAGCGCAGATCCTGGATGGGTCGCAGTGCTCACAGCCGCATGGTGACGGGCACCGGAGATGCAAACACGGGCGCAGGCCCGTTTCTGCCAGCACAAAAAGGTATGCATTGAGCCCGCTTGTGCCGCATTGCGGATGCACAGGCTGCAGCAGCTGCAGAATGACTGGCAGCGCGAGGTCGCTGCAATGGACGAGCTGCGTCAGTCCTCCTCTGACCTCGAGCACAGGCGCCAGGTGATGTACACGCGCCTCGCTGAGTCCTCCAGACCCCAGAGGCCCCAGCGCTGTTCCAGCGCCAACATCTTCGCAACCTCGGGGATGAAATTTGGCGTTGCTGAACCCTGGCAGCCGTACAAACACTGCTTAGGGAGGAGCAGCAGGCGGACAGCCTTCGTACGGGATTACTGCGGGCGGCTGTACACAGGGCCCGAGCGGCTCTCTGGGGATGGCAACAAAAGGCGCGAGGCAGAGCGGGCGCACGACCTTGCGGATGTGTCGTCGTTGGAAGGCGATGCCCCTGCTGCCTCCGGCCCTCCCGCTGCCGCCGTGCGCCGCAAACGGGAGAAGAGGGAGAGGCGGGAGAAGGAGAAGCGCGAGAAGAAGGAGAAGGCCTTCCAGCACACCGGCAAGAAGGGGCGCCTCCAGCCCCACAGGATGACGCCTGCAGGGATCCCCAGCATGCGGCCGCTCTCCTCCTTTGCCAACCTCAGCAGCGGGCGGGGGCGCTGGTACTCTGATCACAGCGGACGCCAGATCATCGTGGACCTCAATGACATGCCCTCAACAAGCTACGAACAGTGACCCCAACGAGACTCGATATCGACGAGGGTGGCGGGGGAAGGGTCAAAAAATATAGCGCAGCCTGACCCTCGCTGTGCTGCTGTTTACACAGCGACACATGCCTGGGAAGGGTGGTGGTGGTGGTTGTGTGTGTCTGTGTGGTGATAGAGAGAATGGCTCTCCCCCTCAGCGTTGTAGAGGGGAAGGGTCTCTTGACGGGTTCTGCAACTCCACCCCACACCTCCTGCCCCCACGCCCGCCTGGCGTCTGCATCCTGTTTTGCTCTGTATTGCTGCACCCTCACGTTCAGCCTCTACCTTCTTCTGCACGTACACCCCTATGCCGTAAACACACCGCAGGGTATCGGACATTACAATGTCCGCAAAGGATGCGAAGGATCCTGCATATGCAGCGAGTGAACGGCTGTCGTTGTTGATGGCAAAGTGCAGTTGTGAAGGGATTCTGAAGCAGCTTGATGTGTCGGCGACATTCAGCGGGCTCACTGGGAGTGTGAGCACCGCGCCAGTTGTGGCGAAGACACTGTCACGTTTTTGCGAGCTGGCAGGGAAGGCTTTGGTGGTGGAGAGCACTTCTTCGTATAAAGACATGAAAACTGCCGCCACGGTGTTCCGGGTGCATGATTTGCGCGTGCAGGACACAATCACTATCAACCACTCGCTCCTCATCACCAAAATTGTGCGGAAACGGATCCCGAGTGCACCCAACAGCACGCCGAACAGCAAGCAGCTCACAAAGCACTTCTTGAGGTCGTTGATTGACGGACCTGCCCCACGGCCCAACCAGAGATACCCCGTGCTGGACTTCTCCTACAAACACATTGTATGCCGTTGGGTGATACGGGCTGGCCAGGGCGGCCACGAAGCGACGGGGTGGAAGGGGTGGGGGTGGGGTGGAGAGGGGTTCGTGGGCTTCACCGGCTTCGTTTTCTTTGCGGTTAAACTAGGAAGACTGCTGGCAGCAGCAGGGTCAGGAGCGGGAGACAGTATTGCGGTGTTCAGTATTTGCTGGAAAATTAGGTGTCACACTGTGCACAACGTCAATCATCATTGCATCCTGGTGATTTCCTTCTCTGTCAGAAGGGAAAGGTGGCTTTCCAGCCTGCATGTCTTCGGCGTTTGTTTGCTATCACATCTTGACAGGAGTGCGCACGAGACCTGTTTCTTATCGCACCCCGTAGTGGGAAGAGGCGGGTGTTGAGCACTACGGCAAAGGTTGAGACCCAGGTTTCAGATAACCAAAGCAAGGATGATGAAGACAAGATCCTCATCAAGGGCAAGACACGGGAGGGCGACTCGGCAGCGTACACCTTCGACAGGCGTGAGATGCGTGTCGAGGAGCGTGAGGACTCCGACGATGACGACCTCTGTGGTTCGAAAAAGAGACGCGAAGTCTACGAGGCATCGGCTGCGAAACTCTGCAACAACAATGTATGATCTGCCTGGCCTCTTTGCGGGGTCTCTGATCTGCCACCCTTCGGGAGGACAGCGCAGCTACCCCCGCTTTCTGGGAGGGATCAGATTTGTTGTGGCTAAATGCGACTATTTAGCACAAGGATGGTGGCTGATTGCACGGCAGAATTATTGTGTCTATTCATGCGCAACCACGTGATCTGTGACAACCATGCCTGTACAGATCGCTTCGCCTGCTCGCATCGACGAGGCACTGAAGCGTCTGTGCCTGAATGCCTTCTACTTCCTCACGTGGGTCGACCTGAGCTTCAACAAGCTGACAGAGATCCCAGACTTTTCGCAGTTCCCGATCATTATTCTGTACCTGCATGCCAACGAGATCAAGAACATCAATGAGGTGAAGAAGCTGAAGTGCCTGGAGGAGCTGCAGTCACTGACCCTCTATGGGAACCCTATCCAGGACCAGATCGCCAACTATAAGTACTCCGTGCTGAATCTATTGGAGTCAGGAAGGCCGACCACTATCAAGAAGTTCGACTTCGCTGTGCTTTCCGAACGTGACCAGGACAATATGAAGACCCTGCGCGACTTTACCGAGGGCATCTGCACACGCGATCCACGAGACATGCACTAACATGCGTGGTGCCATCTTATTGGACCGGATTGCCCAAGTCGCATCGCTTGACTGCTGAATGCTGTTCCCCACCTGCTTGAAAATAGTGGGAGCATCACAGACCGCACCACCAGGCACGCCACTGGTGCCCAGGCTGCACTACCACCCTGGCAGCATCCCGTTGCCCTCCCGCCATCCCTGCCCTGTATACCTTTGCCAAGGTGTGCCGTGCAGGGGATCTGCGGGAGGCAGGGCGGCTACCAGGCTCGCAACCAGTGGCGACGTGCCTCCACACCCCACCTCTCCCGAGGATGGGGTGGAGAGCTCGTCTCGTGGAGCGGGCGTTGTGCCACAGCAGGCCTTTGGCGTCCTGCCTGACTACAATCATCCCTGTGTGCATGTGTGAAACTTACTCCGGATTGTCACTGCTGTGCCTTCTTTGCAGTGCAGGGCAAGGAAGCAGAGTGACGTGCTTCCTCTGGGTGGGGTGGGTTGGTTCCTGGCCTGCCCCTACTAAGTGCCATCTGGCACTTTCCAGGCAGCTTTTATGTGTGCCAGAGGCTGTGTCCACCTCTCGGGCTTGTTGTAGATTTCTTGCTTGACACCGATATGCACCTCCTCCTTCCCGGGTGTGAGCGCAACGTGCGACCAGGCAGTCTCGAGAACAGCCCCACCCCCCCCCCCCCCCCCCCCCGCAAAGGAACGCAAACGAGGGTGTTGGGAGATTGCTTATACCTTCACTCTCGACAATCCGATCCCGTGGGACTGCGAACTTTACACGTATCATTTGCCACGCATGTTTTGTCACTTGCGAATTATTCGAGACCCTGCCCACCACCACACCACATACATACAGGTTGTGGCTCGGCACTATGTTGTACCTGCCTGTGGCCTTTGCGCTGCTGGCAGTGGCCAGGGAGCAGGAGTGCCACGCGAACTTGGCTTCATGCTACTACAGCTGGGATGAGGGCTCCTTTGGTTACGCCAAGGCTGCATTCGATGCAACGACGGGATCACCCCTCGCAACCCTGTCTGATGCCCACCAGGCATCCCTATGCAACCGCACCAATTGGATGAACGCAGACTTCTGCCTCACAAACTGCCCGCTGTCGTTTGAGGTGACAGAGCCTGCGGAGCTGCGGATGTCGTTCTGCATCTCCGACAACACGTTCGTTCCCTACGTCGACGCTGCGCACATCCACCTGACCCACCCCTTGAACATGAAGGAGATGGAGATTGTGTCCCCTGGAACGGGTTGGGATGAAACCCGGAAAGGGTGCACGGATGCTGACTACGTGGGCCTCAACCTCACTGACAAGATCGCCGTTGTGCGCCGTGGGACATGCTACTTCGACCAGAAGTTCCGCATGGCAGGTCAGAACGGGGCTGCCATTGCGATGATGGTGAACCACCAGGGTACCAACAGCCTGAGCTCGCAGCTGTCGGGCATGACGGGCGAAACTCACGGCCTCAACATCCCCAGCTACTCTGCCCCACGCCAACACGGCTCTCTCATCTTCAGGGCGCTGGACAGCAACATCAAAGTGAAGGGGCGCGTGCGGGTCTCCTGCACCCCTTTTCCGGAGGACGCGGATGTGGAGACGTATCCTGAGAACAGCTGCCCCAACCCCTCGGGCCTGGGGAACCTGTGTGCCCGTGAGCCCGATACAAAGGACCGGCTGTGCGAGCACTGCCCCATCAAGATGCACTTCCCCAACGGCGTGGTCAGCTGCCTGAGGGGGAACGACCTCCTTCCCCGGAAGACCGCGAACCTGATGAACCACCAACCCGGATTCACGTTTCCGTATCACGCGGCGGAGAACGAGATTCTTGTTCTGTCGGGGTGTTCCGTCGCTTTCCAATTTGCCGCTGGGAAAATCGTGTTCGGGCTTGAGGGCGGCTCCAACGAATGCACTCCTTTCGAGATGGCAAACATGGCACAGATGTTCGGCGCCAAGGCTCTTATCATGCTGAGCAGAACTTCCATCGACGCTGTTCCCATCTACGGGCCGTCGCAACCCATTAACATCCCTGTGCACAGCATCCAGGGGGCCGACCTGAGCCCCCTGTACACCCTCCTCGTTGGCTATCTCAACTACGGGTTCAACACCACAGACATCAGCTTCACCCTGGGGGAGTACCCCCCCACACCACCGCCGTATGTGGCGCCTGACACGCCGACTCCGACAGCTGCGAATGTGACGATCAAGGCGGTGCTCGACGAGAGGCCTGCTTGGGAGTGGACAGAGACTGTCATCGTGTGTCTGGTCCTTATTCTCCTGCAGTTCTTTGTGCTTGCGGGGATCTTCCACCATCAGCGCAAGAATGCAATTGAGCTGCCCTCTGAGGGGGCAGCCGAAGGGTTTGCGATTCCGCTGAGCGTCGCCAGCATGGGGCTGAGTCTGTCGTTGCTGCTTGTGATCTCCGTCGTGGCCTTCACGTTGGCGTACCTTGCCGGGGAGGATTCCACCAACACGGCGCTGAAGGACGGGCGGGCTGCGACGAACGCAACCTACGCCAACGCTGTGTCCAACGTTGACGAGCTTGCATCGCAGGTGCGCAACCTCATCCTGACACGTACGCTGGAGGGTGTCGACAACCAAATGCTGTTGATGGAGGGCACTGCTGAGGCGGTTCACAGCCATTTTGCACGATTCGATGGGAGCTGGGCGAACTTCGATGCGGCGTTGCCGAACTTTGTGTCTTACGCAAAGGATCAGTGGTACACATCCTACTTGAAGTTTAACATCTTCACCGACAAAGGTTTCTTCGCTAACGATGGGATGAAGACTGATGACAGGCCTGACAGCGAGCGCCGCGATGGAGTGACGGGTACAGTGGCAGAGACGGACAACGGGTTTCTGTATGGGATCAACCAGTACACTTACGAGGCGAGCACTCAAAAGTATTGGGCGACATCGACGATCCAGGAGTTCAACGCAAGCACAATGCTTGGTGGCTACACAGGCGATCCCGTCGGATTTGTGAAGGATCTCCCTTCGCAAGCAAAGAAGTGGTACGTGTCAAAGCGGACCTTGCCACAGGTTGAGGACACATTTGTGCAGCCGATCTCCGTGTTCACCCCGATCAGGAGTACATATGGTTTCAATGGGGCTATTGAGGTGAGGACCCATCTGGAATTCTTCCGCCGTCTTATCAGCCTTGCCGTGTCTGATCCCCGGACAGTCAACATGACGATGGTTATGTACGACCGCGACGACCTGACGACGATCATCAGCAACGTGTGGCAGGATCACAAATCTGTCGCAGTCCAGCAGAAGACAGGTACCCCTGAGATCCTTGGCATGTACCCGCTTGCCGAGCTGCCGCCCATCCACATGCGCTCCATGTCAAACTACATGGAAAGAACAGGCAAATGGGCGCCGATTGACGGCGACGGGGACCTGACGAGCGGATCTGGCCTCTTCGAGCAGCAGGCCGAGTACACGCCGCAGGACTTCCTCACTGAGATCAAGGTTATTGCGTCCAACGGCAAGGCGGTCGATGCGACGAACCACAGTTGGCATGTCGAGATCCGCGACGGGAAGTGCGGCAACTGCGTGGTGTTTGACGACCAGCTGGGGCGGGAGGTGATGGTGTTCGACGGTGAGGCAAGGCTCTACATCTACACGAACCTCACCACAGACGTCCCTGCGGTGGCAGCCACAAGGGACAGCCCTCTCGACTACCCCTGGAACAGCACACTCGTTGACTACCAGCACGCCAAGCGCTTCAGCGACGGGACTGAGTGCGTGGCTATGCAAGACCTTGTCACTCCCACGGCCGAGTTTGAATGTGTGCTGCGTTACCCATTCAGCGCAGATGCCGTGTTTGTCTCGGCTGACTTCAGTCTGTCGATGCGTATCCGCCCCGACGTCCTCTACGACGACCCAGCCATTCTGGGGATTGCGAAGGGACCTCGCCTGATCAGTGACACGCTCTCTGGTGAGTCCGGGCTGCGTGTCTTTGCGAACGGTCAGATGTTTATGAATGTGCTGACGAAGGGTTGCGCTACGAAGGCGTATGCGGGCGGATTCCCTGTCGGTGCGTGGACGACTGTGACAGTCGCGATCATCAACATGCGCTGCTCGGTGTACGTGAACGGGACGCTGTATGCGTCTGACGAGTTTGCTCAGGACACAATGACGAGGATCCTTTCGACCGACCCCTACCGGATTGGGGATGGCTTCCGTGGTCGCATCGAGAACATTCAGTTCTTCGACATGGAGTTGACTGACTACGAGCGTATGGGGCTGCACGAGCATGGCAGTTTGGTGCGGAAGGTTGATCCCCGTGAGTGGTATGTCGAGTCGCGCCCGACGTTCAGCCGTCCAAACCGTCTCAGCGTCCCGTGGTCGGTTGCTGTCGCAATCCCCCGTGCTGACATCATGCGTGAGGTGGATGCAAACAACGAGGCGACCCTGACGTACCTCGAGATCCAGGAGGAGAACACCAACAAGCAGCTGCGGCAGAGGTCCAACGAAACGATCATGGTTATTGTCGTGATTGCGCTGACTTCTGTTATCGTGTTTCTCGTCTTCAACGATGTGCTGACCCGCCCCTTTGCCAACTGCGCCGTGGTGATGACAGAGGCAGCTGTCCTGAAGATCGATGCCATTCCGAGCTCTGAGTCATACATCAAGGAGATGCGTGCAATGAACCGCGCCATGGTGCTGATGCTGAAGAACCTGCGTGAGTACAAGAGCTACATGCCGCAGAGCCTGCAGCTGGACGACACCAGCGAGGATGATTCCGTTTCGGAGCACCGCTCAGATGACGCCAGTTCCCGCCTTCCCTCGTCGCGCTCACGTGCCTACAGCCACCACTCCTCTGGTTCACGCAGCAGCCGGTCAGGGACGGGGGGGTCGTCCTTCCACTCCAAGTCTGAGTCTGTGAAGTTCCAGGCAGGCCTGGCAGGGCAGAAGCGCCAGGGGATGGCGTGCTCCCTGTCGAAGAGGAAGTTCTCGATGCTTGTCGTGAACGTAAGGGACTGGCACGATCGCATTCAGAAGACGTCTGACAAAGACGTGCTGACACTGCACTCAGGGGTCCTGCATTCCGTCCTGGGTGCTTTCATGTTCAGCAAGGGCATCAGTGAGGTGTTCTCGGGCGACAGGTTTGTGTGCACCTACAACGCAGCGAAGCCCGTGGCAACGCACCGCATGTCGGCATGCTCAGCTGCCTGCATCATCGAGCAGAAGCTGAAGGATGACCACCAGCTCCTTATCAGCTCTGCCGCTGTCAGTGGCGAGGGACGTGTCGGCAACATGGGCACGGAGATCATGAAGCGTTTTACCATGATGTCGTCGGTCGTGACCTGGGGCTTTGCCCTGGAACGGTACACACGGTCGCGTGACCTCTCCATCGTCGTTGACAGTTACGTGTATGAGGATGTGATGCCGCACTTCAAGATCAAGGTTGTTGACGAGATCGAGTTCACCAAACGGTCGCGCTCGCGTCCCATCAAGGTCGCAGAGATGCCAGGGAAGCGCGAGGGGAACGAGTGCGACGAGTGGATGTACGAGTTGGAGGCAAGCGAGCGGACCGATCTGTACAGGGCATGGAATGACTGGGCGTGCTCCATCTTCGAGAGTGACTTCGAAGTATGCTTATGTGACATGTGACATGCATTTCCTGCGGGAGGAGCCCCCTCAGTGCTTCGTGCCGCTGTTGCCTTTGTGCTGCACTTTGTTATGCCAAACTGCCCAATGCCATGAGATTTTTCGCGCCACTGTTGTGCCTTCCCACCGTTCACAACACCCTCCCCTCCACAGACGAGCACGAAGTTCTTTGAGAATGCGAAGCGCATCGACTCCACCAGCACTGTGTACAAAAGTCTCTACCACTCGTTCTCTACACGGTCATTCTCTCCGACACAGCTTCTGTTCCATTAGACGGACACCGAGTGTTGTGACTGTGGCCGGGTAGGCAGCGGGTTCTATTCCTGTGGCTTTGTTGCCACTGTTGTTGATTGATATGCTTGCAAGGTTCGTCCCTGCAGATCTCTTCCAGTCGGAGAGCACGAGTGTTCGTGCTTCTCTTGACAGATTTCTTCGTTCTGCTGAACACATCTTTTATCCAGCCTTGGATACCATGTCTCCCCAGTATTCCCGGGAGATATGCCGATTTGAGGTTCAGGATGTTCCAGCAGATATCGTCAGACAAACGTGGGTGAGGACAAATCATACCATCGACAACACAGCAGGCAAGGAAAGGGCGACGAAAAGGGTTCCGGTGTGGCCTTTACAATCGCATGGGTGTATTTGACAATTTTCGCTTCAAGAAGGGACGAAATCGGGTGCAGTGGTGCACGGTGGGTAGCCAATCATGTTGATCCCAATACCCCCTCCCTCCCCTCCCCCCCTCCTCCCGTGCAAGGTGCACGCCTTCTATCGTTTCCTCCCTTTGTGTGTGCCTTTTGTGTGCCCTGGGGAATGCCAAGGCCGCATTTTTTGATACACCAAACCCTTCTATATCGGAATAGTGCTCAGAACCCCGCCCTACCTTACTGTTCCCCCCGACCGGTTCCCTATCCTTTCGTGGTGAAACGAATAATACGATAGGCAGCATCTGTATGCCAAGATGGCCGTCCTCATATGTCGGCCCTTGGTCGGCGAAGCCATCGCAAAGTGAAAACTTTCATTCCAGCCGTATCCGCACCTGGACTGATATGCTGGGGTGGGCTGTCTGTGTTTTGGAACACGCACCCATTTCCGTCTGCATGCTACTGGGATGCGGTACAGCGCTGGCCTCAAAAGTATTCATAATATTTCCGGTTGTCTTTCTTTCTTTGCCTGCAAGACTTCTCTTCTTCATAATGCCCCTTCTTTCTCCTTCACATCTTTTACGTTCTGTTCATTTCGTGTTCCTGCCCCGCCCCGCCCCCCCCCTTTTTTTCTTACCACCTCTCTGTCCCGACCTGGTCTTGGTGGAAACAACAAAATGACACCCGTGAAAAGCCCTATCTTTCCCCCCCCCTCCCCCCTCTTCACTTTTCTCAAGGTGCAAGTTTTGCCGCATGTCGTGGCCTGTCCCCCCGAATGTCATGGTTTGCCTTTCAAGAGCCCCCAGCCCTCCTCCTTGACTTGACGGCAAGCCGGGTTCTCAAGAGTGACAGTCCTGGATGTACACGAGTTGTGGTTGTAGGGTTCTCACATGTCAATATCTCCTTACAACCCCTCCCCCCTCACCTGGTGATCAAATCCCCCCTCACCTGGTGTATACGATGAGGCAACATCCATCGTATCCACCAGGTGCACGAAAAGCCCCCCCTCCCCACGTGTGGACTATAAACAAACAAACAAGTACGCAAATACGCTACTTTCGACAATCAAATCCCCCCTCCCTAGAAAATGACGGTTTTCTTGTTGGGAGAATTGCCTTACCTTCGCTCTCGACAATCATCCCCCTGATTTGCTCTGCGAGCCCAACAATCAGTTCATGCGGAAACCGGGGGGGTATGCAATAAGTAATGCCTTGGTGGTGTGCAGTGCTCCGTGGGTCTCCTGTGAGTTTTCTTATGTCATGTTATATACATTCAGACAGCCCTTTCCTTACTTCTCTGTTCTGTGTGCGATGGCCAGCCGTGTGGATGTAATTACTTGTGGTGGGTCTTGTAGCATGTTGGTTGATATTGAGAGATTATAGCCTGTGTTCATACACCCACCCATCCCCAGTTCTTACTCTACAGTATGATTTGTATGCAGCTTCACTCGCAGGTTTGAAGTTTGCTTCAACCGCCGCAACGCGATGTTCATCACCCTGGCATGTCTGGTTTGTTTTGGTTGTTTGCGCAAAAAAAAGCGCAAAAAAATATTGCTGTCACCTTGCGGGTTGGCAAGATGCAGGAAATGTCTGTCGACCCCTCAACGTTTGTTAACGACTTTGAAACGACCTTGAAAGCCCCCCCACTGACCTGAAGGGTATCCCTGTTATTTCAAAACAGGAAATGTCTGTCGACCCCTCAACGTTTGTTAACGACTTTGAAACGACCTTGAAAGCCCCCCCACTGAACTGAAGGGTATCCCTGTTATTTCCTCTGCATGACCCCCTGTTGTGATGGAGATCCATGATGATGGACCAACATACCACCCCCTCGCTGCAAATTCTGAGTGCAGGGTGGTCGACTATTTTCTTTTGCGCCATGCTTTGTTCCGCATCACCCCCCAACCCTCTGTTGCGCCAGATGTTCAATATGTGTATAAAATATGCAGCCGCCCGCGTCTTCCGAACGTAAATATCGTCAAAACGAAATATGCCTCGGGTTTGGCTGATGAACTTCATAGAACGTCGAGTGGTTTCCAATGCGTGTGCCAGCTGAGATACGGCGAGATCACTTCATGAGAGTTTGCTCGACGGGTCTATTCTGTAACGCTCTTCCCCCCCCCCCCTCCCCCGGAATCGAAGGGAGATCATCTTGTGCTTCCTTCTCCTCCGACCTACTTCAGTACTCATCACCCTGAATGGACTCCAACACCGCTTGGGTGACACCGTTCAGCCTATGCCATGGAGCGCCAGTTCAGCGATGGATTGCAGCGGTGCGCGCGCATGTGCCGGCACCCGAAACAAGAGCCAAGAGGAACAATAGTGTCACCCCCCCCACCCCACCCCCACCCAAGCTGTTCTCAACTAATTTTTCCTCTGGAGCTCTGCTGCAGGAGTCCGTTTTGTTCAAAAAAGGGGAGGGGGGGGGGAGGATTTGAGTTGTCTGAAAATGATTCACGCAGACCCATACACCTCTCCCATCTCCCACCCCCCTCACCCACACTCCCCATTTATGTCCCATTTGCCAATGCGTGCCGCTGCCATGTGTTGGGTCTTCCTTCATAGCAAGGACCTTCTGCGAGCTTGCAGGTGTGTGTGTGTGTGTGAGTACCAGTACCCGGTGGAGGTTGCATCAGATGTGCGGAATCGTCTCGGCTCCAGCCTCAATGCTGCTGTGGGGCAAGTTGGGCTCTCTCTCCGCCCAGCTGCCCCCCTGGTAGCATCTGTGTCTGTCTGCTCCTGACGGCCGCCTCTAAGCAACTCGGGTGCCACCGCCACTCCGACCATGATTTCTCCTTTCCAACACAATTTGTGACATACAAAACGCAATGAATCAAAAAAATCGCTGGCGGCCCTGTTGAGGAGGCTGAAGCAAAGTATTTTTTCTCCAGAACATTGGATGGGCAGGCAAACAGAACGTGGCAAATCCAGGAGAGAGGGAAGTTACTGAAGTGTTTGAGCACGCGCTGCCCCCCCACCCCCCCAGCAAAACCAAGAACCCTGAACTGATTGAGACTGAATCATTGAATCACGCATGTGGCAGAGGAACATCTGAACCTCCGCCTCTCCAGTGATTCCCGAACATGGCTTTCGCACTGAAAGTACGAACTCGTTTCACCGTGCTCTGCGCACTGCCCTCTTTACCAGTCGAGGGTTTGTGAAGCGACTGTGATACACAATTCGAGGCTTTCGCCAAGTAAGCGCTAGGGAGGGGGGGGGGGTGAAGCAGAACTGAATAAAATGGCTCATTTTCTGCCTGGCCAGAGTTTGGCTGGTAACCCTCGACCCCTCCCCTGCCCTCACCCCGGACACCACAAACTCTCGCATTTTGAGCGAAGGGGAGGGGGTTCGACCCCCCTCCCTCTCTCTGCACCTTACTATTACCTAAATCATGCCCCTCCAAAATCCAATACCCCGCGTTTCTGGAGTGGGGAGAAGCAGTATTTCCGCACCCGTTGCCCCCCCCCCCTTCTCTTGTCTCTTGTCTCTCTCTGTGTGAGTATCCTGTGTCTTTGAAGTGTTGGTTCATACTGCGATTCGTGTCTGTACGATGATGTCGTCACAGATGCTAATGTGTTGCCAACGTGGTGAAACCCGGAGCGAAGCTCTTGCGGTTGCCTCAGGTTCACGAACGAAATGTTGGAGAAGCAGCCGATTGAGGCGCCACTGACATTCCCTGTTCGTGCTGAGGATCGAGTGAATTTACTGTTCATCAAAGCTGTCTCCAGTGACCTCTCCGGCCGACAATACGACGTACCAGCGCCCTGGTCACAGAAATGCATTTGAAAGCGATGGGATGTTTTGAGGATAATTTGATAAAATGGGCAAAACGATCAGAAAATTTGTCGTCGCTCAACCCCCCCCCCCCCTCCTCTCGTGGATTGAAGATGAATGACGAGCTCTACCGTTCTTCATACCATTCTTCGGACCGAGACCCTTGTTCCCCACAACCGCTTCTAAGTGGGGGGGGGGGGCAGTGTCCCTGTGGTTCAACCCCAGGCGACCCGTGTCCCCTCTCTGTCCAATATGCGAATATGTATACGTGCCTCAGTTTCCCAGCCAGCCTGGGAGGAAGAGGTTGGTAGGAACAGGAAAGACCAAACCAGAGCAGAGAAGGGAATGGCCAGAACAATCTTCGTCGGGTGTGGCAGACAGTCCAGCCTCCGGTGCATTGACTTGGGTTCATTGCACCGAATAGCACGATTTATCCGAGCTCTGGATGCCATGTCTTGATTTTCTCCACATCTCACCCATTCTTACCTTCGGTCTCTAGCAGGTTTGCCCCTGTTTCCCCCCTGTTTTTTGTGGTTTTCTCCCCTCACATATCCGTGCGGAAATGTGCCACCCCACGGCACTTTTTATTGCCCATCTTGAATTGATTCTTCAGTGATGTTTCCAAAGATTCGCGAAACTGGGAGGGTGGGTGGAGTTTGCTGGCACCCCCACCTCCCCGCCGGGTTCGGAAAATGAACGCCGCATCTTTGATTACGAGCTGGCGGAAATTTGATATCCTTTGTGCGAAAAAAGGTTTTTGCTTTTGTGTCGGTTGGTCTCAGAACTCACGGTTTCTGAGTAACCCAGTTTCATCTTCCCTTCTACCGAGGGTTTACACAGAGTCCAGTCTATCACGTGTGATGTCATGCGTTTTACTTTCACGAGAGTTTGTTGTCCACTATCTATTCACTAATGAGACCTGTGCAGATGAACCACACCCTGCCCCACACACGTCAGGGGACGGCCAGTAAGTTGTGATCAATCACTTGCCAGCCGTGACGTTCGTTCTACCAGCCTGTCCCCCCAGCTCACATCTGATGTGGTGAATCACAAGGGGTTATCGGATAAACGTAGGTCGTGCGTTTATTCGACTCCCCTCTCATGAACTCGAAGGCCTTTGAAGGCTTCAGGGCCAGCGAGATGCTGCCCTGCCCCAACCCTATACAACCGCCTGGGAGTCGTTCAAACCTGCAGAACCCAGGGCCAGCAGTTCAGCTCATCCACCCCAACCCGGGGCAATATCAGCTCTTCAAGTGTTGCAAAGAGTAGATGGCTTGTTTTGTGCGTCATGGTAACCGCATGCCCTACGCACACAGGGGATGCCCGCTCCATGCGAAGCCTCCACCGGCACAGGCTCGCGGGACGTCCTCACGCAACAGCCACCTGTAAGCCAAACTTTCTCGATCTCTCTCTCTCTTTCTCTACATCCTCACATCCCCCCCATCCATTCGCAACACAACTATACCCCAACCCACATTGTCGTACCCTTCCGTTGTTCGTTCCCGCGTGATTTGCAACAGGGATAATCTGCTTTGTTCTGGTGTTCTCGTGGAGCCGCATGACTAAACATGTCATTAGTGATGACTGTTGCTCGTGACAACAACGACGACATGTGTTGAGGTGTGGTCGGGTGTAAATCCCCGCCCTTCCCTTGTGGTCGATGTTTTCCGCTGCGCTATGGGGCAAGTGTGCCGGGGCAAACAGAGCCAAAACCAAGGCAACCTGCAGGAACAACAATGCAGGTCGCAAAAATGCCCGCCCCTTCGGTCAGGCCTGCTCAACGAACACAAAGAAAACCACAGGCAATCACCGTTGTTCAAAATACAACGGGCAGGAGTGTTCCTGCAGCTGAATAGCTGCGTGTGAACCCCCGCCGACTTTGGCACACAGAGAGTTCAGTTTTGGCGAGAAACCCCGGAACATCGACCCCTCTCACCGGGGGGCTGCAAAGAGCAAAGTTTGTCACCCAAAGCGCTGCCAACTATCTTTTTCACTGTGACAAGCATTCTTGTTGTGTGTGAAAAAATGAAGTCGTTCAGACATATCGTCCCTCGCCACCAAGGAGTTGGGGGTCTTCTATTCTAAGTATCTCTCCTTCTCCCCTCCCTGCGAGAACACCTCGTCTCTCTTTCTCAATGTAAAATGGAATTATCGGTTGGATTGCCAACTGGGGCCGAACTATTCACCTTGCCGATCCTTGCAAACAGTTCACATTCCCAACAGAACACACAACAAAATGTTGTGCGGGGCCGTGCGCCCCGAGGACCGGTGATTTTTTTGGTTGAAACGTGCTCAAAAGCTAAAAGCCCCGAACCTTGAATCGTGATTTGAGCTCCTCTTATATTTTCTTGTTTTGTTGCAATCTCATGCAACTCTGTTGTGCATGTCACTCCGGAGATCTCCTCTCGCTCTCGGGATTAAGACATGTCGATATTGCCTGTTTAGGGTCGTTTTCACCCGATCCGCAATAACATATCAGATGTGAACCGGTTTTGGATACCCAGTTTCACTTGGAAAGCTTACAAAAGCCATTTTGTGTATTTTTTTTTGCTGGACCTTACGACACCACTTCCAACACCAGCACCGGGTGGGTCCTGTCACCTCTCTCTCTCTCTCGACACCCCACCCCCCCCTCCCACCCGAATAGGACAGACTGGCTACGATGCCAACTGTGCAACTCTCGCGCGGCTTCCAGACAACAACACTGTTTGGGTAAATGCCCGCTTTTTCATATCCCACACCCTGTCTCCTCACCTCCCCACCTCCTCACCCTTGGCCCTCCTCAGCCACCCCTCCCTCCCTGCACACCCCAAGGTGACCAACGGTACCGGTACCAGTACCGGTACTCCGGTACCGGTACTGGTACCAGGAAGTACCGGTACCGGTACCGGTACCCCGAAAAAAATACAAGGCAAAACCGGGTTCCAGCCCACAAAAAACGTGGTACAGGGCCCGGAATGTGCCCGGATGGGGCGCGGTCGACCCGGGTCGACCCGGACGGCGACCCAGCGCGGTTTTCGCAAGTCCCAAAAAATCGGTCCCAAATTTCTGAAAAATCTCTATGTCTCGAAAATTTTTCCCCGTGGCAAAAAAAAAAAAGTGTCACCAAATCGGCAAAAAAAAATTTGGATTTTTTTCACCCGGTACTGGTACCGGTACCAGTACCGGTACCGTTGGTCACCTTGCACACCCCCCCCCGCCCCACCCGATGCCCCCCTCAAACATGATTGATTGGTGAAAGATGTCATGAACCCCACCGTGCCCACTGCGCCAGTTCGTCCCCCGAAGCCTCAGAAATAGCTATGTCGAGTGCGGTAGTGATTACGAGGAGTGTGAGAAGAGAGCCGGACTGTGTGTTCAGCTCGCCCGCCACAAGGCTCTCGAAGGCGTTGCCCTTGGGAGGCAGCGAGATGAGCTTGTCTTTTCTTTTCTGTGGGGGGGTGGGGGTGGGGCGGAG
Source organism: Rhynchopus euleeides (assembly GCA_963210315.1). NCBI lineage: Eukaryota > Euglenozoa > Diplonemea > Diplonemida > Diplonemidae > Rhynchopus > Rhynchopus euleeides. The sequence goes on from OY723280.1 coordinate 978,347, forward strand.
CTGTTGCCACTAAACATGCGCTGCTGTCATCACCCTACCTCACCCCGCCACCTCCCTCTCGCATCGAGCATCCTCCAAGGAAAGAGAAGTGATATATGATGCCCCCTTCTCCCCCCCCTCCAGTATTTTACTCCATTTCAATCCCATCCCTTTCCAGGATCCAGGTCTCGCGGGGCACTATCTACATTGCTGAGTGAAGGGGAAGTCAACTCTCTCCCTTACCTCTCCCGTACTTTATCCCCCCCCCCCGATCAAACAATTTACCCCCCCCTTCCCCTATTTTACTCTCTCTCTCTCTCTCCCGCTCTTACTCTCGACCCTCCCCACTGATTAAAAAAACGCACAAACAATCAAACAAACAAACCATTCGGATTTATTCAACACCACCCCCTTCCCCCCACCCCCCCCCCCATCCACTCGTTGGACAGAGGAGAGCGAACAGAGGGGCGAGGGGCGGTACCTCAGTACCTCTCTTCGGGCTACCCTGACACCCTGACACCCCCACCCTCCCCCACCATGCACCCGGTCACCATCCTCCCCGTCTCTTCTGCACCGATCCCCGCTTTCCCCTTACTGTTTTTTATTGCCTTTGCAACATCAATTTGTCTTTCCCCACTCCACCCAACCCTGCCCATTGGCTTCCTACATCTTTGTCGCTCTGATCGCAGTGTGGGCTCTCCCATCCTCCCATCTACCCCCCACACCCGGTATCGGCGGATGGACGGGTTGCAACGCGTTGCAAAGGTTCATCCCGGACAGACTCGTAGACCTCCCAAAGCCCTTCTCCTCCCCCGGACCTTTTCCCTACATTCACACCTCCTGTGGGGGGTTTTGAGTGAAGGGATGTTGACTGTTTTGTTCATTATCCCCCCTCCCCTGTGAGCTGGGTCGCAGGATGTTCAGCCTTGTGGGATCTTTTTCGGAACGCAGCGCCCGCCCAAAACAGTGGGGAGGGGGTTTCTGCAGGGCCGACAGGATTCAACGCCCGGTGTGTTCTTCGCCTGAGATTCCAGCGTGACGATTGGTTTCCAGGCAACAACGATATTTCTTTATTTGGACTGCAGGTGCCCCGCAAGAGGGGCCCTACCATCACCCAACGTGGTGGCGGCGTCTCACTACGGTGCCCGAACAGAATCAGTGATTAGTGTCGCAGCGGATCTGTCTTCCGAACTGTTGTGTGTTGAATCAAGAACTCTCAATTTGCAAATTTCTGCTGTAGTTTTTCTAGTGCGGTGCCACACGGGTGACTTGTTGGTAGCTGGGCGCGAGGGAATGATGAGCATTTGCATGGGCCATCGCCATATATGAAACCTCGCCCTGGTGAAGTCCAACTCCGCTGTTGTACACCGAGTCCCCTGCCCGTGTCGCGCCTCAAGTGTGCGTGCCCAGTGCTCTCGCGGTGGCGAAAAAGTGGTTTTTTTCGCCTTTTTTTTTCACGGCACTTTTTTGCGTGGCGAATTTCGCCTTTTTTTTCCCCCCGGGTTTTTTTTCACATGGCGGATTTCTCCGTACTTGAAGGAGTGTATTGTCCTCACAGGGGCCAAAATTGCTGGTGGAGCCCGGAAAAGGACGGTCTCCCATATTTCTCCTCGGGGAGATGGGTGCAATACCCAGTGCTGTGTAGTCGGTGCAACACATCGCGTACTCCCTGAGCCCTCGGTGGCTGAACGTGCGTTCAGCCCTACGACTACGGATACAATATAGAAACTGTGCACCCACAATGAACAGATGCTCACTACCGTGGCCTCCGGCGGCTGGGGGGCTCTGCCCCCCAGACCCCCCTGTTTGAAACCTCCAGAAGGTCCTCAAGATGAGGCTAAGGAACTGCCTGCCGGATGAGTCTCTCACCACCGTCCATGCACTGCATGGCTGCGGCACACGATGTCTGCCGGACGATGAAGCCCACATCAGTGTGGGGCAGGTTATGTGCTGTCCACTCAGTGTGTCACGTGTCGACGTGATCGACGCCGCAGGCGCGAAGCGCCTGCGAAAAATTTTTTCCCCCTCTTTTTTTCGACCTCAAAATTCGCCATGCCGTTTGTCAGATCGTGGCGACCAGCGAGAGCACTGTGCGTGCCCATACACCAGTTTTTATTTCCTGTCTTCATTTACGCATGTTCCACAGTTGCTTCAGTCTCCACACCCCATCCTGTTTCTCGGAAGAATGCCGTTCCTTCGGCGACGGATATGACCTCGTCCATAAACCCCCCCCCCCAAATACCGTAATCTAGCAATTTTTCAGGTTTTCGCCCATTTCCGACCATCTACACCCCTCTGTCACCCGCCAGAACCCCACAAAACCCATACCGCACCTCCGGATGTGGTCTCAGAGGGCATTGTCACCCCCCAGTGGCCATTATTTACGGATTTTCTGCCATTTCTGACCCCTGCCAGCCACCCCGCAGAACCGCTTCAAAGGGGCCCCTTGTGGTGCAACAAGTGCTATTCTCATCATTGTGACCTGGGCCCCTTTCGGAGCCAACGGTGTGTGTGGTGTTAGCACGGCATCATCTTCACAGCTCGGTGTCACCGAGCAGCCACCGTACATGGGCACATCAAGAGGCCTTTCTCGGACTTGGAACAGTACACTGAGGCCACAATGGTCTCAGGGGAATCAAGTCGTGCGATGTGGACGGGCCCTTTCGGGGACAGGCCACATGCAGCGATGAGAACAGAGTGCCCACATCATGTTCCATGCTCCACCATGTTGAGGGACGAATCTTGTCTGTGTTAGCCCAAGCGGAGTGTCCCCACTGGGAACAGAACGCGTGTCGTGTGATGTATTTTTTTTGCTCTGCTGGTGTCCACAGCCTCCCCGATCGGAGGTCTGTAATGATCTGCCGGTGCTACCGGCCGTTGCGATCACATCTCCGCCTGCCCCCTCTTCATTCCATCGTACAAATTGGGCCTTCTCCCGGATTCATGGAGAGCCGAGAAATCAAACAGTGCAAAAGTGAATGGCGACTTCTCTTTCGTGGAAAGAAAATTACGGTTTATCTGTTGGCACTGGTGTCTGGCGGCGCCGAAAGCTGCGCCTATCACTCCAGTTCTCCCAAACTGACCCGTTTTGTTTTGCCGCAGCAAGGTTTGCTTCTCATGGCATCGCAACCAAAGAAAGTCACATGCAAGAAGTGGCGTCTCGTGTTGAGGAAGCCCAGCAAACACAGGGTTGGGGGGTGGCACTGACTGCAAAGCTGCTCAAAAATTCAACCCGGGAATGACCCCGCCCGTCCCCGACCCCCTGATTGTCACTGACGTCAGACCGCGATCGTTATGTGTGTTTGGATCGAAATGGCAGTGCGCCCTGGCACTGCTGTCGACGAGGAGGTGCCACTTCAGCTGTAGCAGTTGTGCCTTCCCACCTTCGGGTGTTCAGGCCGCGACGTTCTGCCACTCACAGCGGCAGTCGGATGAGCTGCACGCCGTTCTCTTGGCTGTGGTTCTTCCTGAGTCCAGCTCATCACCAGAACAGAAGGCATGGCAGTCAATGTGCCTGATTCCGTCTGGGATGTGGTCTGTCTCTGACAATTCATTCTGTACTGCCAGACCGAAGAAACGAACTAGAACTGCCCCAGAATCGAGTAAAGAAGGTTGGGATATAGTCGTTGGAAAGAAACCCCTCCCCCCTCCCACCTGAAATCCGCTGAATATGTTCGCCCGCCCACCCCCCCGATCACAAGTTTATTTTATCTTGTTGAACGCAATCAGGGTAGTAGGGTGACCTCTCCGATTTTCCAAAACTGCTGGTTTACTGGTTTGGGGGACGGTCGCCGGCAGACCGTTGAAATGCCCGTGTTAGCCAGGCACACTCACGTTTCAGGTATCGTGTCGCATGTCACGCATGTCGCCAACGCGGCGAGTGTACCTCCCAGGTGGGGAAGTCCGACCTCCTGTCCGATGTCAGCCAGGCTTCGAAGAAGCGCTTCATGGATGTGGTGCTGACCTCCTACGCAGCACTGTATCCGGGGTAAGTGAGATGGACAGACGGGCACACGCTACATCGGGGGTCTGGGGGGCGTGAGCCCCCCAGCCGCCGGAGGCCACGGTAGTGAACATCTGTTCGTGTGGGCGAACAGATTCTGTGTGAGTTGGCTGCGTCCTGAGGCGACTGGAGTGGTTGGATCCCCCGACCTGATGGGATTCGAAGGACTTGAGTACGAGACATACGCCACAGGGGGGTCTGGGGGGCGGAGCCCCCCAGCCGCCGGAGGCCACGGTAGTGAACGTCTGGCTGTTGGCTGCAAAAAAACGGGAAAAGGGTGGGTGTCAGGAGGACATATCCTCATCCCCCACGAGAAAACGCCTTGAAAAAATTCTGGTTTTTTTCCCCCAGAAATCTCATTTTTTTTATAAATTTCCCCAAACCAGAAAACCGGCTTTTTCTGGTTTGGAAACCTCTCAGAAAGGGCACCCTATTCCCCTGAACGCAATCGAGCCATTTTCAAGGCAACCTCAAGGATCCCGAAAATATGCACGTCAACCAAGCATTGTCTTTATCAAATCACATCACTTGCCAAACATCGTCATAGCGCGCATGACAGTGCTAGGGAAATGGGGCAGGCTGGGGAAGAATGCCAGGCACACCGTACTTTACGCTAGCTCGTATTTTTTCCCTTTGAGATTCGTGGCTTGACAAGAAAACCAAATATTTTGTCAAACCATGCCCTGTCTCTGGGGAAAGGATCGTTGGCACATCCCCGTGAATCCAGTTCTCCCCACCCAAACATACACACAAAGTGGGCCACTCTGCACAGGGGCATCCCACTCGAAACGTGTTCACCACCACGCACTGACACACTCAGGGAGATAATCCGTAAAGGATTGTCCCTCCAACACACACACACACCACCAGCACCACTTGTTGACGTTTGCCACCCTCACCCTGCCCCAGTGCCCCTTCTTCATCTTTTGTTGCCAGTTACGAGCGACGCTAAGTCGTGAAGTGACGAAGGAATTTGTACGACTTGACGCTTTAGGATTAACACCCTGCAAATGCCATTTCACAGGGCCTCAACACAGCTTGAGACAGCAACTGTGCGCTCAACGAAAGGTGATCCATTCGGATGGTGCCCCTGACCTACGGACTCTTCCGTACTACTGGCTGCGTAAACCGGCCTTTTCAGGGGTGTCATCATCGGAACTGGTTTTTCCAATTGTGCTGTGCAGGGTGTTTCTACCAGAAAGCGAACTGGGGTACACCACAGGTCAGCTTCATTTGAAACAGGTTTGACTCATCCAAACGCGTGCGTGACTCTGCTCTTTTATTTCATGACGTTGGCTCTCTCTCTCTCTCTCTGATGCCCTGCTTCATACCCACAACAGGGCGACGGTAATGCGGATCCACGGGACAGGGTGTCATGTCATTGTTTGACATCTCTACCTGCTAAGGTGCAAGCCATCTCGTGCTGTCCCTTTGGTGGATTGTGAATCAGACAGCCTGCGCATTGCCCTGCAACACCCCGCCCCCCTCCACCTCCAATACCGCCTGCTTTTTACAGCCGGTTCGATGGTGTGCTCACTTGTGTTCATTGGCGACCCCGACCCCTCATCCCATCGTATCTCCATCAGGCTTCTGCAGGAGGAAGTAAGGGGGCGACCACCCTGGTTCCCCTGCGGCAGTCGAGGCAGATAGACTTCCTCAAGATGACAAGTGATGTGATCTCCCCCCGTGGCAGTGGAGGCTAGGAGTTGGATTTGCTCGTTGCAGCAGAGCAGTACCCCCAACACCCCACCCCTCCTTGGATACTGTGTGCAATTGAATGTTGGTTTTTTTTTGCACCTTGTCTACTGTTCTCCACATATTCACCCCCCCACCCCCTCTCGGTCGAACAGGAATTTTTTTGATTCATTCATCCCCCCCCCCCCCACCCTCAGAACACACCATGGGCATCGTATAACCTAACAGTGTGACGGCGCCCGACTTCGTAGAGGCTTGATCCTCTCTTTCTCTCTCATGTATGGTTTCCTATACTTTGCCTTCCCCCTTGTCGCGTGGAGATTGTGTTTTGTGTTCCCGCGATGGACGAATATCCTCCCCCACCCGCCCCATACCCATACCCCTTCTTGACTCGACTCTCCTCCTTTCGGATTTGCTACCACACCCACACACACACGCGCGCGCCTTTCTTGCACCGCCTTCTAGCAACATTGTGCATGTCAGACTGGAGAAAATGTCTGTTCCGATCTCCTGTGGATTCTGCACCTGCCCAACGCCGAAAATGACAAGGCTTTTAAACGACACAACACCAACACGCCATCCCGCCTAATCTTTCGCAGCCCTGTCGGAGGGGAGAGGGGGCATTCTATATGCCTTGGCACGCAGAGCGGTACGCCCCTTGTTCCCCTCGTTCCTCAGCAATGCACTTTCCCCTATCTTGGTGACGCGCTGTGTAGATCAGAGACGGGTTCCTCGCTGACTGCCCGGCCCCACAACACAAAAGAGAGCGGGAAGAACGCTTTTGCAAATCCTCCGACGAACCGGTATTTTTTTTGCAGCAGATACAGGGCGTTCGCTATCGCCCACCGCTCCCGTGTGGGGTGGGCGAAGTTTTATTTAGGGTTTTGGGAATTCGGGAATTTTTTTTATCCGTCGGGGAGGCGCCCCTCGGGGGCGCTTCGCGCCCCCTCGGGAGGTACACATTGGCTACCTCTCCTTGAGAGGGCAGATCACTGCACTTCTGGCAAGGCTGTTAGTACCTCCGAAGACACTAATAGCCTTGCTTATGAGCGAAACGCGTGGATCGGCAGGGACCGCTGTGCCACACAGTTCGGCTGTCAGGGGGTCTGGGGGGCGGAGCCCCCCAGCCGCCGGAGGCCACGGTAGTGAACATCTGTTCATTGCGGATGGATAGATTCATGCAACTTGAAAGTACTTGGGCACCAGACATACGCCACAGGGGGGTCTGGGCGGAGCAATACATCGTACTTTGGGGAAGGCAGTTGTGGTCTCCTTCTGACACTTCCTTCTTCGAGCATTCCCCATCCCCTGAGGCTCGTGATCCCGTGGGCTCTTTCCCACCCACCCCCCTTCGGGGGGTGGGGGCCGAGCCCAGAATTTTTTTATCCAACTTCGCCCCCTTGGGCGAAGTTGGGGCGAAGTAAATCCGAACATTTATTTATTTAGGCGAAGTTGGCCCAACTTCGCCCAGTAGCGAACGCCCTGAGCAGATACCAAATTGCGCATGTTGTCGGTGCAGTTTCGTCTGGTTGATGACACGCCCCACGCTGTGGGCTCGATAAGAGATCTTGCAGTTGTGTGGTTCTCACAAACGAACAGAGCCCCACGCCCCCACGCCCCCCCCACGCATGGTGGATGGCGGACAAGAAATACGGTACCTCCTCTTTCCAAAGCAAGCTACTAAACCTAGAAAACGGTGCAAAATGCCACATCCGTCAGTCACGCGCCCCGTCCCTTGAGGATTGGTTTGATCAAAAAGCAAAGGTTCTCAGATATTCTCAGACAAATAGACATCATTCAATCAAGCGGGAGTTAGACGAGCGAGAACGGAGGTGTGTGGAGTGGCTGTGGTGTGATGATTTGTTGCCGATACGGAACTATGATGAAGCAGAACCTTCCCTCTTGACTGATACATCCTTTCAGTTTCTTTTTGGGGCGCACAAGCGGACAGGCAAAATGGGGTTTGAAAACTTGGCAAAAAAGTGATCGCCCCCTCCCGCAGGGGTGTAGCCTTAGCCATTCACTCAGATTTTGCTTCCGCGGAGCCTGTGCTGGATCCAGTGGATGATTGAGATGCCACTATGACTACCGCATCCAGCAACAGGAGACCAGAGAGGCGCTTTGCAACGAAGCGCCCCTCTGCAGATACACCCCACACCCGCTATTGCTTCAGCTGAGTTCCCTGTCGCCCTCCTTCAGGCAGCCGGGATACATAGTTGGGGAGATATCCGTTGCCTCTTTGTCTATATTGCCTCCTTTTCTCTCCTCCTGCCACGCGCCCCCCCCCCCCCCAGTGCCCGGAGCTGATCAAGAGCGGGATTTCTTCCTCCCTGCACCCTCTGCTGGATCTTGCCCCCACTCCAGCAGACAGGGGATGCAGACAACGAGCCACTGCCGCAGCCTCTGCAGCGTCAATCTTGTGGCTGTACATCATACGTCCAGGTGATTTTTTGCGGCGTTTTTGATTCCCAGGTGAAAGCTTGAGGGCGTGTTGAGTTGAGTTGTTCGGGTCTTCCAAGAGAAAAAAGAAAATACCCCGGGCCCGCCCGCAACAGAGATTCACACGCAGATGCAACGGCAGCAGTGAATGGGGGGGAGCCCGCCAAGTCAGAGTGTGAATCACACGCAGCTTCTCCCCCCCCCACTCCCCCCCGCCCACTCGCTCCGTGTCCGAAAATTTTGACCCCCCCCCCCTCCCTGCCAGCCGCACTGCAGCAGGCAGTCTATGCCGCTCCCCCGACCCCCATGCTTGCCACGACACGCCCTCCTCTTCAGGTGTTTCGAGTTAGTCTGTGCAGCCGCGACCATGGGCTGGAGATGACGTGAGGGTCTCTCGAAAGGTCTCTGGGCTGGTGGAGAGGCTGAGACCTGCGGAGGGGGGGTGAGGGAGCCGCTTCGAGGCGAATGGCGCACGACCTGACGACGTCGAAGCGGCTGAAGTCTATCCGTAACCAGAAGAGCCACATCGCGAAGCGGAAGGAGTTGAGCGCCGAGGCACAGAACCAGCAGCTGGGTGTTGAAGGGCATGCAGGCCGGAAGTATGAGACACATGACAACCGTGGGGGTGCGACCTCGCCGCAGGACCTGAAGGAATACAACGCACGGGGTTCTCGTGGTCGGCAGGTGTGGATTCGGGCGGTCCCGAACACAACATCTCTGGCACCCGATGAGCTGAAACTGTGCCACAGGGCGTTCCACCAAACAGCGGCATGCCCCTTTGTCTGCAAGGCTCCCACACGCCGCTTCACCCAGAAGGGGACGTCGTCAGTGGTGCTCCCTTCGCAGCCCGCAGTCAACATTGCGCTGCAGAGGCTGGGTGTCTTCCTCCAGCAGGATGAGCTGAAGGCGATGCTGCAGCGGTACGTCAAGGCGTCTGACTCGTCTGTTTCGCTCAACAACTTCATCGAAGTCGTGCAGGAGGCAAAGCAGAGAACACAGCACCGCCTGCCGCGCGATGCGGATGTGATGGAGGCATACACAGGCCTTGGAGGCCCTTCTGATTCGCTGTCGGAGGGTGGGATCCCTGCATCCAACCTGCATGCCTTCATGAAGCAGATCGGGATACACTTCGACGAGCATGCGCGGATCGACGACCAAGGTGACCTGGTTGAGTTCGACTATGATGCAACAGAGTGCAGCGAGTCGGACGATGGGATGAAAGACGCGGATGACGTCACACGCCTGCCTGAGAAGCAGGGCGGTTCGAAGCCGAACTTCTTCAGCATAACAACAGAAGGTGATTACCTGAAGCGGTTCCGCATCGGTGTTTGGGTGGTTGTCGCTGCAAACAGGCTCTGCCGTGCCCTTGTTCCGTGGTTTCTCGACAGCGCAGCGCTTGCCGCCCTGCCCCCAACCCGTGCGCGGTTCAAGAGCGACACATTGCGGCGAGTGGAGTTCCGCGCAGCATCGCAGTGGCAGGGGCGGCTCCATGGGTACTACTTCACCCGAGGCCCGCTGGGGCTGGGGTATTACACCCTGAAGATGGGCAAGTGCCTCCCCTCCTTCCACATCGAGGCGTTCGCGATGCAGAACTACAAGCGGCCCTACGAGCCGGAGAACCCTGCCGAGTCTGTGCTTACCTCGGATGAGGTGCCGGAGGAGGTGCTCCCAGAACCTGCCAACGACGAGGAGGCCAGCCTGCCGCTCCCCATCCGACAGCTGCGGTACAGGATGCAGAGGGGGAAGGAGCTGCTGCAGAAGGCCATTACCGAAAAGCCACCCCCAAAGCGAGTGGAACAGCAGGCCCCCGAGCCCCTGGTTCCGGTGCCGCAGACTGAAATCGTGGTGGAGGATATGCGGAAGTTTCAGTCGATTGACAGCCCGTTGCAGAGGATGTGGGTGGGCCCGCAGCGCGATGGGTTCCTGCCTGTGGTGGACGACATGGAGTACACGCTGCGCTCGTCGGGGATGGAACACCGCGCGGGGTCTGAGGGTGATGACGCCCCCCGGACCCGCTCCAAGCATGGCCTGAAGTTGTCTCATGCGTCCGACACCCCAGCGATGACAATGAACAAGCATGGTAGCGAACCCCGCCTTCCAGCTGCTGCAACCGTGTCGGCAGGGCATTATGTGTTTAAGCCAACTGCAGCTAGCTTGTCAGGCGTCTTCTCGGCGTCTTCCCGCAACAAAGCAGGGTCGCCGATTCCAAAAACCTTTGCCGACACTGTGATGACAGCCTTTCGCAAGTCGGAGGTGGTGAACGGGCTCACAGCCAAAGATGAGCTGCCTCAGGGGGATGACGATCTGCCGGAAGTGGCGAATATCGCAGGCTTTGCCCCCTCGGCTAACGACGATGTCTTCAGGCAGTTTGAGAACGGGCGGAAGGATCGTCGCGGCCCCACCTGCGTAGAGCGTCTGTGGCAGGGTGCCCAGATCGTCCGTGTCGGAGCGCAGCATACAAAAGCCCGGTTTAAGAGGGAGGCCTTGCTTCAGGAGGAACGTGCCCTGCGAGCAGACAAGTGTGCAAGCCAGGTGCTGCAGGAAGTCATCATATCTGTGATGGCGCGACGGCGTGCCGCTCATATTACGCGGCTCTGGCGCCGGCACGTCAAGGAGGCTGCTCAGTTCTCTGACACAGTTGCCAACAACCTTCTGGAGCACAGCTGGCTTGCGTGGCGTGAGGCGATGGAAGTGTTAGACAACTGCGGGAGTGACCAACTCTCACGCACCTACACCGAGAGGTTGGGGGAGCTGGACGACCAGTACAATCCTGAGTGGGAGAGTGAGTATGAGGCAACGAATGACCCTGAGATGGGGGTGAAGCTCGCCCGCCTCGCCCAGGAGCTGGGGCTCCGCACAGGGAATGAAGACGAGGAGGACAACGAGAGGGATGACGAGTATGAGAGGCTCAGCCAGCTGTCAGACATCGCGACAGCACAACGGCTGATCCCTTTTGAAGACTTCGCAGCATTCTTCGACAGATTCCGCCTCTATAAGGGGCATCACCATGTCTGCGTGTTCAAGCTGCCAGCACGGCCGCGGAGGGCGGAGAAGACTGTCGGGGAGATGCTGCGGGAGAAGCTTCCCGCCTTCGTCTGCGACCCGACGACAACCAACAGGGCAGAGACCACAACCCCGCAGCCAGAGGACCGCGTGGAGGGACCCAGCACTGTGGGTGAGGATGTGCTCATCACGTCAGGTGGGGGCCTTATCCAACCTGTCGCAGGCCTGTCCTACCACAACACGCCCCGTCGCCTCCGGGTCGGTCTTCTGAAGGGCAGCGCCCGCTTTGTACCCTTTGACTGGGCAAGCGCGTGTTGTGACCTCAAGCAGTTTGATGAAGGGGAGCGCTGCTTCGACACGGTGGAAACCATGGTGCTGCGGAACGCCCTGCGGCAGTTCAACCTGCGGCAGCAGTTCAAGCGTGACCACTTGGAGGCAGATGCGTCGTCATCCGAGGGCTCCTCCGCCATAGAGTCTGACGAGGCGGAACCGGTACCAACCCCGGTGCCTTCGCCAGCACCGCCTGCTGCACCGCCTTCATCACCTGAGCTCATTATCGACCCAATTGTGGAGCAGTTCTTAGCGCAGGTCAAGCGGACCACGAAGTGGCAGCATTCCACAGAAGTCCAACAGATGGGCCGCACGATTCTGATGCTTTGTGCGGAGAGCACGTCAAAGGTATCGCGCAAGTGCAGGGGGCGAGGCTTGAGGGTGGGTGGTGCAAACCCACCCCAATCTCACGTGACGCTTTTGGCCAGCGGCTGCCGAATTCCGCCTTTCAATTGTTGCCAATTCGCGAACTTTTTCCTCCTCTTTGCCATTGACATTCCCCACCCCCATCACGACAACACATGCCCTCGCACGCTTCTCTTCTGCACAGGGCAGGCCCTTCACCGTGCCGGATGCTGTGCTGGAGCGGCTGAAGGCCCTGAACCTCGACCTGTCCTGCCCTTCCCAGGCTGTTGGATCCCCAGCCCTCGAGCGGGTACCCTCACAAGGCACGTTCTCTCCTGTGTATGATGAGTTCGCACACCCTGAGGTGCTGCACGTCGCACCGCCTTCGATCCCCTCCATTTTAAACACAAAGGACCGTCCCCCGCCGCAGGCGCGGGGCGGCTGCCTTGTCCCGGTATGTTGCTGTTGGCGTGCTCTGATGGCTTCACGCTTCCAGATCCCCTTGTGCTGAAGACATCAGCGGATTCGGGTTGCAGGGAGGGGCAGAACCGTGGTTGAGGAACCGGGGGGGGGCGGGGGTGACAACTAGTATCCTCGCAACTCACACCGTCTTCCTCTTTCCCCAACACCCCACATGAATAGGCAAAACGCCCTGTCGTCCTGCTGCCAGCAGACCGTCTCCGGAAGCTCGAAGCGGATCTGGGGACGAAGTCGGGCACCACTGCTTCCCGGAAGAAGCGGCGGCCTCTCGTTCGGAGAGCACACACACAGGCGAAGGCAGAGCGCATCCGCCTTCTCTCAGAGCTGCAGGCACGGCAGGAGAAGGAGCGGCACCACAGGAAGGAGAAGTGCATCAAACACACGCAGCCCCGGAAGGAGAAGGAGAAGGGCGAGGCTGTCACCCGGAAGCTGCTGGGCTGCCCTGAGGGCATCCGCATTGTGTTGGAGGAGGTTCCGCAGAAGAAGGCCTCGCTGAGTGGCACCGACATGTCGTGCCTGTCACCCCAGTCGTACGTCATGCCGGAGGAGATGTTCGAAGAGGTGGACGCGCCCCTCGTGGAGTCCGACCTGCGAAGAGATGGGCACACAGGGGGCACGCCACCCCCTGTCATGACGCCTGTCCCGCCGCAGACGGCACCGCTGTTCACCCGTGGGGGTACCCCCGCGAGGGTTGTGTCGCCTGAGCAGCTGAACTACCGCATCGCCTCCCCTAACGACCCGAGGTCTATGCGTCGGGTGCGGGGTGAGGCTTTTGACTCGCATATAAAAGGCACCTACCTGCAGCAGGCACGGCGTTTAGCACCGCGGACCTCGGCTCGTCCGCTGACTCCTTTTTGGTGAGAGCTTTCCAGCTTCATCCCAGATTGGGCGGTGCGGCGTCAGTGTGGCATCAGTGATCTACCCCCCTTCCCCATCGCAGCTGTTTTCTCACGTTGTGTTCACAACGCGAGGGAGCTGTGGCAGTGATATGTCTCGTGTGCCATAGACTATGATGTCCCCCTTCTTTCCCGGTTTAGAGGCATGTGGTGGACTTCTGCCTATGCTTCGTCATAATGCCCCTGTGCGCCTGAGTTAAAAATATGGGCATCGCGCATGATGTGCCGTGAGCTAGCCCCCCGGTCTATCCCGAGGTTGGTTGCATGCCTCCCCACCCCTTCTACCCCATCCGATTGAAGGGGTTCGACAGTGCCCGTGGTAGAGTGAATAGTGGACAGCGCATAGTAGTGTCGTCCCGATTCAAAGGAGTGTGTGCCCTCCACCCCACCTCCCCTTGCTGCAAACCACGTGCGGTTTGCCCAGGTTTTGACTTATGTTTTGCCTCCACAATGCCATGCCTACACCACGACTCCCACGCCACACCACACGCCAGGTGCGCCGCACGCCTCCAGCAATGCGCTGTGAGTGAACCACACCCTCACGCGATTGGGGCAGCGGTGGTGGCACCACTCTGTTAGGGGGCAGCCGCCATGGCGAACGATGCAGAGCTCGAGGTGACGGGTGGCCGCCTGCGGCAGATGGTGCACCGTGCGAAGGGGGACCAGCCGCAGCGCAGCAGGTCGCATGCGGAGGAGGCGTACCCATACCAGGCGAAGGAGTCTGCGTATGACCGGGAGAAGCGTGCCCAGCGTGGGCTGCGCGGCATGAGCCGAGAGGAGTCGACGGAATGGGTTCGCCGCTTCATGGAGAATGATGATATCTTGAGCGAGCTGGAGGCGATGGACCACGTCCGGAATGTCAGCCCGTTGCGCAGGATCAACAGCGGGTCGAGCAGCGTGCTCAGCGCGCCCAAGCGCACCATGTCATACGTCCCTGCGTCCCCGCTCCCCAGCAGCAAGTATGGCGAGGGCAAGCGGTCCCCCCTGCTGCAGGATGCCAACGTCATCACGCACGGCACGCCGCAGGGGGTGGCGCTGGCACCCCCCCCAGCGGGTGGGGCGCAGGCGCACCATCAGCAGGCGCAGGCTGGGGGTGGGCAGCAGGGCGGGGTGCACCAGCAACACCAACACCAACAGCAGCAGCAGCAGCCCCAGCAATACCAACAGCAGCACCAGTCGCCGTACCACACCCCGCAGCAGCAGCAGCTGCAGCAGGATCCTCAGGGGGGCAACGCGGAGCTTGCCCTGCAGAAGGCGGCACAGATCATGGAGGAGCTGCAGGAGATGGCGAGCCTGACGGGGCTGCAGCACCCGCAGCAGGGCCAGGTCCAGCAGCAGCAGCACCACCCGCACCATCAGCACACGCGACAAGGCCAGACCCTTCCTTTGCCGCCGCAGGGGGTGGCGCTGCCCCCTCCGTCCACCACACTGCTGCCGTCGCCGTCACCGCCGGTCCCGCTGTCGGCGCCGCTGCCACCCAAGCCGCAGGACTCCGCCCGCGCACACCACCGCTTGCAGGAGCCATCCGCCACACGCCCAAGCGATGCCAACGGCAGGGACACACCTCGGGAGTACGCCCCTCCCGACACGCCTGCGGAGGACAAGTGGCTGACAGCCAGCCAGAGCCTCAGGGGGCGCTCCACGAGCCGCGACCACCCGGAGCGGGGCAGGGCCTCGCCTGTAGAGGGCGTGGCTGCGGGGGGCCCGGGTGGGGGCCGCAGCGTGTCGGCATCGAGGGTGCCGTCGCCCTCCCCGTCGGACCGCGTCGCCCCGCAAGCCGAGAGGTGGCCCAGGCGCCCCGACTCTGCTGCCGACTTCATGCTGGAGAGGCACCGCTCGTTGGGGCCGCGCGATGACGACCTGCTGCGCAGCAGGCCTGGGCCTGGGAGGGACGCAGCCCGGCAGTCGGTGAATACCATCAGGAGCGAGAGCCCCAGGCTGCGGGCTGCGTCGGATCTGGATGGGCGGCTGGGTGCGCCCCAGCTGAGGGGGCCTGGGAGCCGTGCGGCCAGCCCGCTGAGCAGGCAGAACAGCTATACCTCTGCAGGGGGGCAGTCGGCCCGGGCGGAGCTGAGCCAGCGCCTGCAGCAGCAGCGCCTGGACCTGCAGAGCGCTGTCGATAATGAGTTCCGCGCCCACGAGCACCATATCAAGTCTGTGGTGGCGGGGGTGGACTCCGCACGCAGCACGCCAGCGCCCCCGCTGCAGGACACGCAAAGGCGCTCGCCGGTGCGCGCCCGGGCGGATTCTGCAGGGGGTAGGCTGCACAGGCTGCAGCCGCACGACACGACGCAGCCCCTCCAGCCTGTGAGGGATATGAGTGCCGTGGCGCCGCCGTCGCCGAGGTTGGATCGGTATGCATGTTGATAGCATTGGAGGGTTGTGTGGGTTGCGGGTGGCAAGGCGGAGTGGAATCAGGTGTTGTTTCGGCAGTGCTGCAAGAAGCGGGTTTGGTGGTGTGGGTTTGCTCGTCATGTCGTCATTAGGCAGCGTAATTTGAAGGCTACAAGAGCTCACAAAGGTTGAAACCTGTTCCAAAATGGTCCGGAATGGCATACAGCCTACACACCTTGCAGTCGCCGGCCAAAGTGTATCCACCCACACACCCCTTGGCAGGTCGATCGACAGGCCTGCAGAGGCACACTTCGCGCGCACCTCTCCCATCCTCTCTCCTACCTCTGCGAAGCACACGGTATGAGCAAACGCTGCGCAAGAGTTTTTGTGACATCATGGTGAAACAAAGGGAATTGCGGGTCACACCGATGATGCCACAGGTTGTATTCGCAGGTGCCAACGGTGACCTCACACCTATTTGCCATCCATTGGCGCCAACAAACATGAAAGCTCTTTCTCTGGGTTCCTGTACAATATGCCTCGACACCAAGAGCCTGTTGTGCACGCCTTTCCGAACCCACCGAACTGGCTCTCCCCTCCTGCATGTCCCACATCCCCACCACAGGAGGTGCCGGACGACTGGCTCTCGAAGCCTCTGCAGGACCCGTTTGGCAAGGAAGTGCACGTGCGGCACCAAGACCCGAGCCCCGCCCAGCAGCCAACCGGGCGCGTCTCCCCTGCCAGGTGGGGCGGACGCGACCCTGTCGGCGTGCCCGTGAGCCCTGCGGAGCGGGAGCTCTCTGTGGCCAGCCGGTCGCCCCGGATGCAGCCGACAACATCCCCGCTGCAGAAGCCACACCGCTCCCCTGCCGTCCGCGCGGAATCCCCTTTCCGCCCCCGCTCTGCCACGCCTGTGGAGGACCGCATGTCCCCCCGCAGGGAATACCCCGACGAGTTCCCCCTCAGCATCGTGATCGACGGAGAGCACGGCTCCCACACTGTGGTGCGGGTGAAGCCCAGCGACAGCATCGCAGAGGTGAAGGCGAAGGTGCAGGAGGCACGCCCGAACCTCCCCTTGGAGTCGCAGCGGCTGCTCTACCAGGGGCGCGAGGCGGAGGACTCGCTGAAGGTGTGCGACTACGGCATCACATACCAGTCGCAGCTGCAGCTGCTTATCAAGAGCACACCCGACGTCGCATATGCTGACGAGCCTGAGGCTGCCTCCACAGCCTCCCCCACCGCGTCTGGCACACAGCAGCAGCAGCAGCAGCAGGCTGCCAACATCGTCGACACCAAGTCTGTCTGGGTGACCACCAAGGGGAAGAGCAGTGTTGTCAAGATGGACATCTCCCCCAACGACAGCGAGGGCGAGCTGCTCCACCGCGCGAAGCGGAAGCTGGGCGTCTCGACGGAGGTCGAGATGAAGCCCTTCATCAACGGGCGCGAGGTGCGCCTCGCCCACGCCGAGGTGAAGGAGGGCTGGGTGTACACCCTGGAGCCTGTCGAGGGTGGGTCGCTCTACCCGCCTCAGCAGCAGCAGCAGCAGCAGGCTTCCCGCCCCGGCTCCCCGCAGCAGCAGCCCCAGCTGCGTTACGACAGGTTCGACCGGAGCGACACGCGGGGGTCGCACAACGAGGCGCCGTCGGGACGGACCTCCTCCATCCCGCCGCCTCCGGAGACGCCGCAGCGCAGGCTGCGGAAGCTGTATGACTCGCTGCAGCGCAACGGGAGGGTCACCCGTGGGGATGTCCACCACGGGCTGCGCAGCACGCCCAACATCGCATCCATCCTTGCTGTCGACGCCACGCCGAGTGACCTCGAGGTGCAGCGGACCATTGCGGCTTTCAACCCGGATTCCGCAACGGGGATCGAATGGTCTGAGCTGCTCCGCGAGGTGCTCGCCTATCAGAACCGGTGTGAGCTGTCCGGCCGGTGCTGGAATGAAACCAAACCGTGGCAGCTCGTTGCAGTCGGCTCCGCTGTGGAGCCGAGCAACAGCATCGCGAAGAACCGCCAGATCCTGCAGATGGGGCTGGGCAGGGTGCTGGAGCTGAACCTCACCGAGGAGACGCCGGACCACCCCCGCATTCCTGTCGCGAGGGTCTACTTCCGCCAGGGCGAGGACCAGCAGCGGGTCTGGGTGAGGCTGACCGACCTGCGCGTCATCACGGGGGGGCTTGCCGACCACGCCCCTGTCGCGCCTCAGCCCGGGACGCTGGACTTCTCGCGGCTGACCAGCGGGAGGAACACGCCGGTGCCGCAGGGGGTGCAGAGCATCAACACCACGCCGAGGCTGAACCCGTTGCCGAGCATGCCGAGCAGGCTGACAGCCCGTGGGGCTTCGCCTTCTCCAGCGAGGTCGACTCGTCCTGCGTCTGTTGCAGGCGCGTCGTCTGCAGGCCGTGGGGGTGCCATGAGGGGGCGTGTCCCGGAGAGCGGTGGGACGCTGGCGATGCGGAACCTTGCGGATCGGAGCCGAAGCGGTGGCCGCCCCGGCGGCCCTCCCACTGCAGCGAGCAACGCCGTGCAGCAGGCGGTGCAGATGATGGTCAAGCGGCAGCAGCTCGGGACGACCCAGGGCTCCCAGGCCCCTTCGCTGCGACGCCCCAGCGGAGGGAACCTCCTGGCATCCGGAGGGGAGTCCGTTGCGCTCAGGTCGAATGCCTCCGTCAGGCGCCGCCCGGAAGGGCGGTGAAGTGAGGGTGTGCAGCGGGGGTGAGGTGGGGAATGTATCGTCGTTCTTCTTCTTTTTCGTAGATTCAAAAAAAAACAGCAAAAAATAACACTTGTTCAGGGCGGGTGGAAAGAGAGGAGGATGGGGGGCTGGGGGTGGAGAAACAGGGGGGGGGGGAGGCGGTACCATGGCACACAAACACTGTATTGGGAAAAGGGGAGGGGGGGGGTAAACATAACTATATACACTATCGGGGGAGGGGTGGCATTCGCGGATGTCTCCACCCCCCCCGCTGTACCATCAAGCAGTGTCATAATTTGTCATGGGGTCGGGTGCTGGGGGGTGGTGGGTGGTGGTGGGGTCCGGGGTGCTAACAAAGGGAAAATCCTCCTTGTTCTACCCCAGTGGCCTGGCTTGTCGACACTGCAAGAAGAAGGCATGTTTCTGAGCGAGGCGGGGGATGGGGTGGGGTGGAGTGGATGGGGCGGGGCAAGTGGAATTGGACGGGATGGGGGTGTTCGGGAGGGGGGGCGGGGGGCTATTTTTATCCTTGTCACACAGGTATTGTGCCCGCCAGGGCTGGCCACAACCCAGCTTTCCGGCCGCCGATGCAAACACCATACCATTTGGGCCCCCTCGCTCCACCTCCTCCCACCACAGCCGCTCCGCCGTGGCGAGAGTTTGTTCAGACGAGATGATTTGCGTCTCTCTCTGTGCAAACACATTCTGGAAGTTGCGCGAAAAAAAAATCTGAGTCAACACAAACCGGACGGCAATGATACACGATATGCTGCGCCAGCTTGCGGCTTGCCAGCGGGATGTCATCTGCGATGAGGGGTTCTGAATGAGCTTTCCCCACCCGACTACACGTTGTACCCTCCCCTCACCCATACACATCCCACCCAGGGCCCTTCTCCGGCCATCCGGTCTTCTACTGCTGCCACTCGCCCGTGTTCCCATTATACCGAAGGTTTGGTTCTGTTCCTTGTTGTGATGTCTCCCTTGTTTCTCCAAAACACGCCGCTGATGGCTTCAAAGGCGCGTGAGTTGGTGTTCGCCCCGCACACACTACGGCAATGCGACGCACTATCCATACCTATGATGAGGAGAGGCTTTTTTGTCTTGGGCTCGCCAATGCGACAGCACAATTTCTTTTTGCCAAATAACTTCTGGCAAAAAAAATAAAAAAGAAAAATGGCATCCCCCATCTGCTGCCCCTTCTGCACATTTTTCTAAATTGCGCGGTGATTATAGCTTTGTCAAACCGGGTTGCCCCAACGGCATGTGTTTTCCCCCCTCTGTGCGGAATCCCAAACAGGGCCATCTCACGCGCCTCCTGGCATTCCCAACGAGGCTTCGTGTGCGGTGGCTGTTGGCTGCTTGGGGCCATCATTGCAGAGATATCAGAACACACCTGCATGACACAGTGCGTGATTTCTATGTCTGACAGGCCAGGCCCGGCAAGCTGCATGATGTCTGGGAGGGTCAAGCTGAAAACCCCGTCCCCATCCCCTCCCCCCTCTGTAATCTTCTGCGAGTGAAGGGATAGTCGGCTCGCTCTCTCTCTCTCTCTCTCCCCCTCCCCACCTTACTTTTTCTCTACGTTACTGCCCCCCACTCCACTCCACCCCATCCCATCCGTTTTTTACCTGTAAGTTACCCCCACCTCCGTTCGTTGCATGGGTGAGTGGTAGCGGTGGTGGTGCTCGCGGGAGGTACATGCAGTGGCCGGGCTACATTTTGTTTCATCCCCCCGAGAATGAAGCCAGCCACTTGGAGGAGGCGGTGGTGGGAGGGGGGAAGGTGTCCTTTTCTGCGCTCATCACACCCTTCCCCGCCCTCCCCGCCACCACCCCACCACCCCCCTTCTGCTCATGTAGAATCAACAGTAAAGTAATGATTTGTAAACTCAAAAATGTCCCCCTCTCGTACAGGGCGGGAAGGGACCACTAGCCAAACGACGTACAACACCGGAGGGTCAAGAAAAGGCTGGTCATCTGAGGTTGGGTGGTGGTGGTGGTGGTAGCGGGTGGTTTTCAGGATTCGATAAGATGAGGTCCTGTTGGTCCAGCAAGGCGGGAGTCTCAGTCCAGCTGGGCCCCTCCGAAAGGGCCAGTGTGTGTCAGTGGCCGAATGTGTAGGGCGAGTCCGTCGTCAAGGAATTGACAAGGTCATGCCCAAACTGCGTTTAAAATTCTTCGGCAGAAACATCACACAGACGAAGTCCGATCGTCAAACGAGGTGGGATTGACGAAACCAGCTGGTGGGCATGCTTCTGGGAGCTACATATTGGGGCCAGCCCCACTTGAGCCCCACACACGTTTAACCGCGGGTTTTCTTCTGTATCACCCGCTGTAAGACCCCCTTGCGGGAGCTGACTCGCCCCGCGCTTTGTGGTGCACGCGGCTGCATCCTAACTGTGTTTCAGATGCCTTTCCTCCGCCATGCCCCCCGCCCCACCCACCACCCACCCCCCGACCGTACGTACACAATGACGAGAGCCATTCCCTACCCCCCCCCCCCCGCCCCGCCAGGCCGCTGGTTTCTTCACCCCATGTGTCAAGACAACAAGAAGGATGAAAAGGGAAGCGAGCCTTAGCAGCACACCCCCCACCCCCACCCCACCCCACCCCCCTCCAAACCCACAGTCACCCCCTCACGGCTTCCAATTTTTCGGACCGCCCATTCTCTGCAGCTCTGCAACTGCTAGCGCAGCAGAGAAAGGGGGAGGGGGTGGTCCCCTGTAACCTTTGAGAGTGGACACCTCACATTGCCCTCACATGCAGGCGGGTGGAAAGCAGGGTGCGCTTGCCTGCGGTGCACATAACCTATGCCTGATAGGCGTGCTCCTGCATCGGAGTGCTCGCGGCGTTCTTTCCAGAGGCGTGCGTAGCCTGGGGGCGTCAGCTCTATTTTTCGAAAATGATGCGCACATCCCGCAGAGGCCCTTTCACTCCCCGGTGTGCTGTGGTTGCGCTGCTGCTGGTTCTGCTGCTCCTGGGCTGCGCGCTGCATACAGGCCTGCAGGCCTGGCTTCTCGGACACCTGTCACCCGGCGGCACCGCCCTGGGCCCGACACCACCACACCACAGCCCCAAGCATGCCCATGCGGCACCCCGGTTCCCCAGGGGCTCCTACGTCCTGCTGAGGAGCAGCAGCCGCATCCGCGACCTCCTCGCAGGAAGCGATGCCATCCAGTGGGACCCGAGCTACAACGACTACGGCGGGGCGACGGGGCGTGTGGCTTCCGTCGACACGGAGGACATGACCTATGAGGTGGACTTCGGCAGCTCCGTCGCATGGGTGACGGAGGGCTGCATCCGGAAGGCCGTGAGTGGGCCTGCCGACACCACGGGTGGGCGGCCTGCCCACGGCGGCAGGAAGCAGAGGCCTAGGGGTCACAATGGTGGTGGCGAGGCCCCCCCGAAGCGCAGCGCTGACAGCGGCAGTGGGCTGCCTCCGCCTGCTGGCAGGCGTGGCGCTGCGATGCCACGCCGGGGGCGCGGGGCGGATGGGGGGGAGGGCGGCGGGCGGTTCACCCTCACCCCCGTGTCGCTGGAGGAGTGTTTTGGCGGAGGCGGCACGCTGTGCGACGTTGCGATCCGCATCGCTGGGACCGACACCTGGCTGGCAGCGGTGACGGCAGACGCTGCAGCGGAGGGCCATGCGGCAGGCGGTGTGCAGGAGGAGGCGGGGCATCCCCCCGGCACCCTCACCTCCGCACGCTCGGAGCGGATCCTGCAGCTTGAGAAGGGCACCGCGAAGGCATACCGGCAGACGCCCTACACGCTGCGGTCCAGATTCGGCAGCTATTTTGCCATCGCAGGGGCCGACGGGAAGGCCGCTTTCGACAGGATGGAGGCCAGGTCCTTCGAACACTTCGGGGTGCTGCCGGGTAGCAGGTCGGCTGATGAGACGTCAGGCAGCAGCAGCAGCAACAGCCTCGACAGCGCCAGCGGACACCCCACGGTGCAGCTGTTCACACAGTGCTCCCCGCCGGTGTGCCCTGCTGCTGTGCAGCGGTATATTGCCTACGACGCATCCACCCCCACTGTGTACGGCAGCAGCACGCAGGGCGATGCCGTGCCCCTTGAGATCTTCCGCGTTGGGTCCTGCGGAAAGCACTGCGATGCGTCGTATCTGGCCGAGTCACGGAGGATGAAGCCTGACCCTGCCGCACTGGAGGCCGGCGGGAAGCAGCTGCTGCTGTTCGCCACAGTGAAGCCAAAGGACAGGTGGGGCCCTGACGACGGGCGGAACATCAACAGGGCCCTGTCGGTGTGGCGGAGCCTGCCCGCCACCCTCGCCTACGTCTTCTCTGAAGACGCCGCCACACGCAAGGAGGTCAAGAAGCACGCCGGGATACACGCCCCCGGGAAGAACCTCATGCGCATGGTGCCCTTCAACCACAACAAGATCCTGGTCCCCACCTACAAGAGCCTCTTCCTCAGCGCGCTGTCCGCAAGCTCTGGGGAGTCGGAGGGTGGCCCTGTCATCGGTTACACCAATGGGGACATCCTGTACACCAGCTCCCTACCTGCCACGGTTGCCGCGGTGAAGGGGTGGCTGGATTCAATCGGCGCTGCGGAGCGCTTCATGATAGTGGGTCGGAGGTTTAACTATGTTGTGCAGGATGACCTGGACCTGGAGACAGACGATTGGGAGAGCAAGGTTGAGTCCCTCAAGGGGCGGCAGTGGCAGGAGGATGCGATAGACTACTTCATCGTCTCACGAAGCATCTGGGACTGGGAGGGGATTCCAGACATGGTGGTGGGGGGGACCGCGTTCGACAACTGGGTCCTGCAGCACGCCCTGACGTCACAGGGTGTGTATGTCATCGATGCAACGTACACCATCACCGCTGTGCACCAGACGAACCCGGGGGAGTCCCTTTTTGAGTCACACCGCAGCGCCATGTCGGATTACAACCACAACCTTGGGGAAAAGGCTGGAGGTTGGGCCAAGGGAAAGGTCACGCAGGCACCCTACATCACGCTCGTCCACGAGGGGAAAGTTGTCATACACAAGCGGGGCTCTGTTGCTGAGCAGTGATGTGCTCTAGTGAGGGCAATGCGTGGGGAAGGCTTCTCTTGTTACGTAAGTTGCAGCAGAGAGGCAGGGAGGTGTTGGGAGGGGGAAGGGCGTAACAGGGAGTGAGGCCTTTGAGACAGCAACGTCACGTGTAAGTCATGTTCTGGCGTGTTGTCAAGAAGGCGAGCTAACAGCCCACATACACATCTGTGCAGCTAGCCCGTGATGCTCTCATTGCACTGTCTCTTGTAGAGTTGTGTGGAATGGTGGGGGGGGGGGGTGCGTTTATTGAGGTGTGGCGCTGCCAGCCCAGTGGGTGCAGAAGCAGCAGCAGCGCAACCATAATGCACACACGATTGGTTTGCGAGGTGTGCTGAAAGGTGCCCCGCCCCCCCCCCCCCCCCACACCCTCCCCCCCCCCACTATTGCACCCCCCCCCCCATCTCCCCCTTTTCCATTATCCTCCACTTCTTTGTCACGAAACGTGCGCGGTCTGCCCACAGGGTCACCACACACATCAAAGCAGTCTGGCATCGCTCTCTTGTCAACAGGGAAGGGGTGAAGCGGAGGGGGGGTTTTTTTTCTTCCACAATGGCCGGGCGGATTACTCGTGGGAAGCTGCCGAGCCGCAAGGTGATGTTTTTCTCTGCCCTCTACATCGTGAGTATGTTCTACCCAAAGACCGGGTTCTCGATGCTGACATGGAGCAGATGGTGGGAGCCCGGCCCCCCCAGCCACGAACCATGATGTTCTGTCGAAAGGCGCCTCCCACCCCCCCTCCTTCCCGAGCGAGAAGGTGCTGGGAGATTTACTTTTCCATTCCCTCTCGACGATCAAACCACCCTCCTTCCCCTAACCCCGGTAGAGCTGACTTAAGTGGCAGAGGTGGTGGCGAGGGCGTGTTAGATTCCCCCCCCCCCCCCTCCCTCTCTCCCTTGAGAGGGTTTGCGGGGGGGGAGGGGGGGACGGAATCATGCGGGGGCAGTGCCTGACGTGCTGGAATGGTTTTGGGCTCTGAGGCGTGTCAGAGTAACGGGTAGCTCCCCCCCCCCCCCCCCACATCCTCTCCCCCCCCCCCCCCACATCCTCTCCCCCCCTCCCCTCCCCTCCCCTCCCCTCCCCTCCCCTCCCCTCCCCTCCCCTCCCCTCCCCTCCCCTCCCCTCCCCTCCCCTCCCCTCCCCCCCCCCCCTGACCTACCCACACACAACACACTTCTCTTTCTCTCTCTCTCTCCTCCTCCTCAACGCAGCGCCTCCGTAGACAATGGATGGTGGTGTTTCTTCTCGACTCTGCCCTCTCTCAAAGACACATCCAACAACACTCTCGCAGGCAGTGGCGTAGTGTCCCAAAAGAGTGGCCTACGCGCGAGGGGGGGGGGACGCGTTAAACCAAGCCCTACCCTATATACACACGGAGAGTCCCCCTTCCACTCTCATAACCTCTGGGATACGAACGTCTGCATCTGGGGGTCGTGTTGGCCTGCTCAGCAGCAACACAGGGGATTGCTGCCGCTGGTGTTTATCCTGCTGGGGGTATCTGCACCGGCCAACCCGCCCTTAGGGTCGGCTGCCGGGCTCTCCCGTCCCCCGTCGGCCTGTGGGGAGATGAAGGAGCGTCTGGTGGTGGGGTTCGCCGTGGGGCTTTCCATAGGGACTGTCGCAGCCACGCTCCTCGCGGTGCTGATGTGCTACCTGTGCCGCTACCTCAAGCGGCGCGACATGGAGAGCCGCCTGAAGGACCCCGCACGCTGGGGCGACCTCGTGCAGCCCTCCCTGGGTTCCGAGCTCTACATGTCGCCCTCCATCGAGACGTCCCCGCCGGCTTCCCCGAAGTCTCTGCCTGTGCCGCAGGAGCCAAGCACGCCCCCCCGCCCCGTGGTGCTGTACCCACCGCGGGAGGTGGCGGAGCAGGGCCCCTCGTGGATGTGGGACTCGCGTGTGGCTGAGGGATCCTTTGTGCACTCCGGTGACGACGAGAATCCGTGACAGATGCCGTGCGGAGAGGTCGAGCGATTCTCGGTATCTTGGGGCGTTTCCTCGCAGCATTGGTGCGACAGGCGGCAGGGTGGTGGCGGTCGTCAAAATAATCTCGACAGTCGACGAGATGATTTCGTGGCGACTTGATTGCTCCGCTACTGTGACACGGCTGTTCTGGTGGGCTACGCATCTCCGCACTGTCATGGGTGTGCAAACCTGTGGGGCATGGGGTCATCTCGGTGCTCGAAGGGAGAGCACGCCCCTGCCCCTGTCCCAGCATGCACCATTGGGCTGGATGGTACCCGCACCCCGTGCAGGGTGTGCCCTGCGGACGCAGGATGGGGAGTCCGTGGCTTCTGGGTTTCGAAGCTTTCCTCTGTGCAGAGGGGGGTAATGATGGACTCGCTGCAAGCAGTGGCGTGCTGACTCTGGGCCTGAGGGGTGCCACTCGACACTTTCCGCAAATGAGGTACACGTAAGTTGGTGCAAAGGGGCTGCCAGGCGTGCAGCCTTACAGAATTGGATGACGCGTGTTTGTCAGAGAGAGGTGCTTCCGAGCCTTCTGAACCGGCAGCTGGTCCTTCAATGCACCAGGCTGTCTGCTGCTGCTTCAGAGATCTCACACTGAAACAAGTGATAGGAGACGTTGACACGCTTTGCGTGTCACACTTGGCCTACTTTGCAGCATCGTGAAGCCCTCCAGTGTCCTATTTCCGAACAGACCTCAGAAGGAACCCACAGAGATCCGGACCTCCAGGCTATGACAATGCCTGTGCGCTATTCAGAAGTAGATGAAGAGGAAAGCTGAAACATGGAACGAACGCCTAGAGAATGAGACCTCTGCGAGATACTGCATGCGCCCACAACGCGAAAGAAATTGACAAAATAATTGTTGTGGCAGCGCCGTCAACAAAACAAGGCATCAATGCACCACCGCCAGGCTGTCTGCTCCTTCCTTCGCCCTTTTCCTATGGCTTTTTTGGGACATCGAGGCAGAACAGTGTCTCAGAAAAAATATCACGGAACTGTTCGCATAAATGAAGAGTGGAATGATCAGGCCACCGCACAACTCTGTTTTGCTGGCAGGCTACATTGCCCCCTCTCCCATCACCTCTCTTGGGCACACGCTGCCTGGAAACCACATGCGGTGGTACTATCTTTGTGTGTACTTATGGATAGGATGTGTTGTCCTTCTGATAGCACCTTCTGGCGGTGTATGTCAAATATTTGTTTTATTACCGTCATACATTGGGCGTTATTCCGTTACCAGTAACGGTAATAACGTTATTTTTGCGTTATTTTTTGACCCCAAAAAAGGCAGCATTTCCCGGTGAATCTGACCCGAAACTCGGGTCCCTACCCCCCCTAAAAGAATTTTCTTGGGTAAAATATCACTCCAGGGGGCCACTCCGTGATGTCAAAAAATTGGAAAACGTTTTCTCCTAAAATAACGCGTTATTTTTCCGTTATTTTCATGAAAACTTGCGTTATTCGGACAATTTTGCGGGCGGATGGTGTAGTTTTTGGTGGAGATGGCTCCAGAATACCCCCCTGGGACCATTTTTTGGATAATAACGCACGGACATGTCGAGTTTCGTGAAAAAATCATGTTTTTTGGCTTTTTCAAGGCAAATACTGCAGAAACCCCTGCAACCTTGCAGCATCCAATGTTCCTGGAGTGAAATTTGGAGTGAAAATCACTCCAAAATCACTCAGTGTGGACGCAGAAGTGAATCCTTCAGGAATACACCCGCACACCTCACATTGGCGGTGTATAAACCACCTGATATTTTTACTCGTTACGAGCGACGAAGTAGCGCGAAGTAGCGACGTGCCCATTTTTTCCCGGTCCGTTCTAAAATAGTTACGTTCCAAAAGTCCGTTACTGGTGCTGTCAAAGACGCTTCGCACAATATACGCACGAACTACCCAAAGTACGCTCGGGCTACGCACGAAGTACGCAGGAACTACGCAATTTGAACTTTCTTGCACCCCCCAGTCATTATTTGCACGCACTCCAGGTCCCATATTTGCACCAGTGCAAATATGAGACCTGGAGTGCAAATATGAGGAATTTCCGAGTTCGTCGTGATGTGCAAAACATGACTGGGTTGTGCAAGAAACCATCATCTGCACCCCGTATCGGCCTCAATTGCACCCTCGTGCAGGTAAAAAAAGGCCTCGGGCCTCCGGCCCTCGGACCGTTTTTTAATTACGCACACGACCTTCGCGCGGAAAGTGTCATTCAGCCCTGCCAAACGTGCTCTACACACCACCCCCTTCATCAGGCAAGTGGGTTTGTAAGGGTGTGTGGAAGCGTCAACGCTCGGGTGCAGGAAATTTACATTTTGGTCGCAAATGGCGTTACACATGCACTATGCACAACGTGTGCACGATTTCGGCAGAACTACGCACAACCAACGCAATTTGGACCTTTCAACAACACCATTCACGGTACTTCGATTTTGGGTGGGAAAGATGGGGCAAGGAAGTGGCAAAAACTGCGAAGAAGGTCGAAAATTTTCACATTTTCATCAGAAACCATATTCAACGGATTCCAATTTTCGGGTGAAATCAAGCAGGTTGGCACAATGGCTCATGTTCACCCAAAAATGCACCTACCAAACCTCTTTTGCTTGATTTTTGGGACGGCATGGGTGATCCAGAGGCCAAAAATCACGATTTTTTCACCAATTCCTTCGACAACGGACAGTTCCAGACCACAAGGACCACATTTTGGGGTCGGAATTTTCTCGGTCAAAAAATTCGAAAAATCTGAAATCTCTCGGAATTTTGAGCATTTTTTGAGATTGGCATGCCCATTTTAGACCCTTTGCGTGGCTCTAAACCCAAAAATTTGCTCGAAAATGGCCTCAAATAGCCTAAAACAGCCCATTCTGGCCACCCCGAAAAAAAATTCGAAAAGGGTCCCCCTATAGAAGTTGCCCAAAAATACCGAAAATAACGCGGTATTACCGGTAATAACGGTAATAACGTTATTACCGTTACTGATAACGGTATTACCGTTACCGATAACGGTAATAACGGTAATAACGTTACCGATAACGTTATTACCGTTCCTGATAACGGTAATAACGGTATTACCGTTATCGATAACGGTATAACGCGGAAAAATAACGTTACCGATTTTCGGATAACGTTATTCGGCCGTTCTGGAACGTTATTAACGGTAAGTTATTTTACCGAAAAAATAACGGTATTACCGTTACTGGTAACGCAATAACGCCCGATGTATGTACCGTATTCGGAAAAATACTGGAACGGAATAATGTTCCAAGTTCCAGCCGAGACCCCATTTGTTCCAGTTATTTTCCGTTCCAGAATTGTTCTGGGGGGTCTGCGCGGACTTGGCCGTTTTCTGGGAGTCGGGTACTTTCCCAAGGGTATGCTGGCCCACCATCCTCCACCATGGCATGGGGTGGGGTGAGGTGGGATTTCAAACATGTGCCCGAAAAACTGACAAGTACCCGCCAATTTCCCCCATATTCTAATTCTGGAACGGAAAAATACTGGAACGGAATAATGTTCCAAGTTTCGAAAACTCGGGTTTGTTCCAGTTATTTTCCGTTCCAGAAAAAATCCGTTCCAGCATTTTTCCGTTCCAGTATTTTTCCGAATACGGTAGTAGGAAGATTTCACTTTATTACTTTATCACTTCAGTTGTGTAGTGAAGTGGGACAATAAAGAGGAATATAAAGTGACTTTATTTCCCTAGGGAATCACTTTATTTCCCTGGGGGGGTTCTTTATATTTTGACCACGCACAGACCCTCTTTGACGTCTCCACGTCGCAAATTCAAAAGCACCTCGGGTGGAAGCAGCCAAGCATGGTCGATGTGTATGCGAGAAGCAGCCAGAGCCACAAGACCTCGACGGCCGATACATTGACGAGGAGGGAGGGAGTGGTGGCGCGGACGCAGATCCACAAGCTCTTCGATAACCCACCACCCTCAACGCAGCCGCAGCTGTTTACTCAGCCAATCACGATTACCACCGAGACGGGGGACATCGCGCAGCACCACTGCACTCACACCGTAATAAAGTGAAATCATCCGTACTAAGGAGGATTCTTCATATTCCTGGATTTCCCGAATTTCCTGGATTTCCCCCGGCCCCTTAGGCGGTTTCAGGGCGGACAGGGCGGACATGCCCGGACCCGGAAATCCGGGTGTCCGGATGTCCGGGTCCAATTTTGACCCCCCCCCCCCCCCCCGGACATTTCCCGAATTTCCCGCCCGGACATGTCCGCCCGGACATCCGGACATCCAGAAATGTCCGCCCCGGACAGGGCGGACATGTCCGGGCGGACATTTTCTGGTGTCCGGATGTCCGGGCGGACATGTCCGTACCCGGAAATTCGGGAAATCCAATTTTGACCCCCCCCCCCCCCCCCCCGGACATGTCCGGCCAGGACCTCAATAAACCCCCCCCACGTATATTATTTACCTCATCTATTATTTACATTTCGCCTATTATTTACGAATTCGCCTATTATTTACGAATTCGTATTATTTACATCGACTTTATTTTTTTTCGGGTGAGGGTGACCTGTTGGTGGACCACCAGAGGGGAGGGGCACCTGAGGGAGGCGCACGTGGGTCGGCCAGGCAGGGGGTCTCGGGGTTTCTAATCTTCGGGGGGGCCTCAAAACCCAGACACACACACACACATCGCGCAGGAGCTCTACTTGCCCCCTGGCGCTGAAAAGAACTTGCGGATGTCAAAGCCCTTGATCGGGAGGAGTTCTTTTTTCGGTCGGCCAAGCTTCGGTTTCTTCGTGGTGGAGGCCGATGCATTCTTTGCCAGTGCAGCGCCTTTGGTCTTCGCATCTTCGATTTTCTGCTTCATTTTGTCTTCATCATCCTGGCGGTCGGCGTCTTCGAGCTCCGGGGGTGCGAAGGTGTAGGTGATTCCACGGATCTTGGACAGCTTTGGATCCACGTAGCCAAGCTTCTCGAAGGCAGCAGGTACGTTCTGCGTCGCCTCTGGGACGCACTGTGCGACGATGCGAGCGAGGAGCGACCGCTTCTGTGCCGCGGTCCTTTTCTCTTCGGCCTGGGAGCGGTAAGCGGCCACGTGCTTCGATTTGTAGACGGCAGCAAAATAGACGTCGACCCACTGCAGCCAGGCCGTTGTCCCTGGCGGTATGACTGCACAGGGCAAATTCCGCGAGTAGAAGCCGGTCACGACCGCCTCCGTCAGATGCGACGTGGCGCTGTCAAGCACCACCAACAGCTTGTTGCAATTCACCTTGTCAGCGTGCTCCCGAATGTGAGGAATCACCTGCGTGACCATGGTGTGGGAAGTGATCACCCCCTTCGGAGTCCAGAGCACCTTGACCCCGGTGGCGTAGCGCTCCTGGAGGATGCGTTCTTGTCTTGGGGTGCCCTTCAGGAGGAGCATCGGAGGTATCGAGAAAGCCACGCCATCCATCATCGCCCCAAAAGCGATCAACGTTGCACACCGCTTGTTTGCATTCGGGTCGTGGTCCCCCCTCACGTCGGTGTCCCCGGTGGAGGCCACGGTGCGGAGCTTGCTCATGGTGCCGCTCAAGCTGAGCGGAACCTCATCGAGGTTACAAACACCATTGACGAGCGGCAAGACCCTGTAAAGATGTGTGGAACTTCTGCGCCAACTCGGCGATGTCCTCCTCCTTCAGCTTGGTCTGTTTTTTTGATGATTTTCACTTTCATTTTGTTTCGGGCCATGAATTTGTCAATGTATGACATGGTCACCGAACGCGCATTCCTGCAGGCACTGGATATCTCGTCATCCTTGAGGATCACCGCCGCCTGGTCCCTCAGCTCCGCCCGCGTCACCAGCTTGTTTGAGCTTCGCCTGCCCTCGAAGTAGCCCAGCAGTGCAGCCTCCAGAAGCTCGTAGTGGTTGTGTAACCTGCGCCTCTTGCACCGCTTTCTGCTGCGAGACTTCGCCTCGGGTCCTGCTTTTGCAACAGCCTCCCGGAACTTCTCGATTTGGCCTCGGTTGTGGATCACCAGCGCCCCAGAGTCGATTGTTGTTGCCCACTCCCTCAAATCACGCATGACTTGACGTACCACTTTCACATCACTGGCACTTCTGGATGAGAGTAGCTCGTCGAACTTCTGTACGACCCGCCTCTTCACCGACAAGCAGGTGGTACGGCGATTGTCCCGCCGAACCCCGCGGAGCGACTTTCGCTTCCTCGTGACAGCCCCTCCTGTGTCAGCTGCAGGTTCACTCTCGTCATCACTGTCATCTGTCGAAGCCTCATCAACGTTGTCGTCGTCAGCGGCATCGGGCGTGTCACTGACCGCATCATCCTCGTCGGCGTTGCTTGCCTCACGCTCCTCAACAGCGGCGACTTGCCCGGGCGTCTCTTCGCAGTCCGACTCAGCCCCACTGTCGTCACCCACCTCCTCCACCTCCGAGTCGGTCTCCACGAGGACAGCTTCTTCTTCGGAGCGCTGGAGACGGACCTCGGCTGAGGCCGCCGCCTTCAGCGCTTCCATTGTGAGTGTGCTGGCGCCTGGTATGAGGGAGGTGAGTCGGGTGCTGTGCGGGTCAGAACAACAGTGTGTGTGTGTGTGTGTGTCTCCTCTGATCATTCACCGGTCGCGTCGGGTGTGGTCGTTGACGCCAAAAAAAAAACGGGCTGTTCGTAAATAATGGGTGATCCTATTTACAAACCGCCTATAATTTACGAAGAAATGAAAATCACCTATTATTTACGTTTTCGCCTATTATTTACCAAATA
The DNA here is from genome assembly GCA_963210315.1 of Rhynchopus euleeides. Taxonomy (NCBI): domain Eukaryota; phylum Euglenozoa; class Diplonemea; order Diplonemida; family Diplonemidae; genus Rhynchopus; species Rhynchopus euleeides. Next base: position 1,010,289 of record OY723280.1, read on the forward strand.
AATACGTAAATTATATACGCGGGGGGGGTTTAGTTTGATTTTTGGTCCAGAAAATAGTTTGAAAATTTTTGAAATCTGGGTGCCCAAAAAAAATTTCCTAAGACCGGCGTTTTGTAGGGGGACCCTCAGGTGTGGCTCTATTTTGGGGGTATTTTGGCCCATTTTCGAAATCCTATTTTGGTTTTTTTGCACTTTTTTCTCGCCCTTTTTCGTACGATTTTTGTACCCCACACACAGGTTTTGGCTCTGATTTTGCCGTTGTTTCGGTCCAACGGGACCGGCCGATACCTAAGATTCAAAAAAAACGCGAAAAAATCTAAAAAAACGTCTACACAGATACTGAACGAATGTTGGAGAGAGGAGGGAGAATCACCAAAGAGGATGAAGAAAGACTATGGTTCATCCATGTCAGCACTGCGCTGCCTTGTGCGCACAGGCGATGCCTCGTCCGAATCACTGTTCCCGTCATCAACGATACGCACCCGTTTCCTGCCCGCGTTCCTGCGAGTCTGCTCCACACTGCTTGCAGCAGACATGGAAAGAACGGTCCACGAGTCGTAATCGTCCCAATTGAATTCGGGTGCATCGAGATTGACGGTGGCGTAGTTGGTGAGGAGCTGGTGCAAAGAGAGGCTTGCCGCTGTCAGCGAGACTTGGCGGGGCTTGAAACGCCGACGCTTGTCGGTGAGGTACTGCACTGCCACCTCATTGAGCACATCCACCCGCGGGTCCTTTTCATTGGGGAGATGCGCTCCAATGATGAGCTCCATGCACAGTCGAGGTGTGGCGATGCGACGTCTGTGTTTGCCTCTCCTTGCTTTGATTTTGGAGTGAGCACTCTCGACAATCACTGTGGTAGGAGAAATTGCAATTGCAAGCTCGAGAAAGAACTCAAGGGGCGTTGTTTCGTTGGTTGACAAGAGATGTTGCAGAACAAAGTCTTTCACATGCACATCAGGAGATCTGGTGACGTAAACCTCTGACCATCTCTCCATTGCAGTCACGATGTCTCCCACTGGCATGCCAATGTCAGATCCCATCTGTGACATTGTCTGAAGGACTGTGGAAAGGTCTGTGGAAAAGAACCCAGCGTACCTCCTCCCAGGGTATTCATCCCATCTCTTCTTCAGATCCTTGCTGATCATGTGGCACAGGCTGCCACGTAAACGTGAGAGTTCCTCTGTTTCCTCCTTGTTGTCCAACTCTCCGACTTGCGTTTGATATGTCCCAGCTCCCCTTGCCAGAACTGCAAGGGTTGCATTTTGCAGGTCAATCAGCTGCTGTCCCTCGTCGAGTTGAAGGGAGGCGGTTTGGAGGCGAGTGGACACAACTGCACAACAATCCATGATATCCCGGAGCAACGCTGTTGTTTTGTAGTATGCTGTGGTTGAGATCTCATGAAACACAGGTGGTGGGGGAGAAACCTTTTGCATCATCTTGAGACTTGCGGGGAGGTTCACAAACGCTGCCTTCATCACATTGGCGGTATGCGCAGCCCAGCGAATTGTGTGTTCGCGTGGAAAGGTGAGCGCGTCTTTGTTTTCCTTTTCAAGAGCAACCAGCCGTTTGTGAGAAGTGTTGAAATATGTAAAGTAAGAGCGGGTAGTCTTACGATGAGCTTTTACAGCGCGAACATTGCGTATCACCTTTACGCTGTTCTGGTGAAGGTGGGAGAGGTCATGAACAAGCAAGAGACGATGTGCAAACTCAGCTTCAAGCAGGGTTTTTGTAGCGATCATTGTTGTGGCCTGGTCCGACGCAAATGCCCACACAGACTGCTTCGCCCACAAAAACAGCCCCAATTCACGCAAGTGTGCACACATCCCATCCTTGATCCCCTGAGCCGTTGCTTCTTTCACATCGAAACAGCCCAGACACCAGTCCTTCACTTTCCCAGAGTCGCGGTCAAGTCCACACACAAAAAGAACCTGGATGTCCAGCTTGCCATAGGTGCTCCCATCTATCTTAATGGTCCCCACAGCACAGGCCTTCACCTCTTGCACCAGATTGTTTTGCACGACACGGTAGAGGACATCTTGCATATCCCTCCCAGCACAACGACTGTTGTGTGTAGCAAGATGGGGGAGCCCACACATCTCAAGGTCACGTGCCTCGTTCGCAAGCCCTCCCATACCCCTCCCCTCCTGCGTCAGTGTCGCCACCTTGACGATGAGGCAATAGATGGCGCGTCTCTGATCCTCAGTCGCAGTGATGATTCTTTGCGCAACGGGTGTAGAACCTCTTTGAACATTGACAACAGGCGCTGGTGTGTTGATTGAGGGAGGTTGTTGGTGTTTGTCCTTCAGCCCAACTGCGGCCTTGTGCATGGCGGACTTCAGGTGGTTGAGTTGCAAGCTCTTCAAGGAACTGGCGGGTTGATCAGCATTGATGTCCCCTGTGGCGAAGCGCAGAGACTTTCCCGAATACAACTTTTGCAACTCCACAAGTTCTTCCCTGCAAACTTTGCAAGCCAGGTTGTTACCAGTCTTGACAAAACAGCTGGTATCAATTTGAGGGGCGCTCGTGCTCGGGCGCCTCGACATCAGGAGTTGAAGGGCGTCGATCTGTTGAACTTGCGGTTGAGTAGTAGCCAAAGCAGGGATCGCGACAAGGGACAGAAATGTGGAGTTGGCTGCGTTGTAAACGAGCCGGAGAGGAGACGTGGAGAGCACAGACGGGGTCATAGGTGGCAACACGCTCCTCGTGAAGCCGACCTCCGTGTTGTACTCATGGTACGCCACGCTCTTCTCCGTCGTTCGTGTTAGCATGACAAGGGAAGCCCTTGCCACACTTACAGTCAGACGACAGTCAGCAGTGAAGCGCTGCTCGGAGAGCACACAGTTCTTGAGGCGGATCACCTCATCCCACTGCTCGTCGTCCGAGCAGTCGCCCCTCTGCACCCGCCCCAGGAGGCCAGCGGCACTGGACGGTGTCGGGGTGTCCGGCCGCTTGCCCCCTGCGCCTGCCGCCAGCACAGCCAGCGCGTAGTGCCCCGAGGAGTGGGAGGCTCCGACGTCCGTCCATCCCAGCGCATCTTCAAACGACACAAGCTTCGTGCTTGTAACCTCTGGTGAACAGCTCAGACAAGAGATCGCCTCGAGAAGCACGAACTGCGGCGGAACAGGTCCTCCCAGGCGAGTGCTGTCGTAGATGAGCACTTTCGCCTTCCCCTGCGAGAACAACGGAAACTCCACGGCGGGTTGGGGGTTGGCGAACGACACCGGCGGGGGCAGCAACACTGGAGGCGGCGGTTGTGGTGGCTGAGTTGGCGGCTCGATCACGTCCAGGTCGACTTCGAGCTGTGCTGATTCAGGTGATGCGTCTCTCTTTCTCGCGTATAATCCCAGACAGAGTTTTTGGGAGGGGCGGCTATACGGGGTGCCCGTCATGCCCGCTGCTCGTCCCTCGCAGACGAGCGACCACCGCTCCTTCCCCGGGTCCCCCGTGCAGAGCTGCGCGGCGTACACCGCCTGCGTCCGGGTCTTGCCGCTTTTCGCGAGCACGACGCCGACCAGCCGGTAGTGCACAGCCGTGCCCTCCCCCCCCTCGACGCCAGCAAGCGTGAGGGGGCTGCTGCTGGGGTGGTTCTGCTTGTGGCCTTTGTTGTCGAACCGCTTGTAATCGATCATCAGAAGCTCAGGCAGGAGCTCGGCACAGGTCGTCCGCTTCTGTCTCTCGTTGCAGTCAGAGCACTTTGTAGATGTGTGCACCAGCGGCGGACCGTCCCCCTTCACCTCGACGGACGAGAAGGGGCCGAGGGTGGTCACCTGGGTGGGAGAGCTGGGGCAGGAGCACACGGTGTGAAAGCCCATGTTTCTCCCTTTTCCGAGGGGGCTCAGGTGGGGTTCGCTTTCCACGAGCGAGTGCCACGCGGCGGAGGGGTCACCACGGGGTAACCACGCCGCGGGGGCCGGCGTGTCATCGCTGCCGCCCCCCTCCCTCATCCACTTGAGGAGGTCCCCAAGCCGCCCCCTCGACTCCCGCAGGCGCGTGCTCGCGAGCACCTGCGCGACGCATGCCGCAGCATCCGTCACCTGCCCGCGCTCCGTCGGGCGCACATCCCCGTCGGTCGGGGAGAAGACCCAATGTCTCCCCGATACCTTTGCAGACCGCATCCTGTTCAAGGTTTGGCGTGATGTGAGTGGGAGACGGGAGGAGCAGCATAAGTGCACGAACATTATGAGCACTGGCATCTGAAAAAGCGTCGCAGCAAAGTGATTATTTCCTCCTAATTTGCCGCGTTGCGTTGACGCTTCCACCACCCGAGGCCTGCCGCCTTGATGTGGGTGTCACACATGTGCCACGACATAGCTAGACATACAAAAGAAGCAAGATCGTCGGAATCACTTCTACACTTTTACGCTTCATGGGCGAGGAAAGAAGCACAGCGAACAGTTTTTTTTGGTACCACGTCTGAGGTGTAGGCCACACCACCACCCCATACCCACCCCCAGGTGCAATTTTTTTTGCACCCGGAAAATGTGTTCTTTTGACTGTTTGAGCACATCCAAGACCGGGAACATAAAAATTTTCTGCCAATACCAAGTAGGGTCACAATAAAATCCAAAGGAAAAAAGTGCAAAAAAATAGTGCAAAAAAATATTTTTTCCCCAAATTCCTATTTTCATTCCGTGAAATAGATACACGCCTGGGGACCCTTTCGAATTTTTTTTTGGGGAAGGGTAAATTGAACGTTTTTGGCCAAATGAAGCCACTGCGACCATTCCCGGGCCTCGGAAATCAGATTTTTGCCCCTCAAATGCGGTGCCGGTCCGGACAAAAAACCGAAAAAACCGTGCGTCAGCACCTGGCGGGTCTTCCCCCGAAGCCGATGGCAGCGGATGTCACGGGGTGCGATGGTGATAGTCCCATGCAGATGGTGCGTCAGGGGGGCTCGGCGGGCCAGGTGGAGGAGTGCGAGAAGTGCCGCCGCCCGTTCGACCGCTCCGCGAGGCATCACGCGTGTGGCAGATGCTGGCGCAAAGTGTGCGCGTCATGCGCAGTGCGGGGTGAGCGGTGCCCAGGCTACATTGACCGGGTGGCGGTGGATGTCGACGCTCCAGACCCTGCGGAGCAACCCGCGGTCACCCCGGATCTGCGGGAGGTCCTGGAGTCCGCCCGGGCGCGCCCCCGCCGGCGGAAGCCCATCCCGAGCCGCATGCACGACACGCCGATGGGGCCCAGGCAGCCGAGTGCCCCGCACGACTCGTCGGGGGCTGCGCACCATCCAACGCGGGTGAAGGAGGAAGTGGCGGAGGAGCCGGTCGCTCCCGGCCAGGACGTGGAGATGCACCAGGGCGGAGGCTCCCAAACCTCAAACACAGCCCCCTCTGGTGTGCCCTCTGCGGCTCCGGTCACGGCGGCAGGCGCCCAGCCGTCTGGCCCCGCTCAGGCCGCGCGGCGCCGCCAGGGCGGAGGCTCCCACACCTTCAACACAGCCCCCTCTGGCACCTCTGGCGGAACAGCCCCCGGTGGGGCTGGCGGGATCCAGGGGGTTGCTGCGACGATGATGCGCAACGCCGCGCAGGCCCGCCGGGACGGGCAGCGCCGCAGCCGGACGGCCGCGTCCTCGAGACGCCTGGAGGAGCTGCGTCAGGGTGACGCGGCGGGCCCCATGGAGTTCGACGACGACCCGGCGAACGTGTGGGAGCCCGAGGACGACCTCCAGGCCATCGACGCCTACGGGGACGACGAGACGCCCGCGGCGAACATCCCCGCTCTGCAGGAGCTTGCGGCGTCCCGTGTCTGGGCCGAGGGGGTGGTAGCGCGGGCCCGCGGCATGGCCCCCTGCGTCTCGATGGGAGGAGCCATCCCCCGCACCGTCGAGGCGTGGAGGCACTGCTTCCACCCCAGCTATGGCCTTTGCCCCCTCTCGCCCAGGGTGGCAGGTGACGTAGCGGCGGAGTGGCTGCAGGCGCGCATCCTGCAAGGGGGCGCGCAGGCCGAGCCCGGGAACCAGACGAGGGAGCCGGGGGTCAGCCTGCGCGTCTACATGCGCAAGCTGCAGACGGAGGTGGAGCGGGGCGAGTAGGCGGAGCAGCGTCCCCACCCCCACCACCCCCCCCCCCGGGACCTTCCCCCCCCCCCCCCTTTCATAGATGTGTGCAGGTGGCCGTTGTGAATGGTTAGACAGGGGCTGGCCACCCCCTCCCCCGGGCTCTGCACAGCAGGTCTGGGTTAGAAACAACATAACCCCCCCCCCTTCCTCCCCTCCCTTCCTCCCCCCTCCCCTCCCCTCCCCTCCCCTATTGATGTCCCCCCCCCCCTCCCCCAGCGCTTTGCCGCTCGTGTGAGTACCGCCCTGACTGGGAGAAAGGGTAGGGCTGGTTGGGTTGGCGGAGTTGGGCGGATGGGCGAAACGGAAAAATCGACGAGGTCGCAGCGTCAGGGCGTTCTGGGCTGGCTGGTGGTGGTTGGGACAAGACCGACGAGATTAGAAGCGGCACTGGTAGACGGGTTTTGAGGCCCCCCGCCCCCAGGTTCCCCCTGCCCACCTGGACGGACCCAAGTGCCTCACACCGGATCTCTCCCCACCCGGTGGTCCACCTGACGGATACGCGGAAAAAAAAACCGTGAAAAATGGCCCATTTTCCCCAGCCAAAAATGGGCCAAAAATGCCCCCCGGACACCCCCAGAGACATGTCCTAATCCGGGGTGCCAGTAGGGGGGACCTTTCGATTTTTTTTTCGAGGAGAGGTCAATTGAACGTTTTTGGACATCTGAGGCCACTGCGACCATTCCCAGGCCTCGGAAATGAGATTTTTGGCCCTCAAATGGGGTACCGGTCCCCACGAAATTCCGAAAAAAATCATGAAAATCGAAAGGTCCCACGCACCAAATTCTGCCCAAAAATCGTCAAAAATGGACATGTCATACGCAGCAAGGGGGCAAACCACTCCCCAATGCTCAATGATTCCACGGCAAGCCAGATTTTCTGATCAATTGGTTTGTTTGAGCATGTTCCTGGCCCTTGTTTGGAAAGTAGATGACCCCTGGCTGGAGAGGACGGTTGTGCTCGACCGGACGGAGAGAGAACCTTCTCCATAACCACCTCCACTCCACAATGCCACAAGTGGCAGGAAGGCCGGGTGTTACAGGCCTCAACCAGGGTTCCAAGGCTCTCCACTTCCTGGCTGCGTCAGGGATCACCGGGTACAGCGAGCAGGATTCCCTGTCGTGACACCCCAGCATGTACCACCGGAAGAACCCGAAACAGCAGCCCCCCCCTCATGGGGGTTGCAAGAGGCACGGAAATCGTTCAAATCGGACCAAGTCCGAAAATTCGGCACTTTCTTGGGTACAAATTGCGGTCCGAAATTTTCCGATTTTTTGAAAAAAGGCTAATTCTGTAAGGGGGACCTTTTCGAATTTTTTTTTCGGGCACTTTTTCCACAAGGAAATGTCCGCCCTGTCCGCTACTGTCCACTACCGATTTCAAGGATCCTCCTAATAAAAATCATGTATTCAAGGCAAATAAAGGACGTAATTTCACTCACTGGGGGTGTTTTGCACTCGAGGCCGTATTTCCCTCGCTTCGCTCGGGAAATACACCCACTCGTGCACAACACCCCCAGCCGTGAAATAAAGTCACTTTATTTCCCTTGAATAAATACCTAAAATCGAGCCACCAAATCGTCATTTTATTAGTAGGAAGATTTCACTTTATTACTTTATCACTTCAGTAGTGTAGTGAAGTGGGACAATAAAGAGGAAAATAAAGTGACTTTATTTCCCTAGGGAATCACTTTATTTCCCTGGTGGGACTCTTTATATTTGCCCACACAGCGACCCTCTTTGACGTCTCCACGTCGCAAATTCGAAAGCACCTCGGGTGGAAGCAGCTAATCATGGTCAATGTGTATGCGAGAAGCATCCAGAGCCACAAGACCTCGATGGCCGTTACATTGACGAGGAGGGAGTGGGGGTGGCGCGGACGCAGACCCACAAGCTCTTCGAGAACCCACCACCCTCAACGCAGCCGCAGCCGTTTACTCAGCCAATCATGATTAACATCGAGATGGGGGACATCGCGCAGCACCACCTGCACTCACACCGTAATAAAGTGAAATCATCCGTACTAATAAAAATCATGTATCCAAGTGGTGCCCCTGATTTACCCCTTTTTCACTACGCACAAACTACGCAATCTGGGGGGGGGGTCTCGCTTTTTGGTCCCCCCCCAGTTTTTTTTGGTCCCCCTTTCTGTGTGGCTACTGAGACAGGACTGGAGGCACTGCGCTGACCGAGCAAAAAATTATTGCCAGAACTCACTATACACCGTACGAAAGAACGCACGACATGTGGGGCGGGACTCCAGAAACACCTGGGCAAGGTTGCCCCATGCCCAGAAACACCTGAGAAGGAAGTGAGTTCCAGGAGCCGCGTAGAACACCCTCGAGATTGTGAATGATGATACGATCACAGCCTTCAGGGCGCTGCGAGGTGCCACCCTGAAGGTGGCCCTTGACATCAAGGAGAGCGTCGGCCGAGGGGTCGACGAAAAGCTGAAGAAGGCGCTACTGGCACTGGATCCCGCGGGGTATACGGAGGTCACCGCCACACAGGCAACCTCCGCTGACAACGTCCAGGAGACGTTATCCGAGGGGATCACAACGGCACTAGAGATCTGTGTCACGGGATCCAGGCGCCCACTCTCCCTCGACGGTCTGGGGATTGTTGTTGGGTATGGTGTCGTTTCCTGCAGCTGCAAAAAAGCGTAGCAACTGTGCTTCCTTCTTCCTTAATGATGCGTTGACGCTTCCACCCGGAGGAGCTGAAGCAGGCACCGCTTAATGATGCGTTGATGCTTCCACCCGACGAGCTGAAGCAGGCACCGCGCCAAAGGGCACCCCCAAAGAGACCTGCAAAGACTGCGTCGAAACCCGCACCGAAGGCTGCCAGCGCTGCAGCACCTGAAGAACCTGCAGCACCTGCAGCACCTGAAGCGCCTGCACCCTCACTGACCCCGGAACAGCAAGAACTCCTTGAGTTTGGGGTCCCGGCATAGAGACAGAGAATGGCTGAGTAAATCAAAAAATGAGACCCCCCCCCCTTTTCACTACGCACAAACTACGCAATATGGGGTCGTCAGGGGCACCAAGTCCAAGGCAAATAAAGGACGTAATTTCACTCACTGGGGGTGTTTTGCACTCGAGGCCGTATTTCCCTCGCTTCGCTCGGGAAATACACCCACTCGTGCAAAACACCCCCAGCCGTGAAATAAAGTCACTTTATTTCCCTTGAATAAATACCTATGATCACCGCTTTGTGGTAGGGGACCGGGATAGCTGCGTTCACAGCAGGCAAATGTTGGCGAAAACATCCCCACTGCAACTCATTTCAGCAACATGCTGGAATCACAAAACGGATGAACGGAAGCGATACAAATGCACCATGACGGGTCATGCAACGTGCTATCCAGGTTAGCGTAACTGCCTGCGGTGCTCATCTGAACGAAGAACAACAGCCAGAGGGGTTTCTTCGGCATCAAACTGAGAATACTCCCCTCCATCCCCCACCGCTTTGCTGCGCGGTGCTCTGCTCGGGTTCGCACACACAGCGTCTCCTGCGCTGTATGCACAACCCGTCAACAGTCTATAAACCCGATTTTCCCCTCATGCCCCCCACCACCACCACCCCTGCAATCAACTACCCGTGATCTCCCCTGACCCCCATTGTCTAGAAACGGGGGCATATCCACCCCCGTCTTTCCACAGCTCAGCACGTTTGAGTGCTGTCTTCCATGGGTGCGAGCTGAGCTAGCCCCCGATATTGCTCTTTTTCTGTATCAACCTTGCCTTTGGGGCAAGCAGGGCCTGGCGGGAGGAGGGGCTGGCTGCGGCTGTAACGTCCACACCGACATCAGAGATCTATTCGTCTCAAGGCCAAGTGTGGTTGTGGTTGTGGTGTTATTTTTTGTGCCCTGGTGGCGGTGTGCAGTTCGTGCATATCACCTCCATGCCCCTCCCCCCTCCCTCCATCTCCCATCTCACCTCTAGGCACTACCTTGCATGGGGAGTGAAGAGGAGAGGGTGACTCTGTGTGTTACTGTTCTCTGCTTTCACTACCCACCCCCACCCCACCCCACCCACTCATCCTCCACCCGACGTCGCCACGCCCCCCTAACGGTGGCGCGGCACATCGGGGTAGAATGCGTCCCCTTCTGGCACGCCCTTTCTCATCGCGCTGTCCCTGTGTTCAGGATGCATAGCTCTGCCATGCGTGGCAGGTGGCAGGCGGGTGCTTCCAAATAGAGGGGTTTTGAACTTTTCATTGTGTGCCGACGAAAGGAGGGGGGTGGTGGGGGGATATTATTCCAATCAAGTTCGCCGATTGGAATAACATCGGGGTTGGGGCAAAAAAGAAGGCTCTTTTTAGGGTATTTCTCGTGCGTTTCCAAAAAGAGCTGCAGCTGCGCCATGCCTCCCTGGGGGGGCTGTGCAGTTCCTTCAGCACTGTTGGGCAGCAGTACAGCCTGGCGGGTGTCTGGAGGGTCAAACCATTTCACAGGGATCCTTCTATGAACCCCTCTGTCCCTTTTGTCATATTTTCCCCTGAAGGTGCCAACCCCACCTCTATGTCGCATAGAGACTTCTTCTATTCCACGCCCTTCTTTCCTTGATTTTTGTCTATCGACGGGAGTCTTTTCGCTCCGAAACACCGGCAGGTGCCAACCCTCCTTCCGACAGCGTGCCCCCATGGGCTGTCGCCCAAAAGGGCTATCTGTGGTTTCCCTTGGCGCATACTCTCGGGAGTTGCCCTCGGGGGGGTTGGGACACCATTTCAAAATACATCAGGAGGCAGACTCTCCCACCTTCCCACGCTCTGTGCGCATGCTTCCTCTACCCTGTGTCCAGAAGAACCCAGGAGAAGCAGGGTAAAGCCGCCTGCGAGTGCAATTTCTGGCAGTTCGAAGCTGGAAATCTTGTCGGTTGTGTCCTCCCCGCCCTTCTTGCATAATATTCATAAACAGACAGCTTCTTCGGAGGATTCTTCATATTCCTGGATTTCCCGAATTTCCTGGATTTCCCCCGGCCCCTTAGGCGATTTCAGGGCGGACATGCCCGGACCCGGAAATCCGGGTGTCCGGATGTCCGGGTCCAATTTTGACCCCCCCCCCCCCAATGTTGTTAGGGTGGGTTTAAACTCGGGTTTAAACTTGGGTTTAAACCGGGGTTTTATTGGGTTTTTATGGTTTTTATTCCTGAGATTTCTCGGGTTTAAACTCGGTTTTTTGGTGGGGGGTGGGAGAGGGGGGTTTTTTTACTCTACCACCTCTACCATTCCAGTGCAGACTCCGAAGCCAAGAAAAAATAGCTAGCGGCAGTGATCTGAGGGTACCGTACCCGGTACCCTCGGGGGTAGTACCCCCTGGTGCCCCCAAAATGGTGGTTTTCAGTTTCGCGGAATTTGCATTTCCGGCGTTTTTCCGAACCGTGGTGGGGTCATTTTGCCAGGAGCACCAGCATCACCAGTAACGCCAGCAACGCCTGTGGAGGAGACCCCCCTCAGAAGTCAAAACCAGCTGCCAAACCAGCCAGGCAATACAGGATTGTTGCGACCCCCCGACCCAACGAGACGGAGATGACGAGGATAGTGGATGCCTGGGCAGATTATGTACTGGCTGCCGGGCTCCCCCTCTCCATTATGGAGGATGAACATTTCCTCAAGGCCGTCGGGGTGACACGCCCCAGCATAGATGTCAAGCAGCTGCCGAGCAGGCACCAACTCGGGGGTAAACTTCTCGATGAGAAGTATGACGCGGTCATGAACGAAGACCTGTGAAAGTTGAACAAGTCGGACAGCCGCGTCCCTCCCTGGCCCCCCTCCCCTCCCGCAAACCAGCTCAGTGCACGTAACGTGTGCACCCCCTGCAGCTTCCTACTGGGTTTTTACTGGGTTTAAACTCGGTTTAAACCGAGTTTAAACCCGGCTTTAGAGTTTAAACCCGGTTTTTTGGGTTTTTTGGGGTTTTTATTCTGGGACCCGGGTTTTTAACAACATTGCCCCCCCCCCCCCCCCCCCCCCCCCCCCGGACATTTCCCGAATTTCCCGCCCGGACATGTCCGCCCGGACATCCGGACATCCAGAAATGTCCGCCCCGGACAGGGCGGACATGTCCGGGCGGACATTTTCTGGTGTCCGGATGTCCGGGCGGACATGTCCGGACCCGGAAATTCGGGAAATCCAATTTTGACCCCCCCCCCCGGACATGTCCGGCCAGGACCTCAATAGTTTGATTTTTTTAAAGGAGAGGGGGCCCGGTGCCTGCGCGCGTCCTATCGTACTGAGGCTGCTTGGTGGGGCTAGCGCAGCAGGTTCTACTTTTGCTCCTTCGGGCTCTTAGCACAGTGACATGCACAACACGAACAACAATGCTCTATGGCAAACAAGCCGCGTGACCGGGGTTGAGCTGCTGTGGTCAGTGAGGCCGCGGCGTAGAAGAGGGCTGGGCTAGGTTCTAGCATTCACAGGGGGCAGCCCTGGGGGTGGGGCAAAGAGGTCTGGGGGGGGGGGGGGGAGGAGACTAGAAGAGAAAGGGAGGAGGGAGGGGGAAGAGAGCCGGCACCTACCGCAGACCCCGGAGGTGCCTCCCAGGTTCGCGGGGGGGGCCAGGAAGAGAAATCGGGGGGGGGGGGGGGGGGGGGGGAGTGCACGGGCCTCGGCCACCGACCCACTACCGCGCAGACGCGTCGCTCCCCTGGGACCCCCCGCCGGGTCCGCCCGCCGGGCGTTTGCCCCGCGCTCGCAAGCGGCTGCACAGGGCGTTATACGCCTTCGACTCAGCTCTATCCACCCGATCCCCTCGCGAGGCGGCACGCAGCTCCTTCCACCACTGCTGGAGGGCCTTGAGGGCCGCCACCTGCTCCGTCACGGGGCGATGGAGCTCCGGGCAAAAACGCCTCTCCCAGGCCGCTACCGTGGAGAGCTCACCCTCTGCAGCTCCCGGGTCCTCCCCACGCTGCGGCGAGGCGCCGTCCTCCCTCTTCCGCTTCGACTTCGACGACACCGAAGAGGCTGGGGCTTTCGCGGAGTGAGAGCCGTCCTCGGTGGCGGTCGGGCCGGAGCAGCCGGGGGCCGGTGCCGCAGCATGCGTGGGCGGGGGCGCCTCACCTCGTCGGGGGGGACCACCCGGGTCCGGCGGTTGTCCTGCTCGCTCGCCACTTGGGCCCGGAGTTGCGGCGCGTGTCTCACCTGCCACGACGCATCCGGCGCAGGCACGGCAGTAATAGTTTGATTTTTGGTCCAGAAAATAGTTTGAAAATTTTTGAAATCTGGGTGCCCAAATTTTTTGCTCCTAAGACCGGCGATTTGTAGGGGGACCCCAGGTGTGGCTCTATTTTGGGGGTATTTTGGCCAATTTTCGAAATCCTATTTTGGTTTTTTTTGCACTTTTTTTGGGTGCTTTTTTGCACGATTTCTGTGCCTCAGACACAGATTTTGATGTGATTTTTGCGCTATTTTGATTCACTCTGCCTGACCGATGCATACGATTCGAAAAAATGGCGAAAAAATCGCTATCAACAACGGTGAACGAATGGAGGTAGATGGGGAAGTGGAAGGACACAGCACGCCCTCTCACTGATCGCCATCTGTACACTACCTCTCTGTTCAAGGCGGTCAGTGTCACTTGATGGCGCTGCACACAAATCACTGCTACATCCCAGGGCGCCTTCCCTTGTGAGAATAGCGGAACTTCTGCGGTTGCAGTTTGGTGGTTGAGGCCGGTGGTGATATCACTTTGGTGACTGTGATTCCTTCCCCCTGAGCTCGATCGGATCCAGGTCGACCTGGTGCTGCGTGGCTCCTGGTGTGTTATCTCTTTGCTTCCTCGCACACATACACGTGGTTCCGCGAATCGCCACGGATGCCCACCAAGTCGAACCCGAAACATGATCACGGGTCCACGACAACCCTCTCGAGATGTCATGGCCGCAAGCCCGCAAACCCGATCGCATTCGCAAGGTGGTTCGTCTCTTAGAGATCAGTGCTCGGGCCCAGCCTCCCGCGAGGGTGCTGGAACCGACATGCCGCAGCCCCGTACGCGCAAGGGCTTGGCTCCAAGACCAGGCACATGCCACAGGGGGGTGTGGGGGGCGGAGCCCCCCAGCCGCCGGAGGCCACGGTAGCGAACGTCTGTTGGCCTGGCTCCATAGTCGCATACGCTCAAGTACAACACAACTGACAGATAGCACATGTCGCATGGGGGGACGATAAATTGTCGCGCAAAGACACGCCACAGGGGGGTCTGGGGGGCGGAGCCCCCCAGCCGCCGGAGGCCACGGTAGTGAACATCTGTTGGTTTGAGCTCGAGAGCAAGCCTCACACCACCGCCCTCCGACCCCCTCTCCACCCCCCAGGTGCAACATTTTTTTGCACCCGGAAAATGTGTTCTTTTGACTGTTTGAGCACATCCAAGACCGGGAACATAAAAGAATTCTGCCAATGCCAAGTAGGGTCACAATAAAACCCAAAGGAAAATGGTGCAAAAAAGTAGTGACCACCACCCCCATCCCCACCTCCGGGTGCAATTTTTTTTGGCCACGGAAAATGTGTTCTTTTGAATGTTTGAGCACATCCAAGACCGGGAACATAAAAATTTTCTGCCAATACCAAGTAGGGTCACAATAAAATCCAAAGGAAAACCATGGTATGACAAAGGTCTTAATAAGAAAAGGATCTTTTCACTTCTTTCTTAAGACGTCTTAATGCAGGTGCTGCATTAAATTTCTTAAATTAATGACCCCCATTATTTTTAAGAAATGCAGGATTTCTTAAGATTTCTTAATGAAATGATGGACATTATTTCCATATCTCCCAGCATTAAAAATGTCCATCATTCTGAAAAAGATCTTTTAAGATCTTTTTCAGAATGATGGACATTAAAATGCTAGGCATTAAGAAACACGTCTTAAGAAATCAGTAAGAAATCTTTAAGAAATAGCCCTTTCGGCATTACATTAAGACGTCTTAAGAAATTTCGAGATATCTTAGCATTTCTTGCAAGATCTTTGTCATACCATTTTAAAAAGTGCAAAAAAATAGTGCAAAAAAATATTTTCCCCCCAAATTCCTATTTTCATTCCGTGAAATAGATACACGCCTGGGGGACCCTTTCGAATTTTTTTTGGAGAACACGGTGGACTCCAGCGGCCCTAGCGGGAGTCTGGGAGCGGGAGTCTGAGCGGGTGTCAAAGACTCCCGCTAGCGGGAGTCTATACTCCCGCTAGGGGGAGTCTGACTCCCCCTAGCGGGAGTCTTTTCACCTATTTTCATCCATTTTTCCCATGATATAGTTACAGTCTACTGGCGTGGGGGGTAAAATCATGGTGGAAGAGGGATGGGGAGGGGCTTGTTTTGCTTCTGTCAGTTTCCCCGGACTCTGGACTACCTACCTATCCTCCTGGTAGCGGCTACACCTGCGGAGGTGAGCGGTTAGAATTTGAGGTGTCAAAGTGCGGCCATCGCCTGTCGTAGTTGTGTTACACCTTGGGCAAGACAAGCCATCCTGCAGGCCTCATCTTCTTCGTCAGAACTGTCATCCCCCTCCTGCTGTGCGCGTTGGTCAAGCGTGCTCAAAGTCGCCTCGGATGACACGAATGGTGTGAAAGTCGCCCCCAGCGGGATTGGCATTTTGCACAAGCAGAGCGATAATTTGCGGTGTCCTTCGGGGAACCGGAACAGGAAGTAGGGCGCGCTGATGGGTTCAACGAAGTCCTGTGTGTTGCAGTGCACAAACCCCTTCTGCAGCTGTGTCAACTGTGTGCAAAGAACATACACAGCCAATCTATGAGCGTGTCGGGTGTGCAGACACGGACACAGGATGACTTCTCTATACCCGAGGATCCCGTCCTGCGACAGGTGCGCAACCTTCCAAGGCATGCCCGATGCGCGCCGCTTCTCTTCTGCCATCGCAAGATCTCTCTCGTAAGTTGCGGAGCTGGCGATTGTAACGGCATCTTTCTTGCGATGTCCGTTCTCTGCTTCTTCAAATTCGTCGTTGTTCTGCAGAGGCACTGCATCTTCTGGAGCCCACCAATGATGGAGACTGTGTACGTAGGCATTGCGCGTTGATCCCTTTTCGGCATGCTCCATCAACCAGTGAAATATATGCCCTGAGATCCGAGCACGCAAGAAGGGAATCCGGGCTGACTCATCCTTGCATCCCCAGAAGCGCCAGGGGATGTCTGCATACCGGAAATGCATGAGGTCTGCAAGGGAGACAAAGAGGTAGCGGAACAAGCCCTTGTAGGTGTGTCCTGTGACAGGCAAGCACGACCTTCCGGAACTGAGCACCTGTCCCATGCTGCGACACATTCAGTGCAAGGTTTGTACAGGTCTTGTCGAATATTTTTTTGTTGTCTCATCCAGCAGGGGTGGAGCTTGAAATATGGGGTTGCGGGCTGGATCGGGTCAGATCGGGTCAGCCAATTTTTTCTTATGGGTTCCCCCCCGGTTCGTCTCAGAGATCAGTGCTCGGGCCCAGCCTCCCGCGAGGTACCGGAACCGATATGCAGCCCCGGACGCGCAAGGACTTGGTTACAAGACAAACACATGCCGTAGGGGGGGTCTGGGAGGCGGAGCTCCCAGCCGCCGGAGGCCACGGTAGTGAACATCTGTGACTTGCGGGCGTACGGATTCTGTGTGAGTTGGCTGCGTCCTCCTGAGGATACTGAGATTCCCTGATGTAAAGGGCTTGGGTACAAGACAGGCACATGCCACAGGGGGGTCTGGGGGGCGGAGCCCCCCAGCCACCGGAGGCCACGGTAGTAAACGTCTGTTGCACGGTACGGGTTGGGCAGCTTCATTTGTCCTCTATTGTGACTGTTTGAGGCCTGTGCTCATGTCGCTGGGGTCACTTTGCTCACGAAACGCCTCCTGGTCACCTTGAGGCCCCAAGGCGAGGAGCCAACTTTTCCGGTTTCCCGAAAATCTATATATTTTTTTCTTTTTACCCCTGACCTGATTTTTTGTGAGGGCCTGCAGAAAATCAGGTCAGCTGACCCGAAAAAACCCCCAAGCTCCACCCCTGTCATCCAGTACCCTGATCAGCCGCATGGCGAGCCCCTTGCAGTCATGGAGTGCTGGGGTGACGTAGCGGGCATTGGGAAGCACACCTGCCAAGAGGGAGGGGTAGCCAGCCTCTTTCATCTCAGAGAGAGTCAGGTGCGGGTATCGATGCACCTGTTGATACCAGCGTTCTTCTGGGATGTCGCACAGTGAGCATCGGTGCCCTCGCCCCCCGCATCGCCTCATTGTTGCCCACTGCTGATCTATACTCCCGCTAGCGGGAGTTGGACTCCCCCTAGTTGAGACTCCCGAAAAGGGTTAAACCCGGTAGTGGTACCCTACCCCCGCTGGAGTCCACCGTGCAAGGCCGGATCAGCCCACGGGTGGGTTTGAGGAAGAAATCTGGGGGGGCAAATTTTGCTGCGACTTCCGGTTTCACCCGGCCGAACTCCAGCATCTATCCAGACCCACGGTGCCAAGCCGTTCGCCCGTGTCGCGATCATTCGCGGCTTCAGGCTGCCCCGACGACACGTTTGTATCCTGCACCTTGCCATACTTCGCCTCCACCTTGTATATGACGGAGAGCGCCCTCCTTCCGCATCGTTGCGACTTCCCTGACAGCGAACTTATCCATGTCAGGGAAGACATGGCGATGATTGCGTTGGCCACCTGGGTGCTGTGCTGGTGGAGCTCCTTGCTCAACACCGTTGCTAGGAGCCTTCTAATGGATCCCAGTGTCAGCACACTGCCCCCTTTTTTAACAGGGAAGGCCGTGCAAAAATCATGCACAATGTTCGTCGCCTCCGCAGCCTCGGGACTCTCTGCGCTCTTCTTCTTCTTAATCGACTTTGCCGCCGGCTTCGCTGCCGGCTTCGTTGTCGTCTTCCCCATTTTTGTGAATCAGGTCTGCGAGCTGGGATGGGTGGAAACGTCCGTTTCGTTTGGTGTGGCTGTACTTCAGTGACGAGTGCCACATTGCATAGGTATCATGGGAAAAATGAGTGAAAATAGGTGAAAAGACTCCCGCTAGGGGGAGTCAGACTCCCCCTAGCGGGAGTATAGACTCCCGCTAGCGGGAGTTGGACTCCCCCTAGTTGAGACTCCCGAAAAGGGTTACCCTACCCCCGCTGGAGTCCACCGTGAAGGGTAAATTGAACGTTTTTGGCCAAATGAAGCCACTGCGACCATTCCCGGGCCTCGGAAATCAGATTTTGGCCCCTCAAATGCGGTGCCGGTCCGGACAAAAAACCGAAAAAACCGTGAAAAATGGCCCATTTTCCCCAGCCAAAAATGGGCCAAAAATGCCCCCGGACACCCCCAGAGACATGTCCTAATCCGGGGTGCCAGTAGGGGGGACCTTTCGAATTTTTTTTCGAGGAGAGGTCAATTGAACGTTTTTGGACATCTGAGGCCACTGCGACCATTCCCAGGCCTCGGAAATGAGATTTTTGGCACTCAAATGGGGTACCGGTCCCCACGAAATTCCGAAAAATTCATGAAAATTGAAAGGTCCCACGCACCAAATTCTGCCCAAAAATCGTCAAAAATGGACATGTCATATGCAGCAATGGGGCACCAATCACTCCCCAAATTTTGCTCAATGATTCCACGGCAAGCCAGATTTTCTGATCAATTGGTTTGTTTGAGCATGTTCCTGGCCCTTGTTTGGAAAGTAGATGACCCCTGGCTGGAGAGGACGGTTGTGCTCGACCGGACGGAGAGAGAACCTTCTCCATAACCACCTCCACTCCACAATGCCACAAGTGGCAGGAAGGCCGGGTGTTACAGGCCTCAACCAGGGTTCCAAGGCTCTCCACTTCCTGGCTGCGTCAGGGATCACCGGGTACAGCGAGCAGGATTCCCTGTCCTGACACCCCAGCATGTACCACCGGAAGAACCCGAAACAGCAGCCGCCCCTCATGGGGGTTGCAAGAGGCACGGAAATCGTTCAAATCGGACCAAGTCCGAAAATCCGGCACTTTCTTGGGTACAAATTGCGGTCCGAAATTTTCCGATTTTTTGAAAAAAGGCTAATTCTGTAAGGGGGACCTTTTCGAATTTTTTTTTCGGGCACTTTTTCCACAAGGAAATGTCCGCCCTGTCCGCTACTGTCCACTACCGATTTCAAGGATCCTCCTATGTACTTTTTGTATTTTTTGTATTTTTTGAGACAGGCTTTGTATTTTGTCATCCCTGCTCATCCCCCCCCCCCCACCTCCACCCGCAACACCCACCGTGCTTTCAGGGCTCCCTACACGGGGGGGTGGTGTTTTCCCCGCCCCCCCACACCCACACCTATAGCCCGTCTTCCGTGGATTCCTTGTCAGCACGATGACGCGCTTTGGACAGAAGTCGCGGCTTGAAGACTCGCCTTCAGGGATGCTTCTCATGGCAGGCGCCATTCTGCTGGTGTGCTCTGGCTTCTACTTCTCGTTCAAGGCGGGGGCGGACCGCAGCAGGCTCGAGGCGGAGGAGCTGCCGGATGGTGCGATGGATTCGGTGATCGGCAGCCTGCGGGAGAACCTGGGGAAGTGCAAGGCGAAGCTGGCGGAGGGCGGAGGCAGCGGCGGGAGGGCCCGGTCCGCACGGGTGAGGGAGCTGGAGGAGACGAATGCGAACCTCACCAACGAGGAGCATTCGCTCATGCTGAAGCACATCGAGTGCATGGACCAGCGGGAGCACCAGAAGCAGCAGTGGTCTGAGGAGGACCGCCTCAACGCCGCCCTCGTGAATGACCTCCAGAGCAAGCACGACGGGCTGAAGGGGAATGCCTCGCACCTCACCAAGACCCGCGGGATGCGCCTGGTGCTGCTGGACTACTCGCTGCGGAAGCTGCGGGAGGAAAACGAGCTGCTCCGGAAGGCGCTGGGCAACCCGACGATCGACATGCCGACACATGACTATTACGACCTGCTCGTGGCGAAGTGGGGGGCGAAAATGAACTCGACACGTATGAATAAGAGTGGGGTGGGGGCAAGGCATTAGCAGGTGAGGTGGATGTAGAGTGCATACGGATGTGGGTCAGCTAACAAGCTAGGTCTTGTTGATTGGTGGGGTGTTGTGATTTTGTGGCGGGTCGGTGTTTGCAGAAGCAAAACAGGCTGTTGTGTTGTGCCAAATGAAACAGAGCGAGTTGTCGAACTGTGTGTGCGGCCTTTTGTCACCACTTTCACGGCTTCCAGATCGCTTTGTGGGGCTGCGCCCGAACCGGACGGAGTTCAGCTCCATCAAGCTGCGGAGACAGACGAACATCACCAACTTCTACGAAAGGTATGGAGTGGAGGGTACCCTGGGTTGTGTTTCCGGCATGCGTAGTGTCGCTCGGATTCCTCAAGCCTGTGCCCAGACAGGGCGAGTGTGTGCTTTGTTCCCTTGGGCCTTCGTCATGGCAGAAGCCAGAGGTGAGATGAATTCAGGTGGAAGCCTAGTATCCCGCCGACATCGCAAAGCCAATTGGCACACGCCCCTTGGCTGTTTGGTTGCCGCCTTTGCCTTCTCTACATCATCCCCTTGGCAGGTCGCGTGAGAAGGCGAACCATAAAGTCTTCTTCCAGAAGAAGAGCCTGGCAACAGGTGAATACACCCGCCCGCTGTGGAACAGTATGCACGTGTGGTGGCTTGTGTTGTGGAGACTCCTCGAGAGGGGCATTGGCACCCTCATGGCACATTATGCACACAATCCATAGCTTGCAACTTCCTGTAACTGCATTCGTTGCGGAGATGCGCAACCGCCTTCTGCCTGCCACACCCACCCACCCCTCAGACAACACCGGCAGCGACGTGGTGGTCCTCGGAGTGCACGAAAAGAACCACATCACCGTCGGTTCCCTCCCCCGCCTTCTGCGTATCCTTTATGACTACGCGCTGTGCGCAATGCATTCCAAGGAAGACTTCATTTACCCCGCTCACTTCAAGTATGATTCATATCAAGCAGCGCCAGTGATCAGGGTGTTGTCTTTGTGTGTATCTAGCTGAGCTGATCACAAGCCCGAAGTCCACACACCTATGAACCACTGGGCGAACAGGGATTCAAATGTGTAGCCTTTTTTGCAGTGTCGCAGTCTTTTCCTGACAGCCCTGACACTACCCCAACCACACAGAGCGACCAGCAGCTTAGAGAAGCTGCAGCTGCTCTCTTCTGTCATCGACACGCCCTTGGTGAAGTTCTGCGCAGGATGCAAGCCCCAAGAACACACTGGTATGAACCTAACGTTGCTGCTGCCTGGCCGTGGTCTTTGAAAGGTCAGCTCAAGGCAACCACGCCCTCGCTCCTCCCTTGTGTGGTATCAGTTGTGGCGTGTTCCTTTTGTTGTTCACACCAAGAACTTCTTCTTCACGCCATCTTCTACGCGCACTACCCCCCACCTTCCCACCACCGCCACAGTGGAGTTTCGCCTTGCCTGCGAAGGGTACAGCTCAGACGAGCTGTACGGCAGCATCATGTTCTGGCGCATGCGCAGCCGGATCCGCTTCACCCTCGACATCCTGGAGGAGGCGGACAGGTTCATCAGCGACAAGGGGTTGGAGAACTCTGCTGCAGTGCGCTTGCTGCGGAAGGAGGCTGCCGACTGCAAGGATGCCGATGTGAAGCCGCAGATGTCGTACACACGCCTGTTGAGGCGGAAGGTGCCCGAGGTCAGCACCACACACGATGCGCAGTGCAGCCCCCCTGACGATGTTGTCGTCACTGCCATCAACAAACTGGTCGCAAGGACGAAGGTCGACCGCGTGTATCTCTCGACAGATGCGACGGAAGATGAGCTCAGCAACATCGTGGCCCAGATCACAGTGCCTGTTGTCAGGATGGAGACGACTGAAGATGTGCGGACACAGGCGATCGACATCGTCGTCGCTTCGAAGAGCAACCACCTCATTGCATCGCGCTTTGGGATCACCTCGACCCAAATAGTCGAGCTGTTTCTTCTGGAGAACGCGCTCCGGACGGAGCGTGTCTCAGTCTGGTAGGGGTTCTGGGTGCTGTGCTTCATGAGTTACATCGCACGCCACAAGCCGCACAAGCCCTCACCTCGGAGGCCCAGGCGTCTTCAGGGGCGGGGTGCTGGGTGTCGGGAAGTTGAAGTGGTCGGGGGCCAACTCCGTTGCAGCCGGAAGGGGGTTGCTCTCCCCCCACAACGTACACACCCCAATACGGAAGCCGCGAGACACGACACTCACGCACAACCCGTTCCCAGGATGAACTGGACTGGACAAGGCTCGAAAGAACTCACAGACCTGCTGTCGGCTGTGCTATCGACGGCCAATTATACCCGTGCGGGTTCGCCTACACTCTATACCTGCGGGCAGGACGGTGCGGGTGTGGGCGTGGGTGCGCCACTTCCCCCAGGGCGGCCTGCCCTCATCGCTCTCCGCTTCGCGGCGCAGGCCGAGCACCTCACACGGTGTCGGACGCTCCCTGCAATTCGAGTGATTGAGTCAAAATTGAGACTTAGCGCCTAATCCTTCTCCACATCTCTGCCACGCGCACCCCACAGTGGAGCCTTCACGCTGCGGCAGTGTGACCCGCACCCTGTTTGGTTGCATCCCCTTTCCCCACTATAGCCAGGGCCACAAGAGACTGGTTACTGTGTTAGCGCACCGGGTGGGGGAGGAGGGCGTGTCACTAATGATCGACTCATAGTGAGCCGCTGACGTCCGTCGCAGCTCGTCGTTTTGCTGCACAAGCCAGCCAGAGAGAAGGGCGTGAGGGGAGGGTAGATTGCTTGAGGTGTGTGGTGGTGCCATGTGGTGTTGTCACATTAACTGCTGGGTGGGGAATGCTCTTTGCTCGGAGACACAAACGGAGGTTGTGGTGTTGGTTAGCAAAGCTCCCCCAAACTGGCTCCAATAACCCTAGCTAGTAATGTGGCCGTCTCGCGACACTGTCATCGGTGTCTGTCCCTCATCTGAACCGGGCGGAACCGATCGATCCGAAAGAACTATCGTGACTTGAAGGGGAATGCTTTACCCTCCCCCCAAACCCTGCGATAGGCACTCACTCTCTTGATAATTCGGCTAAACCAGCAACTGGGTTACCTTTCCCTGTATCTCTATGGGTTTCTGCACTCATCAGGCTTACCACCACACCCCCTTTCCTCCAACAGGCGGCGCCGCACACAGGGCATTGCGTTGCACCCTATCTACACAAAGGGTGCCGCCACCACATCCTCCTCCCCCCACACCCCCCTGTGCCCACAATGAGCACCTCTGGGAAAGCGGCGAAGCCGAAGCTCACCAAGAAGCAGAAGGCGGAGAAGTATGGCAAGCGGTTTACAAAGGACTACCTGGAGTACAACAGGGAGCTGCTGGGGGGCGACCTGAGTGCGCTGCAGGAGGAGCTGGAGAGGGACCACCAGGTGCAGATGCGGCTGGCGGAGGGCAGGGGGGAGGCACTGCGGCACACGGACTACCAGGGGAAGGGGGAGATTGAGAAGCTGCTGCGGGGCGAGGTGGTGCAGCGCTCCCTCGCGATCAGCCGGGGGACGAAGAATGCAGAGGACAAGCTCCGCCTCCTGACGGCGCAGCGGGTGAAGCAGGAGCGGGTCAACGGGTTTGTCACCCTCGTCACCAGCAAGGGCAGCCTCCGGTTGGAGGTCTTCTGTCCGATCGCCCCGACGGCGGCGGAGAATTTCCTGGGCCTCTGCGAGCGGGGATATTACAAAGACACCACCTTCCATCGCCTCATAAAAGGATTCATGGTGCAGGGTGGGGACCCGACCCGCACCGGGAAGGGTGGCGAGTCGCTGTGGGGGAACTGCTTCCAGGATGAGCACAGCTCGCTGTCGCATGCGGAGCGGGGGGTGCTGTCGATGGCAAACAGCGGGCCGGATACAAACGGGTCTCAGTTTTTTATCACCCTCGGGGCGTGCACACATCTAGATGGGAAGCACACTGTGTTTGGGCAGCTTGTCGGTGGGAAAGATGTGCTGTCAGCAGTCGAGGGTGCTGCGACCAGCAGCGAACGTCCGGTGGAGGATATCCGCATCGTGAAGGCTGTTGTGCATTTCAACCCCTTCGGCTTTATACGCAAGCTGTAGCGTTTATTTTTTTCCGGATCTGCGAGTTTCTGGAAAAAATGATACGGCCGTAGAAAACAAACGAAAGAACAAAGAAGCACGCTGTCCCCCCACCTCCCCTCCCCTCAAGGGTTTGCCAGTTCTGGAGTCTTGAGTGTCGGTATCGCACACATCACACCACCTTCCTCTTTCCAGACAGGGATACTTGTTGTCGTTTGCAGGCTGTTTTCTGCCTCTCGGAGGAGGTTTTTGACACGATGAGCACTAAAACGGAAAAGAAGCCTGCAGAGAAGAAGGTGTCGCGCGATGGGTTCCTGAGCAGCTGCAGGGAGATCGACCTGGAGGGGCAGATCAACGCGGCCCCGGCGACGGCAGTCATCAGCGTTATGGCAGTGGTCACTCTCGTGACAAGCATTGTGCTGAACGAGCACGTCCTGTGGTCTGTGGACCACCGTGCTGTGTTTGTCATCGGGAGCTACGTCGTGTTCTCCAGCTACTACATGATCTACTACTTCCTGGAGAAGTACAGCAGCTCCTTCAGGGAGGTGGCTGAGGACAACCGCTTTTACACCATTTCGAACCTGATCAAGTCGGGGATGCTTGCGGCCATCACGCCGTTCTCCATCCAGGGCCTCATCAAGATCCTGCTGCACGACCAGTGGGAGACGGTGAAGATCCGCAACCTGGGGTGCCTCTACGCGATCCCCGACTTCGTGTCGCTGCTGGTGGTGCGCAAGATGCAGTGGACCACCATCTTCCACCACCTGTGCGTGTGCGCGTTCAACTACGCGTCGCTCAACAACGACTACGACGAAGAGAATGCCTGCAGGCTGATCGTGGTGTACGCCATCTTCTCCATCTTTGCGTACAGCGTTAACATGCTGCTGGCGTCCCGCTTCCTTGGGTGGCCTGACGTGGTGCGGAAGTGGCTCTCCCTTGCTGCCCTCGTCACCTACGTGTCGTGCTGTGCCGTGAACTGGTTGTGGCAGGTGTACTACTGGATCTACCTGTGGCAGAAGGAGCCGCACTGGTCCCTTGTGGCGTACGCTTCGGCGATCGTCCCAGTTGTGTACGATGACCTTTACCTGAACCGCTGGCTGCTCTTCAACTTCAACCGTCTCTCGAAGAAGGGCACAGACGAGAGGGAGGGCAGCGTCGGCAAGAAAGAGAACTGAACTCAGCGAGCCAGCTCTATGGATAGCTGTCGGTTAGACAGGCCGAGGGTTGCTCTGAAATATTTGAGGTTGTCAAGAAAACGAAGTGTGCACCCAGGGGTTTTACCTCCCTCCTCCTCTTGCACGCAAAGTATGTTACAAAAGAAGACAACAGCAACACCCACCCACCCCCTCCGCGCAACACGTTGCGGCCTTCGTCTCACACTCACTCATTCACACATTCACAGATACACTTCTTTCTGTCTCTTCCTTTTTTAAAAAGACCTTTTTCTTTTCGCCTTCATGCCTTTATATTCTTCCTGTGTGCGCATTTTTTGCTGCAGGATCGGTGAGCCCATTTCTCGCCGCCGAAGGCCCCCCTTTTGCCCCGTCTCTTGGACAGGGATTTCACTTTTCGAGAGATTCTTTCCTTCTGCGCATGGTGCATATACTACGCTCGGGAGTGGATGTGCAGGCCCCGGCAGACCTCGCTGCTGATCTGCACTTCCCGAAGCACAGTAGAAGGGAGCCTGTGCCCCTACGGCACAGCAGAGCTGCATCAGGTGGGAAGCGATGCGTAACGTCTGGTGCACCCAGGTTGCTAGACCTCATAAATGAGATACGACAATTGCGTGTCATTATTGGAGATGGGAATGACCACAAAAACAATGCAGGTGTCTAAATGAAAAAAAACGTATGCACGCATTCAAAAAAGGTATTCAAAAAGTCGTGTCTGTTGCTGAGTTACCTCGGTGAGTTTTCGCCTCCCGTGTGGACCTGCTGCCGTCGAATTTTTTTGCAGTGGGCGTCACGGGAATTTGCCCCCCCCCACCCCCACCCCCCCGTCCCGCGCTTATGTTGCGATAATCCAGACAACTAAGCGCCTCCCAACCTCGCGAATTTGACTATCGATTGGAGATCTGTGGCTGTTGATTCTGGAATCCGACAGCCCCCCACCCCCGCCCCCGAGATTGTGCAAAATAATACCGAAACCCCCGTCAAGCCGTCGAGCAATGCAGAAGGCACAACACATGTTGTCGCTAGAGCGGCCTATCAGGGGGGAATCTATTCCCATCCCGACGGATGTTGAGGCTGTCAGAGTGCGATTCTGGTGCGTTGCTGACTGGCTGTCTCATCCATGAGGGTCTTCACAGTGAACTAAGAATCATTCGCACGGAGAAATTAACCATTGCAGCACGCCAGGTCTGTTGGCCCTTCTGGTGCCTTCTTCAGAACAGACTATGCGCCTGTCATCCCCTGAAATGTACGTCTCTACTCTCTGAGTAAACAACGCCTTCGTGGCGGCAAGTGGGCGGCACTGTCTGGCCGTCCCGTACGTCAGGTGGTTGGTCGTCGATACCGAACCCCTCCTCACAACTTTGCAGTCTCTCACTTTCTTTTGCAATCTGTTCCACCGTGCGACAACCGTTTGTGAATTTTTTGTTTTCCGGAACAGTGTATCAAACAACACGCATCTCGTGTATTGCTACACTGCACTGTACATGTTCACATGCGTAAGGCGTAAGGCGTAGCAGCGAGGCGGGTATCTCTGGTCCATCCAAGCTGTGTGAAACCCCCCTCCCCATCTGTCTGGCAGTATCTGTACACAGTGACATCCTGCACATTGCATATGTGTTCTATTTCGTTCGAATAATTCCTCTATTCCGTGCTGTTTCTTTGGCAGCAGTGTTGTCCGGTACGTGGAGTGAGGTGTGTGAGTTCTTGCTGAAGGGCCGTCTCAATAAAATATGAGCGTGGGTGTGTGGAAACAGCCGCAGATCTGTACGGTGCGGGAAAGGAGTGCAAGGGACGTGACACCCGTCACGTTCCTTGCGGCTAGTTTTGTATTATACTGGACATACCGAGATGAGAAGGTTGGTGCACGTGGCACGAGTGCTGGACATGCTACAAGTTTGCCAAAAAGAACTAAGCATGCACCGTCTGGCTCTTTATACATCAATCTCGATATCGCTCACAACAATAGCTTGTGATGCACCAAGGCGGCTCTGATCTCCTGTATCCGTCTTTCATGATGTGGCCCACCAGCCATATCGCAACAGGCTCGCCACAACAACCACATCCAGCCTGTTGCTGTCGTCAGCCGAAGACAGGATGCACCCCCCACCCCCGACAGAAGAATTTGGAAATAACGGGAACCGTCAACCACGCTAGGGTGTCATTTTGGGGCACCCCTTCTGCCCCTGCCCCTGCCCCTTTCATTCACTTGCCCCTTTTCGAAAAATTTGCGGTGGTGGAGAGGCGGGCGGTGGCGGTGGAAAATAGAACTGTGCCTAGGCCTAGGGAAGGGCAGGCACCATCGGGCAATGCGCAAGATAGCTTAGTTGCCCTCGAATATCAGCTTTTGGTCGGAGGTGTACAAAATTGAGTTGGTTTCGTGATCATCCTGTTGACGCAGCATGCATCAGAAACCTGAACCAAGACAAACGCCATCACCGTGACTTAGTGCGGCCTTACAGTCTCGCGGTCTAGTAATATGATATTTTCTCCTCTCCACCCCCTTTTCCTTCCACGCGCATTTTTCAAAAAATGTGATGAACACCAAACCTAAGAAATCAAAGCAAACCAATGTGTGTCTACACCAATACTGGCTGAAAGCCATCCTTTGGCCGTTGAACCACACCACGCCACCGTGGCCGGCTTTGCAAAACCTTGGAGAAAACAGGGCAGACCGGCCGCAGAATATGTATCGCCCTTTCAGGGAAAGGACGACGAATGCCAACAGAAAGTAGGATCGCCGTGCACCCCACCCCTCCCCTCCCCTCCCCGACCCTGCATCCATCATCCCGAATCATGTTTTCGCCACTTGACCGCCTTTCCTTGCCTGAAGGGCTCGTGCTGCGACATCCCATCAATGGATCAACCAAGGGCGACACCTTCATTCTGGGAAAGGTGGTTTGTATTGCACGCATTTATTTGCTCCCACCCTCAACGAGAGCATACCAATTATGGCTGCGGGTTAGACCACCACAGCCATGCTACAGCTTTCGGAGACACGCAACGACACAACACGCCCCCACGAAGAAAAGACCTGCTAGGAGGCGGCGGGTGGGCTATCCACACGCAAACACTTCACACAACCACACCACCGCCATGCCACTGCCACTGCCACACCCCTCGCCACCCCACCCCACCCCACGCAGGCATCAAGATGAGGGCAACGCACCTGTGTGTGCTGCTGGGGGCTGTGGCCTGTGCCACAGGGCAGCAGGCCACTGGGGGTGCCTATGGCGAGCGCGCCGAGGCCGACCGTGGCACCCAGCGTGGCTCCGACATCGGCCTGCGCGCGCTCCGCGCTGTCAGCCGTGGAGGGGCTGGGTCCGTCCCGACGAAGATGGTCAGCGCTGAGGAGATCCTCCTCACCTTCCGCGAGGGGATCGACGCAGGCTTCTACATGGCACCGCATGACGAGTTTGAGGATGTCGAGGATGAGTCGCTGAAGGTCGACCCGCTGTTCAGCTCCCAGACGACGAAGGACATCTACGTCTCCATTCTCGCGATGATCGCCACCATCAGCGCATCGGCATCCGGCATCGGGGGTGGCGGGCTCCTGGTGCCCATCTACCTCCTGGTGATGGGGTGGAACATCAGCCTCGCCGTTCCACTGTCCAACGCCACCATCTTTGGGAACGCCATCACCAACATCTTCATCAACTTCCCGCTGCGCCACCCCACCGCGGACCGGCCTCTGGTTGACTTCGACCTGGCCCTGGTGCTGATCCCCATGGAGCTGACGGGCAGCATCCTGGGGGTGTTGCTGAACCTGATCTTCCCGCAGTGGCTGACCCTGGTGTGCCTGCTGTTCCTGCTGCTGTTCACAACCTACCGCACATACAACAAGGGGAAGGCGACGTGGGAGAAGGAGAACAAGGAGCGCCGCAGGGAGGAGCGCAAGAGGGAGGCGGAGCTCGCCAACATCGGGGACACCAAGATGATCACCCTGGAGGACGACGAGGGGAACCAGGTGGAGATGGAGGTGGTGCACGGCGCCGACAAGTCGGTGACTGTGGAGAAGATCCACGCGGCCCTCCCCGGCGCTGAGGGGAAGCACATGATTGTGAAGGAGGGGGACGGGGAGCGGCTCAGCCTCGCTTTCGACTCCGTCGACCAGGGGGCGCGGTACCACATCAGCTTCGTGGATGTCGACGAGGAGGCGGGACAGGTGGACCACTCCTACCGCACTGCCTTCGAGCAAGCGCCTCCCACAGAGTCTGACTACGCCAAGCTGATTGTGATCGATTCCGAGAGCATGGACCCTGCTACCAAGCAGCACCTGGGTCGCGGTGTGCCCCTGGGGAAGTGGAGTACCGACATGGTTGTGTCGTGGATGCAGACTATCACGGACAGCAGCGACGCGCTCTGCTATGAGGTGGAGAATCAGATGATCTCCGGTGCAGACCTGCTTGCCGTCAGCCAGGACATGGCGATCGGGGAGGACACCTTCACCCGCCTGCATGTTGCGGATGAGGCGGACAGGGGGATGCTTACTGCGCACGTCAAGATGCTTGCGGAGCACGATTACATGCTGCTGGTTCACTCCACAGCCGAGCTGCCGTGGGGGAGTTGGAACCGTTCTGCAGAGTGGGTTGACGGAGACGAGCAGGATGGTGACCGTGACCTGGATGGCTGGCTGGAGGACGACCCGAACCACCCGAAGGTGTGTATAGAATGTGGCTGTGGGGTGGTGGGGCTGTGTCGCCCCCTTTTGTTTAGAACAGCTTTGGAACGGCTGGTCTTGCTCTGTGCGTGGAGCACACCTTACGAAACTAGGCGAGGGAGAGTTGCGGCGTTAAGGGGCAACATTTTTCTGTGCAATCTCACTCCGTTTTGCCTCCTTTTCACTCTCACGATACAGTTCTGGCGTGCTCTTCCACACCCACCACCACCCACAGCACCGCCCTGCAACCTACGTCTCGTCGCAAGCCTATGTCTCTGTGGCGGAATGGACCTGCGACGATGTCTGCAAGTGGTTGTCCAAGGTGACGGATTACAACTACGGGCTTCTGCAGTCTGTGCGCCAGAACGACATTGACGGGCGTTCCCTGCTGCGCCTGACTGCGGAGGACCTGAAGGCGATCGGCGTGCCTCAGCTGGGGCCCCGCCTTGCTCTGCTGGACCGCGTGCGTGAGGTTGAGCGTCTCTACGACGAGCATGACAAGATCGTGCGCAGCGAACGCAGCATCCCCTGGCTGACCAACCTGACGGTGCTGTTCCTGTCGTGGCTGATGCTGCTCATCCTGTCTGTGCTGCGCGGCGGCGGCAAGGGCGGCGGCCAGTCCCCCGTCGCCAACTGGGAGGGCAAGTCGCAGGAGGAGTTCTGCGGCTCCTCCACCTACTGGATCCTCTGGTTCATCGGTGTCCCAGTCCTCGTCGTCGTGACCTACTTTGCCGGGAACTACCTCCTCAACAAGCACAGGCTGAAGCTCAAGACACACTTCAAATTCCACGAGGGCGATGTGAAGTGGACGAAGCACCGCGTCCGCGTCTACCCCGCCATCGTGGTGATCGCAGGTGTCCTCGCTGGCCTCCTTGGTGTCGGGGGTGCGATGGTGACCGGCCCGCTCATGCTGGAGATGGGCATGGTGCCACGTGTCTCCACCGCAACATCGTCTTTCCTGATCATCTTCACAACGGGTGTGGCTGCTGTCGCCTACGTCGCGGTCGGCTCCCTGAAGATCGACTACGCCCTGTGGTTTGCCTTCGTCGGTGGGTCTGGTGCTGCGCTTGGTCTGAACATCATCGGGATGCTGCTGAAGAAGTACAACAGGCAGTCTCTCGTGATTTGGTCCCTCACAATTGTGTTCATTCTGGCAGCCGTCGGCACCGTCGTGGCAGGTGTGTTCCGCCTGCAGCAGGACATCTCTGAGGGGAACAGCCTTGGGTTCCGTAGCATCTGCTGAGCCTGGTAGGGTTCCGATGAGATGCGTTCTCCACTCCAATCTCAAAACGAATTCGTAGGTGTGTGTATGTTTGCGCGTTTCGTGGTATCCGCAAGGTTCAAACTGCCTTGTGAGATTTTCAGAATGTGGCGTGAAACAAAATGCAGTACAGACACAACAACCCACATCACCAACCCTGTGGAAACGTGTGAAGCGGTGGAAGGGCAACGCGACGTGAGTTTGACGTGGCGTATCCAATCCGCCCCTATCGCCCATCCCCTCCCCAAACGAATACCAATAACAGAGCAGGGCAAGAAGCAGCCGTCACCAGCCGCCATCAAGGCCATTGAGGCGCTTCTTTGCATCCAAGCTCTCCCTGTCTCAAGCCGCGCTTATTCTTATCAACGGTGCGATGGATCCTTTGCTTTCAGCTGCTCAGGTGAGGGCATTGCCTCTGCCTCCTTCCCACCCCACCCCGCCCCACTCCCAACCCTTTCTTTTTGGCAAAGCCTCGTGAGCACACCCGTGTGGACATTTTTCTTATGCTGAAGTGTCTTCCGGGCTCCCGGACACACATGCAGCAAAATGCGATACCGGCGTGTGCTCTCCCATCCCATCCCAGCCCCCCCTTCCCTGCCTCAGCTCGGCAGGTGAAATTACCTGCTTTGAAGTCCCCTGCTGGGGCGAATCGGGGAAGGGGGGAGTTGGGGTCGACGGTTTGGAGCTCTGCAAAAAACCCCCTAGATAAACACACTCTGCAGGTTCCGGCTTATTTTGAGGATGGTATTGTTGCGTCGTTATTTCTCAGCCCCATCCCCCATCACCCACGTGCCCTCACTGCACCGCAGATATGACTGCAGTGGTGATTTGCCCAATGTTTCTTGGTCCGTTATCTGCTTCAATCGGCGCCTTGTATCAGGTCAGGCAATTGCCTCACAGCTCCCCGCAGGGGTGGCAGTGACGTGTTCTGCTGTTGCCCCCCCCCCCCCTAGGCATACTTGTCCCCCCACGGTGGGGGACCGTGATTCCCCCCATATTTTGCCCCCCAAATCGCGGTGGGGGGAATCACGGTGTTTTTTGGGGGAAATATTGAGAAAATGTGGGGGAAAATGGGGGGAATCGGGGGGATTTCCAGCTATTTTTGGGTGGAGCGAATATGGGGGATTTTTGTCCATTCCCCATATTTCTCCTCCCTCGAGGAAAATGAGTGAACGGGCAGCATGCCGTTCCTCTATTTTTCCTCGTGAGAGGTGTCCCACCCCTGCCACGCAAGGGGAAAAATGAAGAAACGGGCAGCATGCCGTTCTACATTTTCCCTTGCAAGGCAGGGAGGGCGCCCCCCATGCCAGACAGCAGCCACCCCTGCAGGGGCAACAACTGACGGGCATGGGGGAACGAGGTGGGTCTGGACCCGACACCGCCACCACACGCGCAGTGCACCTTTCGGATACACTGTCGTGAGTGGGGTGTGGGCAGTTCCCCTATCCTGTGAGCTCCTTTCGGACGAAGAGGTGCAGCGGTTATCTGCAACCTTCGTCCTGGACTTGCCTCGGGGGGAACGCCACGGTTTACCGCGGGTCCCGACGAGGGCACTCAGGCAGGATCTTCACGCCACCCCGCACCGAGGTCCCTTCTCACGCGGCGTGTCTCCCAGGTTCATGGCGGCGTCATCAGGTCAGGCTTTGTAGTCTCTACACCATCAGTAGTAAGGGAAATCCTAAAACCATACATGAAATCCACCTTTTGGGCCGCTGGTGTACGAGGCTTGTTCCTCCAATTGAATCATGTTTGCTGTGTCAGGCAATATCAATACAGCCGCTGAAAGAAGTCGAGGTGTTGTGGATCTGCTGCTCACAGGAAGGATTCAGGGTGGATCACAAGACTGACCACCCTCTTTCCTTTGTCAAGTACCCTGTAAAACATCAGAACACCAAGTATCTTTCAACACTACATGTTCAAAGAGAGGAATCAGTGGAATCGGAAGGGGTCACCTACCACACGGACACAGTTCCCGCGACTAATAAATGCCGAGAGTTCCGGTGTCCGACCACCTGGTATTACTTGGCTCCATCCACCCAGTCATTACGAGGGGGCGTCCCTTGAAGCCAGTTCCGCAGAACTCAGACCCCCTTAAAACCAATGTCCTGTGTAGACAACTACTTAGCCTGCCTGATGACGACACCAATTCGCTGGGAGAGAGGCCGCGGTCCAGGACCCCAATGGGGATGACGTGGCATTGTTTGACCGGATCGGTTGTGTAAGTGTGTAGCCCCCTCCGCCCTCTGTCCCTCCCCCCAGGGTGGTGTGTGGAGGCGAGAAGCGCAAACAGCAGCAATGCAGGCATAGCAAAAAGTGGATCCCTGCAGGTAGACCCTCGGGGTACATCCCTATCATCGGGTCACCTGAAATTTCCCAATTTGAAAATCTGCAACAATCAAGGCAACACGCGATGGGATGGGGCACATGACCTTGCACAGGGGTGGGGGGGCAGAAGGCAGGGGGTGGGGTTGCGGTTGGGGTAGGTATAGCGTTTGAATACTTGGGGGCCCTCGCTACCAGTCACAGCTCGTCAGTCAGTGAGGGGAAGTGGGCCGTGGCTCACTTTTTCTCACTCAGTCACACCTGGTAGCGAAGGCCCCCCTTGAGTTTGTTTGAATTTCACACAACAGACGACCCGAACCTCATTTGGCCAATTTTCTCCCCACAACCCCGATTTGGAGGCAAACCTCATTTGCTTGATTTTTGGGGTCGCATGAGGGAACTCGGGGCGGAAACTCGATATTTTCACACGACTATCTTCGTGGACAGTTCCAGACCACCAGGACCCGATTTTCGTCCCAGAAAATTTTGGGTCAGTATTTTGGGCGAGATTTGGCCAAGGCCAAAAACCAGCCATTTTCCGGGACCGGTTTTAACGCGTTTTAGGGCCCAGAATAGGCTCAAAACTCAAAAATTCCTTCGAAATCGGCCTCAAACGTCCAAAATAGACCCCCCCCCCCCCGGAAAAAAATTCGAAAAGGGTCCCCCTATACACCCTGGATTTTGGACCAAAATTCCCCCATAAAACCCCCCAAAAACCCCCCATATTCCCCCCATATTTTTTATGGGGGGAATCTGGGGGGTTTTTGGGGGCCCCCATATTTTCCCCACTTTTTTTTTGGGGGGTTTGGCGCAGAAAACCCCCCATATTTTCCCCCATATTCGGGTCCCCCCACCGTGGGGGGACAAGTATGCCTAGGGGGGGTCAAATGCCCCCCCTTTTACGTGGATAAACACGATATTTCAAAAAACCGGCGCAGAGGCCCCAAAGCCCCCGTAAACCCTCCAAACCCCCCCAGATCGGTCCGGAAACCCATCGAACCCCACTTTTCCACCATTCCGGGCACCTCAGGTGCCCGAATTGGGGTACCTAAATTTTGTGCCACCGTTTGGTACCGTACAGTGCCACTGTGTGGGAGGTTGGAAAAGAAAATGCCCCAACACACCACATCTGAGGGTTGCAATGCATGTTGCTTGCCAACCACGTCATCCGGTGGGTGTCAGGCGCTATGTAGGTGGCATCAGCCAGGTCTTCGATGTGTTCTGGCTTGTATATGTACCTCCCTGCCTGCGGCACAGGCACTGCCTTTGTCCCCCACACCAGCCACAGAGAGCGTATTGTACTCGGTCCACGGTTGCTGATTCATTGTGATGCGTTGTATCCTCGAGTGAACGTCACACACTAGTGGCACCACCACCCGCCATCCGAGAGCTGTATTGACTTTGCGCGCTTCCGTTGCATTCACCTCGCCACGCATATTGCACTGTTCAGTATCAGTGCTCTTGGGCCAGGCAAAGTAGACCGCAGCAACTACCAATTCTGCACAATGGGTACCACGACAGCGCACTTCGTGTGTTCCCGGAATGTACAGCTCGTGTTGCAACAGTCGTTGTCAACACATCCCGGTTGTGGAGCACTGCTGCACAGGAATCACACGACCATCTGGACTGTTCCGTACCTACAGGCAGCCTCCCGGTGCATGGTGACAGGGAGGTACATATACAAGCCAGAACACATCGAAGACCTGGCTGATGCCACCTACATAGCGCCTGACACCCACCGGATGACGTGGTTGGCAAGCAACATGCATTGCAACCCTCAGATGTGGTGTGTTGGGGCATTTTCTTTTCCAACCTCCCACACAGTGGCACTGTACGGTACCAAACGGTGGCACAAAATTTAGGTACCCCAATTCGGGCACCTGAGGTGCCCGGAATGGTGGAAAAGTGGGGTTCGATGGGTTTCCGGACCGATCTGGGGGGGTTTGGAGGGTTTACGGGGGCTTTGGGGCCTCTGCGCCGGTTTTTTGAAAAATCGTGTTTGTCACCCCCATTTGACCCCCCCTACCCCCCCCCCCCCCCGATCGAAAAAGATCCCATTTTTCGTGCTATTTTGGGTGTCAACGGACGTACCACACACGTATCACATCACGTTTTCTGTCAACCGACAGCTTTTCAAATTAGAAGCGAAAAAGACTTGTGGCGGCGTTCGGTATCCTGGATCGCGTGCTGTCATCAGGCACCGTTCGGACAAACGAAGAACGCTGCATTCAAGTCTCGTTCCCTCCACAACGTGCACCTCGTGTGATTTGGAAGATTCTTCACCATTCATGCCACAGATTGTCAAAACCGTTGGGATTGAACGCCTGTTGTCTTGGGCCAGACCCCGCAGCAGCGGACCTGCCCGCACAAGTCGTACGACAAGGCCTGCACTTGCATATGCTTGCATATTCGCCGCCCACCCCCACCACTTTCTGCGGTGCCACTGCCGTACCCACCCCCATCCCCAACCTGGAGAGGCGGCAGGGCGTATTAGATTATTCAAAAGATTCTTTGTTGAGGGACGCGTGACGCCTGACGCCACTGCCCCAACAGGGACTCAAAAAAATTCAGGAGGCGGGTGCCGGGGGGTAGAGTGCCTCAGAATATTTCCACTCTTGCCCCTTTCCCCAGGCCCTCTCTCTCTCTCTCTCCATCTGCCGAGATGCAGACCATAGGCATAGGCTCGCGGGGGGCGGGAGGGGAGTGTGTAGGGTCAGCCTTTCGCGTTTTACGAATTCCGAGCGATGAAGCGCAGCACAGCATAGCGGGAGACAAATGGAAGTGACGAAATGGGAAATCAGACCGGCTGGATCTTTAGGGCTTCGGCAAGTCTTGTTATCACCGCACCTCTCTCTCTCTCTCTCTCTCTCTCTCTCTCTTGGACGCAGTAGCGTAGCGTTGCGAAGAGAACTTGCTTTGTGCATCACATATATCACACACTGCGTATGCAGCAGGTGCCGGGGAGCTACACGCGGAGGCCTCACGCAACAAACACATTACAAAATAAGTTCTCTCTCCCCATGACACTTCCTCACAGCACCTTCACATAGCCTCGCTACTCACGCAAACGCACACCCCTCTGGACAGGCAGTGGTGGTGTGATGGGGGTTGTGGATGATGTGAAGCTCGCAAAAGAGCCGTGCGCATGGAAGACTGTGCTGGTGCTGGATGCAGGTGCCGTCCTGCTCGACGAGCCTGCAGGCAGCAGCTCCGAGGCAGCGCATCTCGCCTCCCTGGTGAAGCTGACGCGTGAGGAGGCGGTTGCCAAGCGCGTGACCCTCGGGGGGTCGCTGTTCGAAATACACAACCTCTACCAACACGAAGGTGCCACCGTGCTGACGGGCCGCCAGCCTGTCGACGCGAAGGCGACCGACGTCCCCTGCCCCGACGGGTGGTGCTGTGTGAGCAGAGGCGCCTACACCATCGCTGTGACATACCCCATCTCCACAACCTCCGCAAGCAGCATCCGCCAGCTGCTCTCTATCCTCCCTGCCTAACCTGTGGCCCCAGGCCTTCCTTGTGTTGTGAGACGGCCTGAGTGTGGTCGGCCAATCGAGTTTGCCCTTTCTGTCCTTCTGGGGGGGGTGGTGGTGGTGGGTGATAATTTAGTTGCAGAAAAAGTTGCTTCGTGCTAGTTGGGCAGAGGTGGAGGGGGTGGGGGTGGGGGGGTGAGGGAAGGAGAAGGAGAAGGGGGGGGGGGGGGAGGGTGGCGGGAAAAAAAAGCCTCGCGTCTGATCTCTTGCAGTCGGGCGGTTCTGCGTGTGTTTTAGGGGCTGCTGATCGGACTGCTGCGGTGTTTCTGGCATCCATAGGTTTGTTCGCCACAAGCAGGGCTGCAACGTAAAGTTATATATTTTTTTGCAAGACAGATCTGGCCTTCAGGCTTGTTTGGCTCCCGATGATTTGTAGAGAGGAGAGTCAATTTAAGACGAAATGACAAACCCCACACCAACGGTCTGCCGTGTTGCCACATCAACCTGCCCTCGCCTCGATTGGAGCCTCTCCTGTGCCTCCAGTGGTATGGGGCACAAGGCAGTGTATTGATTGAAGGCCAGTGGGCGCCCCGCTCCAAGGCATACCCGACACGATTGGGACCCCACCACACACCACACCGCCATGCCTGCAGGGCGCCCCGGGGAGTGGGAAGGAGGGGAGGGTGCTTTCTCAGCCAGCACCAGCCAGCCTGGCACACCCCACCCCTCTGTGCCTCTACACTATATCTCTGCCCGGGGGCCTCTTTCCGTCTGCCGGTAGCCGCACAGGCAGGGCGCGCTGTATGCGGTGTCGATGAGTGACAGCGAAAGTGAAGAGGCACCGCGTGGCCGCTGGGCACAGAGGGCACTGTCGACGGACTCATCTGATGACTCGCTTCAACGCCCGGCTGCCCGCCGCCGTAACTACGATGACTCGACGGATGAAACATCGGCTGACAAGGCGAAGCCGAAGGCGGTTGCCAGTGCAGCACTCACCACCTCTACACACACGGACCCGGTTCCTGCGGGCACCCCTGTAGTTGCAGCGCAGCGTGCCCCTGAGCCAGGGGGCCCGCAGTCGCCCGAGTCTCCTGAATCTCCTGGGGATGACACTGAGTCGACGTCGAGCGAGAGCAGCGACAGCGACAGCGATTCGGATTCGACCGAATCTTCAGATGGTGCCCCACCAAAGCAGGCTGCTGCCACACCGGAGTCCCCCCAAGTATGGTGGGGGCGCGTTTGTGTTGTGTGGGGGAAGGTTTGGAATACGTTGAAATCATCCCTTTGGCAAGGGGTGCTTCCCCACCGCCCGGGGTGTCTGTTGACAGTGAGGGGGGGGGGGGCAAGCATTGTTGTGTCGTGTGTTGGAAGCAGGGGTGTGTTGTTAAATTGTTGCGTCGGAATCATGTGCCTCAACATTTGCACCTCTACAGCCGGCAACGAACCCTGCCGCCGCTCCGCCGGCGGCGTCTCAGCCAACAGCGGCACAATTTGTCGACGTGGCGCAAGCCGAGGACGAATGGATCACGGGTTCGCCACAGGCGGATGCGGGGGCGGGGTGGGCGACGTTCGATGCGAAGCCCACATCCCCCTCGCTGTTCGACAGCCCACCTGCCCCTGCCGCGCCTGCAGATCCCACCCCGCAGCCCGCAGCACCGCAGGAAGAACAGCCCTCGCAGCAACCAGCGGACGCACTGGAAAAGCCTGCGGCACAGCCACAGCCGGTCGCAGGGGCAGCCAAGGCAGACAGCGACAGTGACAGCGACGACAGCTCAGAGCTTTCCTCTGCAGAGGGAGACAAGGAGGCTGCAGGAGCAGCACAGGCCGTGGCAGAGCCATCTGCAGGCGGTACGCCTGTGGCGCCCGAGACTGCCGACCCTGTCGTGAGCGAGTCTGCTGACGGGCAGGACACACCCATGCCGGCGGCGGAGGTGCAGGCCGCAAGTACGCCACAGGGCCCCGCATCCCCTGCCGCAGTGCCAGATGTGACGCCTGTTCAAAGCGGTGCGAGTGATGTTGCAAGCGAAGGGATGCCGCTGTACCAACGGCACTCCACCTTTGCAAGCGGCACGCAGGAGAGGGGGAAGGTATGCCAGAAGAGATGGGGGGTGGGGGGTGGGGGGGCGGGCTGCGCTGCTGCCACAGGTGTTGATCAGAGCACAACGTGCAGCAAAGAGGAGGGGAAAATATCCCGCCCGATTTACATGCAGTATCTTTTCCGCCCGGGCCATCCACACATCAGAGTGGTGGCTGTCGACGCCAAAAAAAATACATCACACTCTTCAGAAGGGATCTCCGGGGAACCTTGCGGTTTGCCACATGCACCGACACCACACCCACCCCTCTCCTCTCAGGCTATGCATGAGGTGCGATCCGTTTCTCCGAACGACACTGCGTTCTATGTGTCGCCCATCACCCCGGGAACCAACATGATGCGGCGCAGCACCGACACCCCCCTGGATGTGAGCCAGTCGCAGTCGCAGTGGCACCTCCTGTCCGAAGCCAGCCAGTCATCCATGATGCCCACAGGCCCTCTCCTGCGGCAGCTGTGCACACCGGAGGAGCAGGCGCTGCAGGCAACCACCACGACGAACCCCGACCACTCCATGACGGTGCCGCAGGTGCCCAGCGAGACCCTGCCCAACAAGGAGGACTCCTGCGAGCCCTCCGTGCTTGGCCTGCCTGACGTCGCCAAGGAGGAGTCGCAGGGCGACTCCTCCGACCTGTCGTCTGCCGCTGACCCGCCCGTCACCCCACCCGCCGAACGGCAGGCGGAGGGGGCGGGCACACCTGCAGCGGACACCACGGCAGACCCCTCGGAGGCCACACCGGCACCCGCAGCGGCACCCGTGCCGCAGCCGCAGGCAAAGGCGGAGACGGTGGTGGAGGCGGAGGCGGAGCCCCTCCCGGCAGCGCAGCCTGCGCCGCAGCCTGAGCCTGAGCCTGAGCGTCCTGTGGCGGAGGTGGTGGGTGGTGCTGCCAGGGGGGGTGGCGGCTCGGCGCCGGCGTCGCCGGAGTCTGTTGTGTCGCCTGTGGAGGGGGGCAGGAAGGGTGTGGGGTCGCCGACGCAGGAGCCGCTCACCACCACGCGCACCAGCAGCGGGGTGCGGCTGACCCGTGCCGCGACACTGCGCATGGCGGAGCAGCGCCGCAAGGCGCATGCGGCGGAGGAGGCGGATGACCGCATGCTGCGGGAGCTGCAGACGCTGCATGAGAATGCGCGGAAGTCCCCCGCCACGAAGGACCTGCCCCCGCCGGGGCACCCTTCGCCGCCGCCCACACCCGATCGGACTACGGCACCGCCTGCCCCTGCTGAGGACACCGCCGCCCCGCCGCCGAAGGTGGCGGCGCCTGCGGCGGATGCTGCACCTGCCGCAGCAGCACCAGCAACGACAACGACAACAACACCAGCAGCAGCAGCTTCGGGCGCGCCTGCCACACCCACGTCGCCTGACGACCTGCCGCTGTGCCTTGCGCAGCTTAGCGCATCGGGTGCATCGGCTTCTAAGCAGGCCACGCCTGTCACGACCCCCGTGTCTGCTTCTGCACGGCGCCAGTCCGTGCACCCCTACGCGCCTGGCATGCGGGATGTGACGGTCATCGCTGAGAGGCACAGGCCCCCCGGCGCTGCCAGCAGCGCCGGCGGGGGCAAGCGCAGCAGCACTGTGCCCGGGAGGCAGCGTGTGAGCCCCGTGCGGATGCCCAGCCCCGTGAGCCCTGCAGGGCGCTTCACCTCGAATGCTCTGGTCAGCCAGATTGTGGAGGGCGGGCACAAGGAAACGGTGCAGCGGCTGCGCCCCAGGGGGGCAGGGGCAGGGGTCCTGGCGGGCACAGCGCTGACGACGGAGCAGCTGATGCTGCAGGACTGCATCCGGCAGAAGGAGGCGGCGCGGGAGGGGCGGAAGAACATCCTGGCCAGCCTCGACGACTTCCTCAGCATGTACTCCCCGCAGCGGGAGGGCGGGTCGGGGGCAGCGACGCCTGTTGTGTCGAAGCATGCCGACGACTGGGAGACGCGGCGTGTGCTCAGCAAGGTGTTGTTCTCCAGGGCGAGCTCGCATGCCGCAGCCAGCCCGCAGCGGAGTGAGGTGTCACGGCCGTACACTGCGGAGCCCATGCCGGGGAGTGGGAGGCGTGGGCAGCAGCAGCACCACGAGCAGCCCACACACTCTCTGATGAGTGCGCAGCCCCCGCGTCCCCCAGTGCGGGTGTCGCCTCGGCGGGCTCCCCAGAGTCCGCGGAGTCCACCGCCGGTGCAGTCTGGTGTGGGAGGGAAGCCGCCCGGCCCTGTGGTGCCGGAGGATATTGCAGACCTGAAGCCTGAGTCGTGGCGGGATGCGGTGCGTCGGCATAAGGCGGCGCCAGTGCCGGCGTCCAAGGGGAATGTGTCGGATCGTCTGTTTCAGAAGGGCCTCGAGATGGCGCGTGAGAAGCGGCGGTGGGCTGACAATGAGAAGACGAAGGATGTGACGAAGCGGACTATCGAGGATGAGTGTGAGGCGACGTTTGCCCCGGAGCTGAGCAGCCGCAGCCGTTCCATCGAAGCGACGGTGCGGCAGCGCATCACACGCGACCAGCAGACGCGCCTGCTCAAGCCTGCGCAGCACAATGCCCCCCTGCCTCCACCGAAGCGTGTCCTGGATGCACGGCCTGCGTTTGGGCGCACCACACGCCCTGCCGATGTGCTGCCCAGCTCGCGGTCCTCCTCTGCCCCCATCCCCCCTCGTGTCGACAAGCTGGCGCAGCCGAAGCGGACGGCACTGATCGAGGAAGTGGGGCGTGAGATGAGCGAGCTCCGGCACGCGTGGTCACGCGAACTGCCGGTGGATGAGCGCCTGCTGGCAAAGCGGCAGCACGACATCAAGGGCAAGGAGGTTGGGCAGTACCTCTACAACCAGGGGGCCGAGCGCACCGCACGCCTCGCGGACGTGGAGAAGGCGCGCAGCGAGCAGACGAAGACCAATAGCAACGTCGGACGCTACCTCTCGCAGTCCTCCGTCATCATGGCTGGGCGCAGGAAGCGCGAGCGCCTGGAGCAGCTGTTCCATCTGCTCGACGTCAACGGCACAGGCAGGGTCACTGACGATGACGTTGCACAGGCTGACGATGCGCTGCGCAGCGTGAGGTCGCGTGTGTCGGACCCACGGGAGGCTGCTATTCTCGAGGCACTGACCGAGGCTGCCGACATCCTGCGTGGGCCTCGCTGCAACGAGTACACCATCGAGACCTTTGTCGAGGCGCTGGAGGGCAGGATGGGGCAGCGTGGGCCGCTCGCTTTCATGAACCCTGAGCAGAGCCGCAGCAAGCCGGAGCCGGAGCCCACCTTCAACCCGAAGATTACAGCAAAGTCACGCAAGCTCGCACCGCGTGCCAAGGATAAGGAGGTGCATGACAGGCTGTACGGCATTGCTGCCGACAGGGAGTCGCGCCGCGAGGAGTACGCCAAGCGGCGAGAGGAGCTCGAGATGGACGGCACCACCTTCAAGCCGAAGGTGAACCGCCGCCGTGCAGCAGACCCCAGGGCACGCCCCTCCGACGACGACGTGCTGGCGCAGATCGACAACATCGTGGGGGAGGCAGCCGCGTGGCTCACCAACGTTGGGGTCGACCCCCGGACGCCTGCCGAGCCCTACACCTCGCCGCAGCGCGGCGGGACGCGCAGCAGCAGCAAGACAGCGGGGAGGCAGCGCGCCAAGCCTGGGAAGAAGGGCACCGCACGCAGCCCGTCGCTGTCGGTGTCACCCCCGACCCCTGCGGGGTTCGGGGGGGGGACGCACACCTCCTCCGCACGCGGGCACAGCGCGAAGGCACGCCACTCCAAGACACCCGTCAGCTCCAGCGCCAGGGTTGTCCGTGTCCAGGGGGAACCGGCGACACCACCACACGCAGCCGCACACCCCCCACACCACCAGCCCCACAGCAGCATGGGGACTGGGGCCTACGACCCGCTGTCGTTGCACATGATCTCGCCCATCCGCTCCATCAGCCCGCTGCGTGTGCCGCAGGGCGGCGACCTGGGTGGGCTGCCGGAAGCACCTGCGTCGCCCCCGCCCCCGCTGCGCCACTACTCGCCGCACGGCGCGGGGATGCCGGGTGGTGACATGCCACAGGCCTCACAGTACACACCACTGCGCGAGCACTTCCAGCACATCCATGCCGAGGTCCAGCGGCAGATGGGGGGTGCGGATCAACCGTCGGCAGCACAGCCAACACCGCAGCCGCCTCTGCACTCGCAGTCTCCCAGAGGGCATGTGCAGTTTGGCTATGAGGAGCATCAGGCACAGGCGGCGTATTCCTTCATAGCGCCCTCAATAGGGCGCGGGGATGTGCGTGGGGTTGGCCAGGGGGAGGAGGGAGGAGGAGGAGGTGGTGGTGGTGGAGGAGGGGGTGGGGCAGCAGGGGGGGTTGGCAGGAAGCCCCCGCCGAAAAAGCCGAAGAGGCGAAAACACGAGGTATGTTGTGTGTGGGGGGTGTGGGGGGTGGGGTGTTGTCAGACACCCGGCTGAGGGGTTTTATGGTTCTGTGTCAGAAGGGAGGGGAGGGGGGGGAGAGTGGCGAAATTCCACCGACAAACAAAAATAGCTCAGGCCTGGGGGCAGTCTTTTCGGGGCCAAGCCGGGCCTATACGGGGGTTGCCACACAACACCTGTTTCATCCGCCTCACAGACTCCCGTCTCACTCGTGGCCCTTGGGGCAGCATCGTCTGAACAGCTGGCAGAGGCTGGCAGGGCCCTCATGCGCCAGCAGCTAGAGAAGGTATGATATGGGGTGCCGGGTGTGTGGGGGGGGGGGGTTGTCTGTTGGTGGCTTTGCGTTTCTGCGATTTGCTTTGTCTTCTCCACCCAAGTGTCTCGGCGGGGGGGTGCGGGGGGACAGATGTTCCGTTCCCTTCCGGAAGCTTCACATTTCCGCATCCACACCCCCCTACCCCACCACAGCATCGCATCCGCTAGTCGTCCGTGCCTA
The DNA here is from genome assembly GCA_963210315.1 of Rhynchopus euleeides. Classification (NCBI taxonomy): domain Eukaryota; phylum Euglenozoa; class Diplonemea; order Diplonemida; family Diplonemidae; genus Rhynchopus; species Rhynchopus euleeides. The sequence goes on from OY723280.1 coordinate 1,054,163, forward strand.
GAGTCCACCCCCTTCCCTGCACGATAAAAATCTCCAGTGCGCCGCATGGGAAGGGCTCCTTCAGAAACACTTATCTCTCCTTAGCACTCCTCCCCCCCCCTCGCCTTTCAGCGAGAGCCCTTTTTCCATATTTCTGTTAGTCAGTCATATGTGCGGAGCACATGTCCAGCCCCCCCGAGGGGAAGAGGGGGATGCAGAGGGGGGGTGCGGATGCAATATACATCATACGCTGCTCGCTTTCACGCTTTTCTCCCTCAACCCAACCCCACCCTCTGCTCCTAACAAGCATGCAACCGAATTTTTTCGTTTAGAAGGGCTTCGCATAGAATCCGTGGCGTAGATTAGGCAGGGCCTGACGGGGGGGGGGGTGGTGAGCTGGGTTATTATTGTGAAAGCCACCTGTGGAGCAATCCGGGTGGACTGGGAAAGGCAGCGGAGAAGTGGCTGCTCTCCCCGCGATGACAGACCGTCTATTTCAGAAGTGGCTGAGCCCTTGAGCTTGGAGCGGTGGGCGGACGGGAGTGGGGGTGTAGGCGACATGGGATTACTCCTCCCTCCCCCCTCCCCCCCCCGCCCCACCTCAGCAGAAGCCTTGCCCGGAAGCAGCTCGTTCGTTGTGTGAAAGTGCCCATGCCGCTGTTGCCCTTCGCACGTATCTCCCCACCTCCTGCTCTTGCAACCTAGAAGTTAGCCCCTCCTCCCCCAAGTGTGGTGGCGTGCGGAAGGAGGGGGTCGCCTGTGACAGGAATTCGAAAATGCCAATAGTAAGCCCCAGCCAGCAAGCCCGCCCCGCCCGTTTTTTTGTCTCTGTTCACATTTAGCTTTATGGAGCAGTCTAGTTAGGCAGTCACAGATGCGCACCGCATCCGAGTCGTGTTGATGTTAGTGGGGCCCCTGTCCCCCCAACCCCCAACCCCCCCACCCCACCGCGAGACCCATTTCCAACTAAATATTTCTGTCGCGCAGATTTGGCGCAGTTGCATTTGGTACCTTTCCTCCATCGCACACTGTTTTGCCCATACACAGGTCCCCACCCCCCCCCCCCCTCTCTGCAACCAGAGCACAACGGTGGCTGCCGGGGTGCTGAGGGTGTGCTGTGCTGTACGCTGCCTGTGGCACAATGCGCTGGCTCTCTGAAGGCGAGAAGGCGAAGATCCGCGCATGCATCCAGGGCATTGAATACCCTTCGGGCGAGACTGAGAGAGGGGCTGCGCTGGTCAAGCTTCTGGGTTACCTGGAAGGGGAAAGGCAGGTCGCGCATGGCGTCAGCCGCGCATACCACCTCCCGCTGCTGCCGCTGCTGTACAGCATTGTGCAGGTGGAGGATGCTGACAAGCAGGGGCAGGTGCGGACGGCGTTGAAGCTGTTAGACAGCATTGCTGTCGACTGCAGCAAAAAGCATGTCTCGTTCCTACTGCACTCCGACAGGTTCAAGCTGTTGGTCGGGATGATTGTTGTGGATGACATCGAGTGCGCGATGCTCACCTCGAAGGTGATCATCACGCTTCTGAAGATCGACGACAGCATCAAGGAGCTCTTCTGGGAACTCCATCTCCACCAGGTGGTCCGCAAGGCACTCACCAACACCCTCACGAAGATCAAGGCTATGTCTCACGACGCCCTTGCGAAGAGGGGCGACCTGATTGCCTACACAATGTCCCTCCTGGATGTGCTCTCACACTCGACAGGCAATGTCCGGCACAGGCAGGAGCTCTACGGGAGTGGGTATGGGATGTGCAACCAGCTGCTCAACACCATGCTGGCTCTGTCGACTTCCACGCATGAGCCGATTCAAGAGGTTGTCGAAAAGCTGGTCCTGACGGTGGCGCTGCTCGTGAGGGAGAACAAGCTGAACCAAGACGACTTCCGGAAGCAGCCGAAGCAGGGATACCTCACGACAATCCTCACGACGACATACTCATCGGGAAACGCCTCGCCACACCTGAAGCATGCGATTGAGCTGCTGGCGCTGTTCCTCCGCAGCAACGAGGGGGTCACCCGGTTCATCAAAGAGGAAATACGAAGCTTCGACGTCGACGACGACCTCGTCGCTTTCATGCAGGTCATGCTGGGGGGCCTGGAAAGCCTCCGTAAGCACCACTACGACGTGGATGCGGTAGTCCGCTCCCTGAAAGTGATAGAGGACAGCCTGATTTCAAAGGACCTCCACCACGACGCGAAGTGCTATTTCTTCCGAAACTGCCACGGCGCCTGGCCCCTCCTCTTCCTCTGCCTCAACAACATCGACGAACGCATTATGTACCAAGCGTGCTGCCTCACGGCAAGGCTCGTGCGGGACAACCCGAAGAACCAACGCGTGCTCCTCGAGATGGATGGCATCGACACGCTGTCGGAGATCCTCTCCGACTACAACCTTGACATCCAGCTTGTGGGGCTGCAGATCCTCGACGCGCTGCGCGGGGGCGGCCCCCACGCCAAGGAGATCGGGGACATCCGCATTGTGGACTACCTCCTGAAGAACATCTCGCAGTTCCCCGGGGTCTTCTCCCACATCATGCAGCAGCACAAGTCGGGGGGTGGTGTCCCTTCGCCGTGCCCGACATCTCCTTCCGTCACTACGACGTTGAACCCCAACCCTGCAGAAAACATCTCCAGCTGGGAGAAGCAGGTCTCCATCGTGCTGTATTCCCTGGCCCTCATCGGTGACATTGTGGTGCGCTGCACGGAGGTGAAGTCGCGACTCCTGCAGAAGTCGGAGGATGGGCTGCTGCAGCTGCTGTCATCTTCCTATGTTCACATCAGCTCCTTCTACACAGTGCTGAAGGAGCAGGGCGGTGATGCAAAGGACAACCTGCGCACCCTCATCCGCGCCAGGACAGCCCCGGGGAGGCCCACGCTTTTGAGGCCCGAATCGTGCAGCCCGGAGATGGCCAACGCAGCGCCTGCCCCGCCCCCTCTAAAGAAGCTGAGCTCTTCCCTCGTCAAGGTGCTGCTGTCTGTTGTGGAGGCGGCGTGCCGCGCGCTGACAAACGTTGTCCGGCACTGCCCCGAGGCGCAGTGGCGGTTCCATAAGAACGGGGGCACGGAGAGCGTCCTCAGTTATGTGCACTGCCTTGTCACCTTCAGCGAGAAGGACAGCAAGGGGGGGCGCGCAGAGCACGAGGCGTGGCGGAAGGTGCACAGCACACCGGGTGAGGCCCTGCAGGACATCACCTATGTCGGGAAGGGGCTATCTGTGCTGCAGTCGGATGGGGAGGACCTGCACGATTCAGGGAGCACCACGGTGGGGAAGTCGATGTATCTCTGCCAGAATGGGTGGCTTGTGGATCCCGAGATGGTGTCGGTGCTCCTGCTGCTGCTAGTCAACACCGCGGAGTCCAACCGGGAGATACAGTCCGCCCTCTGCGACTCCAAGGTGCGCCTGATGATACACTACCTCACGTCGCACCCCTCCAACGTGGTGGTGAACTCCGCGCTCCTCCTCATATCGCACCTCTGCTTCAACAACTCGGCGAGCCAGAGGTATTTTGCGACACCCTACATTGTGCAACGTCTGCAGTCCCTCACCGCCGTATCCTACATCCGGCTGGTTCAGGGCACAGACCACCCCGAGCAGGGCTTCACCCTCCCGTGGACATCGGAACACCTCCACCTGCTGACCCCTCCGGTGCAAGCTGACCCGGCATCCTTTTTCGCATTCCAATCCCTCGCTTATGCCTATATCTGCCTGGCGAACCTCCTCCAGATCTACCCCGCGGCTGTGGCGGTTGTGGTGTCCGCGAGGGTGCATGTCAACGGTGCCACTGTGGAGTGGACGAAGCTGCTCACGCAGAGCCTGATGCTCCCATGCTACCCCATCCAGGATGCGGCGATGACGCTTCTCTCTAACATCGTCAACGGGTCCTCCCCGCAGGAGTGTGCAGAGGCGGTTGATTTCGAGCTGGTCGACACCCTGACCCGCATCATTGTGATGGACAGGAGTGCGGATGACACGGGGAGTGCCAACCAGCCCAGCTCCTCAGGGGATACGGAGGCGGAGCGGAAGTGGCTGGGGAACAAGGCTTTTCAGCTGCTGCTCACCATGGGCCCTGCCTCCACGCGGTATCTCGTAGCGCACCTCAGGCAGCTCGTCAGGCGCATGCCGCAGCATGCTGATATTGACCACAAGATGAAGCCTGCGCCGAATCCGCAGGATGAGAATATCGCAGCGCCTGCCGGTATCGATGGCTATGATGAGGTTGACCTGTATAATGCGATCGTGAATTACCTCCCCATAGTGAACGGGCTGACGTATTCCAGCGAGAGCTGCCGCAAAGGGTGTCTCGACTGCGGCTGCTGGGATGTCATCACCTCCCTGATGTGCCGTGTGGGCATCGAGCTCGACGTGGTGATATGCAACATGTATGTGATGGCGAATATGATCTCGCATAGCAAGAGCGTCGGGGCGCCTTCCTATGCCCGCCTGGTGGAGGGGCGCTGCCTCGACGTGCTGGCGAAGGTGGTGCTGCGGCACCCCCAGGAGCTGGATGGCGACGAGCAGGCCAACATGAATGTGGAGTACATTGCGAGCATATTCCAGCTGGCTTGCCAGCTGGTGCTGCGCGTGGGGTCGCTGCTTGTCGACGGTGTGCCGTCGCGGCAGTACTACGCTGCGGAGGCGGAGGGGTCGTCCCTCCTCAAGCTTGCAGAGCGCGAGGCGCGCAACCCCACCAGCCCGGCAGGGCAGGAGGCGGTCTCCTTCATCCTGCTGCTCGCTGAAGACGACAAGGTGGCTGACACGTACATCAGGTCCTCCAACGTGCAGGAGTTGCTCCTGTTATGCCTTGCTGATACCAACCTCCCACAGACAACCTCCATGCTGGTATGCTCAAGAATGTTGTGTTGGGAGGGACCGTGCTTGTTTGGTCTGAGAAAAGTCTTCAGGAGAGAGACAGTTTTGCAGTGTAAAGAAAACTGCCTTACCCTGCACGCGCAGACCTTGAGATTAGTTACCCACCACACACCTTTAAACCACAGATTCGCAAATATCTGCAGTGAGAGGTTTGCGCCAACAATGCAATGTTTCTTGCCTCCCCCCCCACCCCCCATCCCCCCTTCTGCTGCGGTTCATTTACACAATCTCACCGCGGGTGTCAACATGTCTGAGTCGTGTGGGCCTCCCCATGAACAGGAAAGAGAAGGCTCTTTTTTGCCCACACCAACATTGCTTTGGGTTGGGCCGGGTGACCCATGCTGCAACACAAGCCGAAAAAACATACCAACGGCTGTGGGCGGCGCATGTGTATGCTCCACCGCGTGTCTTTCCTCTTCTCCTGCTCTTTGCAGGAGAAGTAGCCCCCCTCCCCCGATGCCCTCTTATTTCGTAACATTGCCCCGCCCTCTGTTGCGTCCTAAACCACTCCGTCTGCCGTTCTAATCGAAACGATCACCCTGGCCTGAGGCCCCACCCGCATCCCGGGTTGCGAAGGATGTCGAAAGAAGCCCCACCTCACCCACACCCCACTGCACCTCCTGCCAATTTTGAGTGAAGCGAATGCCCCAACTTTCTGCAGCTGCTGATGCCGCCTCTCCCCTCTTCTCGGTACTAATCATCCCCCCGCCACCCCCCTCCACTCCCCACCCCACCATCTTTCAAAAACCAGGGGGTTGTTGCGCACAAAGCGGCCCACACGCCCTCACCCCCTCCCTCTCTTCACCCCCCACCCACACCCCCGACTCATCGCCATCACCATGGCGGACGGAAGCGATGGGCTGTTCCCTGTGGCGGTGCTGATCGATGAGCTGCGCAGCCCAGAGATGGTTATCCGTGTCAAGGCGACGAAGCAGCTCAAGGTTATTGCAGAGGCACTCGGGTTCAAGCGGACTCGCGATGAGCTGATCCCGTACCTCACGGAGAAAGGGGGTGGTTGGGACGACGACGACGAGGTGTTGGTGCAGCTCGCCGCGCAGTTCTCTGACTTCCTCGACTACGTCGGGGGGCCTGAGTACGCTGAGACGCTTCTCTCCCCTCTGGAGCATCTTGTCGGGATGGAGGAGCCTGCTGTTCGGCAGAAGGCTGTGTCTGCGATAATAGCCATCGTGTCGCAGCTCTCCGACAGGCAGATCGAGCGCGACTTCGCCCCGATGGTCACCCGCATGGCGAACCACGACTGGTCTGCCTGCAAGGCAGGGTCTGCAGCACTCATCCCGCACCTCTACACGCGAATCAGGATGCAGGATGTGCGTGAGACCCTCGTCCTCCTCTACAGCAACCTCTGCCGTGTGGAGGAGCCCATGGTGAAGCGGGCGGCAGCGGAAAACATGGCTGAGTTCGTGAAGGCTGTCCGTGAGCCCAACGCGCTGCGCGTCGTGCTGCCTCTCTACAGCGAGCTGGGGAGCGACAAGCAGGACGGGGTGCGCCTGCTGGTGGTGGAGAAGAGCTCTGAGGTGGCGCGCCAGCTCCTCGCACTCCCGCACTGCGCGGAGCTGGTGCAGGAGCATGTTGTGCCGATTGTGCGGGAAGCGGCGCAGGACCCGAGCTGGCGTGTGCGGTATATGCTGTGCAACAGCTTCAAGGCAATAGTGGAGGCGTCTGGCCTCTCGAAGCACCCCGCGGAGCTCACAGAGCTGGTGCGTGTGCTGGCGGAAGACAAGGAGGCGGAGGTGCGGACGGCGGTGGCCCACCAGATCTCCAATATCGGGCTGCTGCTGGTGGGGACGCGCGAGCTGCGCAGCGTCACCCCACACTTCCGGGACCTCTGCAGCGATGCGAACAACCATGTGCGTGCGGCTGCTGCGGCAAACATCGTGGGGCTTGCGCAGATCCTCCCCCGTGAGGAGATCACGGTATGGCGCTGCGTGCATTGTGTTCGGAAGGCCAGCAGCAGCAGGCATCACCATTGTTTGGGTTGGTCTCATAGGGTGGGTGGGTAGGGGTGCTGCAAGATCTCGTATAAACAGAACAGGCACAGACAGGGCCTGGTGCGAAGGCTGCAAAGTCTTGTCAAGAGATGTTCCACCTCCCTCCCTGTTTGCCGACCTGCCCTCCCCGCCTACAGACCCTGCTGCTGCCGATCGTGCAGAAGCTGCTGCAGGATGAGTCCTCTGAGGTGCGCCTCAATGTGATCGGTGAGCTCGGCAAGGTGAGCGATGGGATCGGCTTCAAGGAGCTGAGCAAGCACATCCTCCCTGCAGTCACCAACCTGGCGACGGACACCAAGTGGCGCGTGCGTGAGGGTGTGGTGAACGTTGTCCCGTCGCTCGCAAAGCTGATGGGGCCCGAGGCGTTCGAGCAGGAGCTGTCCAAGATCGTGGTGGGCTGGCTGACGGACCAGGTGTGCGAGATCCGCACCCTGGTGGCGAAGGTGCTGTGCGACCTCTGGGACACCTTCGGCGAGCAGTGGGGCCGCACCGCCCTCGTCAAGAAGGTCGGTGTGCTGGCCAACAAGGAGAACTACATGCACCGAGTGGCGCTGCTGTATTTCCTCGGCTGTGTGGCAAATAGCGGAAAGTGCTCTGACTTTGTCATCAACACAGACTTCCTCCCTTACTTCCAGCTTATGGCACGTGACAAGGTCCCGAACGTGCGGTTCAACGTGGCAAAAGCGATTGAGGTATGGCAGTGCACGGTGTTATAACGAGCGTTTCTGGGGGGGGGGTTATCCTGGGGGGAAGGGTCTGCATTTTTTAATTCAAGACGCTGCCTCTGCACTGTTCCGCAGCCATGCGCCCCACACCCCACCCCACCTCACCCCCGCGCAGCTGTGCCTCCCGAAGATCGACCCGCAGACGTCTGTTGCAAAATGGAAGCCCCTCTTGGATGAGCTTGAGAATGACTCCGACCATGACGTGAAACACTTCGCACGCAAGGTATAACTCAACTTGCCACCTCTGCACTGAAGCCGTTCTGAACATGAATCCTACGTCTGCTATCAAAAGAACACCTTGTGACGCTGCCCTCCAAACAACCACAACCTTTGCTTTTTTTTCCAGTCTGTGCCGAGCCCGGTCGTCATACGTCACCCCGCCACACTGAAAACACCCCCACACACCCCCTCTTCCCACAGGCGCTAGTGCAGCTGAGAGAGATGTGAATGTGGGAGGACTACCCCGCCTCCCCCCGGACGCCAACTCTCTCTTATCTCCCTGACCCCCCCCCCTAGGGGGGGTCAAATGGGGGTGACAAACACGATTTTTCAAAAAACCGGCGCAGAGGCCCCAAAGCCCCCGTAAACCCTCCAAACCCCCCCAGATCGGTCCGGAAACCCATCGAACCCCACTTTTCCACCATTCCGGGCACCTCAGGTGCCCGAATTGGGGTACCTAAATTTTGTGCCACCGTTTGGTACCGGACAGTGCCACTGTGTGGGAGGTTGGAAAAGAAAATGCCCCAACACACCACATCTGAGGGTTGCAATGCATGTTGCTTGCCAACCACGTCATCCGGTGGGTGTCAGGCGCTATGTAGGTGGCATGAGCCAGGTCTTCGATGTGTTCTGGCTTGTATATGTACCTCCCTGCCTGCGGCACAGGCACTGCCTTTGTCCCCCACACCAGCCACAGAGAGCGTATTGTACTCGGTCCACGGTTGCTGATTCATTGTGATGCGTTGTATCCTCGAGTGAACGTCACACACTAGTGGCACCACCACCCGCCATCCGAGAGCTGTATTGACTTTGCGCCCTTCCGTTGCATTCACCTCGCCACGCATATTGCACCGTTCAGTACCAGTGCTCTTGGGCCAGGCAAAGTAGACCGCAGCAACTACCAATTCTGGCACAATGGGTACCACGACAGCGCACTTCGTGTGTTCCCGGAATGTACAGCTCGTGTTGCAACAGTCGTTGTCAACACATCCCGGTTGTGGAGCACTGCTGCACAGGAATCACACGACCATCTGGACTTGTTCCGTACCTACAGGCAGCCTCCCGGTGCATGGTGGCAGGGAGGTACATATACAAGCCAGAACTCATCGAAGACCTGGCTAATGCCACCTACATAGCGCCTGACACCCACCGGATGACGTGGTTGGCAAGCAACATGCATTGCAACCCTCAGATGTGGTGTGTTGGGGCATTTTCTTTTCCAACCTCCCACACAGTGGCACTGTCCGGTACCAAACGGTGGCACAAAATTTAGGTACCCCAATTCGGGCACCTGAGGTGCCCGGAATGGTGGAAAAGTGGGGTTCGATGGGTTTCCGGACCGATCTGGGGGGGTTTGGAGGGTTTACGGGGGCTTTGGGGCCTCTGCGCCGGTTTTTTGAAAAATCGTGTTTGTCCACGTAAAAGGGTGGCATTTGACCCCCCCTAACCCCCCCCCCCTCTCTCTCTCTCACCGGAAGTAGACTCTACAGTAGATATGATTTGGTCGTTTTTTTGGATCTGTGTGTTGTTGCGATCGCACTTCTGCTACCGGGAGGAGGTGTGGGGTGTGGTGGGGGGGGGGCGGAGGTGCCGGGTAACGCACACCCTGAAGCCCCCCCTCCCCTCTCCCACCCCCCCCCCCCTGCCAGCACGGCCTGCTGTCGAATTGCCCTACGCCTGCCCCCTGCCCACCACCTCGCCCCCCCTCCTCCCCCAGGCTTCGTAATATAGCCTCGGCTCCCGCCGCCCCCCCCCCCTCGCTTCGCTGTGTGGCATGTCTGTTAGAGTTTTGTCCTTTATTTTGATATCCCTCGCACACACCCCAGGTGCCCCCCTCCCCCCCCAACCCAACTTGGTGTCGGGGTGCACAGCTGTGGAGGAGGTTACCGAGAGCGCGTTGCCTTCCTTCTGCGCTAATATTCAACAAGCCCCTCACCATGCCCCGCGCTTTGATCCCAGAGCCCGGGATATGACAAACCCAGTGGCCCACACCCACAGAGGCAGGCGTTCTCTGCGTTGCTCGGGCACCCCCACCCGCCCCTTCCCCACGCCACCAGAGTGCTTCATGCATTCTTCAGTGTTTCGTTCCCCAGGCCCCTGGTCTTTCACGAATCCTGGGGACAACAGCACTGGTTCTACACTAATAAATATCGCCAGCTGGCTAACCCCCCTTCCCCAGTCCCACCAGACAGCGGGGGTGGGGGCGCATCGGGATGTTCGAGGAATGCTGGACGGGGAGGGTGTGGGGGCGGCCAGGAAGGGTGGGGGGAGGTGTTTCCCCACAACCTCCCCTCGGACAAAAAACCCCACCCCCTCCTTCAAAAAATTGGCGTAAATGGGAATGGGGTTCACGACTGTTGAGGCGAGGCTTCGGCACAGCGTGGTTGGGTGGGTTGGGAAAGGGGGGGGGGGTGAGGACGGAGGGGGAGGGGGAGGGGTGGCTGCGCACATCACACACGTTATCCCTGGGTGAGATGAACGGGAGGCACGGCGGAGGTATTGGGTGAGAGAGAGTGAGAGAGAGAGTGACAAGAGGCAGAGAGGCGTATGAGATAACGACACCCTCCCGGGCAGAGCGAGCCCCCGTCTCCCCCACCCCTTCTTTGTGTTTTGATAGGTTTTGGCGGAGCCGAGGGCCTTTGGATCCATTCGATGCCTCCACAACCACCACTGCCACCACCCTCTGCAGGTGGCAACACAGAGAGTGTTGTGGGGAGGGGTGAGCAGGCCGTCAACAGGATTGGTGGAGGCTGACAGCCTGTCCGATTCTTTGGATTTTTTTTCACCCTTCTCTTCTGCTGGGGTTGTTGTTGCTGCTGCTGCTGCTGCTGCACTCTCCCGAAGCAATGCGGAGTCAATAGCGACCGCCAAAAGGAGCCAACAAGGCGTTGTCGGGTGCATACCTTGCAGGGTTGCAAAGGAGAGAGGGAGGGCGCGTCACGCGCTTGTCTCTGCTGCGTGATTCTGGTGCTCCTCAGCTGGGCGGTGAATCTTCCCATTTTGATTGAAATGCGAGAAAATGGATGATGACGCCGACACTTATGGGGATTCCGAGCAGAGGAGCTATAGGAGCGATCGGAGCCTGAGCAGCAACAGTCAAAACTTGCAGCCGACAGCCAGCGGGGCACGCCTGAAGAGCAAGATCGTTGTGGCGGTGCGGGTCCGCCCGCTGCTGCCCAAAGAGCAGGAGGCTGGGCATGCCCGGATCGTGAAGGTGATCGGCGACAAGCTTGTCATCCTGATGGACAAGAAGCGACATATCGACGGCCCCAACCTGAGGTCGCGGAAGCCGAAGGAGAAGCGATATGTCTTCGACAATGCGTTCTCACATGAGGCTCCTCAGGAGATGATTTACACTTCCACAACATCCTTCCTCATCAACAGCGTGCTCGAGGGGTACAACGGGACAGTCTTTGCCTACGGGGCAACCGGAAGCGGCAAAACCTACACCATGACCGGCACGGAGGATGACCCAGGTCTGATGTTCCTGGCACTCCAGGACCTCTTCCATCAGACAACCCTTGCGTTGCGGCGCGGCTTGCAGTATAAGGTGACCCTGTCGTACCTTGAGATATACAACGAGAATATTAGGGATCTCGTGAAAGGCGACGGGCACTTCTTGGAGCTGCGTGAGCATCCCACTGCCGGGATGAGGGTGAGTGGGATTACAGAGTATCAGGTGAAGAATGTGGAGGAGATCATGGAGCTGCTGATCCTGGGGAACGAGAACCGGACGACCGAGCCGACGGAGGCGAATGCAGAGTCGAGCAGGTCTCACGCCGTGTTGCAGGTGCTGCTTGAGCAGCACGATGCGTCGAACAACCAAGTCAAGACGGCAAAGCTCAACTTGATAGACCTGGCGGGGTCAGAGCGGGGCGCTGTGACGCAGAACCGTGGGGCGCGGCTCCTCGAAGGCGCGAATATCAACCGCTCGCTGCTCGCGCTGGGGAACTGCATCAACGCCCTCTCTGACAAGGGGAAGATCTCCTTCGTCCCCTACCGCGACTCCAAGCTGACCCGCCTCTTGAAGGACTCCCTGGGGGGGAACTGCAACACCGTCATGATCACAACGGTGTCCCCATCGCACGCATCCATCGAGGAGTCCTCCAACACCCTGAAGTATGCGAGCCGTGCGAAGAAGATCAAAAACTATGTGATGTGCAACGAGAAGACCATCACCTACCACGTCTCGAAGTATGAGAAGCTGATTGCCGACCTGCAGCAGCAGGTGTCGCTCCTCCGCAGCCAGCTGGATGCAGGGGTGGGCACGGGGGTGTCCTCCACGACCCCAGCAGAGCGGCAGGAGTATGACGACCTCAGAGGTGTGCTGATGGACAGCTTCAACCAGAGGGTGCAGGTCCGCAAGCAGCTGTCGGACATCCATGAGCTGCAGCTGTCGCAGTTCCTCACCATCAGCAACACCCAGACGCAGGCCGACAAGTCGAAGCTGTGCGGCGCCATCTCCAGCGAGAAGGAGGCAGCGGCGGATTTGACAATCGAGGCGTCTGCGAAGAAGATCCGCCGCAACGAGAAGCTCCGTGTCGCTCTCAACGAAAAGATAAAGGCGTTGGAGGGGGAGGGGAAACATCTCCTCAAAAGGGTGCGGGGCCTTGCCAGCCCGGACCTGCGCGAGCTTCTCACCCATGAGTACAATGCGCGGGTGCTGGAGCTGGAGAACATCGAGCTGGAGAGCAAGAAGCAGGTGCAGGAGCAGCTATCGGAGAACAAGGATGCGCAGATGCGCAGGCTGCAGCTTCACATCCGCCTCCGTGACGCGGTGATCAACCACCAGAAGGAGATCCTGACACAGCACGGCGTGGTTGCCTCCTCCTTGCAGACCAGCTACGGGCTGCTGTCGAACCTGGAGGAGTCTCCGAGCCTGTCGTCCACACCCCAGGTGCAGCCGCAGGTGCCGCTGTCGGAGGTGGCGATCCTGCCGCCTGTCCCGATTGCCAAGGGCCCGCAGGCCCGTGCGCCGTACAGCGCTGTGCCCCACCAGGTGGTTGCCCTCCCCGAGGTGAAGCATGTGCCGCGGGGGCAGTCGCATCCCCCAGTGCAGGCCACAGCCGGCCCGCCCCACCCGCATCTGCATGCGAGCCCGCCCTCTGTGGCGCTCCTCTCCGCCTCTATACAGCACAAGCAGAAGCAGCAGCTGCGGTCGCCCTCAGCTCTCAAGGCCAAGGCGAAGCCCAGGGGGCCTGAGGTTGGCCAGAAGCCCGCACACCACAGCAACGTCTATGCTTCGCGTGGCCCTGTGCCCAGAGGGATTGCAAGGGTATGTCGGGTGTGGTGGTGTTGGGTGGTTGCTGCCAACAAGGATGGAAACCAGGAGTATCTGTGGGACGTGTGTTGTGGGGGCTGGCACAGCTTGCAACTTGGCACATCGTACCTTCCCTCCCATCACTGCACAGGAGCGCAAAGATGTCGGCCCCCCACTCTATGCAAGTGGTGTGGCGGCCAATGCGTTTGAGCGTGATTACGAAGGGCGTCCCGTGGCGAAGAATGATAATCTCGTTGCCAAGGTATTGCACACCACATGCGGTTGGAAGTTGGCAGTTGGCGGAGTCTGACCAACTTTGCAGCGGGAGGTGCGGCACCCTATGTCCACCTGATGCATACCGATGATCAACTGTTTCAATGTTGTTAGTTCGGCGTGGCCAACTGAGGAACCTTTCTGTGCCTTGAGCTGGGATCTCCCGTCACTCCACTTCGCCCACCACCCCCCCACCCCACCACACAGACAGCGCTGCTGAGGCACAAACGGCGAAAACGAGAGGATGAGCGCCATCATGTCGCAGCCTAGCCCCTTTTCTTTTTGGTATTTCTGACACAACTGCCCTTTTGTTGCGACGTGACCGCTATCCTCCTCACGTTATTCCTTGCACACCCCCCGTCCCAAGCCTGTGCGAAGGGCGAGCCATATGCAACACCATACCGCTCCTCCCTGTGCTGCCTCTGGGGCCTCCAGAGCAACCCCCCCTTTTCCCCACATTGTTGTGCTTTTTGTGCATTTGCGATGCCAATGGTGCTCCTTCTGGGAGCAAAGCTGAAATGAGATGAGCGAGACCAGCGGAAGCAGCAACCTGGGTCGGAGGTGTCAGTGTGAGAGCACTGCTTCGTGGATATATGTTTTTGAGAGTTGTGCTCAAATCGCTTGTGTAGGTTCGGAGTGGTGGGGGTGGGATGAGCGTGGATTGCATGCATGTGTTAGATGCTTAGGTGTCCTCGCTCCACTCTTCCCCAACGAATGAAATGGGGGCCTTTGGTAGAGGGGGGCTTTTCACGCACAGATGTGCCTTTTTTGTCTTTTTCCGGCCCAGCTTGAACCTTGAAGCTTACAAGGAGGTGTGGCGTCCTGCTTTCCAGACAGATGCTCACTCTCTGCTAGGGCAGATGTGCTGTGGCCTTGCCAGGCCCTGGTTGTCTCTCGGATCAATCGCCCCACCGACGGCAATTGGATCTGGTAGGCCCTGCAGCAGATGTGCCGTGCCGGCAGCCCTGACGGGTCGGTTAGGGGATCCCCAGTGTCGGCATATACCTTTCCAGCCAGATGCTACACAGAAGGGGCGGTTTGCCGGAATGCTGGGCTGGTGCGGAACGCCAGCCTGCCCGCCAAAGAATGTCAAGAAATCTCCGTGTGTTGAGGTGACTGACAGCGCAGGTGCATCCCGCCACTGGACCTCCCCCCCTCCCACCCCCAGCCACTTTCCCTGGACTTCTACCCCGCCACCGGACTCCCCCCCCTCCCACCTTCCGGCGGGTGCTGCAAGATAGCAGATTCACTTCAACACATCAACACCACCACTCCCACCTCCAGGCGACACCCAGCTCTGCCCCGCTGTTTCTCACCCCCTTTCCTCTCTGTCCTTTCCTGCCATGCCACGGTAACACCCGGCGACTGGCCGACAGGGCACAAGGCCGCCCTGCTGCATGCCACACCCTCCCCCCACCCTTCCTGCCCTCCGCCCATCAACACGGGCCCACATAGGGCATGGCTCCAAAGCGTGACCCCCGGGTGCAGGCCGCGCTGTCTGCCAAGCATGCCCCTTTGGAGATCACCTCTGCGCTGCGGCAGAAGTTTTCAAGCGATTCCATTGTGTACATCCGTGTCTGCAAACAGGGGAAGGCCGAGCTTGCCATGGTGGTGTCACGGCTGAACTTCTGCCTCTGCACGGTGAAGTCGGGGAAGATGCTGAAGGTGTTCCGGTTTGACGAGCTCCGCGGCATCGAATACAGAAAGGTGCGATCACGCCTCTTCATGGTGTGGGAGCTGTGCCTCCACATGTCTGGCGCCGAGCCTGACATCGTGGTGACAATGGACCAGTCCCCCCTCAACACATGCCGATTCGACGAGTCAGAGCTCAGCAAGCTCGTGGATGCTGTCAACACCGCCCGCCGAGCCTTGGGCCTCACATCCATCGTCGTATCCCACTCTGACAGCACCGCGCCACCCCCGTCGCCCCCACCGTCCCCGCTGGGTTCCAGCAGGGGGTCCTCCCCTGCACCGACGGGGCTGCGCCCCAGCGAGAAGCTCGAGCTGGCCAGGAAGCGGCAGGAGGAGGAGGGCGCGAAGAAGTCTCTCTGCGAGGCGGAGGAGAGGGGGCGTGTGGTGTTGGAGCGGGAGCTGACGGTTGCCGCCACGCTGCTGGAGGGCAGAGAGGAGGCGGCGCGGCTGGATGCGAAGGAGTGCGAGGAGGTGCGTCTGAGGCAGGAGGCTGCCAAGGCGAGGAAGGAGAAGCGGCGGAGGGAGCATGCGGCGTCTGCAAAGCCGGTGAGTTTGGTCAGCAATGTCACCTGCGGGCGGTGTGGGTTGCCCTCTACGGCTGGCGCAGCCTATCGGCCTCCGCCTGCGCCCCACTGGAGGCCGGCCGGAGAGGATGCCCACACACCACCGCCTCTCCTGCACAGCAGGCACAGCCGCAGGGATTGTCCCCCACCACCCACGTCGGAAGGCGGGTCCCTGCAGTCTGCCACCTGGGGGTCAGGTGCTCTGGCATCGCCGCAGCGCGACCCGCAGTATTGGGATCGCTTCGTGAGGCAGTGGGAGGCGATCGGTGGGCCGCGAGATGAGCTGTTCGCCTGATGGGGATTGGGGGGAGGGGGGGGTGGGGGTGTATTGTCGGAAAGGTGAAGAAACGGCATTTCGTCGGGCTGCGAGA
Source organism: Rhynchopus euleeides (assembly GCA_963210315.1). Taxonomy (NCBI): domain Eukaryota; phylum Euglenozoa; class Diplonemea; order Diplonemida; family Diplonemidae; genus Rhynchopus; species Rhynchopus euleeides. Next base: position 1,070,127 of record OY723280.1, read on the forward strand.
GCACTTCCCGACCATGTATGATCCTTACACCGGGGTTTTTCGGCCAAAATCCTGAAAATTTACTCCGGATTTTTTTCCTTCTCCTTTTTTCCCCGTTCCCCCCCGGTTTTCCGCCTTTATTTGCATTTTTGAGCTCCGTGCGGATCGTGGTGGGGTCATTTTGTTTTCACAGCGCCCGTCACAGCCTATGTATGCAACCGAGGAAATCGCCGAACTTTGACGAAAACCTGGCGGTCGCGAAGAACCCCCCAGTCGCATAAGGACAAGCACAAGCCACAGGGGGGTCTGGGGGGCGGAGCCCCCCAGCCGCCGGAGGCCACGGTAGTGAACTTCCGAGCTGAACTCGGTGTGGATCGCTCCGACATCAGGTCGGAACTCAGTGCTGCGCGGGCAGAAGCAGTCAGACGAGTGTGTTGGTGCATTTTCTCCTCTGTATGTATAGGAGGAAATCGCCGAACTTTGACGAAAACTTGACGGTAGCGAAGAACCCCAGTCGCATAAGGACAAGCCAGCATACGCCGCTGGTCTGCATGGGGGGTCTGGGGGGCGGAGCCCCCCAGCCGCCGGAGGCCACGGTAGTGAACATCTGTACCTTCCAAGATGAACTCGGTGTGGATCACTCCGACATCAGGTAGGAACCCAGTGCCGCGAGGGAGGCAGTCACTGGAAGCCAGGTGGAGGCCATGGTCTGTGGGGGCGGGCCCACCCAGCCCCCACTTCCCCCATTTTTGGTCCCATTTTTTTCCCTCCCGAAAATGGCTTTATTTGAATCGTTCGAATCCGTGGCTCACGCCATGGTATTTCTTTTTCTCCAGAAATTTTATTGGTCCATGTTACTTGGCTCAGAACCAAAAGGAAAAAAATAAAGGAAAAAAATATATTTTGGCCGAATCTCTTATACTTACTCCGATTTAGGATCAGACTTGTTCCCGACACAGGATTTTTTTTTGCCGCGGTGGTGTTCTGTACGTTATCTTGCGTTGTTTATCGTTTTGTTGTGGCCATGCGTTCTGAGCACAACACTCTCTCTCAAAAAAATATGCATATCCCAGAAAAGGAAATAGAATAACAACATCCATACATCGGGCGTTATTGCGTTACCAGTAACGGTAATACCGTTATTTTTTCGGTAAAATAACTTACCGTTAATAACGTTCCAGAACGGCCGAATAACGTTATCCGAAAATCGGTAACGTTATTTTTCCGCGTTATACCGTTATCGATAACGGTAATACCGTTATTACCGTTATCAGGAACGGTAATAACGTTATCGGTAACGTTATTACCGTTATTACCGTTATCGGTAACGGTAATACCGTTATCAGTAACGGTAATAACGTTATCGGTAACGTTATTACCGTTATTACCGGTAATACCGCGTTATTTTCGGTATTTTTGGGCAACTTCTATAGGGGGACCCTTTTCGAATTTTTTTTTCGGGGTGGCCAGAATGGGCTGTTTTAGGCTATTTGAGGCCATTTTCGAGCAAATTTTTGGGTTTAGAGCCACGCAAAGGGTCTAAAATGGGCATGCCAATCTCAAAAAATGCTCAAAATTCCGAGAGATTTCAGATTTTTCGAATTTTTTGACCGAGAAAATTCTGACCCCAAAATGTGGTCCTTGTGGTCTGGAACTGTCCGTTGTCGAAGGAATTGGTGAAAAAATCGTGATTTTTGGCCTCTGGATCACCCATGCCGTCCCAAAAATCAAGCAAAAGAGGTTTGGTAGGTGCATTTTTGGGTGAACATGAGCCATTGTGCCAACCTGCTTGATTTCACCCGAAAATTGGAATCCGTTGAATATGGTTTCTGATGAAAATGTGAAAATTTTCGACCTTCTTCGCAGTTTTTGCCACTTCCTTGCCCCATCTTTCCCACCCAAAATCGAAGTACCGTGAATGGTGTTGTTGAAAGGTCCAAATTGCGTTGGTTGTGCGTAGTTCTGCCGAAATCGTGCACACGTTGTGCATAGTGCATGTGTAACGCCATTTGCGACCAAAATGTAAATTTCCTGCACCCGAGCGTTGACGCTTCCACACACCCTTACAAACCCACTTGCCTGATGAAGGGGGTGGTGTGTAGAGCACGTTTGGCAGGGCTGAATGACACTTTCCGCGCGAAGGTCGTGTGCGTAATTAAAAAACGGTCCGAGGGCCGGAGGCCCGAGGCCTTTTTTTACCTGCACGAGGGTGCAATTGAGGCCGATACGGGGTGCAGATGATGGTTTCTTGCACAACCCAGTCATGTTTTGCACATCACGACGAACTCGGAAATTCCTCATATTTGCACTCCAGGTCTCATATTTGCACTGGTGCAAATATGGGACCTGGAGTGCGTGCAAATAATGACTGGGGGGTGCAAGAAAGTTCAAATTGTGTAGTTCCTGCGTACTTCGTGCGTAGCCCGAGCGTACTTTGGGTAGTTCGTGCGTATATTGTGCGAAGCGTCTTTGACAGCACCAGTAACGGACTTTTGGAACGTAACTATTTTAGAACGGACCGGGAAAAAATGGGCACGTCGCTACTTCGCGCTACTTCGTCGCTCGTAACGAGTAAAAATATCAGGTGGTTTATACACCGCCAATGTGAGGTGTGCGGGTGTATTCCTGAAGGATTCACTTCTGCGTCCACACTGAGTGATTTTGGAGTGATTTTCACTCCAAATTTCACTCCAGGAACATTGGATGCTGCAAGGTTGCAGGGGTTTCTGCAGTATTTGCCTTGAAAAAGCCAAAAAACATGATTTTTTCACGAAACTCGACATGTCCGTGCGTTATTATCCAAAAAATGGTCCCAGGGGGGTATTCTGGAGCCATCTCCACCAAAAACTACACCATCCGCCCGCAAAATTGTCCGAATAACGCAAGTTTTCATGAAAATAACGGAAAAATAACGCGTTATTTTAGGAGAAAACGTTTTCCAATTTTTTGACATCACGGAGTGGCCCCCTGGAGTGATATTTTACCCAAGAAAATTCTTTTAGGGGGGGTAGGGACCCGAGTTTCGGGTCAGATTCACCGGGAAATGCTGCCTTTTTTGGGGTCAAAAAATAACGCAAAAATAACGTTATTACCGTTACTGGTAACGGAATAACGCCCAATGTATGAACATCACAACACATTTGAGCATCCGCAGGCAGGGAGAGGGCGCTGAAGACTATGCCCCACATAACCAGCCTCAGGGTGCGTCCATTGTACGATTCCGTTTCGGAGAACTAAAAAAATATACCAGCAAAAGGCGACACCAGAAAATACCATGTGCATACCTGCCCCTGAGCTCTTGTGTCTTGTTGATGCCTCTTCAAGCCTGCTCTTGACTTCCCGGAACCGGGGCCATGTTGGATTGTACTAATAAGTTGAAGGGAGGAGGGGGGGGGGTGTGTGCCTTTCGCCCAGTGTCACGTTTCTGCACTCTCTCTTGAGCGACACCCCACCCACCCCGAAACCATTCGGGTTTTTGAGGGGATTTGATCCATCTTTACAATCCAACATCATGAGGCGACGGTATTCAATCATAGCCTGGGTGGTGACATTGCTGTGTATAGGTGGAACATACATCGTGGCCTGCTTCGTCCCCTCCACAGGCCATTGATGGTTTGAATGAACAGAACCCTATGTACCCCCCTCTCTGCCTGTGAGGATTCTGTGAATACCCCCCCCCCTAGGGGGGGTCAAATGGGGGTGACAAACACGATTTTTCAAAAAACCGGCGCAGAGGCCCCAAAGCCCCCGTAAACCCCCCAAACCCCCCCAGATCGGTCCGGAAACCCATCGAACCCCACTTTTCCACCATTCCGGGCACCTCAGGTGCCCGAATTGGGGTACCTAAATTTTGTGCCACCGTTTGGTACCGTACAGTGCCACTGTGTGGGAGGTTGGAAAAGAAAATGCCCCAACACACCACATCTGAGGGTTGCAATGCATGTTGCTTGCCAACCACGTCATCCGGTGGGTGTCAGGCGCTATGTAGGTGGCATTAGCCAGGTCTTCGATGTGTTCTGGCTTGTATATATACCTCCCTGCCTGCGGCACAGGCACTGCCTTTGTCCCCCACACCAGCCACAGAGAGCGTATTGTACTCGGTCCACGGTTGCTGATTCATTGTGATGCGTTGTATCCTCGAGTGAACGTCACACACTAGTGGCACCACCACCCGCCATCCGAGAGCTGTATTGACTTTGCGCGCTTCCGTTGTATTCACCTCGCCACGCATATTGCACCGTTCAGTACCAGTGATCTTGGGCCAGGCAAAGTAGACCGCAGCAACTACCAATTCTGGCACAATGGGTACCACGACAGCGCACTTCATGTGTTCCCGGAATGTACAGCTCGTGTTGCAACAGTCGTTGTCAACACATCCCGGTTGTGGAGCACTGCTGCACAGGAATCACACGACCATCTGGACTGTTCCGTACCTACAGGCAGCCTCCCGGTGCATGGTGGCAGGGAGGTATATATACAAGCCAGAACACATCGAAGACCTGGCTAATGCCACCTACATAGCGCCTGACACCCACCGGATGACGTGGTTGGCAAGCAACATGCATTGCAACCCTCAGATGTGGTGTGTTGGGGCATTTTCTTTTCCAACCTCCCACACAGTGGCACTGTACGGTACCAAACGGTGGCACAAAATTTAGGTACCCCAATTCGGGCACCTGAGGTGCCCGGAATGGTGGAAAAGTGGGGTTCGATGGGTTTCCGGACCGATCTGGGGGGGTTTGGAGGGTTTACGGGGGCTTTGGGGCCTCTGCGCCGGTTTTTTGAAAAATCGTGTTTGTCCACGTAAAAGGGTGGCATTTGACCCCCCCTACCCCCCCCCCCCCGCCCGCTCTTTCTTCTGGGGGGGGGGGGCCGGATCCTTGTTGCCATATACTCCTCCGCTCCTCACAACAATAATGCCCACGCGACAGGTCAGCAGGCACGTGCACAATTCCTCTGTCCGGTCGGCACCTTTTTCTTATCAAACAGAAAGGTGCCAAAACCTGAACCAGAGTGTACGTCACGAAACTAGCAACATAGACCTCTTGGAGACTTGAGCACGCTGTCAGTTTCGCGAAGAGCCCCCTGTGTGAATGAGCCGCTCCCAGCCCCCCTCCCACCCCCACCCCCACCCCACACCTAGTGACGCTATGTGAGGGGCAGTCGCTTCCTCTCCCGAGGAACTTTTATTCCCCGGCTGCCCAACCGCTCCGCTTTGAGAGCCCTCCACCAATAGATGACCTGACCCCCACAGTTCACGCCCCACAGTGCGGACGTCCTGCACCCCTATCTGCAGGGCCCCGGGGTGTTAAGAGATGCGGCTCCTCACAGCCCTGGTGCTGGTTGGGGTGTTTGGCAGGGGATGCAGTGCGAACACTCTAGTCTCTTATGTGTATTACCGCCCGACTGATATCGGGGAGGCGGCGCGGGAGTGGAATGTGTGCGCATTCAGAAACAAGCTGTGCGGCTGCTCGACGCAGGTGCGTCATGACGAAGGCGAGCCTTCGGAGCCCGAATCGCGCCACACTCTGTGCAAGGGTGCCGTATGCTACTGCCAGGGCAATGGGGGGCGCCACGCCCAGCTGGAGCAGTGCACGGACAACCTCATCCACTTCGTGAAGCACGGCATCACAGCGGAGTATCTGATGGACTACCCTATCACCTTCCTCTTCAACCTTGTGGGGGACACGGAGGCACCGTCGGAGCTGCAGGAGCTGGCGTCGCTGTTCCCCGAAAAGGTGCTGATCGAGAGTGTGCCGCATGCCATGACAGACCTCTGCACGCAGGGCAATGTGATCCGCCGGAGGCGCGATAAGTACAACCGGTTTGTGCTGATCAACTGCAGCGCGCGTGGCCCGTATGTTCCTGCATGGCTGGATCCGTTTGAGAATGTGATGCGAAAATCCGATGTCCATCTGGTTGGCCCTGTTATCAACTGCTGGGTGAAGCAGCCGCATGTCCAGTCCTGGGTGTGGTATGCCGACAGCGCTGCGGCAGACATCATCGCTGCAAAGTGCACCTGTGACGGCAAGCGCAACGACCAGATCCGCGCATGCGAGCTGGGTGTGTCTGCCGCGCTGCTTGAGAGCGGCAGCAACATTGCCTCCCTCCAGCCCTCCTACGACGGCCTCGAGTTCAGGGAAGGCGCCAACTCGAGGTGCAACCATGGGAAGAGCCCCACCGGGTGCTCCAAGACAGACCCGCCCTCCTCCCTCGCCTGCAAGGGGGCACAGCCCTGCCACGAGGTGTTCGTGAAGTACGGCGGGAACAACCTGGTGCTGGGATTCACCCCTCCTGCGACACACCGCCGCGTGCAGGAGCTCGACGACAGAGGGGGCTACTGCACGCCAGAGGAGCAGCAGGTGCTGTTCTCCGATCAGTAGGGAGGAGGACTTGGGGTGTTGGCAGTTGTGTAGGGGCACATTCTGCCAATCCCCGCCACCCCGCTCTCTTTTGTTGCCGCGTATGGAGCTGCGGATATTCGGAAGAATTTTCTTCGCATAGCCTATGATATGAAACGATTGTTTCTGCCAACCCCCCCCCCCCTTCTGTCTGCCAAGAGCTCTCTCCATGCCGATCTCTCCAACCTAGCCCAACGCCCTCCCTCCCCTTCGGCTGTACCTCAGCACACCTTGCAAAAAATACGCTGTGGGTCTTGTGTGGCATGGAGCAAGTGTAACCCGGGGGTGGGGGGGTTGGGAGGCTTCGTTCTGCTATTCCGAGTGATGCAAAGTGAGTCACCTCTTGCTTGCCAGTGTGCCGCTGGCGTGTTGCTCCCCTGGTAGTCGCAGCGAATGCAAGCCCGACCACAGCAAGCCAGCGGCACCGTCGGGACAAGAGGGGGGTCACTTTGTCTCGACACTTTAGTCTTGACACAGAATGAAGGCCCTCACCGTATGTAGTCTATATTCTCTAAATCCTGACCGTGAACTCTCAAACCCGGAGGACAAACAAGCTGAGGCCGCTAGAACTACGCTAGCCCTGCCAAGCCAAGTGCTCCAGATCAGGCAGGGCGCGGGGGAGGCTAAAAAAATTCTCTTGTCTCGTCTCCAGCAAAAAAATGCTCGCTTTGTTAACCCTTTCTGTCCGGGGGGTATTTTTTCGATTTTTGGGAAAATTCGCTTTCCCAAGTAAATTGTCTTCCACTCCACCTTTTTCAACATTTTTTTTATCGGGAACTGCGTTTGCGCAGAACGTTGCATTGTTCCGGTTTTTTTCCCGAAATTTTTTTTTCACATGTGGGCCTCGCCCAAGAAACCAAAAATCGAGGTGCAAAAAATCCAGAAAAAAATTCAGGGCGGTGTGTGACCGCCCAAAAAATCCGGGTTCTATGGCGTTCTCGAACAGTTCTGCTCCAGCGCAGTTCCCGATAAAAAAAATGTTGAAAAAGGTGGAGCGGAAGACAATTTACTTGGGAAGGCAGTGGTTTACACAAGGCAAATAAATCAACAGGTGCAAAAACACCTGTTCTGAGGGACCTGACTGTGAGCCACCCCAGCGACCCCGTTAGCCCGTTGGGCACCTGGATCGAGGTAGAACACCCTTCCCTGCCCCTCTGGGGCCATGGAGGATGTCCGCCCGATGACTGACGGCATCAAATCTCCATCAGAGAATTCCACCATATTTCACTGATGGGTGGCTGGAGGCCGAAATCGGGTGGTGCATCGGCACAGCCGGTTGGGGCGGATATTCGAGATGCAGAGGTCTGAAAACTGATTTCCCAGATGACATCTGTCGGAAACCTTTCCCTTATCGAAGGAATCGGGCAAAAAGATGCCTGGGAAAGCTCGATACCTCCCACGCAGGTTCAGGAGGCGGTTTCAAGGGCAAAACCACCGAAAATTCCACCTTGTGATGCAATTTTGTTACAGAGCCAAGTTGGTCGGAGTTTCGCTTTTCCGACCAACTCTTGTTGCATTTGAAAGATTCGTCCACCCCGTTTCCACCATAAAAAGAAATCTTGAAAAATTCGAAATTCAAATAACTTTGCCTGCATATGCAAAGTGAAAGCCACTGTAGTGGCCATACCTGCCCAAGACCCTCTGATACCCACCCAGCCCCCCCAGCTCTCGCGCCTGTGATGGGTCGAAATGTGTTCTGTGGGTCTGCGTATCGATGTGTTTTTGCGGAGAATAACTCCAGAGCTTTCCACGATCGGGGGAGTCGAGCGAAATGGGACACAAGAACACCTGATATGGTTGACCCGTAAATAGGGGCCATGAGGGACTACCCAAACCCGAAAATCTCATCTGAGGGTGCAATTGTCCTCCGGCAGTACGTTGGACGGATCTCCACCTTTCCCATGAACCCTTGCTGCATTTGAAAGGATTGAGCTCCCCCTTTTTACCATACAAAAAAATCTTGAAAAATTCGAAGTGCATAATTATTTACTTACGTAAGCAAAGTGCAAAGCCACTGTAGTGGCTTCCCGGACAGAAAGGGTTAATGCGAAGAAAGCCAAGACGGGGATGCGTCCGATCCGCGAGCCACATCCGTGGCAGTGAACTACAAAGGATCCGCCCCCCCCCCCCCCACCCCTCCCCCTTCCCCTTCCTTGGTGTGTTGGTTGAAAACCCCATCCAAAATTCCTTGCAAAAAATTTTGAAAACCACTTTTCCTTTTTGTCATGCCACGGTGCTTGTACATACACCACCACACCCCCACCCCACAGACATGTTGGGGGGGACCTTTTCCCGAGACCAACATGATGCCTCTGCCGACAGCCTGGATGAGAGCTGGTCGGGGAGCCTTGCCTCCCGGTTCAACCCCACCCATCCGAAGGAGGAGTCGCCAACCCGATACGCGCGCAGCAACCGGAGCTTCTTAGATGCCACAAGCCCACGGCGGACTTTCCGGAGGGAGCCCCAATGCCAGCACTACATGCAGGGCTTCTGCAGGCTGTCCACACTCTGTCCCCTGAAACACGACCAGGACCTGCAGAATCGCTTCGTCGTCTCCCCGAGGCTGAGCATCGGAGGCGACCACCACGCAACCCTCCCACATGCACAGCTCCCGCAGCCTTCCAGCCCTCTGGGCGCTTCGAGGCGCAAGTCCACGAGAGGATCCAAACGCTTCTCCTCCGCACCCCGACGCAGGTCCTCCCAGAGGTGGAGTTCTCCCCAGACAGCCACGGAGCTGGGGTGCATGTCTGTGAAGTGGTTTTGGCTGGAGAACCCCCAGGGCTACCACGGGAAGCTCCGCTGGATGTGCTTCCCCGAAGGGACGGATCCCTCCGTGGTGGAGGCGCACGTCGACATGGAGACGATGCAGCTCCGCACCAGGCTCTCGTCGGAGCGGGCGGTGCAGAGACTCCACATCACGAAGCTCCCCTGCTGGGCTGTCGGGACCGAGTCGGAGCATCAGTGGGTAACCTCACCCCTGTCCTACCGCACCACAGAGGCTCTGGAGCTGGCCTATCTCCGCGCGCAGGACAGTCGGTTTACCCTTGTGTGGAAGGACAGGCATCGGATGGTCGATTTTATGTCGATGGAGCTCCGGACACCCGACTGCAGCATCATCCGGAGCTTGCAGAGGCAGCAGGTTACCCTGCAGGTCGACACCAAGGCTGCGGTGAGGTCCTCCTGCGCATCGGGTGTCATGCTGAGTCTTGTCGACACCGCCGGGTGGCAGCTGATGCTCCTGAATGACATGGGGCTGCCCATCGAGCAGGGGTCCCGCGACGAGCTCCCCTCGACCCTCGACTGCAGTGAGCACGTCCTCTACCCCTCCGTAGAGTGTCCCGAGGGTGCGGCGTGTATGCAGAAGAGCCTGCTGCATGTGAAGCAGGAGTCGCACCCATGCCCGATGGGGGGGCGCTGCTTCTTCCACCAGGTTCACACCGGGGTGCTGCAGCTCTGCATGCCGCATGTGGTGCAGCGTGCGTTGGAGCACTGCATGGTGATGACGCACACAGGAGCTGCAAGCCAGCTCCCGACAGGGTCGCAGGAGGGTGTCGTTTTCCGGGGGAGGTGGTCCAACGGGGCTGACCCGTCTGTGCTGAGGGTCGTGCAAGACACTGCTGAGTGGAAGGCGGTTGCCAGTGCTATTGCTGCACGGTATGCCATCCCGTCGGTTGTGCCCGTCGGCAGTGTGCCCCAGCGCTATCACCTCATGTCGGTGGAGCGTGTGCAGAATAAGTCGGTGTGGGCTGCGTACCTCCACATGCGGCAGTGTGTGGCAGACCGCAACGATGGGCAGCACAATGAGTGCCAGATGTACACTCCAATGTCACGCGATGATGTTGCAATTTCTATCCGACACGGCTTTGGCCCGGATCGGCACTCCATCATGCAGGACATAGGTCGTGGCAGCTTCGGGAATGGCCGGCACTATTACACACAGTTCGATGCGGCAGTGGCCTCTGTGCGTGATCTCACTCCCGCGCCTGAGATGCTGTATGTGGCCCTGGTGCTTGCGTGCATCGGGAGTGCTGGGGTGTCGGACAACGAGGAGGCGGTGTGCCCCCCCGCCGACTGTGTGGGGTTCTTTGATTCCTCGTGCTCCGAGTCGGGGGATGTCAGCGTGATCTATGAGGCGAATATGACGTACCCCATGTACCTCTTCTCGTTGAAGAAGAATTCACAAGGTTCCTCGTGATCCCGCATTGCCATGCAGGACGAGGGTTGTGCGCCTTGCCAACGCGATTCACTTGAACTGACCCTCCCGCCCCACCCTCTCGACTCGTGGGTATCTTTATTCGGAATGAGGTTTTTGTGTTGACTGCCTGGATGAGGTTGTCCCTTAAAGATGCGATCTCCCTGTAGTCACACACCGGCCATAACCATGCACCACTTGGACAGTCTTGTCTCTACACAAACCACAAGCAAGAAATGGCCTCCACTGTTGACTCCAAGCGTGTGAAGGAGTTCTACGATGAGGTGGACGTGCTCAACGAGAAGCTCGACAGGCTGGCAGGCCTAGTGCAGGTATGTGCCACCCTGCTCTTCAGCAGGGCATTGTGACGCACGGGGGGTTCACTGAAACCAAAGACGCATCACAACAGTCTCACTCTTCATGTGTTTGGCCGATGTAAGGGCATCTTGATACCGCCGCCCTACCCTAACCCCATCACACAGGCCAGCAAGTATACGGTCTTCTTCACCGGTGCAGGCGTGTCGACGAGCGCAGGGGTGTCTGACTACCGCGGTCCGAGCGGGGCCTGGACCAAGCGCAAGATTGCCGAGCTCCAGCGCCTGTCACGCCCCACCCCGGAGGAGGCGCACGAGCTGTCGAAGCTGCTTGCCGAGCAGCAGAAGGAGAAGGCGAAGGCCGCGAAGAAGATCCCCACAACCGACGCACAGCCCACCTTCTGCCACATGGCCATGGCGAAGATGGTCAACACCGGGCATGCTGGCTACATCGTCACCACCAACCTCGACGGCATCTACCGCAAGACAGGGCTGAAGCAGGAGCAGCTGTGCTTCCTCCACGGCGACATCTACACCGAGCGCTGCACAGGCTGTGGCTACGACTTTGAGCGCAACTACCACGTGCGGCAGCCCAGCATCCACGTGCACGACCACAAGGTGGGGACGTGTGAGCGGTGCGGGTCGGCACCCCCTGCGTCGTACACAGGCAGGCCCACCTCCCGGAAGACAGGCTCCAGCAGTGACGGGCACAAGACCAACGGACTGATCGGGACACAGGACAAGAAGGTCGGCACGAAGGACACACACATCAACTTCGGGGAGTACCTCGACGACGCAGACTACGATGCGTGCACGAAGCACTGCCGGAGGGCAGACCTGTGCATCGTGATGGGGACAAGCATGTCGCTGGGGCACATCACACACTTCCCTTTTATGGCGAACACCACGGTGATCGTCAACCTGCAGCCCACCCCGCACGACAAGGAGGCAGACATGCGCATCTGGGGCACCTGCGACGACGTCATGCAGGGGCTGTTCACACGCCTGGGCCTGCAGACGGACCCCATCCCTGTGTGGCGCCCGCGTGACCCTGTCCCCCTGCACCGCCTGAAGCGCATGGGTGTTGCTCCGGCATACTGCGAGGCGGCTGCCAGGCTGATGAGCTTGGCTGACCAGCGCGAGGCAGAGCTGGCCCGTGCCCGTGCCCCGCGCACCTCTGCGGGCAGGGAAGAGCTCGTCGTGGCAAAGAAGGGGCAGGCAGCTGCGAAGCGCGAGATGCCCCGTCGCGCCACGAGTTCCCTCGAGTTCTGAGGAGGGTGTGTCATGTCGCGAGCAGCCCCTGCACACTGCTGCCTGATCCCGATGCCTAGCCCCCACCCCCGCCGCTATGCGGTGGCCGGTGGGTGTGGCAGCCCGCGGTGCCTGCTTTGTCTGTCGCTCTCGCCCTTCTGTGTAACATCTCATTTCAGAATACACCGCAAACTTTCTGCTCAGAAACAACAAACAATTTTCCCCCTCCCGCCGATATACCTCCACCACGGCCGGCACCTCCTGCCGCCCCCTTGTCTAACCCGCAGTTGGAGGTCATGCCATCGCTTTGCCTTTGTATATTGGTGTTTCTATGATTCTCCCTTTATTTTTGAAAGACGTGCTCGGTTGTTACCTTAGCTGTCTCCCGTTGCCCGTTGAGGGCTTGTTTTTTTCCTTCGTGTTTCCCCCTGTCCTGATGGTGCTGGCACTCCACCCTCGGTGATGCCCTCCACCAAAGCCTTGGCGTTGTTGCTATTTATTTCCCCTTTCCCTAGCCAAACACCCCTCCCATCTGTCCTGGCGTGACCTTGCCTCCAGGCGAAGCAACAGCGATATTGAGACGATATCCGTCAGACCAATTTCGTGACAATACACAGAACCAGAAAGCATAATCAAAGGAAGCTCGAGCCCCCGGTACCCACCTACACACACCCCCCACACCCCCCCCCCCCTCAGACACAACCTGCAGAACGAGTGAAGGGAGATCATTCTCGTGATTCCTTCTACTTCACTACCCCCCCACCCCCCTCACGCACCTAAAGTGTGCTAATATTGCGAGAAGGTGCTGGGAAACTTGCTTTTCCATTCACTCTCGACGATCAAAAACCCCCTCACGCACCTGTGAGTCTTATGGAGTTGGATAGAGTGCACGGAGTGGGTTGTTCTCTCACCTCTCACAGCCACTCAAAAGTACATCTCACCCCCATCCACCACCACCCTATTCTGACCAACAGGAACTCCTCCTCCCCCGAGGAGTGAGCACACACACACACCGTTTCTTCTTTTATCGGGCTGTGTTGTGACTCCGCGCCACCTCCCTCTCCCGTTAATTTCGCTGCAACACCCGCTTTCCTTGAAAGCGTCCCTTAACGCGGGGAGGGAGGGGGTTTTTGCCCCTTTTCCTTCAACAATAAAAAAGACGGGACGACCCAAAATAATTTGGCCCGGTTGTGGATCGTATTTCCCCCACCCCTCACCGCCCTACATATTGTTTGTTCGCATCACACTTCCGCACGCCTCCCCCCATACGGAATCAGGCGTTGTTGGTGGTCTTCTCGACTTCGTTGGGTAACCCTTCCAACTCTGGATAACAGATAAAGCCCACCCGGCACCCTTCTCCCGGTTGTTCTCCCCACCCACCCACCCCTCTATCGAGTGCGTGCACAGCGGTGTTCATTCCACACCCCAGAGGGTGTTGCCTTTCCAAGAGAGCTTCGTTCATCTTGTTGAGCAGTCATCAACAACTGAAATTCTGCCATATTTCTGGAACCGGCAACGCGGAGAGGGGGTGCAAAGAGAGGTCGCTGCAATGGTGGAGGATTCGCGCGAGCGTGGGGTTGGGGTGTGCGTGGCATGCCAAATGCGTGGGACCAGCCTGCTCGTGCTCCGGAGAGCAGATGAAGTGCAGTACCTCCATGCGAACTGCCTGGAGCCCTACCGGCTTGAGAACGACAAGCAGAGGGCAGCTGCACGCCTCCTCAAAACGGTCGCCATCTCCGAGCCGCGCAAGGAAACCTGCAGTGGAACTCTCGACAAATTCAGCGTGGGGCGAGTCGGGACGTTTAAAAACTGGAGGACGCGGTATTTCATAGTGGATGCCTGGTCGATACAATACTTCAAAGGGAAGGGCGATGGGATGCCGTGTGGGCGGATTTCTTTCACGCAGTCCACCAGGCTCCGCACGCAGGTGACTGCTTCCCACCACCCGCAGGCTTCCAAGTCGCAGGCGCACTACCTCTGCATCGATTTCGAGGAGGAGGGCGCGATGCGCCAGCTGCTCCTCCGGACTGATTCGGAGCACACATACCACTGCTTTGCCGCCTTCCTCACCACCTTCCTCCAGCGCAGTGATGGGGATTCAGACGATACCGCCTCCTCCGATTCACCCAATGGCTCCATCGCTCGCCTCGCCTCCACATCCACGGCATGAGGTGGCTGAATTGTTTGGCTTGCGGGGGGCTGATCAGCCGTGACAGTTTGCTTGAGGGAGGGTGCGTGGGGTTCAAAACCCCATGGGTGGGTTGGGGAGGTAGGGGGGTTGGTTCGGATGGGTATCCCGCGTACGTTTTTGAAAGATGTCTGCAAAGTACCACCGCTGTGTTATGGGAAGGAATGGGTTCGAAACCCATGGGTGGGTGGGTTGGGGTGTTTTTCTTTTTTTTGTTTTGTTTCTGATCGTCGAATCCCGCTCCCCCCGTTCTCCTCCTCCTCTCCTGATTCTGCCTTTCCTTTCGAGCCGTCCGCAATCGAGTCGAATTGGTGGAATATTTGTGTCTGCGCACCGTCTGCCTCACTCGCGTGTGATGCTTGCCGGGTGTGTCGTGTAAACCAACGAATTGCATTGGGTAGACCGCATGGGTGTGTCTGCCGGTAATGCTTCAGCGACCTTCGTAGAAAACCCCCCCCCCCCCGTCGCAGTGACCACTCTCACTGCGGCTGTAAGGGGCACGGCCGAAACCCGTTCAAAATCGTTTAGAAGAGTGGGTGTCGATATGTTATATCGAGCTCCTGATTTGTGGTGGTGTCGTAATAGAAGAGAGTATTGGGTGATCTGGGATGCTTGGCCATCCTCTGCCAGTAAATTTTGTCAGCATCGCAAGAAGAGTGTTAACCAAAAATGTGTATGTCACACGTCTGGTCGTCTCGTGCCGCCAAGCTGTGCGCATGTCGATCAGCCACTTCCGCGTGACCCGCTCACCCTCCCACCCACCGCCTCGTGTGTGTGTGGGTGTATTTCTCTGTTTTGTTGATCCTTCTCCAACCGAACTGTCTACATATGCCTACCTCCCCACTCCCATTTCTTCGCATCGTGTGTCGGCAAGAGCAATGTCGCCCCTGTTATTTTTTGGAGCCACTATCGACCAAGCGGAATACTGTACCCCACGAAATCGCGAAGTAGCGAAGGAAGATCAGGGAGGTTTGTTTGTCCGAAAGCTGTGCAATGGGTCGTGCGCACTTCCCAAGAGGGGATCTCCGCTTGCCTGTTTGCGGGTTTGAAGTCACTAATGGCCCCATTTTACGTGTGGTGTGTAGGGGAATTTTTCGACAGCCGCGGAGCCCAGCTGTCTTCAGACCAGGCCCTGTCCGTTCCTGTGTATTTCTAGAGTGGCGGAAAGATGCTCGCAGACCGCCTCACGGCCTGCAACAATATGGTCTGTCCTGGGTCTCCGTTTCGTGTATCGGGGAGGGTGTTTGGCCAGACATTCCTTGTTCTGGCCTTGATTCTGTTTCTTTCTGCATTGTTATGGGTCCCCTTTCTAACGGCAATGTTGTAAGCGTACCCCATCACACATGTACATAATCGATACTGCGAGCTCACAGTAGGTGTCGTCGCGTGAACCAAACAGGTAAATGTCTGATCGAAGCTTTGCATATCACTGCCTTGAGAAAATCAGCGCCTCGAAATTACTGCTGATTTGTGCAAATGCTCACAAAAAAACTCAAGTCAGTATCTATGTAGTCCACTAGTTTTTTCGTTTCCATCTTTTTGTGACTGTCGGGTGGAAAAATGTAACAGAAGTGCCAGATGTTTGTTCGGCAGACTCCTCGATGCCCCTTGCGCTAGAATCCCCGGGGGGTTGGATTTTACGCGAACCCACAAACCCAAATGGGGACGCCCCCTCCTCATGCCGTTTCCCTGTGAACATCTTTTTTGCACACACACCGACCACATGTCATTAGTGCCTCGAAAGGCCTCTGTCCATTGCATCTCAAAATGCCTCACAATGCGAAGCCCTACTTTTCGCAGGCCTTCTATCGAGAATTCGGCGCAACTCAACTTGGGAGACTTTCTGTGCCTTTTTTGCCGGATCTTTCTGCCCCACTCACACTGCACTTCACCCGACTGCGGTAGCAGTGTATACAATGAGTGGGGTGTCTGCGTTCCAACAAATAGCTTTCGGCAGTCATTGTTTTGTTTGTTTTGTTGGGAAGTTTTGCTGTCACTTCACGACCCGATGGAGGGGGCACAGAGAGTTTTCTTTTTGCATACACGTTAAGTGTTCTAAGAAACCAGACATAACCAGAAGACCAACATCATGTTCGTGCTAGCACTTTTCCCTTTTGTCATCACACCCGTGCGCCAAAACAGGTTAGGCCTTATATTTGGCTGCGTTCAACGAAAAAAGACACTTCTTTCCGGAGTTTAGCTAGCACGATTCAGTTGGGCGATTCATTTGTCTGGTTTTGCTACTTCCGCCATTTTTCCTCCCTGTCACCAACACCATTGCGGGGGGGCTTTTGGTTGAGATCATTGCCAGGCAAACCTGACGTTGTCTTGGTCTCAAGCCGACCCGTGCTCTTTCTTTCTTCGTTTCATTCTGCAGATCCCGTTCTCTTCCGCCAAGGCTGACGACAGTCGTTAGCTGTGCCTTTTCATTCAATGCCGTTTCCTTGGCATGCTCTGATTGTTCAATCATAGCACGAACCTGTGGGTGGTATTGCTGTCCCAAAAAAAAACAGAGTTGGGCAGGTGAACCTCAGAGCCCTTTGAGATTTTTTTTGGGGTGACAGCATCACCATCTTCGTCCAGAATGTTTCACAAAAAAAATGTTTGGTAATTTCTTTGGTATCTCGGACGATCTCAGGAGATAAGGCCGGTGCTGAGGGGAACACCACCGCCTTCTGGCAACGTTGTGTCCACCGAGTATCCTCAAACACCGCTAGTCTCTGGTTGTCGATCCCAAATAAATCGCATTTTTATTCGTTTCTCTTTTTCCAATTTCAACTGGCGTCCTGCACGTGGCCATAACCGGAGAGCCGAGACGGGTCATCGTGCCACATCTCCTCTCATCTTATGCACACGTCATTTTTTTTCGCTGTTCTGATCTTACACCCGGCTGCATGGGCATGCCCAGCCAAGCCAACTGACGGGGCTGTCCACTAGGCGGGGGCAGTTTGTCAAATCCAAAAAAGAAATGAGCATTCTCGTCTCTGGCCACACCCCATGCCCTCCGCTCCCCATCCATCTGGACTCCTGTGCGAGCTCATTTGACACAAAGACATGCCAGGCAGCAGCCTTCTTGCTCGACATTCTAACTCGTCCTCCCCCACACCACCGGTCAATATGCTGCTGGCTTCGTTGTTTCAAAGGTCTGGTTGTCTCGGAGGTCGTCTGGCCAAAGCTGGTGGCCGTCGATCCCAAAAGGCCATCGATACCAAGAGATGCCAAGAAATGTGTCCCTGCCACTCTCACATGCACCTCGTTCACTCTCCTGAATATTGGTCACTTTGCAGGGCATCCCGACCCCCGACCCCATTTGTCACACCCGTTTAAGTAGGAGGTGTGGAGAGGTGGAGAGGCAATGCACCAAAGGTGTTCGAGGGTAGAGTGAGGGTGGACATGGTGGGCTGCATCGTTCCCGATGGGGCACCATCCAGAGGCAACCGTTTGGCAACCAGCTGGCAAGCCGAAATTTTCACCCCCCCAGCCGTTCAATGCAATCTACACCGCCCTGCGCATTCAGGATGGAAGTTCTCTGTCGCCACTTAAACCACTGTCAATGTGAAGACCGGTGGTGTGCGATACGTGCAGTGTGTTGAAACAAAAGGCCAAGCGATGGCCAAAATATTCGTTCATAGTTGTTCAAGGGAGCCCCGAGGACACCGTCATGTGACTGGGTGTCCTCCAACGCATTGTCGCCCGGATATGCGCACAATTTAGCCCAGGACATCTCTGGGCTGTGAATCTGTCGCATTCCCAACCACCGCCCCCATTTTTTAATACCCCGCTGCACAAACTATTCAGTTATTTTGTGTGAACAAGCGGGTGCCTTGGTTTTTTGTCGCCCCATCATCTGCTGGTTGGTCTGTTCGTTGGGCCAAAACAATGGCGCGCGTGTGTGTGGCTGATAAGCAAGTGAAGGGTGTGTACGTCGAAATCGAATAGTAGCTTCACGTCACCCTTTTGAGAGTAATGCGCTGGGATAATCGCTCCAAATGCAGAAGTGAGTGCCCTACAGTACAGGTGTCACACTGACGCAGTTGGTCACAGAGTGAATGCCCAATGTCAAAGGCTGCAGCAAGAGGGGAAGCTAGTAACCATATGATTGGGGCCATGGCGGTTGTTGATCATATTCACAAAAGAAACCAACCTTGACTCAACCATTGCGATATCCAGTTTTTTTCCAAGTGAGAAATGTGAATCCAATGTCCTGGTGGCTAACAAGAGAATACCGGGATCCCGGAATGTCGAACCTGTGCCCCCCCCCCCCCCCCCCCAGGGAATCCACACGGTGGGGTACGACAACCAGAGGGTAACCCTTTTCGGTACCCAAATCGGCCGAAAATCCGATAACGCATTTAGGTACCCTGGGTACCGAATTTAGGTACCCCCACCCCCGAAAGTTGGAAAATCTGTGGGGGGACCTTTTCAAAATTTTTTTTTGGGGTGGGCCTATTTTGGACATTTGGACCCATTTTCAAAGGAATTTTTGAATTTTGAGCCCATTTTGAACCCTAAAATGGCTCATCGAAATATTTCTGCAAAAATCCGGGCCAGAATGCCAAAATCCATGGTTGCATAGCGGCCGTTTTAAAAAATCCCTTGTATTTTGTGGACTTGCAAAAACGGCCGCTGATTTTCAGCATTTTAAAAAACGGCCGTTTTTTTTACCTGGGAATTTTGTATGGGGCGTGGGTCAGCAGGCGAGATCCCACCACCAGGAGTGCCTCCCCACTGCAAGGGATACCCTGCAGCAAGCATTGTGAGCGCGCCTTCAAGTATGATGCGAAGAGTTCAGACTTCGTGGACCACTTTGACGGACCGCGCCATATCAAGAAGAAGAAGAACGCAGCGTTGAAAGTGCAGAGCCAGGGAAACAGCTGGCGCTGTCGGAGTGCGATACCCTCAGTGGCAGGCTTGCAACTTCGGATCGCCCGGGGTGCGTTGTTCACCGGATCACCGGCTGGCATGGTGCATGATGCTGTCAAGAAGTGTGTCCCGAGGAGGGGCTGAACATGGTTGCGGCCAATCTAGGCACGTGTGTCGTGGATGACCGTGCAGGCAGAGGTGGGTGTCGCTCACTGGCATCAGGGCTCTTCCGACAGAGCTTTCCCTTGATCTCGGCGACAGCACCCCGGATGAGAAGGACACCGCCTTCGCTGATTTATTCCCGAAGGCACGGGCGATCATCCCGGGCAATATGCAGCACCAGCTGGATGGGTTCACGACCGCACTGGCGCTGAAGGATGTGCTGTGCCACATCTCTGACGCAGCTGAGAGGGAGAAGCAGGCGAGCAAGACGGCACCACCGGCCGTGCGATCCCGCTTCTCTCCGACACACACTACCTGCACCGCTTGAGTGGATCTGCACCTTGCACCACGTCCCCGGGCATTTATACAATCTTCCGGGCACGCTGCAGGACAGCGGCCCTGCTACGTGTGCGTCGCTTCTGCGGTTGGCAGAGATGCCCACGAAATCGCTGGGCTCGAGTCCCACCTGCAGGCCGCCGTCCGCCTGACGGCACCCCTCGCATCGCTGCTCCAGAAGTACTGCGATGCGCAGCTGGGTGTGCCAACGGCGTGCCCCTGTCGATGCAGTGTACACCGACATTGAGAATGTCATCGAGAAAGTGTCTGAGGTGGGGAAGTACGACCCCCCAGTGCCCCTGGCAGGGGAGCTGGCCTGGGCTGGCGACCGCAGCTGCGCAGAAGGTGGGACGGCACGGAATCAGGGAAGTCCTTCTGGTTTGCGGTCCGCCGTCTGTGCCCGAGCGCGTACGGCCGCATGGGTCGTAGGGGTGTCAGAACCCCGGTGCCACCTCCCCTCTGTTTCGGGGAGGTCACGAGCGGGGCCTGGGTGATCTACGACTAGGCCACCACGTTCCGAGGGTGTGCTGGATTTCTGGGACAACCCGGGGGCGAACCGGGCTGCTACACTCCTCTCTGCTCTCGGGTGTCTGCTGCTTGTCGAGCGACAGGCAGGGCGGAAGCCATTTTTCTTTGTACAGTCGACAGAGAATCGCAGTGCCCAATGTCATGTGCAGGCAACAGGGAGTTGTCAAGTGTGTTTCCTCAGCTCGGTACGGTAAGCAGGAGGCGAATCTCCAAAGGAAAATAGGAGGGGGAAAAAAACGGCCGTTTTTTCGCCAACAAAACATGAAAACGGCCGTTTTTATATTTCGGTAGCGGGAACTGAGGTAGTGAATTCTCAGAAAATCCACTCCCTCCATGACGGCCGTTATGACACTATGAAAATCTGAGAAAATCTGGAAAATTCTGAGAAATTCTGTGGGGGGGACCTTTTCGAAATTTTTTTTGGGGTGGGCCTATTTTGGACATTTGGGTCCCTTTTCAAAGGAATTTATGAATTTTGAGCCCATTCGTTGCCCTAAAATGGGACCGCGGATATCTAGCTCCTGCTGAGGACCTGGGTACATGGCCAAATCAGCCAGAAATCTCAGGTTTTCGTAATGCAATTTGGGTTCGCGTGCTGGTATCGCAGCCTGGCCCCGAGGGTCCATACCGTGAGTAACCGGGCCCGCTATCCTACACTCGTTTTTTCCTAGGTTTTCGTCAGCTGATTGAGGGTGTGATATGAGGGTTCTATCCAACAAGGATATCAAGGCGGCACTTCAAAGCCCTGCCAAGGACAGCGCCACGTGGGTGTGTGCTTCTGATGTATGTTATGTCATCATGTGAAACCCTCCCCAGCGTGTGCCAACATCCCTGACACGCTCACGAAAAGCATGACACGGAGAAAGCAGGTGCCGAAACAACCTGCCGAGCACACGGGTGGTGTCACGTTGATCCACGCAGCGATCTCCCATGACAGGAAGCCTTGTGGCCACGGCAGAGTGCCGCAGACTGTGGGAGAGGTGTCGCCAGTCCTTGAGGTTGCAGTGTGTCATCAGACTAAAACCCGTGCCTTGTTCACCCTGTTATTCACCCCTGTGAGGTTGATCCCATATCGTTGCCTGCTTTGGGGCCTGAAGGACATAGGGGTCCAACCGGCACTTGAGCATCGCAAGGCCTGAGCGGCTGTGTGGCAGGTTTTCATTGAAGGGCCAAATCCCCCCTTTTCTGGGTGAAAAGTGTTGTGCGTCGTTCAGTATCTTGCGCGAATCGCTTTCGACACCACCATCAAACCACCGCAAAAGAACAACCCATCTTCTGGAGTGTGATTTCTGGTGGCGGGGTAGGATGGGTGAGTGGGGTGTGACGGTGCAACGACAGTCGAACTTCTTCGAACACAGAACACCCCACCAGCCTGCCGGGCGTGTGAAGTGTTCGCAAGGATCCGCACGGTGAAAAGTTTCCTGAGTTGGCTACGCCGAACTTACAAAATGGCAAGGTGTGAGTGTCGCTTGTTGCGACCCACTGGCTGGACGAGTTCTCTTTTTGGGACAAGACCACACACAACAAGAAGGTTGTCACAGGGGGTCTTCGCTGGTCGTTATTCTTCGTCAATCTTCGTCAGTTTTCACTATTTCAACAGTAAATACACCAAGATGCACTGACGACCATCCCGTAGCGAAGACCCCCACAGTGAAAAAGATAGTTGGCAGCGCTTTGGGTGACAAACACAATCTACCTTGCCTTGTTGTTATGACTGTGCGCACATTCACACCAACCTTCATCAGCCAAGCCACGTGAGGTTTGTTCACCCGGGTTTGGCGCACACACAACGCCTTATCTTTTAAACGTCCAATGCAACACTCACAGCATCGAGGCCGAGTGTTTCTCGTAGTATTTTTCGAGGGAAATCCCCCCAAAAAAGGACACATCCGTCCGAGGGCACATGAGTGCGAGACAGCTCCCAATAAAAAAACCCCAGACCTACCGCACATCACTTCTGGCGTTCGGAACTCGGTTTGTTTTGGGGATTGCAATCTCTTCGATTCTGCAATAAATGAGGTTTTGCTCTGAGTGAGCGGATATAACTGGTGAAAATGGGTACAGTGGTCTGAATCTGGAGGTTGGGTGCGGGTTGTGTGTTCCGCATCATCCCTACAAACCAAACCAAGCCGATTGACACCGAACATTTTGTCTGACCTGCACCCTTTGTTTCCTGCCTGCCTGCCTGTGTTGTGCTGCACCTGTGCCTCCCTGTTCTGTATTTTGTACCCTCAGCGGGTTCACGATACAGGGCAGTCCACTCCCCAAAAATCACGGTCTTGACGCCCATTCCATCCACTTTCAGTGGATGTGTTTGGTATTTCCGAATGGAATTTTCCAGCGTCAAGATTACAAGAACAGGGTCAGTCACTTCTACCGTAGCTGCGATGCCGGTAGTTGTGCAGAAATGATCTTTTCGACGGACGCGACGCCTCCCCAGCTTGCCTGTGTCTGTGTTGCCATAGCCATGTGACAGATATTCACATAACGAATGTACTGTCACACCGCAAGGGGCTTTGGACAACGTTAAACAACAGTACACTTGCAGGTTTGGGTCAAAAATTCCAATTTCCGCTGGTCACGGGCCCCTTTCAAAACATTGACCACCTTTCGAGAATTTAGTTCTGCACCATGGATTCGAGGGACTGCGATGATTCGGAACCGAGGATGAAGACTACTGGGAAGGAACTGTGTGCTCTCTTGAAGCACTGGAATCGGCGAACTTGGACGGAACCTAAGCGCGACAGGTGAAGGGGCATCCCGAACAAAGGCATACAAAGTGGCTCTGGAGATATTGTTGCATCTGCGACACCCTGTCTTACATCCCGCCTGGGCTCTGATCTTCACCTATAGCAATGACTAAATCCCTATCCGGGTACATGAAGCTTTTGTAGGTACATTTAAACTTGCGAACCTCTCAACGACCTGTTAATCGCCTTGTACCGAAATCTGACCCTGGGCTTCGGCCCTCACGGCATTCAGCGGGTGACCCGATGCCGGTGTGGATGGAGAAGTGCACAGTTCTGAAACAGTAGTAGTCCCGAGATGAAGTGGTGCAAGAACTCAAAAACTGTTTGCCTTTGGTCAAGGCCCCCTTTCCAAAAATTTGACCCGCGCAGTGGTGGCCAGTCCTGAGAACCAACAGTAGCATAAGCCTACGACTGGTCCAGGACGAGGCCGACCCTGTATATAGCCTGTGTATGACTACCCTGTCATACCAGGCTGCTGCTAGTTGGCCACAAGCCACTGGCAGACCATGACCCAGGGTACCGAATTTAGGTACCCCAGGGTACCTAAAAAATGGGTTACCCACAGGGTCCGACATCGGGTGTCGTACCCCACCGTGCAGAACAACGGGTTGGGGGGTTTTGATTTCTTACCCATCCCAACTCATGATTGAGGCACCGTCCCTTGCCCGTCACTGGAAACATGGCCAATGAGCGCGCCAGCAAAGAAAGCCACAATGAGGGAGTGCGGCCCCAATACAAAACAAACCAAAGCGGCCGGCACAGGTTGGACAATAAAGGGATGTGGCCTTGGCGCCGCCACCCCGGCCACTGTCGGATTTCATTCAGCATTCTGTTTTCATCTGTCGCTGCAAGGCTTCTTCAAACAACTCCATCCCTCTCGTGATGTATGACTGCCTCTGCTGCTGGTTCCATCATTTGTCTGGGACACAGCCTATGTAATTTCCACGGGCAGTGCCGAAAAGTAGACATCGAGTCACTGCATTCCTCGCGAACCGAACAACCATTTTTTTGGATTATTTTTTGCATAGTAACCGCAGGCCACAACGAGATGTGGGGACGATCGTATGATATCACCCTGCAGACCGCAGAGCGGATGCTCCACACACAGGCAGATATTTAGTGCAGTGCTGTACACTGCAGCTACTGGGCTGTCAAGTGAAAAGGAAATACGATATCAGGCTTGCCGGGGTTCCCTCAGCCCTTCACTCGCCGTGCCGAATTTACCCTTCTTCGAATCCGTGATCCCGTTCTGGATACAGTAGCCACTCACCCCACCCCTCCAACCCCATCCGCCCAGTTAGTTTCTCGCAATATTCCCTGGGGCGAAAAATATCCAACATGCCTTCTCATGCAAATCGCATTCTTTCCTTTAACCCTTTAACCCTTACAGCCCGGTGGGGGGGCGACTTAATTCACCAAAATCCGGGATTTTGGCCACCTTCCCCAGGAAGGATTTTTCTACTCCACCAAAATCAGAATTTCTTTTTATGGTGAACTGCGTTGTTTCAGAACGATCCGAGAATCAACTTTTTTTTGAGAAATTTTTTTTTTCACGGCAGGCCACTCACAATGACCACCCAAAATATTTTTCGCCGGTTTGGGACCCAACCACATATCCGAACCAGACCCCCAGATCTGAGAAAAATGTCAGAAAAATGCGTTTTTCAGGCAGAACGAGTCGACGTGAGACAAAAGTCGGAGTCGACGCTCGTCACCAGGCAGCTTGACATGTTCAAGCTGCATCTGCAATGATGATCTGGAATGAGACCTGTGAAGGCCAGTACAAGGACTGGCTGCAGGACGCAACTGTTCTGCCAGCAAAGACAGGACTACTGGTCAGCATGCTCTGATGACCGCTACTCAGACTTGAAGAAAGTGGCGGTCGGCACTCTCATAGCACCTTTTGTGGTCTGACTCGAGCACTTCAGCCGGGCGTTTCCTCTCTGCAGAAAGCGACGAGGTGAGATGGCACTGCAAGGTGCTAGACGTCCCCTGTCAGTGGCTGACTTCACACCCTGTGAAAAGCAGAACGAAGAGAACTGTTTGCTGACTGCTTCCACCTGAGGAACCCCTGGGTTTTCCCCCATATATCCCCCATATGGGGGAACAGGACTTGAAAAACCCCCCATATTCCCCCCATATTTTCCCCATATTTTTGGCCTTCCCCATATGGGGGTACAAGTATGCCTAGGGGGGGTCATAAGCCCGTACAAAACCAAAATTTTCGACATACCATCAGAGCCGCCCTAATACCTACTGCCCTAATACCTAGGTACAAAGGCAAGGTACGAAACTGAGGTACATTTTTTAGGACCCCAAAAAATCATCACAAAAGTGCGTATCAGGTGTCACAAGTGGGCCCCAGACAGTTTCCGGGGGGGTATGGGTCGGATTTTCGAGTCAGATCAGGTATTAGGGCGGTTCTGATGGTATGTCGAAAATTTTGGTTTTGTACGGGCTTATGACCCCCCCTACCCCCCCCCCCCTCCCGTTCCCCACCCCCGTGCCCCCTTCCCCTTTCTTCCGGTGAATGCGCCAGCGGAGTCGGTCCACGCCCTCGCTGTCAGTCGCTTTCGCCTCTCCCCCCCCTTTACCTCGCCCCCTTTTCCCCTCACCAGCGGGCTGCCCCTTGTGAATGGTAGACTTGCCTACAGCCCCTTGTTCATGCCGCCAGCACGGAGCCCCACGCAGCTCGACCCCGGCCAGTGCGCGGTTTGTTTGCCCTAGAGCTTTGTTGTTCGTGTAGTTCATGTTACAGTGCTAAGAGCCCGTAGAAGCAAAAGTAGAACCTGCTGCGCTAGCCCCACCAAGCAGCCACAGTACGACAGGACGCGCGCAGGCACCGGGCCCCCTCCAGTGGATATCCCCCGTGGCGAAAAATAACTATTTATTACCGTGAAAACAAAGTACGGTAAAATCGACGAGGTGGGGTGAGACGGCCACGAGGGGCCGAAGGCCCCGAGTGGCCGTCGAACCCCAACCGAGTCGATTTTACCGTACTTTTCAAGGTGATGACATGTTTTTCTTGCACAATACGCAACTTTTGAACGCCAAAACCGCCTTTTGGTCGTTTTTTCTCTTCACGCCGTGAGAAAAAACCGTAAAATCGCTTTATTACCGTGAAAACGAAAAACTGGGCCCCATTTTTGAGGTTGCTCATGTGAGTATGTCTGAGAACACCAATTTTCAGAGGTTCCAGGCTGTACCACCTCCTGACCGAGATCGACTCCACAGGGGATGTCGTCCAGAGCGCCAAGTCTGGGGTATTCCGCCCTCAAGAACGGCGAGTCACACCTCATCTCGTTCTGATTTGCCCTCGACAGCTTCGTCTTCCTGGGGATCCCTGGTTCTGCTGGTTGACCTGTGGTTCACCGTGAAGAACCATTACCTGCTGTGCGACACGGTATGCAGCATACACTTCTAAAAGGTCTATCTGCTTGCGGTGATCGTACTTCTCACGCCGCGGGGTGCTGCGCTTCTGGCTCTGGGCAGAGGTCGGGGGGAGCTGGATAGCGTGGCCGATGAACCCACCGCACCAACCCACCCCGCAGCCGACCTGGTGACCTGCAGACCCGCTCAGGCCTGATTTGTGCATTCACAAAATCAGCCGCAGTTCCCTTCCAGAAAATCACTGTACGGACTTTTTTTTCACGCCAAAAAAAGCGTGAAAAAAAAAGAAAAAAAGCGTGAGAAAAAAGAAAAAAGCGTGAGAAAAAAGTGATTACCGTAACCGGGCGTGCGTGAAAAAAAGTTGCGTGGCGTCCAAGAAAATTTTTTTCTCCCAAAAAAAAATATTTCTGGAAATCAGCTTAGCGAAAAAAAATATTTTCGCCACGGGATTTTTGGCTGGGGGGAAAAAAAGTCCGAGTTTCCCTGGAGGTCAGATTTCTTTTCAACTATTTCTCAAAGCCCCGAACGCACAGCAGGCCAAGCTGGTCGATACATCGACAGCGAAATTTGTGTCCTCTTTTGGAGTTCACGACTGTGTCAAAGGCAGGCACAGGAGGACGCTCTGGTTGCGCAGTGGACGACGTTGAAGACTATGCTTTGCCAGTTCCGTCAAGAAGTTGCTAACAGTCACGTACACTTTGGTTGTTTATGGTTTACACTTCCCCGCAAGACTTGCTCGATGATGTCCTCAAGTATGCGAGGATATTTGGAGTCCGGCCTCTCAGTTTCCGCTGCGGGCTTCATTTGATGACATTCAGGTCATCCAGACGGACAAAATAATGCAGAGGAAGACCTCGTTCGGGCAGTTTGGCAACGGCAAGTACGGGCGGAGGTTCCAGAAGGGCGGGGCAGGGCATGACTGACCGAGCGGGTTGAGGTTTCGGCGCCCGAAGGACGCCGAAAAAAATTGAGGGGTAAAAAAAATTCTGGCAAAATCGAGGGTCGAGAAAATTTTTTCGCCACCGGAAAAACCAGATTTTGGTGTCAGGATACAGCCTGGCCCCCTCTCCTATAAAAAAAACCTCTCCAGGCTGTGTTACGCAGCCTAGTTTTTTGCACTCCCCCGGATTTTCGAAACATGGCGAAAACGCGCTTTTTCGAGGCAAAAACAATTCACCATAAAAAAAATCGAGGAAAAAGGTGGAGTACAGTCCCCATTACTGGCCATACAGAAAATGGACCCCCAAATCCGAAAAAACGCGATTTTCAGGATTTTCCGAAAAATCGCATTTTTCCTCCTTGCAACCATTTTAGTCGGGAGACCGCGTCGTAAATTTTCTCTTGCTTCTTTGCAACGTTCTGCGACATCTGAGTTCACCATAAAAAAAATCGGTCAAAAATTCGTAGTAGAACGCTTCTGGTTGCCCGGTGCGAAAAAAATTGGACTTTTCGACACACATGTGTGTCGTTAGGTACCAAAGGGTTAAGTCCCAAGGCTATTTTGGGCCATTTTGGCCGATTTTTCTCCTTGGACACCAAGTTGCTTCAATTTTCGTTTTTCTGCCCGACCCTGGCCGTAAATGAACGCGTTTGACTGAAAGATTCCACGATGGCCATTTTTTGGCCCCGAAAAAAATGTCACTTTTTTCGCATGGCCAACAAACAGTGAATTTGAGGGTGAAAAAATGGCAGATTTTCGAAAGCAAAAATTTTTGGGTGCCGGGGCTCCCCAAAAAGTCATCCGAAGATGGCGTTATTGGAAAGAACGAGTCAAATTGCATCGACGAAAAAAAAAGTTCGGCCAAAAAGACTGAGAATGAAGCCACTGAATGGGCAAGGCGGTTTTTGCCTATGTTCAGTGCCTATTTTCCCTTTGAAACCGTGGGAAAACACCCGAAAAGGGTTATTTCCTCAATCACTCGCAGGAAGTCTGTCTCAGACGGCTGCAAGGGCAACTGTTGTGCTTCGCAGCAGTGCTGAGCCAGAGAGAGTGTTCGCAGAGATGTCGCCATGCGCTCGCTCTACTACCCCGGGATGTCGCCAGTGTCCGTCTACCCTCTCCTCTGAGTTCTCGACCAGATGTCGCCGCAGAGAGGACAGCACCCCGCGTCTCGTATTATTGCAGACTACTCGGTGCTGCAACTGCGCACGGAAGAGAGAAGCGCCTCGAATATGTTCTCCCCAAGTAGATCAGACACTCCTCTGGTTTAGCTTGGCTCAATCTGGGCACGGCCCAAGGCCAGGATAAGATATCACCCAGACCTGGGACCCCCGTGTATAAGCCCCCCCTCCCTTTCCCCCGTGCTTAAGTCCCCCCCCTGGGGGTCTGGCAGGGGGGGGAACTTAAACACAGGTGGACCTAAACACGGGGTGGGCCGGTCTGGAGGGTCATCAAGTGGCCGCGAGGCCACCTGGTGCCCTCCAGGTGCTGTCAGAGTCGAAAAGGGGGGTGCCAAAAGTCCATCCGGACCAGAATCACCCCCCCTACGACGGAAGCGGAAGAGGTCTTCTTGGTCTCCACCGTGCCACCCCCGTGTTTAAGCCCCCCCTGCGTTTAGGTCCGCCCCCCCCCCGTGTTTAAGTCCCCCCGGCCGAAAATCGTCTCCAAGGGGGGGGACTTAAACACGGGGGGTCCCAGGTACATTTGACAGGCGAGGAATTCACAATCAGGCACTCCCTTGCCTTCAGTTGACACGTGCACCACATCGGGGTATATCTGGGCGGGTCTTGATTCCTTGGAAAGGTTCTCGAGTCCCCTTTACCAGATGGCCAGGGTCGGGCACAAAGACCCCCGGCAAAGTATGCCAGACCTTGTTGGGGTGTGCACAGAAAACCAAGGGCCCAGAATGCTGTTTTCACCCGAAAACCCGACCTGGGCCCAGATTCTCAGGGGTGACGGCGGGCAACCGACAGACAGATATCTCGTCGATTTTTGTTGTCTTGAAAAGAACTGTCCAAACCCTTTTCATGGTGCCCAGGGTTTGCCAAAAAGACAAAAATGCGTGCTAACAAAATGTGAACCGAAAGTGTAGGCGCAATATATTGCGCCTTGGGACTTAAAGGGTTAACAGGTGTTCTCCATGTGCCCTGTAAGAAGCCTTGGAGGCTGGGTGACTTGAGTTAGTTAGCGTGATCGGATGGCATCACTATTGCCGTGGATTTTGTCCAACGTCGTTCCACCTCCAACCACATCTGAAGACACATCTCGGTACGACGGTGACCGCAGCAATGCATTGCAAACGAAGGCTACCCCAGCACTCTCACCCCCAGAAGTGCACTCCCAGAAGCCCCGATGGCACCGGCACACCAGATCTCCCTCTCTCGTTCTCTCTCTGCTTGGCAACGTGCCGCTGGCTTGCTGCTCCCCCAAAGCCCCGGCCGATGCAAGCATCCACCAGAGCAAATGGCGTGCTCATCCTCCCTCTCTCTCTCTCTCTCTCTCTCTTTGTGAGTTTCAAAAACACCCCGGTCTGCCCCTCTGCAAAATCACCAACGCAAAACCACCAGCCGCGGCACAATCCGCACACAAACCCATGTCGCTGGGTCAGTTGAGCTCAAATTCGTTCAAAATTCAGGTTCAACCGTTGGAAAATGCAGACCCGGCCCCACGAGGCCGTATGGTGAAGCTTGAAACGGGACGCCATTCGGAGCGCCGCCACGCGTGTTGGCATGGGCACTGGCTATTGTGATATTGATGATGTTGCCTCGGGGTGTCAGTGAGTGGGTGAGCGTCGTCTCTCTGGACTGTCTTGCAGCTATTCAGAACCTCCACTGCCGCGATTGCGAGATCTGCGCATCCGTGGGTGAAAGCCCCCCAACCCTTTGCTCTGGACAGCCAGGCAGAAAAGGCCAGCCTCTCTCGCCTACAGTCTGTGTCACACAGAATTGTCGCACACAAGACACACACGCACACACGGAGCGCCCCCCCCCCCCCCCTAGGCTGCACTATACGTATAATACGCTATACGTATTATACGTATTATACGCTCCGGATTTTCACCCCATTTTTGCATACACCGTACAGAGTGGCTGTCCGTGGCTGGACTTGGAGTGTGACCCCTGATATCCTTGTTGAGTGTGACTCTCACTGCATCCCCCAGTCAGCTGAAGTGCATGTGGGTGTGTAACGATATCAGGTGAGAAGCGCAACCGCACCGACAGGCGTGGGACGCTGTCGAAGTGCTGACGAACGACGCCACGAACCCAAAGTCCGGTGTGAGTCGCATCGTGGATGCCTGTGCAGTATTGCCTGAACGTATAATACGTATTTTAACGTATAATACGCTCAACGTATAATACGTATAATACGTTATACGCTGGGGGGGTGGAACGTATAGCACAGCCTAGCCCCCCCCCCCCCCCCCCCCACACCACCTCCCACTCCCTTATTCGCCACTACCCTTGATGACCCCCCTTTCTTGGGCCTCTATTTCATGACCTCTTCTTGTGTTATTGTGTGGGTGATCTGAGGCCCCTCTGGAAAGAAGAGGCATCGCATGGGGTGCTTCGTATAAACGACGTGCCATTTCGTGCGGCGGTTATGCGGCTAAAACTGATCTCTGAGGAGGGGGTTTTAAAATCGCCTACCCACCCCCCGCACGTGGGTGTCCCGTCTTTTCTTTGAGGGAGAGGTGAGACTCATAACAGTGTTTTTGCCGGAGAGGTTTTGCTCTGGGCACTATCGGACAAGATAAGCGGATTCTGCTCGTTTCATTTCTGGAGAATTCTTCCGATGCTCGACACTACGAAGCTGTTCCAATGTCTTTGCCACATTCTGTTCAGCTGGTTCACTGTGGCGCTGGGAGGGGCATTTTACATTATATCCAAGTCCCGACTTCTGCGGTCTGTCAGCTGTCCTATGATTCCATCTCCACGTGGGTCATTATGCGTGCCATTGGGACTCAAATCGGGTTTAGCAATGCGTATTGATGTGTCGCGTGGTCTTCTTTTGCATGGCAGGTCTCGGAGATCTTCCTCTTCGGCATGTGTTGTGCCAGCAGTGTGTGGTGGGACTTTCCTTTGCGTGGTTTCTATTTTTGCGAGTGGTCTTCTCTATATTAGAGCCAGCGCCAGATGCAGGCAGATCGGCAGCCAGGGCAGAGCGGGGTCGAGAAGGAGTGATGTCTATGCAGGGAAACCCCCCCCCCCCCTCTGCATATCCAGGCCAGCAGCAGACGCAAGGCAGCTGTGTACGGCAGTCTGTGCAGCATGATGCGTGCTGTCCGTGCAGGCTCCCACTGTCTGATTCGCCTGTTCCCCAATCGAAATGCTGCAAAACCTGCCCCCGACCTCTGCTTTCTGGGTTTGATAAGGGTAGGATTTATTGGCGCTGGTCAAGCCATCACACGTGTCGTGAGAGTTGGTGCCAAACTGTCGTGGACATGTGCTGCTGGTTTTGAAATGATGTTGTTTAGAGTTCGTGTAGCCAAAAAAACGGCTGAAACTATTGAGGATGGCTTGTTGCCACACACACCCCACATGACCAACAGTATGTGGGGTGCCTGTGTGCGCGTTTCTGCGTTTGAAGAATAGCAGAGTCTTGTCGGTTCCTTGGTCTCTTTTGAGATTATCCCCGGAAATATGATATTGAGCGCCGTCCAGTTCCACGGAGCGACAGGCAGGGCTTTCCCTAAATCTGGGGGTCTGGGGGTCAAATTTCCAAAAACGGGTGCAAAAAAAGGGGGGAAAGGGGGGTTAGCCTGGGGTCCAGTCTGGGGGCTGCCATTGCATTTGTTGGACTCCGTACGGATCGTAGTGGGGTCATTTTGTGGATGTAGGCGCCCAGTTTCACCTGTGAAATCTGGATCTGGTTCAGTCCTTCAAGTCCGACTCGTGATGGGAGGAGGTGACTGAGAGGCAGCACACCACCCCACCCAGCGGGACCCCCCCGACGGTTTTGTCAAGACCCCGTTGTTTTGAACGTTTGGAATCTGTGCGGGTCGTGGTGGGGCCATTTTGGCCTGTGAAGACCCCTGTCTGGTTGTCACCGTGAAGGTTCAGCTCACCCCCCTCTAATTCCTCACCCGGACAAGCTAGGTCCTGAACATGTATGACCGTGTGAGACCTTCTGTGGCCGTATGTCACCTTGTGACCCGTTGTGGTGATGTGTAAGAAAGCCTCATTGGCGGCAGACAACTGCCGGTCCACTGATCCTGGCTCACACCTGATGAGGCACACCAGGGGAGGTTGTCGTGTGTTTGCGCCGAATACACAACGAGCACCACGGGAGACCACACGTGGCGTCTTGCACCTGACGAGATTGCTCTGATTTTGCTTCAGGATTGCAGCATCCGGCGACACGTGATCAAGCTATTGACACGATGTGCCAGAAAATGCTGAATAATCCCTGGTACTCACCTGAACCCAGAGAGCCTGGGAAGATCGAAAACCGCATGGTCTCCCATGGGAACCTTTTTTGCGCGCCCAGGACGGCAACACCCCAAAAAAGATGTTCTTTTGCAATATTTGCGCACACCCATTCCGAAGGTTTTTTTGACAGCCACTTCAGTCAAGTAGGGTGCCCATTCCTGCCTTGACAACTCGCCTGCAAAAAAAGGGGGGAAACAGGGAAATAATAGCCTGCAAAAAAAAAGGGGGGGGGGAGGCAGGCCTGGGCGGGGAACGAGCCCTTTTTCCAGGTTTTTTGGTTCGGGGAACCAGGTTTTTTCTAAGAATTTTTACAAGGGATTTTTTGCTCGCCCCCCCACAGTTTCCAGGCGCGTGCCCGTCAGGCGGGACTTTTTCTCTGATTTCTCTCCGCGTCATCATGTGACAGCTCTCGAGTGATGCCCAGAGATGCTTGCGGCAGAGAGTGCCCCTCATGCGCGTTACAGCTGAAAATGAATGAGGATCACCTGGCGCTCGTTCTCATCGGGGGTTGTGCTCCGCAGGGACTCAATACACCTTGGCACTCGCGCAGGGCTGGACATGCCAGCAGCTGGAGGACAGTTACAAAGCTGCCACTCCCCGACGCCACCCACCTGCTGGCCCCTTCAGGTCTGAAAGCCCAAAAGCTCCCGGGGATTTTTGCAGTGGTGCGCACCATATTCAGCGCAGTAGGGTGATCTCTCCGATTTTCCAAAACTGCTGGTTTACTGGTTTGGGGAACGGTCGCCGGCAGACCGTTGAAATGCCCGTGTTAGCAAGGCACACTCACGTTTCAGGTAGCGTGTCGCGTGTCACGCATGTCGCGAACGCGGCAAGTGTACCTCCCAGGTGGGGAAGCCCGACCTCCTGTCCGATGTCAGTCAGGCTTCGAAGAAGCGCTTCATGGATGCGGCGCTGACCTCCTACGCTGCACTGTACCCGGGGAAGTGAGATAGATGGACGGGCACACGCTACATCGGGGGTCTGGGGGGCGGTGCCCCCCAGCCGCCGGAGGCCACGGTAGCGAACATCTGTTCGTGTGGGCGTACAGATTCTGTGCGAGTTGGCTGCGTCCTCAGAGGCGACTGGAGTGGTTGGACCCCGACTTGATGGGATTCGAAGGACTTGAGTACGAGACGTACACCACAGGGGGGTCTGGGGGGCGTGAGCCCCCCAGCCGCCGGAGGCCACGGTAGTGAACGTCTGGCTCTCCAGTTGGCCAGCAAGGCGAACGGTACGTGGGACAGACTTCCCTTCCATCCTTGTGCGCGCCCTGTCGACTGGGGAAAACTTAGAAAAAGTTTTTTCCTCTGCGAAACAACCTTAGAAAAAAATTCCCCTAACAAAATTCTTAGAAAAAAACTTTTTTTCCCCTTACAAAAATTCTTAGAAAAAAAGTTCAGAATCCTGAAAGTGGGGAACAAGCCCCCCAGTTAGGAACAGCCCTGGGGGGAGGCAGATTTTGAAAATCTCGGGAGACGGGTGCCGATTTAGGGAAAGCCCTGGCGACAGGGCTTTGCCCCGTAACTATTTTCCTTGTCACACCTGCCACAGAGCCAAATGCAAGAATAAATCACGCAGACAATAGCCCCCACCCCCCTCCCCAGCAACTTCACCAAATCAGAGTATGACAATTGATGAACCCCCGCTCAGTTGGCCCTACCCCCACATCCCCCGTGAGGTCTCCCTCTGCACTGTCTGCATTGTGGAGGCCGTGCGCTGCACCCCCCACCCCCCTCGCCCCCACCCATCTTTGAGGGTGGTAGGTTTATTCGCAGAGGCACACGGTTGTCCCTCCCTCCCCCTTCCCCCCAAACCCATCCCAAGCCCATGACCTCCCTCCCACCGGCGGCCCGAACGGCCCATCTGGTTCTGTTATGCTTTTTTGTCCTGTCGGTTCTCACGATAACCTTTCCTGTTTTTGGCTGTTTCTTCTCCCCCCGCCCCCCCCTGGTTAGAACTCTGTTTTCTCCCCCTCCCACACACACGCACACGCATGCCGTATATTTTTCGCATTAAATCGTTCAAATCGTTCAATCCCTCCCAACCTGGCCTGGCCTTATCACAGGGAATCATAGCACCCCACGGGAGGGGGGGGGGAACCGGGGCGGCCCCTCTCACCGGGTGCTGCGACGAGCACGGGAAAAAAATGAACCGTTCAAAAAAAACGTGGAGGGCACATCGGATTCGCTTCAGCTCGATGCAGCAGTGATTCCCGGTTGTGCCATCAAGAGATGGGGCAGCCTTTCGTTGGGCTGAAAACCGTCTGCCGGTGTTCCAACCTGTGATATAATGCCTCGAATGGCCCGCAGCGGTGTCTCAAAGGTGTGATAGTTTTCATAAAGCAAATGTTGGCAGCCAGCCAGCCAGCAGCCAAAAAGAGAGGGTGGGGGGGAGGCTCGAGAGAGACGGCAATACGGCGATGCCACCCGGGCGGCCAGAAGAACCCGGAACGGCAGCCTCTCACATGGGGTTGCTGTGTGCACGCCTTGAAGAAGTCCCTTACATTGTTCAAAAAATGCTCGTGCCAGTGAGGGGCTATTCGGATACCGGAAACCACCACGCTTACTGGGAATGTTGTGGCCATCGTGACGCGTCAGCCGTGGGGTTGTCGTCAACACCTTGCCGAATAATAACGTGGCATGGATTTGAGACAACGTGGCGTTTGGGGGGGTTGGGGGCGGGGTCGGAATCAAGCGATCTTGCGGAGGTGGGATGTGTGTGTGTGTGTCGATGACCCCCTGGTGCGTTGCATTGCTGCACAGCCAGTGTTTTTGTTGAGCCGGTAGCTTTTGGGACAGCGAAGTCCACAGTGCCCCCCCCTCCACCCTCCGCGGGTGGACTGCACTTCCAACAAGAGCGCTGCCGGGCTAAGGTGACGACGCATTCCACTGGCCCATCTTCCTTTACTGGCACAATGTCGTCACGGACGCAGAATGCTGGTTCAGATTTCGTTGAGGTCATGATGGCTTCCAGTCACTCTTCGTTTGATGCGTACAGTGGGTGTGCAGTGGTGGTGGCACGTGGGTGTCCGTCTCTTCGCCGGAACAAAATGCAACCAACGAAGGGACAGCGGGGGAAACATCCGAGGAAATGGCTCAAACCTTGTTCAAAAAAAATGAAAAATGGCATCTTCCAGACCCAAACCTGGGAACGTCCTGTTGCTTGCCTCATATTCGAAAGAACTCAACCGCTTTCCTCGTTTGATGGTTCTGCAAGCGGCTGGCAGGGTGTGATCTTGAGCTCTTCTCTCTGGGCACAGAGACGCACGGAGTCGTTGTGCGCAGATCATGCATGCACAACTGGGTGGCAGCCGTTTTGCAAACCTCTGTAGCAATTATCTATGTTCAACCCAGCTGACGGCATCCGTATCTACTGGTGGCTGTCTGTTCTTTCCTCTCGTAGGGCACCACCAAGGGTCGGCTCGGATCGGTGTATGTTCAAAATCAAATCATCAAGTAACATGAGCACATCAGTGTTGAGATGCGAGCGCACCCCCTACTCACGTTGATTGAACCGCACACCGACACGCCAGTTCATGCATCAAACACGTACACAGTCTTGTTGAGCGAAGTGTGTCTTGCAACGCTGTGCATTTGTTAACACAACATCCCAAGTGGCAGACGAACGGCGAGATGATACGGTTTGGCGCAGGAGGTCCTGATGAGACCCTGCAAAACAATGTCGACCGGCTGCAGGCGTCGGCGGATGCGGCGGTGGCAGAGCGCGATGCTCTGAACCGCGATTTCAACGCCTACAAGGCGGCTGCTGCAGATGTCGCGGCCCCTCTGCACAAGGAGCTGAAGGCTGTGGTGGAGGAGCTGGCCCTGCTCCGCCCCGAAGCAGAGCGCCTGCGCGAGGCTGCCAAGAAGGTGCCGGAGGTGGATCCGGAGCTGGAGGCGAAGTTCAATGCGCTCGAAACCGAGTCCTCTTCCATCAAGGAAGAGATGGAGCGTCTGCAGAAGGAGCGCACCATTGCCGTGGAGGGCAATGCTGACCTCAAACGCGAGCTGTACCGAGAGCGCACATCCCGTATCGAAATCGTCCGTGATGCCCATGCTGCTTACGAGAAGGCGCGGGCAGCAACAGTGGCAGAGATTGAGGGGCTGAAAAAAGAGCTGGCTGATGCCGACAACCGTTATTGGCCTAAGGTGACAAACATCAGCGAGCTCACAGCACGCGCGGCGAATGCCGATCGGGAGATCGCTGCTGCGCAGAAGAAGATCGACACTGAGGTCGAGAAGAGAACAGAAGCCCTGGAGACAAGCAACGCCGATCTCACACGGAGAAATACTGCACTGGTGGAGAAGGTGGCGGAGCTGACGGAGAAGACCGTGCAGCTGTCGCAGCGCGGGCCGCCCCCGGCAGCACCCGCTGGCCCTGCGGCAATTGCGGCAATGCCACCGGTGCCCGCGGGCCCGGCCCCGATCCCGGGACCTGCTGGAGACCAGCGTGTCCTAATTGAATCCCTGCAGCGCGAAAAAGCAGAGCATCTGAAGAAGATCTTCGAGCTGGAGCAGGGCAAGCGTGACCTGAAGGCGGAGAACGACAGGATGAGGGTGCTGCTGCGCACGTCTGGCCAGATCCCGTCGGGGCAGGAGATCCAGGTGCAGCAGAAGGCGATCGCAGAGTCGCGCAAGAAGGGGACGGGTGTGCCTGTTGTGGCTGGCCCCGCAGCCACCGTCACCAAGATGGTGGTGAAGGAGGGTCCGGGTGAGCCAGGTGAGCTGTGCGAATACCTCACAAACGAGGCTGGGTGGCGTGAGGGCAAGGTGCTGGCGCACATGCCTGAGGAGAAGTCCTACAAGATTGAGGACACACAGAAGGGGTGGGTCTTGGAGAAGTGGCCTGAGGAGCACGTCAAGGTGAAGCGCACCCCGCAGCCCCAGGCTGTCGCGGAGGTGAAGAACAACGACTTCACCGAGGGCCAGAAGGCTGACGCGATGTACGATGGGAAGTGGTTCGAGTGCATCATCAAGGCGGTGAGCAAGGAGGCCAAGACCTGCGACGTGACGTGGACCCAGGACCAGAGCTTCACCCCCGGCCTCCCGATGGACCAGATCAAACACAAGCCGTCGGTCGCTGCCATGCCTGTGGTGG
The DNA here is from genome assembly GCA_963210315.1 of Rhynchopus euleeides. NCBI lineage: Eukaryota > Euglenozoa > Diplonemea > Diplonemida > Diplonemidae > Rhynchopus > Rhynchopus euleeides. Next base: position 1,107,947 of record OY723280.1, read on the forward strand.
TGCCTGCAGCAGGCGGTGTGATCAAGAAGCCTGGCCCCTACGCAACTGGGAAGAAGGGCGGCAAGGGGAAGGGGAAAGGAAAGGGTGGCAAGGTATGGTCAGTGGTGTCGAGACAGCATCGGCGTGACCTGCGCTTAACCTCAACATGCTGGCGTGTGTTGCATGTTGCGATTTGTGCCCCACCCCCCCATTTTTGCTCCTTCACATTTTGCAGCCTGCCCAGCCAATTTCTATTCCAACAATAGCAATCATCTCCACAAAGTGTCAGGATGTCATACCCACACCCACCCCCACACAGAGCGTGTTCGGTGCGGCACCTGCACCCTATCCAGGGGCTTCTTCGTACGGGCAGTACCAGCAGTACGGCCAGTGGTAGATCCGAGGTTGTGATGCTGTGCCAGAGAACCGACTGTGGGCACCTGCGATCAGCCGCCTCCCGCCCTTCTCCTGCCGAGCCCCCACCCGCCTCTGTGCTGCGTTGGCACGCAGGTCTGATGACTCTTGTGGATAACTGTCGAAGCCTTCGTCAAACAAAATATAGCGGGCGATTATCTTGGCATGGGCTTTCTGCCCTGGCAAGCTTAAAAGCCTGAGACATGTGAGTGCCTTCCGCGCTCCCACCCCCCAATCTCCCCCCCACCCCCGCCCCACCCCACCCCACACGACGCTGAAGTGAGTGAAATTGCATGATGGTCGACATGACGACTCACATGTATCAATCCTTACATGCATTTGCATGTAAGATTGCATACCTCGGAAGAACTCCCTGATCTGCATGTGAGTGATTTTCTTGCATGGCATGATGGAATTGCATGTCGCCAATACAACGAGCTTCAGCGTCGTGCAGTGGATAACCGTGCAGTTGCCCCTTTGTATGGATGGATCCCCCCCCCCCCCCCATACCCGCTGATGGGCAGCATTACGATGGATGGTTCACCAACTCCTCAATTTTGCCGAAGAATTTTTCTGCTGAGCCGGTGAAAGGGGCAGGGGAGGCGCCTCATGGATGACGGCTAACCATAGACGCCAGCAGGCATGTCAGGCAGCCCCCCTGGGTGTTGTCCAAAACAGTGACCTCCGCTGATATCTTCCCTCGAGTAGTGCTCGCTGTTGGGCGACGGAGAATGTCTTTTTCGCGATGCGATTCTTCAATGTCTGAAAACCCACCACAGTGCTGACACTGCCCCCTTAGAGAAAGACGAGGGCAAGAGGCCCTATATAATGGAAAAAATCTGACAGGCCTTGTGTGAGTGGAGTCTCCCCTGTGGAAGAGGGTCTTTAGACCCAAAAACCCTTCCTTTGGGTTGTACCAAATTTAAGTTTTTCGGGAGGAATTTGAGGGAGCAGGAGTGCAGAGAAAAATAATGGAACCGGGAATGGGTCATTCGGACCAACAACGTGTGGGGTGGACGGCAGTTCGTTCAGCATTCAATATTTTTTGATAGGTTCGGCGGAGCCGAGCCGGGGAAACTTTCTGTGTGTTAGCTGGATCGTGCGATCCCACTCACACCACTTCGTCAGACTGAAGGAGTGGTGTACACAAGGAGTGGGGCCTGCGTTCCAAACAAACAAATTCCAGGCAGTTCGCGGGTTGTCACGTTTTGCTGCCACTTCACGATTCAGCGGGGGGCACGGTGTGGCAATACGGCAGTGCAAAGCGCGAGCCGTGTGCCACTCATCATCCACTCCCCACAGTGTGTACGCATGCATACAAAACTAAGGGGGGTGGGACATTGCAGGTATTCATGTGGTGTCGTGCTTCAGGCAGGCTCGTCCCTGGGATTCCATAAAGGGGAGGATGTGGTACAAGGGGTCTGGGGGGGGGGGTGGGGGGGAGCAGGGTGGTGTGGTGTGGTGCGATGTCGAAATGCCCAGGGTGTCTAACAAAGATTGTTACAAAACCCGGATGAAGGCGGAAAAAATAACTTAAAAAAGCAAAAACGGCGGTGTCTTCTGCCTTGCCGAGTGGGGCGCGTCAATGGGGCAAACCGGGGCGAACTCTCGTGATCAGGGGCAGTGGGTCAGAGGCAGAATCGGTTTGAATAAATCGCGACAACTCCGCTGTGCATGCTCGGCATATACCCCCGGTTGTCGAACCAGAACATATCGGGGTACCCCAGGGGGGTTTCAGCAGAGATCACCACGATCCTGTCGATGGATAAAATATGGACTGCGATTGGGCAACAAAACCGGCAGTATTGGGGCATTTTTTTGAAACTGACCCGCTACGCCTGCTCGCGATTGTAGACACGGCAAGAACTGGCGCAGAACGGATCGCAGGCAGATAACCGACACCCTCCTCACTCCTCACTCCCGCACCCCACCCCCGCTCCAGGCCAGAATCCAGCGATGCTCTCTGATGCCCCTCTGATTCACCTGCACACCACATGCACACCATTTTGCAACCCAACATTATTTCAGTGTTTGACCTGTGTAGTGTCAAGGAGGAAGAACAACACTATAGTCCGTTCGTCGTGCCTCAGGGCTGTACCAAATATGGGGTTGGGGATGGGCTTTCGACCTTGGGGCCATCACGCCACCAGTTACACAACACAACTACCACCAGAGAGCCCTAGGTGCACAGAGGGGGCTCGGCACCCCCGCTATCTATCATTCTGATTCTGTAGTATCATACTACGTGAGCTCTGGACGACCTGTTGCTTCACCGGGGCTTACATGCCCACGTCCATTCCTGGGAATGAGGTGGAGGAGACGACGGAGAAATCAGAGTCGAGCACAGGCATCCGCTTTGCTCATGTTGTGCCTCCGTGCCGTGTCAAGATTGAAGACACCAGTGAGCAGTGCGATGTGTCTTCCAACGCTGCTGTGCTCCTCAAGATGCCCACCATGCGCCTCAGACTCGACGAGGGGACCGATGCGGCTGAGCGGATTGACGCCGCACATGGCATCCAGATTGTGAACAGGCGTGACGACGACCTCAAGAAGATCTTCCGCGTCCTCCACATCACCAGCAGCGGGCAGTTTATACATCTCTCCGACGACAAGTGGCGGTGGGCTTGGGAGACAGCCATCCTCCTTATCACTATCTACTACGCGGTGTCAGCTCCAGCTTCTGCGGTTTATGGGTCGCGTCAGGATGTTCAGACGATTGTCGAGTTGGCGTTTACCTGTATTCTCCTCGGTGATGCATACCTCCAGGTAAACACGTCGTTTGTGCGCAATGGTGCCTTGGTCATAAACAGGAAGGACATTCGGATGCGATATCTGAAGTCGTGGATAGTGCCAGACATGCTGTCGGCCGTCCCATTTGACCTTGCCGTGCTCTACGCCACATCTAGTGACCACATCGTCTTCAAGCTGTGCAACGGGCTCCGCCTGCTACGCCTCGCAGGCATGTCCAGGCTCTTCTCGGAGAGCGAATGCGAAAGCATCACAGAGGCCCACGTGTGGTGGATCTACCGGTGCGCGCCCCTTCTCCGCATCTCAACCTACCTCATTGTGAGCCTCCACTGGCTGGCCTTGTTGCGCATCTGCCTCATTTGGGACGACACTCATGTGGGCTCAGGCGGAAGGGACTACATCACAGCACTCTACTGGGTGACCTACACATTGACCGCCGTTGGTTACGGGGATGTTGACGTGAGAACGAGCCCAGAGAGGATCATGGCGATATTTCTCTTCATCCTGGGCATCCTTGCAAACGGCTTTGTTGTGGGGAGCCTCACGAGAATGTTGGCCCGCAGCGACGTGCAGACCGCACGGAATGACAAGATGAGGGAGACGCTTGCCCTGCTGCAGCACTTCAGGGTCCCAAAGGTTCTGCGGGAGGAAGCCCTCTCGTTCCGGTACCACCAGCTTAAAACCATCGGGAATGGGGTTCCTGGGGTGTTGGACGGGTTTCCCAGGCAGCTGTGCGACGACATTGGGATCTACATCAAAGTGAAGTTCATCTCACTCGCACCGATTTTTGATGCCGCAAGCGATGCCTGCAGAATCGAGCTTGCAAAGGCACTCCAGGTCGAATTCGCCCAGATGCACCGAACCATCATTGAGCGGGGGGTGGATGCCACTGTGATGTTTTTCATAACCCATGGCTTTGCTGACATGCTGACGCACTGCGACGGGCAGTTCCTCTCGCAGGTCCTGAAGAAGGGCGACTTCTTCGGAGAGGCCTCCTTGCTCGTTGGCACCTCCGATAGCACGGTGTTCGCCCTGACCTACTGCGAGCTGTTCACCCTTGCGAAGGAGGATTTCATGCTGATCCTCGAGGAGTACCCAGAGTTCCGGGACATCATCGAGAGCAGAATCCTGGGGGAGAAGGAGAACCGCCTGAGTCGGGTTGAGCCTGACACACCTTCAGAATCGGAAGCGCCGTCGACTAATTTTTCCAGACCCGTCTCGCCGCGGCGTGTCGAACAGACTTGGATCGATATGGGCAGGGCATCGATTGCATCAATACCGCGAGATCGGAGCAAGAGCCTTGCTATGTCACACCACAGTGCGGCGTTCGACCCTCTCCACGATATACTCCATACCGACCGCAAACAGTCCACTCTCTCTGTGCAGCTTGACCCGGGGAAGAACACTCGGCGCCGCGTCATGTCGTCCCCAACACACCAGGGCATGACTGAAGCAAGGGAGCGGCTGTCCCGCCTCAGCGATACGGAAGAGGCAAATCATGTTGCACCCCGTGTGACAGTGTCGTCCCACGGCGCGTTGCCAGGCACTTTCACGGATAGCCGCGAGAGCAGCGGCAGAGAGAATAAGGGCAGCCCCTACGGGCACGTCCAATGGAAGAGGCTCGTGAAGGACATGGCACGGAAGGACGAGCGGAGACAGCGGGGCGGCAGCACGTGTGAGCGGAAGTCATTTGGAGAGGTGTGTTCGCCGCTGCGCCCACCGCAGCGCCCGTCAGCCGATGGGGTTGAGGCACACATGGCTGCCCTGGAGGTGTCGTTGCTGGGTGCGATAGAGGGGCTTGAACGGAGGTTGTCGGCTCAAATCCAGTCGGTTGCCGACCGTATGGACTCCCGTGCGGCATCCATGAGCCATCCGAGGGCACGCGGTGAGAATCCCCGCGACGGTTCGACATCCCCATCTGCCAGACATGCACGCGAACACCATGAAGGCGTCGAATTTTCCTTGAACAAAGAGACGAGCCTCATTGTATGCAAGTGATTCTTTCCAAAAGCGTGTTTGTGTGGGGATCGCATCAAGAGGTTGCTCAGGTGATCAGTGTGCACCGCTGCAAAAGTATTCACGCGCGCACGTGTGTGTGTGTGTGTGGTTATAAAGTTTTAAGGCGGTGTCGCCCTGCACGGGCAGTAGCACCTCCCCTTCAGTATCGCACTCCCGAAGGATTCCCCAACACGACGTGACACCGGTTTCGACGCGTACTCTTCGTACCCCTCCCCCCGGCCGCGTCTCTTCAGCGAAGAACCGGGGATAATCGGACCAGGGCTAGCTAAACCCTGGTGGTGTCACGGGTGGGGTTGGAGAGGGAGAAAAAGGAAGAAATGAAGTTGCGAAAAAGTCAAACACTGACACGTGAAATCAATAAAAAGGGTGGTATATATCGCCCCCTTGCTGCGACGAAGACACTAAATAGTCAGGCCGCTTCAAGAGTCTTGAGGGCTTGAAGGAAGAAACAGGTTGCTGATGAGTCTCAGGAGCAGGCACCTTGTGGCTTGTGGCTTGTGTGTGTGTGTGTGTGGTGACCACGTTTTGTGTGGGGAGATCCTGCGCGGATCATTGCCCACCCCCGCCCACTTCTACGTCACAGCGGAGGCCCCACTCGGGTTAGAGTGTGGGGCCAACTCAGTGCCACTCCGGGGAGGAGGGCGTGCAGCATAGCCAGCGTGGTGTGTGTGGCAGCAATGTGTTAGTGATTTGCCATCGCTGTAGCAGTCACCGCATCGGTCCATGCTGTGGCGTTTGCAGAAGCCCATAGTGACCGGGAGCCCGTCCCCCTCTTTGTGGTGGTTGCGGCAGCACACCTCCTCTGGGAGGCGTCGCTTTTGGCATGCCGAGCAACGGGGCTTCCAATGCAACTTGCAGGCAAGCACCTTTGCGTTCCTCCTGGCACCAGGGGGGGCAGTACGGGGGGCAGCGCCCCTCCGCTCCCATGGGCGTCCCACCCGGCTGTTGGCCTGCCGACCGCGCGCCGCCCACTGCTGGGCCGGCTGCTGCCAGCCCTCTGGGTAGTGCGGCTGTGGGGCGAAGGTGGCGGCCCACGCCATTCCGCGGTCATGGAATACCGTATCTTGCCGGCTGTGGACTGGCTCAGCCAGGTGTGCTTGGAGGCTGCGCATCACCGATTCAGTGGCAGGGTTCAGTTGGGCCCTCCTCGACAGGCCCGCCGCCACAGTTCCGCCGAGAGCCGTGAGGACCGTTGAGTTGGCAGCATGACCGCAATGCCAGGGCCCTTTGCCCACTTTCGTCACCATACTGCAGAGTCCTTTCAGCGAGGCGGCTTTCCCTAGGATACTGCTCTGGAACACCGTGAGGTCCTGCTGGAGCTTCTGCCGCGAGGCCCCCAGCCTTTCAGCCTCATCCATCGCGGCGTTGCTGAGGGCGTCAGCATCGGTGTTGGATTCCCTCTTCACATGCTCATACGTGAGAGTGAACCTCGGTTGGAGGTCCGCAGCCAGCGCGGACGTGCTGAGGAAAAGAGGACGGAGGGCGGCATCCCGGCACAGGGATTCCCCTCGGAGCTGCCGCAGCACCACCTGGGAGTCGCCTCGCACTGTGACTGGGCCCTCAGGGGCATCGCCCCTCTCGAGGAGGCGCAGGCCTGCTCGTAGCGCCTCGTACTCAGCAATGTTGTTGCTACGCACGTTCAGCAGCGGGAGCACTTTCTCTGAGACCTTGCAGCCGTCTTGGTACAGCACCGCCCCTGCCCCCGCCACAGCGAAGGGGGTGCCGTTGTCGCGCGCGCCACCGTCAAAGTACAGGGTGAGCCCCGGGGCCGTGTCTGCAGGAATGCGCGGGCGGGCCTCCCTCGCACCCTTCTTATTCGGGTCCACGTGGGTAGGGGGGCGGATGCGGCGTGTCACGGTGTCTGGGAGGGTGAGGCCCGTCGACAGCTCGAAGTCCACGGCTAGCTCCATCAGGGTCACAGTTTGCTCACCCCCCTGCGGTCCCCACTTCAGGCCCCTTAGCCAGTCGCAGAGAGCCACCCACATGCCTGGGGGCCGCTTGCCCCACGTCTGCTTGACTTCGGATGGCGCCAGTGCAGGGATGCAGGCACTCTCGGGGGTGGGGGTGCTCCACTCCCAGGGGTAGACTGTAGTGCGGTGGTGGCGTACAGAGCGGTCGAGCAGCCCGTCCTTCTCCTGTCGCGCCGCCAAGACTGTGATGAAGTAGCGGTGCAGCTGCGCCACGGTGGTGATTCTGTCAGCAAAAGACATGGGCAGCGGCTGCTCGTTCTCCGGAACGCCGTATCTGTACACGGGCGCTACCCCACACTGCGCCAGGCATGCCGGCCAGGCAGTTCGGTCCCTCGCTGCTACGGGGTGTTTCTGGCGGACCGGCTCCCATGCCGCGCAGTCCCACCATAGGTGCGACACCGTCTCCGGGGCCCCAGCTGTGCAGTACCGGCACACCTCCCCCAGGCCCGTGCGCCCTCGGGCAGGCACCGCCCCTGCAATGACAGAGCGGAGGAGGCCTCGCTGGTATCCCGTAATTGCGGCGCCCTCCCCCTCCAGGACGCAACGTGTCACCCTTCCGTCAATGCCGTGCTCTGCTCCTTGGAAGTCCTCTCTGCGTTCAGCCAGCTTCCCCGCCGTGGCGTTTCGCAGGGTTTGGCGGAGGTCGTGCGCGAAGATCGCCCAGGCGCTCGGCGTTGCTGCAACAGGGTCGAAGGTGACAGCGCGACCAGCCTCGTCTGTGTAGGCCAGGGTGGTCGCCGTACTCCAGCGCCATCCTATCCCTTGCAGGGCAGCCCAGAAGAGCGCAAGGGGGCCTGTTGTGTGTGTGTGTGTGTGGTTACAAAGTTTTAAGGCGGTGTCGCCCTGCACGGGCAGTAGCACCTCCCCTTCAGTATCGCACTCCCGAAGGATTCCCCAACACGGCGTGACACCGGTTTCGACGCGTACTCTTCGTACCCCTCCCCCCGGCCGCGTCTCTTCAGCGAAGAACCGGGGATAATCGGACCAGGGCTAGCTAAACCCTGGTGGTGTCACGGGTGGGGTTGGAGAGGGAGAAAAAGGAAGAAATGAAGTTGCGTAAAAGTCAAACACTGACACGTGAAATCAATAAAAAGGGTGGTATATATCGCCCCCTTGCTGCGACGAAGACACTAAATAGTCAGGCCGCTTCAAGAGTCTTGAGGGCTTGAAGGAAGAAACAGGTTGCTGATGAGTCTCAGGAGCAGGCACCTTTTGTCCGCCCACATGACCTTCGCCCGAAGGCGAACCTCGTCCAGCTTGGCTCGATCGCCACAGAGAAGGGGATCATTCTCCGCTGTGGTGAACATCTTAAAAACCGAGGGTGCAGAGGTGGGGCAGCCCACTGGTGCGACAGCAGGCCGCCCCCGGATAGCTATAACTAGTGCATAGGAAGAATACGACGGCACACGCAACAGATGCCGAAGGCACAACGGCGGGTCACTTTTAACCACCAGAGGAGTGGCACTCCCGAGGGGTGGGGAAGGGGGGGTAGTCACAACACTTTCGAAGGAAGTAAAGGGGCAAATGGGATGTTTTGTGCAAGGTAGAAAGGAAGTCACAACATGAGGCAGGGGGGATTGCTCATCAGGCCTGGGGGAATAGAGGGTTTGTGTGTGGTTATAAAGTTTTAAGGCGGTGTCGCCCTGCACGGGCAGTAGCACCTCCCCTTCAGTATCGCACTCCCGAAGGATTCCCCAACACGACGTGACACCGGTTTCGACGCGTACTCTTCGTACCCCTCCCCCCGGCCGCGTCTCTTCAGCGAAGAACCGGGGATAATCGGACCAGGGCTAGCTAAACCCTGGTGGTGTCACGGGTGGGGTCGGAGAGGGAGAAAAAGGAAGAAATGAAGTTGCGAAAAAGTCAAACACTGACACGTGAAATCAATAAAAAGGGTGGTATATATCGCCCCCTTGCTGCGACGTAGACACTAAAGAGTCAGGCCGCTTCAAGAGTCTTGAGGGCTTGTGTGTGTGTGTGTGTGTGTTTTGTTGAGAGTTCGGCAGGGCCAACCCAGTAAATACTTCACTGTGCGACTCATAGCACACTCGCGCGGTTACCCAAGCCATTGTGCAGAGGGTGCTTTCGCTCCATACCCCACCACCACCTCCTATTGCTGACAGACTGTAGAGAGCGATCGAGAAAAACGGGGGCGTTTGCGAGCTTCAAGGTCTGGGGAAGGTGACGAGACGAGTGAGTCGCCCTCAAACTGAGCATGAACGGGTATTCATCCGCATTCGCCGGCGACTTACACATGCCACACACAGGCCCGTTTCTTCGATCTGTATGGTGGCATCTTACTTTATTCTGTTTGGTTCCTTTGTTGATCTTACCCAGGGCGACAGGATTGTGTTTGTCGCACAGTGACGACAATCCTCTTCTGTGCACAGCTCCCCCACCCAATTCGCCCGCGTTGTGTACTGTCCGATATTGCACTATATTCGAGTGGTCGACTAGACTAGTTAGGGGGCCCGCCTCGTCGGATTTGACAAGGCTCTCGGGCCTCCGGAGGCGCCTCCGCCAGCCAAAAATCCACTTTTAGGAGGAAAAAACGCCTCCGGGGGCCCGAGAGCCTTGGATTCGACAAGTTGGCCCCACCCCCCCCAACTATCCGCCGTGTAGATGTTGCCTTCTCTGACACCCACACGCACTTCTTTTCGAGAGATCTGGTTGTTCTTGCATTGTGTCCATCTGACATTTTTCATGCTGGCAGATAACCCGATCTCCTGACCTTTCTGGGGACCAGATCCGCGTGAATTCCATTGCCTGGTCGTCGGTGTTTCCACATCACGCCATCGATAGTGATCTGTAGATGAAGCCTCCCCCCTCCCTACATCATCTAACCACACCATCATCCACCCACGCACACACCTGCCTGCTTGCAACCCCTCACCACTAAACCATCCGACCTGCAGGTCCGGCCTCTGCTCTCCACAACACTACACACGCACGCCGCAAGCTTGACAAAATGGCTGCCCTGAAGGACTCGTTCAACACTACTCACGTTGCCACGCGTGCCGTGGCGCTGAAGGACCTCTCGCACGAAGTGACTGTTCGTGTGCCAGTTGATTTCTGGCACGCGGCCCAGCACTCCGTGCAGAGTTTCCTTCACGCCCGTTCCACCGCTGGTGCTGAGAGCCTGAGCGACGTCGATCTGTTGAGCCACTTTATCAAGTTCCTGTGCGTGCACAAGGAGAGCCATGCCGTTGACTTCCTGGCAGCGTGCACGGAGCACCTGGCGGAGGAGTTCCTCGACAACAACGACATCCACTGCATGGAGGTGGAGCCGGGTGTGATGCAGAACGTGCTGTCTGCTGTCTACCAGGCCAACGCACACCTGACTGCCCGTGGGCACCCCGCGCCCTACCAACCGAAGTCGAGGTTCATCCGCACCGCCACTGCCGGCGACATCACGCTCTGCGCCGTGTTCGGCGGGCAGGGCTACGAATACATGGCGGAGCTGAAGGAGATGTACTCCAGCTACAAGCCGCTGATGCACGACATGTTCACCTCCTTCACCGACGCGCTGCAGGAGGACGCCAGGTCCCCCGAGGCCGCTGCCTCCTGCCTGGTGCTGCAGGGCCTCAACGCCGTGGAGTGGGTGAAGGACGCGCAGAAGATGCCCTCCGCTGACTACCTCATCTCGGCCCCCGTCTCCATGCCCCTCATCGGGCTGACACAGCTCCTGCAGTACGCCGTCACGCTGCGCGCGATGGACATGACACCTGGGGACATGAAGCGGCTGCTGAAGGGGGCCACGGGGCACAGCCAGGGCGTGCTGGCCGCAGTGGTGGTCGCCGCCTCCGACACATGGGCACAGTTCACAGAGAACAGCATCAAGTGCATCCGCATGCTGTTCTGGATGGGGCTCCGCAGCCAGCTGCAGATGCCCACCGTGACAAGCGACCCCAAGATCCTGCAGGACTCGCACACCGCAGGGGAGGGCGTGCCCCAGCGCATGCTCTCCATCACCTCGCTGCCCGCTGCCGCTGTGAAGAAGGCTGTCAACGACACAAACGAATACCTCGACGACAGCCGGAAGGTCTTCGTTTCCCTCGTCAACGGGACCCACCAGATCGTGACGTCGGGCCCAGAGAGGTCCCTCTACGGGCTCAACGTCGCCCTGCGCAAGATGAAGGGCGCCGCCTCCGCCGACCAGAGCCGTGTCCCCTACTCCAAGAGGAAGACCCCCTTCGCCACGACGTACCTCCCGTCCACCGTGCCGTTCCACTCGCCCTACCTCAAGGATGTGCCTGCCAAGGTGGTGCAGGACTTCGCCCGCCTGGGCCTCTCCTTCACACCGGCAGACCTGGGCATCCCTGTGTTCTCCATTGAGGACGGAGCGGACCTCAGGGGGCACTCGGATGTCAACGCGGCGCTGTGCAGGCAGATCCTCGCAACGCCTGTGAACTGGCCTGCTGTCTGCAAGGCGATCAGCGGGGCTACCGTGACCCACGTGATGGACTTCGGGCCGGGCGGTGCGTCGGGCTGCGGCAAGCTCGTCCACCACAACCTCGACGGGACTGGGACCCAGGTGGTCATCACGGGTGCCGACACCATCAGCTCGATGCTTCCGCGCAAGGCTCTCTACGACACGGAGGCCACCCCTGCCCATGGGGTCAACTGGGCGGAGAAGTTCGCACCCAAGCTGGTCCGCTGCTCCGCCACCGGGAAGGTGCACGTCGACACCCGCCTCTCCCGCCTGCTGGGGCGTGCCCCCATGGTGGTGCCGGGGATGACCCCCACCACCATCTCGGGCGACCTGATCGCGGCCTCCCTCAACGCGGGGTACCAGATCGAGATCTCCGGGGGGGGCCACTTCAACACCAAGATGCTGGACGACAAGATCAGCTACATCCAGGAGCGGACCCGCCCTGGGGAGGGGGTGAGCCTCAACATGCTCTTCCTCAACCAGTACCTGTGGGCGCAGCAGTTCCCCCACGTGCAGGAGCTGCGGAAGCGGGGTGTGCCCATCGAGGGGGTGACGATCGCCGCAGGCGTGCCCTCCCCCGACAAGGCGGATGAGTTCATCACGGCGTTTGCAGAGGCGGGGGTGAAGCACGTCTCCTTCAAGCCTGGGGCGGAGGGGACGATCAAGCAGGTGGTGGCTATCGCAGAGGCTCACCCCGAGATGCCGATCGTGCTGCAGTGGACCGGGGGGAGGTCGGGCGGGCACCACTCCTTCGAGGACCAGCATGAGCCGATCCTGAGGACCTACGGGCAGTGCAGGCGTCAGCCGAACCTGATCCTTGTGGCGGGGGGTGGGCTGGGCGATGCGGACAGCACGCTGCTCTGGCTGACCGGGGAGTGGTCGACGCGTTTCGGGAGGCCGCCCATGCCGTTCGACGGGGTGCTGATGGGGTCGCGTCTGATGGTGGCGAAGGAGGCTGCGACTTCCGACGCCGTGAAGCGGCTGATCGTGGAGGCGCCCGGTATCTCGGAGGAGGAGGAGGCGACCTGGGAGACGACGTACGCCAAGCCGCACGGTGGGATCCTCACCGTGACCTCGGAGCTGGGTGAGCCGATCCACAAGATTGCGACGCGTGGGGTGAAGTTCTGGAAGGAGATGGACGACACGATCTTCTCCCTCCCCAGGGAGAAGCAGCTGCCGGCTCTTCTGGAGAAGAAGAAGCATGTGATTGAGAGGCTGAACATGGACTGCCAGAAGGTGTACTTCCCTGCAAAGAAGGACGGCACCGCTGTCGACGATGTGCAGGACATGACCTACGAGGAGGTGGGGCGCCGTCTGGTGGCCCTGCTGTTCGACATCGCAGGGGCGTGGGTTGACGTGACGCTGCGCAACCTGACAGGCAAGTGGCTGCAGCGCGTGGAGGAGCGGTTTGCGACGAAGGCTGTGGCGACGCTGCTGCCCAGCTTCAGCGTGCTGGGGTCGCCCGGCCCCTTCCTGGATGCCTTCTTCGATGTGTACAAGGAGGCGAGGCGGCAGACGCTGAGCGTCGAGGATGCGGACCACTTCATCAACCTCTGTGCGGTGCCCGCACAGAAGCCTGTGCCCTTCGTGCCATGCCTCGACAACCGCTTCGCGACATGGTTCAAGAAGGACTCGCTGTGGCAGTCGGAGAACCTTGAGTTCGTGATGGGGCACGACGCGGGGCGTGTGTGCGTCCTGCACGGCCCCGTGGCGGCACGCTACAGCACAGAGATGAACGTCCCCGTGGCAGACATCATGGGCAGCATCTACGACGGCCAGATCGAGGGGCTGAAGCGGCGCGGCGCAGAGGTGGAGGAGGTGGAGTACTTCGGGGGCCCCCTGCCGAAGCCTGTGAAGCTGGGGGACTCTGTGGACGTGGTGTGTGCTGATGACGAGGCCAGCTTCATCATCGGGGCGCAGGATGCGTCGGAGCTGCCGAGTGCTGACGACTGGCTGGAGGCCATCTCGGGCGATGTGGCGTCGTGGCTCAAGGCGCTGCTGTGCTGCAAGGACATTGTGCGCGGCAGCGGGAAGAACAGCAAGTGGGTGCCGAACGCCGTCCGCGACGTGATGCGCCCCCGCATCGGGCAGCGTGTCGTGGTGAAGAACGACGCCAAGGGCGTCCCGACCTCGCTGGCTGCCTACCACAAAGATGAGACGGCACCTGCCGTGAGCATCACGCGCAACGCCAACATCATCACGATGCTGCTGTACGCCTTCTCGCAGCACCACACAGAGCCGCTGCCCCTGGAGCTGCGCTATGAGTACGTCCCCACCTACGGGTCCATGCCCATCCGCGAGGTGGAGGAGGGTGCCGTGGACCGTGTGAAGAGCTTCTACGCCGTGCTGTGGCTGGGGGATGATCTCGCCACCGAGGCCCTCGGTGACGCACGTGCGCCCTGGGACCTTCGGGAGCTGGGCAACAGCACGGCTGCCTCGCAGGTGCAGCGTGCTTCTGTCATCGACTTCTGCCGCGTGGTGGGGAACAAGAACGAGGAGTACGTCGCCACAAAGAAGGTTGTGAAGGCCCCGCTGGACTACGCGATGGTCGTCGGGTGGAAGGCTGTCGTGCGCGCACTCTTTGCGAAGAACATCGACGGCAACCTGCTGTCGCTCGTGCACATGGGGAACTCGTTCCGCGTGCTGAAGCACGGGCTGATGGTGGAGGAGGGCGACGCGCTGTCGTCTGTCGGGGAGGTGGTGTCTGTGCGCAACGACCCCAACAGCAACAAGGTTGTGGAGGTGAAGGGTGTCATCTCGCGCAACGGGGAGGCGATCATCGAGATCGTGTCGAAGTTCCTCTACAGGGGCGCCGGCACCAACGACTGGGACAACACCTTCGCACGCGAAGAGCACCCCCCACACGAGATGTTCCTCAAGAGCATGACTGCCGCAGAGATCGCCAAGTCGAAGACGTGGGTCAAGTGGACTGAGCCTGACATGGTGATCGAGGAGGCAGAGCTGACATACTACACCCAGTCGGTGCGGAAGTTCAAGCAGGACGGTGGGTACTCCTACCTGAAGGTCACGGGCACGGTGTTCGTGAAGCTGTCGACCAAGGAGGACGTGCAGATCGGCACAATCAACTTCGAGGGCAAGGATGTTTCCGACGATCCGGTGGCAGCCTTCCTCCAGCGCCACGCCGTGCCTGTGCAGGACCAGCACCTGTTCGACGACGCGCGTGTGCTGGAGATCAGCGACGAGCTGTTCGACGCGTCAACGAAGTCCCCCGAAGACAACATGCCCTACTCGCTGGTCAGTGGCGACACGAACCCCATCCACACCAACGCGTACTTCGCAGACCTTGCAGGCCTGCCGAACACCATCGTGCACGGCATGTGGTCCTCGGCTGCTGTGCGCCGTATTGTGGAAACGTTCGCAGCAGACAATCACCCCCAGCGTGTTGGGCTGTACAGCGTCGACTTTGTCGGGATGGTGATGCCGGGTGATGTGCTGACCACAACGCTGGCGCACGTCGGGATGAGTCAGGGCAAAAAGCTGATCAACGTCACGGTGCAGACACAGGCAGGCGCCACGGTGCTGAAGGGCGCTGCCGAGGTGGAGGAGGCGCCCACGGCGTACATCTTCACCGGGCAGGGCTCGCAGTCTGCAGGCATGGGGATGGACCTCTACGGCAGCTCGCAGGTGGCGCAGCAGCTGTGGGACCGTGCCGACCGCCACCTGCGGCACAGCTACGGGTTCTCCATCCTGGACATCGTGCGGCGCAACCCGAAGGAAGTCACCATCCACTTCGGCGGGAAGCACGGTGCCATCATGCGGGAGAACTACCGCCGCCTCGTCTACGAGGTGGTGCAGTCCGACGGCTCCATGCAGTCGCTGCCGCTGTTCCCCGACGTGGCGTCGAACTCGCCGTACCACACCTTCCAGAGCCCGAAGGGTCTGCTGAACGCCACACAGTTCACGCAGCCTGCCCTGACGCTGATGGAGGTGGCAGCCTACAAGGACATGGAGGAGAAGGGCCTTGTGCAGAAGGGCGCATGCTTTGCAGGCCACTCCCTCGGCGAGTACTCCTCGCTGGCTGCGCTGGCAGAGGTGCTCTCGATCGAGGCGCTGGTGGACGTGGTGTTCTACCGTGGCATGACGATGCAGGTTGCTGTGCCTCGCGATGCGGAGGGCCGGTCTGACTACGGGATGGTGGCGGTGAACCCGGGCCGCGTGACTGACGGTTTCGACCAGGAGGCACTGCAGTTCGTCGTCGACACCATCCAGGATGTGTCGGGGGAGGTGATCCAGATCGTGAACTACAACGTCGTGGGGCAGCAGTACGTCACCTCTGGGGAGCTGACCACGCTGGACTGCCTGTCGAACGTGCTGAACTACATCAAGATCGAGAAGATCAACATCACCAGCCTGATGAAGAAGATGACAAAGGAGGAGGTCGGGGAGCACCTGAAGAAGATCGTCAAGGCCTGCTTCGAGAAGAGCCTGCAGCGCAAGAAGATGAACGGCGGGCGTGCCATGTCGGAGCGCGGCTTCGCAACAATCCCACTCCCGGGTATCGACGTCCCCTTCCACTCGCGCTTCCTGCTGTCGGGCGTGGCGCCCTTCCGTGAGCTGCTGAAGCAGAAGCTGCAGGTCGCTTGGGTGGACGTCAAGATCCTGAGCCGCCGCTACATCCCGAACCTGGTTGCCCAGCCGTTTGACATCTCGCGCGACTTTGTCGAACTTGTCTACCGTGCCAGCAACTCGCCGAAGATCGCCGAGGTGCTGGCGGGCTGGAAGACCAACATGAACGCAGGGGAGCAGCAGGAGCTGGGCTACACCCTGCTGATCGAGCTCCTGGCCTACCAGTTCGCCTCCCCGGTGCGCTGGATCGAGACGCAGGATGTCATCTTCCGCGACTACGGCATCGAGCGCCTCGTGGAGATCGGGCCTGAGCCCACCCTCACCACCATGGCGAGCCGCACGCTGAAGGCAAAATACGAGAAGCACGACGACGCCTCCTCGTTCCGCCGCACAATCCTGCATGTTATCAAGCAGCACGACGAGCTGTACTACGCCACGGAGGGTGCGCCTGTGGCAGCGCCTGCTGCTGCTGCCCCCGCAGCTCCTGCAGCTCCTGCTGCCCCTGTGGCTGTGGCTGTTGCGGCACCTGCACCGGCCGCATCTGGCGCTGCTGCAGCTGTGCCCGACGCACAGGTAACCACAGGCGAGGTGCTGCGCGTGCTGGTGTCGACCCGTGTTCGCAAGCCCCTGGCGGAGGTTCCCATGACGAAGTCCATCAAGGAGCTGGTGGGTGGGCGCAGCACGCTGCAGAACGAGATCCTGGGCGACCTGGGGCAGGAGTTCCCTGGCTTCCAGGCGGACAAGCCTGAGGAGGAGCCGCTGCAGGCGCTTGCCAAGATGCTGCAGTCCTCAGGGCTGGGCAAGGTCACGAGCGCCATGGTGACGAAGATGGTGGGGACGAAGTTCCCTGGCGGGTTCGGGATGAGCCAGGCCAAGGGCCACCTCGGCACCACACACGGGCTGGGTGCAGGCCGCATCGACGCGGCGCTGCTGCTGGGCCTGACGATGGAGCCGCCGAAGCGCCTTGCCTCGGAGGGTGAGTCGAAGGCGTGGCTTGACAGCGTGGCCAAAGCGTACGCTGCGGACCAGGGGATTGCCCTCGGGGCTGCGGCACCTGCTGCAGGTGCTCCTGTGATGGCGATGGGGGTGGCCGCACCTGCCGCCGGGCCTGTGGACGTACCTGACGCGCCTGTCACCGCCTCTGAGTTCATCCGTGTGTTGGTTGCGGCGAAGATGAAGCAGAGGCCCTCTGCCGACCTCGACAAGAAGTCCATCAAGGAGCTGGTGGCTGGCAAGAGCACCCTGCAGAACGAGCTGCTGGGTGACCTGCAGCTGGAGTTCGGCGATGCCGTCAACAAGGTGGACAACGCAGCCGAGGTGCCCCTGGGGCAGGTGGCCACCGCGCTGGCTGCCTCATACAAGGGCCTCGGGAAGTACGGTGTGCGCGCAACACAGAAGCTGATCTCTGCCAAGATGCCCGGCAGCTTCGGGATGAGTGCTGTGCGTGCCTACCTCGGGTCGAAGGGTCTCGGTGCAGGCAGGCAGGACGGTGTGCTGCTGCACGCGCTTGCCTCTGAGCCTGCGTCTAGGCTGGGCACCGATGCCAACGCCAAGACCTACTGGGATGAGCAGGTGGCGTCGTATGCCTCGCTGAACGGCGTGCAGCTGGGTGGTGGTTCGTCTGGGGGTGTGGCTGTCATGGCGCAGGGCCCGGCTGTGTCCAGCGGGGAGATCCTCGCGCTGCAGAAGCGCCAGGACGCGCTGATTCGCGAGCAGATGGCGCTGTTCTCTGCCTACCTCGGGGAGGACACGCGGGCAGGGTGGAACGCAGCCGAGAACATCAAGGCATCTGCAGCAGACCTGCAGAAGGAGCTGGACCACCTGCGCGAGGAGCTCGGTGATGCGTTTGTTGATGGGATCGCACCCATGTTCTCCCGCAAGAAGGCACGCACCTACGCAGCGGCGTGGAACTGGGTGAAGCAGGACTACGTCAAGTTCCTCCTCGACATGACGAACGACGTCATCAAGCCCCCGACCCTGTCGGTGGACCACGAGCACCTGGTGTGGCACATCATGAACCGTGCGGACGAGATGCTCTTCCACTTCATCGACTACTTCACCTCCGTCGCCTTCGCCCGCGGAGGCAACTACTTCTCGCGCTTGAAGTCCACTGGCTACATGCTTGCACGCGAGATCCGTCCCTTCGCCCCTGTGTGGATGCTCGACAAGGAGAACGCCACGAAGATCCTGACGGGGAAGCCACGCTTCATGCCTCTGGACCGCCCCCTCGCACCCTGCACCACCATCAGCGACGAGGGTGTCATCAGCTACAAGGAGGTGCCGCGCCCGGGTGTGACTAGCTACTCCGACTATGCCAAGGAAATGTCCAAGGACATGGATGTGGGCCAGCTGGGGCAGCCGACGACGAACAAGCTGCGGAAGTTCACGAAGGCCTCGCGTGTCCCCTCCAGGTCGCGCCTCGGCAAGAAGGAGCTGTCCACCGTGCTGGAGGAGCTCAACCTGGGCGATGCGTACGGCCCTGCCGAGGAGGAGGCCGAGGAGGACCCCGAGGAGGCGAACCTGCCCAAGCGCGAGCCGAAGAAGCGCACCTCGGAGGTGCCGCCCATGCTGCACCTCAAGGCACGCTCCACGGAGGACCCGATGAACTTTACCTACGAGAAGAGCCTGACGGAGGTCTACCGCGCAGCCCTGCAGGACATCACCAACAAGGGCATCTCCTTCCAGGACAAGGTCGCACTCTGCACGGGGTGCGGCCGCGGCTCCATCGGGATCGAAGTCGTCAAGATGCTGCTGGCGGGTGGGTGCACCGTCATCTGCACCACCTCGTCTTACTCGAGGCGCACCTGCGACTTCTACCGCCATGTGTACGAGTCGTGGGGGTCCAAGGGGTCGAAGCTGCACGTCGTCCCCTTCAACGGGGGCTCGCAGTCCGACGTGCAGGCTGTGGTCGACTTCGTCTTCGACGACCAGAAGACCGACGGGCTGGGGACGGATGTCGACTTCATCATCCCCTTCGCTGCCATTGCCGAGCAGGGCTTCGAGATCGACGGCATCGGCTCCCGCTCGGAGCTGGCACACCGCATCATGCTGACCAACGTGCTGCGCCTGCTGGGTGCTGTCAAGACACGCAAGGAGGCATTCGGGCAGCTCTCGCGCCCCACCCAGGTGGTGCTGCCCATGAGCCCCAACCACGGGCTGTTCGGCGGCGACGGGCTCTACGCCGAGTCGAAGATCGGGCTGGAGGTGCTCTTCAACAAGTGGCACAGCGAGCACTGGGGGCGCTACCTCACCATCGTCGGTGCCTCCATCGGGTGGACGCGTGGCACGGGGCTGATGGCCGCCAACAACCTTGTGGCGGAGGGCATCGAGAAGCTGGGTGTGCGCACCTTCGCCACGCAGGAGATGGCCCTCAACCTGCTGGCCCTGATGCACAGCAGGGTGGTGAAGCTCGCCGAGCGCGACCCTGTCTGGGCAGACCTCAACGGCGGGCTGCACCTTGTGGACAACCTCAACTCCATCCGCAGCGACCTGCGTGCCACCATCTCCGAGGTGTCGGACAACCGCGCCGCGGTGACTGCCGAGCGCCGTCGGGAGGAGGCGACGATCGGGAAGACCCCTGCACCCCCGACCCCGCAGGTGGGCGTGCGTTCGAACATGAAGTTCTCCTTCCCGAAGGTGAAGAGCTACGAGCGCCTGCACCGCGACCTGGGCCACCTCAAGGGCATGGTCGACCCTTCCAAGGTCGTCGTCGTGACCGGGTACGGCGAGGTCGGCCCCTGGGGCAACTCCCGCACTCGCTGGGAGATCGAGGCAGAGGGGAAGCTCTCGCTGGAGGGCTGCATCGAACTGGCCTGGGTGATGGGCTACATCAAGTACCACAAGGATGCGAAGTACTCTGGGTGGGTCGACGCCAAGACGAGCAAGCCTCTGAAGGACAACGAGATCAAGGCTGAGTATGAGGAGCAGATCCTGAAGCACACGGGAGTCCGCTTCATCGAGCCGGAGCTGTTCGAGGGCTACGACCCCAAGCAGAAGATGTTCCTCCACCAGGTGTCCATCGACCAGGACATGGCCCCTGTCGAGTGCGGCGAGGATGAAGCAAAGGCCTTCAAGGCACAGCACGGCGACTCCATTGACGTGTGGGAGAAGGATGACGGCGTGTGGCTGGCCCGCCTGCGGAAGGGCGCGCAGCTGTACATCCCGAAGGCCCTGCACTTCAGCAGGACTGTCGCAGGGCAGGTCCCCACAGGGTGGGATGCCGAGCGCTACGGCGTGCCGAAGGACATCGTGCAGCAGGTGGACCCCGTCACGCTGTTCACGATTGTCTCCACTGTGGAGGCGCTGGCGACATCGGGTGTGACCGACCCCTACGAGTTCTACAAATACATCCACGTGTCGGAGCTGGGGAACACGTCGGGCGGTGGGATCGGCGGGATGCGTGCCCTGCAGGGCATCTTCCGGAAGCGCTTCCTGGACCAGCCCGTGCAGAACGACATCCTGCAGGAGTCCTTCATCAACGTGATGCCTGCGTGGGTCAACCTGCTGCTGCTGTCGTCGTCGGGCCCCATCAAGACCCCTGTCGGTGCGTGTGCCACCGCCGTGGAGTCTGTCGAAATCGGGGTGGAGACGATCCTCTCAGGCAAGGCGAAGGTCGTCATCGCAGGCGGGTACGACGACTTCACTGAGGAGGGGTCCTACGAGTTTGCTAACATGAAGGCGACGTCCGACGCACACGAGGAGCTGCTGAAGGGGCGTGTGCCCAGCGAGATGTCGCGCCCGACCACGACCAGCCGTGCGGGCTTCATGGAGTCCCAGGGTGCGGGGATGCACGTGCTGATGTCTGCCGAGGTTGCCTTCGAGATGGGTGTCCCCATCTACGGCATCGTTGGCCTGACCAACACCGCAACCGACAAGGAGGGCCGTTCTGTGCCCGCCCCAGGGCAGGGCATTCTGACCACAGCCCGCGAGTCGCGGGGTGTCGAGGCACCGCGCCTGCTGGACTTCAACTGGCGCAAGAGGCAGCTGAAGCTGGAGCGCGAGAACATCGCCAGGTGGGTGCAGGGCGAGCATGAGTTCCTGCAGGAGGAGCTGGCAGAGCTGCCTGCTGGCATGGCGTCCGCCGACAAGGACGCGCTCACCGCACAGCGCCTGCAGGAGATCCGTGACGGTGCGAACCGCAAGGAGCAGGCCGCCCTCGATGTGTTCGGGCAGGGCTTCTACCGCAACAACCCGTCGATCGCCCCCCTGCGTGGGGCGCTGGCGGTGTGGGGGCTCAGCGTGGACGACATCAACGTCGCGTCGTTCCACGGGACGTCGACCCAAGCCAACGACCTCAACGAGAGCGAGGTGGTCAACACCCAGGTGGAGCACCTCGGGCGCAGCGTCGGCAACCTGCTCCCCACCGTGTTCCAGAAGTGGCTCACAGGGCACCCGAAGGGCGCCGCCGCCGCCTGGATGCTGAACGGGTGCCTGCAGATGATGGAGCACCAGACCATCCCCGGGAACCGCAACGCCGACAACGTCGATGCGAAGCTCGCGAAGTTCAGCCACCTCTACTTCCCGTCGCGCACCCTCTACGGCGTCGACGTGAAGGTGTGCATCCTGAAGTCCTTCGGGTTCGGGCAGGTCGGGGGGGAGGCGCTGCTGATCCACCCCGACTTCATCCTCGCCACGCTGGACGAGTCGCAGTACAACCGCTACGTCTCGCTGCGCAGCCGCAGGCAGGAGGGGAGCTACAAACACTACCACCAGTCGCTGGTGGGCGGCAAGCTGGTGCAGGTGAAGGACGCTGCGCCCTACACTGCGGAGCAGACGCAGGCTGTCTACCTCGACCCCCTGGCGCGTGCGTCGCAGGACCCCAAGACGGGGAAGTACAACTTCAACGCCTACACGGGCCCCAGGCTGACCACCGTGGCAGCCGCCGATGCCGAGCGTGCCGTGCTGTCGGAGCAGACGGAAAAGCGTGGCATCGGGTGTGACGTGGAGGTGCTGAGCGCCATCCCGATGGAGAACCAGACCTTCATCGAGCGCAACTTCACAGCTGCCGAGAAGCAGGAGTGCTTCGGTGTGGCAAACCCCCGTGCTGCCCTGACCGCCAAGTGGGCTGCGAAGGAGGCTGTTATCAAGGCTGTCAGCTCCTTCCAGGAGCAGGGCTCAGCCCCCGTGTGGGATGGGCCCAGCGCGCCGCTCCGTGAGATTGTCATCGGTGCTGACATGTCGGTGATCTTCCAGGGGAGGGCCATGGAGGCGGCGAAGCGTGCTGGCGTGGCGAAGGTTGAGGTGAAGGTTGCAAGCTCGGGGTCCTACTGCCTGGCGTATGCCCAGGCGTTCTGAGGGAGATGAGATTTTTATTTTCCCTCTCGATTTTCCGTTCAACACCCCCGTGACTCCCCCCACCCGAAACCTCTTGAGTTATTTTTCGAAGCGACAGCAGCAATGCTTCCGAGTGACAAGATAAATGGTTTATGATGACTTTGTGAACACACGCATCGTCCCGCTGACCCCCGCCCCCCCGCCCCGTCACCCCCCCCCCCCCCATTGCCTATTGCATGCCCTTTTTTTGAGCTTCCGCGGCTCCGATCTGCTTTGCTGTTCTTTATTTTTTGATGTTTTTCCGAGCTTTATTTCACCCCGTCTCATCCGTCCTGGAGGCACCTAACCCACACCCCCTCCCCCACCCCCCCCTCACCCAAACACTGTTGCCATATCGCCCACCCATGTTTTTCTTGGTATTTCTTTTTGGAAATGCCCTGTCCCCCCTTCCTCAAATAGCCCTACAAATCGCGCCTTCTTGGTAATATTATCTGGATGATCGTCTCTCCATGCGGCAACAAACTTGGTCGAGAAAAAGACTCTGAAATCATGGGACTTCGCCTCTGCACCGAACAGTGCCATGCCAGGCGTATCCTGGTTTGGGAGGTGAGGTGGCACCCCAATACGTTGATTTGCGGGACATAGAAATGCCGAGGATGTGCTACACTAAAACTCCCGGAATCAAAATGGGGCAGGCTCGAGGGTCACTCCCGTGATTGTCAGAACAACAAAAAAAATACCCTCCGTCCGTTTGTACGCCAGCCTTTGGTCTGTCGAAACTACATCCTGCAACTCTAACCACACCTATCGATCTTATGCACGCCAGTTTTGGTCATCTCCTCTTCACCGATGCTCAATTTGTTTTGGCAGTCTTCTGTGTTCTTCGGTGCCTAACAGTGGAAATCGAAGATACATCGCACCCTTGTATGCTTTGGCGATGCCTGTCAATTGGGGCAGCCCGCCAGACTTACATCTCACTTGGAGTGCATTGCGCAAGACAATCCCAGCCGGATCCCAGCAGCCACCACCCCGCCCTCGCTGTGCCACATATTGGCTCCTGCCTGCACAGGGAAAACGGGGAGGCTCTACTTGGGGGCGGGTGTTTCGCAGCCACTCTTTCTCATCCATTCTTCTTTTTCCCGATGCCATTTTTTGAGGATTTTTTTTCCCGATTTCTTTTGGTTAGTGACTCACTCTCCCCCGATCCCCCCCACACATCCCCCCACCCCACCCCCCACACGACGCGGTCTTCACCTCCCGCCGGGTACCCGGGTTCCCGCCTCCGGGTACCCGGCCGGGTGGTCCGCCGGGTACCCGGGGGTACCCCCCGGATACCACCGGATACCGGGCCGGATACCGGGATCCGGGTACCCGGATCCCGGTATCCGGCCGGGTACCCGGCGGGTACCCGGCCCGGGAACCCGTGAATTATTGTCCATAACCCAGAGTGTATAGGGGGACCCTTTTCAAAATTTTTTTTCGGGGGGGTCCTATTTTGGACGTTTGAGCCCGATTTCGAAGGAATTTTTGAGTTTTGAGCCTATTTTGGGCCCTAAAACGCGTTAAAACGGGTCCCGGAATTTCCGGAAAATGGCTGTTTTTTGGCCTTGGCGAAATTTCGCCCAAACTATTGACCCAAACTTGTCTGGGCCCATAATTGGGTCCTGGTGGTCTGGAACTGTCCATTTTCGAAGGCAGTCGTGAGAAAATCGCGACGTTTCGCCCCGAATTCTCACTCATGTGACCCCAAAAATCAAGCAAATGAGGTTTGCTCCGGCTTACACAACTCCAAATCCGAGTTGTGGAAGCCGGACCTTGTTGTGGGAGAAAATCGGCCAAGTGAGGAGGTTTCTTGTGCGAAATTCGAGCAATAAAGCTCAAGTAATCAAATGCCATGACCCCAACCACAACCCCACCCCCTGCCCTCTGCCCCCCACCCCTGTGCAGGTCATGTGCCCCATCCCATCCCGTGTTGCCTTGTTGCAGATTTTCAAATTGGGAAATTTCAGGTGACCCGATGATAGGGATGTACCCCGAGGGTCTACCTGCAGGGATCCACTTTTTGCTATGCCTGCATTGCTGCTGTTTGCGCTTCTCGCCTCCACACACCACCCTGGGGGGAGGGACAGAGGGCGGAGGGGGCTACACACTTACACAACCGATCCGGTCAAACAATGCCACGTCATCCCCATTGGGGTCCTGGACCGCGGCCTCTCTCCCAGCGAATTGGTGTCGTCATCAGGCAGGCTAAGTAGTTGTCTACACAGGACATTGGTTTTAAGGGGGTCTGAGTTCTGCGGAACTGGCTTCAAGGGACGCCCCCTCGTAATGACTGGGTGGATGGAGCCAAGTAATACCAGGTGGTCGGACACCGGAACTCTCGGCATTTATTAGTCGCGGGAACTGTGTCCGTGTGGTAGGTGACCCCTTCCGATTCCACTGATTCCACTCTTGAACATGTAGTGTTGGAAGATACTTGGTGTTCTGATGTTTTACAGGGTACTTGACAAAGGAAAGAGGGTGGTCAGTCTTGTGACACCCTGAATCCTTCCTGTGAGCAGCAGATCCACAACACCTCGACTTCTTTCAGCGGCTGTATTGATATTGCCTGACACAGCAAACATGATTCAATTGGAGGAACAAGCCTCGTACACCAGCGGCCCAAAAGGTGGATTTCATGTATGGTTTTAGGATTTCCCTTACTACTGATGGTGTAGAGACTACAAAGCCTGACCTGATGACGCCGCCATGAACCTGGGAGACACGCCGCGTGAGAAGGGACCTCGGTGCGGGGTGGCGTGAAGATCCTGCCTGAGTGCCCTCGTCGGGACCCGCGGTAAACCGTGGCGTTCCCCCCGAGGCAAGTCCAGGACGAAGGTTGCAGATAACCGCTGCACCTCTTCGTCCGAAAGGAGCTCACAGGATAGGGGAACTGCCCACACCCCACTCACGACAGTGTATCCGAAAGGTGCACTGCGCGTGTGGTGGCGGTGTCGGGTCCAGACCCACCTCGTTCCCCCATGCCCGTCAGTTGTTGCCCCTGCAGGGGTGGCTGCTGTCTGGCATGGGGGGCGCCCTCCCTGCCTTGCAAGGAAAAATGTAGAACGGCATGCTGCCCGTTTCTTCATTTTTTCACCTTGCCTGGCAGGGGGGGGCCCACCCTCACGGGGGGAAAAAGAGGAACGGCATGCTGCCCGTTCACTCTTTTTTCCTCCCGTCGTGGGTGGGCGGCTACCCGGGGTATCCGGCCCGGGTACCCGGGTATCCGCCGGGTACCCCCCGGGTACCCGGGCCGGTAACCGGGACCTCCCGGGTACCCGGAAAGGTGGAGACCGCGTCGTGCACCCCACTTTTTACTTTGACGGTTTTGTCATCTCGACCTCTCCACCGATTGTCGGGGGGAAGGGTCCTCCGCGTCCCCTTCCCCCCGACAACCCCCGGAGACCGAGATGAAAACTATGGAACCCTCGCGGGGAAGCGAATGGGGGGTGCTGGCGCTGATGGAGCCGGCACCATCACCTGGCCCGCCCCCCTCCCCCCCCACCCCCCCCCCCCCCCCCGGGCTTGTCATAATACGTTCCCCAGGCGGTTTTTCAACGTATTATACGTAACGTATTATACGTAGCGTATAATACGTTATACCATGGTATGACAAAGATCTTGCAAGAAATGTTAAGAAATCTCGAAATTTCTTAAGACGTCTTAATGTAATGCCGAAAGGGCTATTTCTTAAAGATTTCTTACTGATTTCTTAAGACGTGTTTCTTAATGCCTAGCATTTTAATGTCCATCATTCTGAAAAAGATCTTAAAAGGAGGATTCTTCATATTCCTGGATTTCCCGAATTTCCTGGATTTCCCCCGGCCCCTTAGGCGGTTTCAGGGCGGACAGGGCGGACATGCCCGGACCCGGAAATCCGGGTGTCCGGATGTCCGGGTCCAATTTTGACCCCCCCCCCCCCCCCCCCCGGACATTTCCCGAATTTCCCGCCCGGACATGTCCGGGCGGACATCCGGACATCCAGAAATGTCCGCCCCGGACAGGGCGGACATGTCCGGGCGGACATTTTCTGGTGTCCGGATGTCCGGGCGGACATGTCCGGACCCGGAAATTCGGGAAATCCAATTTTGACCCCCCCCCCCCCCCCCCCGGACATGTCCGGCCAGGACCTCAATAGTTTGATTTTTGGTCCAGAAAATAGTTTGAAATTTTTTGAAATCTGGGTGCCCAAAAAAAAAATCCTAAGACCGGCGATTTGTAGGGGGATCCTTTCGAATTTTTTTTTGGAGAAGGGTAAATTGAACGTTTTTGGCCAAATGAAGCCACTGCGACCATTCCCGGGCCTCGGAAATCAGATTTTTGCCCCTCAAATGCGGTGCCGGTCCGGACAAAAAACCGAAAAAATCGTGAAAAATGGCCCATTTTCCCCAGCCAAAAATGGGCCAAAAATGCCCCCCGGACACCCCCAGAGACATGTCCTAATCCGGGGTGCCAGTAGGGGGGACCTTTCGATTTTTTTTTCGAGGAGAGGTCAATTGAACGTTTTTGGACATCTGAGGCCACTGCGACCATTCCCAGGCCTCGGAAATGAGATTTTTGGCCCTCAAATGGGGTACCGGTCCCCACGAAATTCCGAAAAAAATCATGAAAATCGAAAGGTCCCACGCACCAAATTCTGCCCAAAAATCGTCAAAAATGGACATGTCATACGCAGCAAGGGGGCAAACCACTCCCCAATGCTCAATGATTCCACGGCAAGCCAGATTTTCTGATCAATTGGTTTGTTTGAGCATGTTCCTGGCCCTTGTTTGGAAAGTAGATGACCCCTGGCTGGAGAGGACGGTTGTGCTCGACCGGACGGAGAGAGAACCTTCTCCATAACCACCTCCACTCCACAATGCCACAAGTGGCAGGAAGGCCGGGTGTTACAGGCCTCAACCAGGGTTCCAAGGCTCTCCACTTCCTGGCTGCGTCAGGGATCACCGGGTACAGCGAGCAGGATTCCCTGTCGTGACCCCAGCATGTACCACCGGAAGAACCCGAAACAGCAGCCCCCCCCTCATGGGGGTTGCAAGAGGCACGGAAATCGTTCAAATCGGACCAAGTCCGAAAATTCGGCACTTTCTTGGGTACAAATTGCGGTCCGAAATTTTCCGATTTTTTGAAAAAAGGCTAATTCTGTAAGGGGGACCTTTTCGAATTTTTTTTTCGGGCACTTTTTCCACAAGGAAATGTCCGCCCTGTCCGCTACTGTCCACTACCGATTTCAAGGATCCTCCAAAGATCTTTTTCAGAATGATGGACATTTTTAATGCTGGGAGATATGGAAATAATGTCCATCATTTCATTAAGAAATCTTAAGAAATCCTGCATTTGGGGGGTGTCGATTTTTTCCGTTTTTTTCCGTTTTTTCCTTTTTTTTCGTTTTTTCCGCCTGTGGGCGCTGGCTGCGACTTGGTCAAAAATCGACGAAAAAAATCCGGAAAAAAAACAGAAAACGAAAAAACGGAAAATCCCAAAATCGACACCCTGATTTTCCGTTTTTTTCCGTTTTTTTCCCAGCACCAGAAACAGGCAGGGTTGTCGTAAGACCGGCGTGCCAAGAGGGAGGTGCTCGCATTTTTTTTTTGGGGGGTCCAGAATGGGTCGTTTTTGGACATTTGAGCCCACTGCGAGCAGTGCCGGGTCCCGGAAACGCTGTTTCAAACGCTCAAAAGGGGAGGCGGTGGGCACCAGAACCCAGTAAATTTACCACAAATGGTCCCACCCACAAACGGGTTACCCCCTGCCTCTAGGGGTTCCCCCCACCCACAAACGGGTTACCCCCTACCTCTAGGGGTTCCCCCCACCCACAAATGGGATACCCCCTACCTCTAGGGGTTCCCCCCAGCCACAAATGGGTTACCCCCTGCCTCTAGGGGTTCCCCCCACCCACAAACGGGTTACCCCCTACCTCTAGGGGTTCCCCCCACCCACAAACGGGTTACCCCCTACCTCTAGGGGTTCCCCCCACCCACAAATGGGATACCCCCTACCTCTAGGGGTTCCCCCCAGCCACAAATGGGTTACCCCCTACCTCTAGGGGTTCCCCCCAGCCACAAATGGGTTACCCCCTACCTCTAGGGGTTCCCCCCAGCCACAAATGGGTTACCCCCTACCTCTAGGGGTTCCCCCCACCCACAAATGGGTTACCCCCTGCCTCTAGGGGTTCCCCCCACCCACAAACGGGTTACCCCCTACCTCTAGGGGTTCCCCCCACCCACAAATGGGTTACCCCCTACCTCTAGGGGTTCCCCCCAGCCACAAATGGGTTACCCCCTACCTCTAGGGGTTCCCCCCACCCACAAACGGGTTACCCCCTGCCTCTAGGGGTTCCCCCCAGCCACAAATGTCTTACCCCTTGCCTCTAGGGGTTCCCCCCAGCCACAAATGGGTTACCCCCTGCCTCTAGGGGTTCCCCCCACCCACAAATAGGTTGCCCCCTACCTCTAGAGGTTCCCCCCAGCCACTAATGGGTTGCCCCCGACCTCTAGAGGTTCCCCCCAGCCACCAATGGGTTGCCCCCTACCTCTAGAGGTTCCCCCCAGCCACTAATGGGTTGCCACCTACCTCTAGAGGTTCCCCCCAGCCACCAATAGGTTGCCCCCTACCTCTAGAGGTTCCCCCCAGCCACCAATGGGTTGCCACATACCTCTAGAGGTTCCCCCCAGCCACCAATGGGTTGCCACCTACCTCTAGAGGTTCCCCCCAGCCACCAATAGGTTGCCCCCTACCTCTAGACACGGTTTGCCCCCCGGGCGGGATCCCGGGCGGGCCCGGCCGGGTTCCGGGAAATTCCGGGATTCCCGGGATTCCCGGGATTTCCCGGCCGGGAATCCCGGGATCCCGGCCGGGAAATCCCGGGATGACCCCGGGGTATCCCGGGGTCATCCCGGGACCCCCCCGGGGTCAGGTGTAGGTGGGTGGTAAGATGGAGCAGAGCGACCCCCAGACACACACGGCGGGTGTCCTATTGGCGAAGCTGCGGAAGCAGTCGGCATCGACGACAACGCGGGAACAGGACAAACTTCTGGACAAGATGAAGGGCCTCTGCAAGGCCGCGGTGACCGAGGCGCACAAGGATGCGATTGCCAACGCAAAGACGTTTGGGGAGCTTTGCAGCTTGATGTCTGCAGCACACGCCGACATGAAGAGCACTCTGCAGGAGGCGGTGGCCATCAAACGTGCACCCCGGATCTACGACACACGCTTCGTCAGCATGCTCGACTGCGCGGAGCACTTTGAAGAGCGTGTCGCCATGCTGTACTCGTACATGGCTACCGGGATTGGCAATGCCTACACTCCCCCCACGTTCGAGAAGCTTGCTGTGCTGCTGAAGACCGTCGGTTCTGAGGCGCTTCAGGACATGCTGACGGAGTTCGTCCGTGCCGCGGCGCCGGTAAGAGCCGCTTTGTCGCGGTACAGCAACGCGCAGGCACCCGGGACGGTTGGATCGGCGACGATCTACGCGGAGGTGGAGGAGCTGATCGACATCCTCCAGAGGGCGAGCACGGGGGATGGACTCGCAGCCCGCGTGTCCAAGACCTTCTACAACGGTCTGCAGAGCCGGTGGCGCGAATCCTCGGAAACGGGCCGGGGGTTCTACCTCTCTGTGCGCCAGCTGACTCCGGAGGGGTACGAGACCCTGGAGATGCTGGATGACCTGCTGCCACGCGAAGACCTCGGCAAGCACATCGGCTTCGACGTCACCGCGCCCATGTACCAGGCGTACACTTCGGCAGTGTCGGAGCACGAGGTCGGCTCAGAGAGGGTATTCTGGAAACGCCAGCTTACCAACGAGACGCTCAAGCCTCTTGCTGAGCGTGTGTTGTTTCTCGTCACCTTGCCCCCTTCCTGCACAGCACCTGACAGCGCACTCTCTGTCATGATGCAAGCCATCCCCGTGTGCCGGAGTGCTATGTCCCGCGACTCCCACGCAAAGCTCTCGCTCTTGGCCATCAATCAAGATGTGCGAGGTGCGTACGGCAAGGAGTGTGGCTTCCGGCGGACATTCCCGTCACTCCGTGTGAATGACGCTGAGAGTGACGAGACTAGAGGTTCCCCCCAGCCACTAATGGGTTGCCCCCTACCTCTAGGGGTTCCCCCCAGCCACTAATGGGTTGCCACCTACCTCTAGAGGTTCCCCCCAGCCACCAATGGGTTGCCACCTACCTCTAGAGGTTCCCCCCAGTCACTAATGGGTTGCCACCTACCTCTAGAGGTTCCCCCCAGCCACCAATAGGTTGCCCCCTACCTCTAGAGGTTCCCCCCAGCGACTAATGGGTTGCCCCCTACCTCTAGAGGTTCCCCCCAGCCACTAATGGGTTGCCACCTACCTCTAGAGGTTCCCCCCAGCCACCAATGGGTTGCCACCTACCTCTAGAGGTTCCCCCCAGTCACTAATGGGTTGCCACCTACCTCTAGAGGTTCCCCCCAGCCACCAATAGGTTGCCCCCTACCTCTAGAGGTTCCCCCCAGCCACCAATGGGTTGCCACCTACCTCTAGAGGTTCCCCCCAGCCACCAATAGGTTGCCCCCTACCTCTAGAGGTTCCCCCCAGCCACTAATGGGTTGCCCCCTACCTCTAGGGGTTCCCCCCAGCCACTAATGGGTTGCCACCTACCTCTAGAGGTTCCCCCCAGTCACTAATGGGTTGCCACCTACCTCTAGAGGTTCCCCCCAGCCACCAATAGGTTGCCCCCTACCTCTAGAGGTTCCCCCCAGCCACCAATGGGTTGCCACCTACCTCTAGAGGTTCCCCCCAGTCACTAATGGGTTGCCACCTACCTCTAGAGGTTCCCCCCAGCCACTAATGGGTTGCCACCTACCTCTAGAGGTTCCCCCCAGCCACCAATGGGTTGCCACCTACCTCTAGAGGTTCCCCCCAGTCACTAATGGGTTGCCACCTACCTCTAGAGGTTCCCCCCAGCCACCAATGGGTTGCCACCTACCTCTAGAGGTTCCCCCCAGCCACCAATAGGTTGCCCCCTACCTCTAGAGGTTCCCCCCAGCCACCAATGGGTTGCCACCTACCTCTAGAGGTTCCCCCCAGCCACCAATAGGTTGCCCCCTACCTCTAGAGGTTCCCCCCAGCCACCAATGGGTTGCCACCTACCTCGAGAGGTTCCCCCCAGCCACCAATAGGTTGCCCCCTACCTCTAGAGGTTCCCCCCAGCCACCAATGGGTTGCCACCTACCTCTAGAGGTTCCCCCCAGCCACCAATAGGTTGCCCCCTACCTCTAGAGGTTCCCCCCAGCCACCAATGGGTTGCCACCTACCTCTAGAGGTTCCCCCCAGCCACCAATAGGTTGCCCCCTACCTCTAGAGGTTCCCCCCAGCCACTAATGGGTTGCCCCCTACCTCTAGGGGTTCCCCCCAGCCACTAATGGGTTGCCACCTACCTCTAGAGGTTCCCCCCAGCCACCAATGGGTTGCCACCTACCTCTAGAGGTTCCCCCCAGTCACTAATGGGTTGCCACCTACCTCTAGAGGTTCCCCCCAGCCACCAATGGGTTGCCACCTACCTCTAGAGGTTCCCCCCAGTCACTAATGGGTTGCCACCTACCTCTAGAGGTTCCCCCCAGCCACCAATGGGTTGCCACCTACCTCTAGAGGTTCCCCCCAGTCACTAATGGGTTGCCACCTACCTCTAGAGGTTCCCCCCAGCCACCAATAGGTTGCCCCCTACCTCTAGAGGTTCCCCCCAGCGACTAATGGGTTGCCCCCTACCTCTAGAGGTTCCCCCCAGCCACTAATGGGTTGCCACCTACCTCTAGAGGTTCCCCCCAGCCACCAATGGGTTGCCACCTACCTCTAGAGGTTCCCCCCAGTCACTAATGGGTTGCCACCTACCTCTAGAGGTTCCCCCCAGCCACCAATAGGTTGCCCCCTACCTCTAGAGGTTCCCCCCAGCCACCAATGGGTTGCCACCTACCTCTAGAGGTTCCCCCCAGCCACCAATAGGTTGCCCCCTACCTCTAGAGGTTCCCCCCAGCCACTAATGGGTTGCCCCCTACCTCTAGGGGTTCCCCCCAGCCACTAATGGGTTGCCACCTACCTCTAGAGGTTCCCCCCAGCCACCAATAGGTTGCCCCCTACCTCTAGAGGTTCCCCCCAGCCACCAATGGGTTGCCACCTACCTCTAGAGGTTCCCCCCAGTCACTAATGGGTTGCCACCTACCTCTAGAGGTTCCCCCCAGCCACTAATGGGTTGCCACCTACCTCTAGAGGTTCCCCCCAGCCACCAATGGGTTGCCACCTACCTCTAGAGGTTCCCCCCAGTCACTAATGGGTTGCCACCTACCTCTAGAGGTTCCCCCCAGCCACCAATGGGTTGCCACCTACCTCTAGAGGTTCCCCCCAGCCACCAATAGGTTGCCCCCTACCTCTAGAGGTTCCCCCCAGCCACCAATGGGTTGCCACCTACCTCTAGAGGTTCCCCCCAGCCACCAATAGGTTGCCCCCTACCTCTAGAGGTTCCCCCCAGCCACTAATGGGTTGCCCCCTACCTCTAGGGGTTCCCCCCAGCCACTAATGGGTTGCCACCTACCTCTAGAGGTTCCCCCCAGCCACCAATGGGTTGCCACCTACCTCTAGAGGTTCCCCCCAGTCACTAATGGGTTGCCACCTACCTCTAGAGGTTCCCCCCAGCCACCAATAGGTTGCCCCCTACCTCTAGAGGTTCCCCCCAGCCACCAATGGGTTGCCACCTACCTCTAGAGGTTCCCCCCAGCCACCAATAGGTTGCCCCCTACCTCTAGAGGTTCCCCCCAGCCACTAATGGGTTGCCCCCTACCTCTAGGGGTTCCCCCCAGCCACTAATGGGTTGCCACCTACCTCTAGAGGTTCCCCCCAGTCACTAATGGGTTGCCACCTACCTCTAGAGGTTCCCCCCAGCCACCAATAGGTTGCCCCCTACCTCTAGAGGTTCCCCCCAGCCACCAATGGGTTGCCACCTACCTCTAGAGGTTCCCCCCAGTCACTAATGGGTTGCCACCTACCTCTAGAGGTTCCCCCCAGCCACTAATGGGTTGCCACCTACCTCTAGAGGTTCCCCCCAGCCACCAATGGGTTGCCACCTACCTCTAGAGGTTCCCCCCAGTCACTAATGGGTTGCCACCTACCTCTAGAGGTTCCCCCCAGCCACCAATGGGTTGCCACCTACCTCTAGAGGTTCCCCCCAGCCACCAATAGGTTGCCCCCTACCTCTAGAGGTTCCCCCCAGCCACCAATGGGTTGCCACCTACCTCTAGAGGTTCCCCCCAGCCACCAATAGGTTGCCCCCTACCTCTAGAGGTTCCCCCCAGCCACTAATGGGTTGCCCCCTACCTCTAGGGGTTCCCCCCAGCCACTAATGGGTTGCCACCTACCTCTAGAGGTTCCCCCCAGCCACCAATGGGTTGCCACCTACCTCTAGAGGTTCCCCCCAGCCACCAATAGGTTGCCCCCTACCTCTAGAGGTTCCCCCCAGCCACTAATGGGTTGCCCCCTACCTCTAGGGGTTCCCCCCAGCCACTAATGGGTTGCCACCTACCTCTAGAGGTTCCCCCCAGCCACCAATGGGTTGCCACCTACCTCTAGAGGTTCCCCCCAGCCACCAATAGGTTGCCCCCTACCTCTAGAGGTTCCCCCCAGCCACCAATGGGTTGCCACCTACCTCTAGAGGTTCCCCCCAGTCACTAATGGGTTGCCACCTACCTCTAGAGGTTCCCCCCAGCCACCAATAGGTTGCCCCCTACCTCTAGAGGTTCCCCCCAGCCACCAATGGGTTGCCACCTACCTCTAGAGGTTCCCCCCAGTCACTAACGGGTTGCCACCTACCTCTAGAGGTTCCCCCCAGCCACCAATGGGTTGCCACCTACCTCTAGAGGTTCCCCCCAGTCACTAATGGGTTGCCACCTACCTCTAGAGGTTCCCCCCAGCCACTAATGGGTTGCCACCTACCTCTAGAGGTTCCCCCCAGCCACCAATGGGTTGCCACCTACCTCTAGAGGTTCCCCCCAGTCACTAACGGGTTGCCACCTACCTCTAGAGGTTCCCCCCAGCCACTAATGGGTTGCCCCCTACCTCTAGAGGTTCCCCCCAGCCACCCCCGCCCCCCCCCCCCCCCCCCCCCATGACTTCATCCCGTCCCCACCCAAAGCTCAAGCTTCCTGGACACGCTCGTTTGAGCAATCTGGAATCTGTAGAAGGCTCGCCGTGTAGGCGGCCTTGGCTATTTTGCCGGCTTGCTGGTCTGCGGCCCAGGATGCGCCTGCAGCGCCGTGTTGTCCCACGTTCTTGAGGCACGAAGCTTGAGGATTCTCTGGCAGATATGTTCACGATGTCATTCACGTCTCAACGGGTTCTTCGGGTGTCCCATTCAAAAAAACACCCGAAAAATATGACGACTTTGCTAAACTGGACCCAACTCCCCATACTCTTTTTTTTGCCATTTTTCAGCATTTTCCCCCGATTTTTCGGTTTTTTTTTTGAAAAAATTTATTTTTTGTCCAGAATCGACACCCCCCTTTCTTAAAAATAATGGGGGTCATTAATTTAAGAAATTTAATGCAGCACCTGCATTAACCCTTTAGTTACCAACCACACACATGTGTGTGGGTAATTCAGTTTTTTTTGGCCACTGGCGTTCAGGTACTTTCTACTAGGAATTTTTCACCGATTTTTTTATGGTGAACTCGGATGTCGCAGTTCTTTCCACGAACAACCGAGACAAAAATTGGGCCACCGAAGGGCATATATTTGTTGCGAGTGCGAAAATCAGGAAAAATCGAGAATTTCCGAAAATTGGGTTTTTTCTGGTTTTGGGGCACTTTTGGTTCATTGGTGAGTAAAGTACCTTCCACTAAGAATTTTTCAAGATTTTTTTTTATCGAATAATGTTCCGAACTCAACGCGTCGTAATCTCGCAAATAACGCACCTTTTTCCGGGGAAAAATGCAGTCCCCTGTGAAAGAACATTTCCGGCGATACCCGCCCAGCACTTCAAATTGCGGGGGCCCGAGAAAAAATTTTTTTTTCGAGAAAAAATGTTCTCGGAAACGGCTGGAACAGCGCGTTTCACGACAGCAAAAAATCTGAAAAAAATCCAAATTTGAAAAATTTTCCGGCCGAAACCAATTTTCGGACCCACCTATTTTTCGGTTTTTGGTGGTTTCTGGCCACCCGAGGGTCCTGCACCTGTGGTCACAGAAATGGCCTCGAAACACCCCCAAGCCCCCTAAAAACGCATTTCTGGAAGGATACGTCCCAAAACTGCCCGAAAGGTGCGTCTGAGTCTGGTGACCTGACCCCACAAACCCTGTATTTTTCGCCTTTTTGACCAAAAAATTGGGTCGGCAGGCAAAATTCGGAATTTTTTGAATTTTTCACCAAGTCTCGGCATCGTGGAATGCAATGTCCTCGTTCTGCCCGAAAAACGCATTTTTCGGATTTTTTCCCCGAATCTGGGGGTCTGGTTTGGAAATGTGGTTGGGCTCCAAAATCGAACAAAAATATTTTGGGTGGTCATTGGGAGTCGCCTCCCGTGGGGAAAAAAATATTTTTTTCTCAAAAAAAAGTTGATTCTCGGACAGTTCTGAAACAACGCATTTCACCATGAAAAGAAATTCCGATTTTGGTGGAGTAGAAAATTCCTTACTGGGGAAGGTGGCCAAAATCTCGAATTTTTGGCATTCTAAATCGTACCCCCCTGGTCTCTAAAGGGTTAAGACGTCTTAAGAAAGAAGTGAAAATATCCTTTTCTTATTAAGACCTTTGTCATACCATGTTATACGTTATTATACGTTCCCATACGATTCCCACACGATACAGACGGTGCGCACGTACAAAGAGCAGTGTGAGGGCAGGCTCGGCATAAACACGCCATGGCCGCAGTTCGTACGCAACACAGCATTCGAGATGAGGGAGGGGAGAATGGCAAAAACTGGAACACTATCGACACATATCACTCAACACGGAGGGATGGGGGTGGGGGAGAGGTTGTGATGAAAAAAAGCACACACAGAGAAAAGGGGACGTTGGCTTTGTTGAATTCTTGCCGTGTAGCCACAGCTCATCAGAGCTGCCAACTGCACTGCATTATTGCGCCGAAACAGTCTCATCCGGGTTCACTGCATGGAGGAGCTCTGTGCATTCAAAGTACTTCGCAGTGCTGAATGAGCACGGGAAGTTTCTTCCATTGAAGTATATGTCAACGAGTTTGTGCGCGCGCTCCGACTTGGTGTGTTGACGGTATTCATCGATGACGAAACCGTAGCTGCTCCAATGGCATTCATTGGCACTTGCATTCGGCAGTGCTGCAAGCACCTTCACAGCTGCGTCTGAGAGCTTGGGAAACAGGCGCGCCCCGAAGTGCTGCCACCAGCGGTATCCTGCCCACTCCTTCCGCGTGGATTCTGCAAGGCCTTGGAATGTATACGTCTTGAACTGCAGGTACTCCTCGAGAGCTGCGGACTGGTCTGCTGGTTTTACCCTTTTCTCGATGATCCGCTCCACCGCCTCCGCCATCTGCGCAGCATCTCCGTCTTCTCCGCGAAAGATCGGCGAGAGTGCATGGGCTCCCCAGTGTATGTCCGTGGCGAAGTACTGGTAGAAACGCTGCTCGAAGAGCCTGAGGACCCGAGCGCGCCTGGCGTTGGTGAAGAAGGAGGAGATGGGGATCGCGGCTGTGGATGCTTGTGCCTTCTTCAGCGCAGAGATGACGTGCTCGCACGTTCTCTTCCTCCCATCAAACCCCTTCAAAAGCTGGTACACCGGCTCGAATATGGACAGGATCTGGGTCAGCTTTGTCCAGAACGCATCGCTGATCAGCTTCAGCTTCATTGCCCGCGCCGCGGACTTTCCTGGCGCAGGCAACCCCTCCACCCACCCCTGCCACTTCTGAGATACAAACACCGCGGCCAGTGCGTCTCTCATCTTGTACAACCTTGTGGCCATCAAGAAGTGACAGCCGAAGCGCGTGCTACCCGGTTTGATCAACACGAGCTTCGTCCGCTCCGCAAGGAGGGTGATGAGGGTGGAGCGTACACTCAGGTATGTGACAACCCGGAGCCAGTCATGGACCTCGTCCTTGCACC
Organism: Rhynchopus euleeides; assembly: GCA_963210315.1. Taxonomy (NCBI): domain Eukaryota; phylum Euglenozoa; class Diplonemea; order Diplonemida; family Diplonemidae; genus Rhynchopus; species Rhynchopus euleeides. The sequence goes on from OY723280.1 coordinate 1,145,486, forward strand.
ATCCCATCTCCTCGGTCCCCACCTTCTCCCAATCAGCGAGATCCTCCAAATAGAGGTCTGCGGAATGGGGCAGACACAAGGAACACAGAACGTGTGGATGACGCGCCTGGATCATCTCGAAGGAATGCCGGGTGGGGCCATCGCAGCAGACGTGGACAACGTTGTCCCGTACGTGTTGCTGCTCGGCGGTGAGAACAGGTGCAGGGGTCTCGGGCGGCCCTTCAGGGATGTCGTCCTCCTCGTCTCCTTCGATAATGACATCCGCAGGGACAGCAGGTGGTGCCTGCTCGGTGACAGCTGGGGTGTTTTGTGCGGGAGGCTCTGGACAGTCCCCTTGGTTGTCGATGAAGTCCCCGATCATATCTGCCACCCATTCCTTCGTCTTCTTCACGTCACCGGGCTCTGCCACCTTCGCGATGAAACTGCTACCTGAGGTGTGAGTGGGTTAAAAGAGTTAAAGAGCAAAAGGTGCACATACAGCAGGAGGTAATTGTCCAGTTGACAAGCTGCTTTTTTGCCTTGCTTGACCACCCGTCAAAACCGATTGTGAAACCCAGCGCTGCTTCGTTGTTCAGTCGTTTCCTCATCTCCTTGCGCATGTTGCTGTGCTCCTCGTCCAGCAGGGGCCCCGAGATCTTTGTCCGGCTGGGGACAGTGTACGTGCTCTGCTGAGGGAGGCGGCGAATCACGTCGATCATCTCCTGGAACTTCTCCGATGATGTTGCGTTTAGGGGCTGTCCTGTCCCAAACACCCACGAGGCAATGGCCCTGTCGGCGTCTCCCTCACCAATCGGTGTTCTTCTCACAAAATCGGTGAGCGGCCCCCGCACCACATCCTTTGCACTGCTGGCAGCCGTCTTCGCGCGCTTGTTCTCCGCTTCCTCCTCCTTGACCTCGCCCTTCCACCGTTCGTACGCTTCTTCGGTCTCTGATGAGACAAGCGTCAGCCCTGCACACTTTGACACCAGGCCACCTTCGCCGTAGTGCGCGCGGATCTTCGATAAACCGCCCTTGAATTTTTTGCAGCACCACTTGCACTGCACCTGGGGGTTCGTGGCGTGTGCCTCGAGCACAGTCACACCCTCCCACTCCTTCGCTGCCTTCTTCCTTTTCGCCTCTGCCTTCGCTGCCGGTTTAGGGGCTGATTTTTTAGCTGCGGGTTTTGGGGCAGCTTTCCCCCCCCCCCCCCCCCCCGGTTGTGTGCCGCTCATTGCTGAGGTGAGGAAGTGCCTGAGGGAGTGTGAGAGTGTAAGCCTGAGTGAACGTATAGGAACGTATAATTGGCATTTTGGGGGCCTCGGCGAACGTATTATACGTATTGTACGTATTATACGTATAATGACAAGCCCCCCCCCCCCCCCGCCCCCCACTCCAGCTGGGACAGCCCCATTCAGGCTGCATCTAGAATATGTTCGATTATTTTCCGGTGAAAAAGACACGCCAGGTGTGGTAGGAAAGCGGCCCTGCCACCAGTGGCAACCAAAAATGTGCTCTATACACAGCCTTCTCTGCCAGACAGGAAAAGGGGTTTGGGGGGAGGGGTTGTGTGTGTGTGTTTAGAAGCGTCATCGCAAATGAAAGCTGGACTCAATACGATGCCCAGTCTCCTGTCGCAGCGCAACGCCAATGTGGTGCATGTGTGGAGGTGTTGGGGACCTTCGGTCTGTGTCAAAGTGTGTCAGGTTGCAACCTGTATTGTTAGGCGGTTCACTTTGCTGCACTTCAGAGAGAGGAGGCCCCCTGTTGAGTTTTAACCCCATGGAATGTTGTGTCATATCGCAATGCTGCCTGGGAGCCGGTGCCTCCACCCCCGGCTGGGAGGGATGCCGTCGGTGCCGGGAAAAAAAAGGGAGCATCACACACATTTCAGCAGAACAGTTGTCGCTTTTTTGTAGTTTCTGAATCTATCCATCTACCCATTATCTTCCCTTTTCTTGCTTGTCTCACCCCCCCCCCCCCAGCCCTCCAGGACACCGTATACCTGCAAATTTGAGTGAATGAGTGAATAGAAGGGGGAGAGGGTCGACGCTCTCTCTGCGCCTTTGCTCTTCAGCTATTCTACCCCCCGCCCCACACCGCTTCCCCCTTCCGTGCTCTCCCCCTTCCCCCCTCCCCCCCCCCCTGATGTGACACTCCCGCAGAGGTGTGTTGCGTTGCCAGATCTCTCCACTCAAAGCTGCCATTTTTCCCCCATCCCTTTTTTCGCCCCCAATACCACTGCCTACGTTGCTGCCTTGGCAGAATCGCCCGTCGGACAGTTTTTTTTGTTTTGCTGTCCTGCGTTGCTTCTTGCCACCTCCTGCTTCTGCACAGTTGATCTATTCCTTCCCCCCCCCCCCCCCACACACACACACACACATCCCCGTTTTCCCCCTTCCCCTTCCGTTCGACTTTACGGCCATTGCGTTGTCTGTTGCATCTTGAAAGCACCGTTGATTTTTCATTCTCGCATCGCGTGCCGTTGCGCGCGGTTGGAGGGTGGCAATGCACCCCCTCCCGACATTGCCAGCCCACCCTCCTTCAGATGTGTGCACAAAATAAAGCACTGCGCAATGCGAGAGAAAAACAATAAAAAAAGGTGCGGTGTGGGTGGGTGTGTGGGGGGGGGGGTAACGCTCTCTGGATCAGGAGTTGGTTGGATAGGCATGGTTTTGACCAACCCATGCAACCCTTTCCTGATGCGAGCACATACCCCCCTTCCCCCCTCCCCCCCCGCCTCCCAACTCCCCACACCCACATGCGGTAGAAACCGACATGGCCGGAGAAGGTGAACATTTCCCAAAACCAGATTACATGTATACGTGAAGAAGGGGTGCTGGTGGCACAGCCGCCAACTCCATCTGCTCCCCACCTAAGCACTACTAAACGCATGCTCTTCGAAGGCCGTTATGGGGGTGGTGAGGACTGGAGTGGCAGAAGCTCCGTGTGCCCGCCCACACATATGGTCACAAAACACAGCGCCACGAGTTGTTCTACGGCGCTGTCTTCAATTTGAGCGAAGGGCGTGGTGGTGATTGTTGCGTCTTTTGTTGCTTGTTTCCCCCACCCCCCGTTCCCCCCCACCACCAAGAGGTTTGAAGAAGATGAAAGCCAACCCGGCAATACCATGGCTTGAATGTCCCCCCTGCCCTGCATATTTTTTCTATCGGCCAAACCAGCGCATGCAATAAAGCGGTGAGTGTCTTAACCGTGGAGAAGTGGAAGTGCGGCAGCCCCCTCACACACATACCCCACCCTCTCTCTGTTTTCCTGTGTTGCCCATCTGCGAAGGGTGGGGGGAGGAGACGCTACTCTTGGCATTGCTCTGCACCATTGCACCACCGCCACTGGCAGGATCGGAGGGGGGGCTATGGAGCAGGGGGGAGGCGCTGATGCACTGCAGCAGCAGCAGCAGCAGCGCGAGGAATGCCTCTCGCTGATCCCGGAGGTGCTGGAGACGTACCTTGCCGTGCGGTGTGGTGTGTCGGAGGCTGTGCGTGCCGCAGATGAGGGTGGTGCTGCAGATGAGTGTGCCATGCGGCAGGCTGCAGGGGGTGTCGCCTCGCTCGCCGCAGTGGTGGAGAGCCTGACTGGCTGCCTCCGACAGGCCGTCCCGCCTCCGGAGCCTCTGGCGCACGCATGGGCCCCTGCACCGAAGCACCGTCACCGCCACCGCCACCAGCAGCAGCAGCAGCAGCAGCAGCACGCCCACGGCACACCCCTCACGCGCCCCACCAGCCCAGCGCCGCAGGCGGGTACGCCAGCCTCTGCGTATTCCTTCCGCCCCTCGCGCACGTCGCAGGCTGTTGTGGCACGGTCGCGTGCCGGGCACTACCTCAGGGCAACCCCCGTTGGGCCGCTGCTGCTCACACTGCTCGGTGGCAGGGCAGGTGTTGCTGGGCGGCGTGTCTACGAGCGGCTCAATGCCCTGCAGTGTACAGCGCACAGCGAGGGGGGGGATGGGAAGGGTGCTGAGGGTGAGGGTGCTGTGGAGCAGGCCCCTGCTGTGTTTGCCCCAGGCATGCCGTTGGTGCTGTTCGCCGAGAAGCTGCCTGTGGCGGCGGCGCTGCCGCGGCGCCTCAGCAGGCTGTGCAGGAGGCTGCTGCTGCATGCGCAGTGGCTTGTGGCGTCATTCCGCCGTCCGGTGAAGTCTGTCGCAGCATCCGGCGAGGTGCGGTACCGCTATGTGTGGCCACGCCCGCGTGGGCTGCGCACCAAATGCATCGCCCTGCGGGCCGTGCTGCGGCTGTGCAGGGAGGTGCGCAGATTCCGCCATGCACCTCAACATGCACGCCAAGACTTCCAGTGGGTGAACAGCCCGCAGGAGACAGTCCTCTCGACCCCGCTCCGCTCTGTCGTGTCGAGCAGGTCCCACATCACCTGGGTGCGCGAGACGAGCTCCTTCGGGACTGGCACCGTGCGTGCGGCAAGCGACGGAATGATACCCGACAGCATCGCCACAGCATCCGATTCGCACACCTCCACCATCGCCACCTTCCGCTCCCCCACCCCTTCGGGGTCGTCCTCTGTGGCCTCCTTCGCAGGGGGGTCTGTGTCTGACGCTTCGGGGCTGACCGAGGGGCATGCCACACTGGGCCGCCACACCCACACCGAGGCACAACCCACAGCAGCTGTCATACATGACCAGCGCGCAGCAGAACTCCACGCAGTCGCAGAAAGCTGCCAGCGTGCCAACGCAGCCCTCGCACAGCTGCTGGAGGCATACGTCAACGAGGAACGCCAGCAGGCGAAGGCACAACAGGGCCAGGGGCACACAGCCTCACAGATGTCGGAGAGCGATGCATATGAGAGCGACTTTGTCTCCCCCACGAGGAGCCACGCCCTCAGCCCCGGGCAGGCCTCCCTGATGTCCAGCAGCACGCTGGCGAGCAGCGCCCCTCCCCGCCGCCCTGCCCCGACACCCCTGTCCAGCCTCCAGGCCGACATCGACGCACAGCTGCGCCACCTCACCGCGGACCCGGCAGCACCGGCAGCACCACACCACACCCAGCCCCAGGAGCAGCTGGCATCGGAGGTAAACGCCACTGCTGCCGCAGCAGTTGCACAGCCCGAGGCACGGCTCCCCCCTCATGAGGCGGAGGCGCAGCGGCGGAGGATAGACGCTATCTTGGTTCAGGCTGTCGACACCCTCCGGCAGGGCACATCGGATCTCCATGCCCTCTCCAGCATGCAGCACCTCAACGCATTAGACGAGAAGGTCGCCCTCCTCGAGCAATACTGCAGCACAAAGGGCCTCCCGTTGCTCACCCCCCCCGGCAGCTCCCCTGCCGCCACACCGCGGCGCTCCGCCGGCACGCAGCCCTCCTCCGCCTCCTCCTCCTCCTCCACACCACCCCCTCCCCGCCACCGCCACGCCGTCAGCTCCCCACAATCCGTCGGGATCGCCTCCGCCAGCCGGCGCTCCTCCTCGCCTTCCTCCTCCAGGTCATCCCGATCTGCAGTCTCCTCCCGCTCCACCTCCACCTCCGCCGCCTCCTCCATCCCACCCCGAGGCGCGGCTTCGCCGCGTAGGGCCGCGGGACGGGGCAGCAGCTCCAGCACCCCTTCGTCACCCCCCTCCTCAGGCGGATCGATGGGGAAGGGGAGAACCGGCCGCTCTGTGGGATCTGCGCATCCCTCCTCCTCCCGAACCTCCGCATCGCTGTTCTCCTCAGAGATGGAGGGGTCCAGCGGCAGCGGGTGGGGAGGGGGTGGGGGAGGGGGAGTAGAGGGCAGAGGCGACAGAGGGGGCAGAGGGGGCAGCGCCCCCGCTGGGTTTGGGTTCCGCTCCCTCCGGAGGGAGCGGCTGGAGCGGAGGAGGCTGACGCGGAGCATCGCGCAGATCAAAGCGGGGCTGCTCGTTGGGGACAGGGATTACGAAGGGCGTGCCCTGCAGGCTCTGCGGGACGGGGCTGCGGCACGCAGCCCCGGGTTGAAAGCGGAGGCTGCGGGGTTGGTCGACGCCGCGCTGGACAGGGCGTTATCCCTGGGGGATTCAGGGGGTGGGGATCGCGACACATTCCTCCAGCGGTACGACCGGTGCTGCCTCCTGCTTAACGACCCGGGGTTTCTCGGCCCGCGCCACCGCTACCGCGTCACCCTCCCCAGCAGCGGGAGTGACTCTCCCCCGGGTGGCGAGCCGCGCCGCCTCGCCGCCCGCCGCAGGCTGAAGCGCCCCTCCCGCTGGAAGCGCCGCCACCCCCAACCCACGCCCGCCTGGAAGAGGCACGCACCGCCGCCGCCGTCCCCCCGCCCCTCCTCCCCGCCGTCAACATCTGGCAGCTCCACCGCAACCCCCGCAGCTGGGGAGGGGGTGGGGCGTGGCGGTAGCGGCAGCAGCAGCAGCATCAGCGGGAGCTGCAGCAGCGCCACACCACTCCCTGGCAGCAGCATCCCTCCGGAGCTGGGGGGTTTCACTGCGGAGCAGCGGTTTTTCTACTATCTGTTGGAGGAGGGTGGAGGGGGAGGTGGTGGTGGTGGTGGTGGCGTGTCGGCGGCAACTGCGGGGAGGGGGGGTGGGCTGAGGCGCCAGGCTCGGGGTGCCGTTGTGCCCTACACCCCATCGGGGGTGGAGGCAGCGACCCAGACAGCGGGGGGGCCTGGCGGTGGCGGCGCAGCCGCCGCGAGGGATGCGCTGCTGGGAGGCACAGCGGTTCCCCATGAGGAGGCTCTGAATCATCAGGAGCAGCAGGGGGCACCGCCCCCTGCCCCTGCCTCGGCGGGGTCTCGGCGCAGCTCCGCTGCCAGCCAGGCAGGTGGGTCTGCCGCCTCTGCGTCTTCGGGTGGTGGGGGGAGCCCGCGGGGCAGCGCCCTGCATCACCCATCCCCGCCGGCAGTGCCGGAGGTGTCGCCCGCATCCCTGCTGCCCCCGGCTCCGACAGGGCATGCGGATCCTGCGGGGGTGCAGTCGCTGTTTGAGAGGCGCACCTCAGGGGGTGTTGCACTGACGCCGCTGACGGGGGCCTTGTCGGGTGGGGGTGGTGGCGGTGTCGGCCCTGCTGGCGCGCCCCCCTCCACCTCGGCGCAGTCGAGGGTGACTGCCACATCGACTGTGTCGGGCTCCTCTGCGACGCTGGAGACCCCTGTGAATATCCTGGGGGCCTACGCGCAGCAGCAGCACCAGCACCACCATCAGCACCAGCTGCTGCAGGGGGGCCAGGGGCGGTACCACCAGGGGGGGTGCGGTGGGAGCCAGTCATCCAGCGCGCCGACCCCAACGGTGGGCGGCAGCGGCAGCGGCAGCAGCAGCGCCAGCCCCCCTGCGATCCCAGGCACCAACCTGCAGGAGGGGTGGCTTGCGGCAGCCGGGCAGGAGGAGCCGCTGGCGAGCAGTGCCCTGCTGTCGCTGTCGCAGATGGGCCAGATGGGTGAGCAGCAGCAGCAGCAGCAGCAGCAGGGTGGTGGTGGTGGTGGTGGTGGGGCAGGCGTGCCGGAAGCGGCAGGTGTGGCGGCGGCAGCCGCCTGCCTTGCCTCCCTGTTGGCGGTGGTGGTGCCACGGCTTGAGGCGGACCGTGCTCTGCTGGCAGAGGGTGCCGCGGGGGTGTCCTGCAGCGGCAGCAGTCGCAGCGGCGGCAGCAGCGCTGCGGCGGTGGCGCGGATGAGGCGCCTGGGCACAGGCAGGGGGGGCCTGCCGCGGGAGCTGTCGGTGCTGGGGTCGCCAGCGTCTTCGCTGGTGTCGCCGCAGTCCGCCCCCTCCGGGGCTGGCGCCACGCCTGGCGTGGGGGCGGGCTCGCTCCGCTCGGATGGGGAACTCGGTGAGGAGGGGCGCAGGGCAGCACGGCTGCTGCCGCCGTCCCAAGCGCCTTCGCAGGCGTCTTCCTCCCAGGCAGAGCGAGAGCCGCATGGTGGGTCTGCTGCGATGTCGCAGCAGACGTCGTCGCTGCAGGCCCCTCCCTCGCAGCTGCCCTCGGAGCCCCCTTCGCAGCCGCGGCGGCGGCCGCGGCTCACCCGCCTCCGGCAGCGGTGGTATGACCTCGACCTCTGCGACGCCGAGCTGCTGCTGCTGCAGATGGTGGCGGAGCAGCGCGCCATCCTCAGCACACTGCACGCCGCGCCCCCAGAGGGGGGGACGGCGGAGGGGCTCGGTGAGCCTCAGGAGGAGCTGGAGGCGGAGGGCGCGCGCCGCAGCGGCTGGCGCGACCCCTGCTTCGACCCCTTCGAGCGCGTGGAGCGGAAGGCGGTGAAGCTGCTGAAGAACCGGGGCCCTGCCCTCAGGGGGGAGGAGGGGGGGGACGACTCGTCGTCGGTGTTCTCGGAGACGACGGACAGCGAGGCGTCCAGCTCTGGTGGGAGCAGCTCCGATGCAGGCAGCCAGGAGTCGCTCCTGCGTGGGCTGGTTGGAGGTGGGCGTGCCCTGCACTACTCGTCGGACAGCGATGTGGCGTGGGCGCGTGGGATGGGGAGGCGGGAGTATCTGCTGGGAGCAGCCGCCGTGCCCACCAGCACACAGCTCGTCATGATGACGGGCTCGACTGACTCCGATACCTGCGACAGTGCGTTCGACAGCGATGCACCGGATGCATTCCCACAGCAGCCGGTGCCACTGCAGGCAGGAACGCGGAGTGAATCGCTGTATTCTGTCTCCGTGCATAGCAGCACAGATAGTGATGGGTTCTAGCCCCTTGTGTCCTCTTTCCCCCTTCCGGGTTGCCCTTTATTCCGGCGTGTCTCACGGCGCGTCACATTATTAGAAGGCTTGAAGCGTATAGGCGAACATGCGTGTGTGGTGTGAGGGTTGTGAGGTAGATCGCACAGCCCCGTCTCGCCCCTCCCTCCCGTGGTGTGCCCCATTGCTGTGTGCGCTGTGATCATCGGTTTTTGGTGTGTGTTTTGTCTTTTGTTCTGCCGCATGTCAGTCCCACACCATCTTATCCCTGCAGGAGGCGCTTGGGGGGTTGTGTGCCGTGAGGGCACACAAGCCGCCTTGCAAGATGAAGAAGCTGATCGTATACAGCACGGTCAGCCTGCTGGTGCTGGTCGCGGTGATTGCCAATGCGTTCCATACACACCAGCAGTTCTACCCGTCGATGGTGGCACTGTCACAGAGCCGTCTCTTCAATGTGTTGATGGCCAACGCATTCGCGGTGCTGGTGATGGAGCTGTTCCACGTCGTCCGCTTCATCTTCCTCGGCGCCCTCCGGGACCAGGAGGTGGAGAAGGTGATGGAGAACACAGCCTTCTTCCTCATGGAGCTCTTCCTTGCTCTCACCGTCTTTGGGGAGAGGTACACTATCAAAACCGTCGCTCTTTTCGTGATGTGCATCTTCTGGAAGGTGTTCCACTGGCTTGCCCAGAGCCGCCTGGAGTTCATCGAGCAGACCCCTGCCATCGGGACAGGCCAGGCACGCCTCGCCATTTTCCTTGCTGTCCTCATCTTTGTCGACACCGGTGTCGGGCGCATCCTGGTCCACGAGATGATGACACAGGGGCTGAGCGTCAAGCTTCTCCTCCTCCAGGAGTTCATGGTGATGGCTGTGCTGGCAGTGTCCAGCCTCTGCAGGCTGGTGCTCCACCTGGTGGACGCACGCAGGCAGAGGCGCTGGGAGCACAAGGGTGCTGCCCGGTTCTACCTTGAGATTGTGTCGGACCTGCTGCAGTGCATCATCTACGTCGGGTTCTTCTTCATCATCTACATGCACCACGGGCTGCCCGTCAACCTGGTGCGTGAGATGTACGTTACGCTGCGCAATCTGTACCGCACGCTGCGCAACTTCCTGAACTATAGGCGCCTGGCGGCGAACCTGGACTCCAGGTTCCCGGATGCCACAGAGGAGGAGGTGGCGCAGGACCCCACGTGCAGCATCTGCATCGACGAGATGGAGGTGGGCGATGCGAAGAAGCTGCACTGCTCGCACGTGTTCCACAGGCACTGCCTGCGGCAGTGGCTCGAGAGGCAGACCACGTATGCACCTGCCAGCCAAACTGCACATCACCATAAGGACCAACTGTGTGTGTCTCGGGCCCTCAATGGATACAATGTTGTGTTTGCGACCTCCCAGATATACCCGGTCAACATTGGCACAATTATTATTGGCATTGTGGCATGGGGGACCCGCTTATTTCTGGTGTTCGCTGTGTTACCACTCCGTTCATTTTCCCCTTACAGGTGCCCGTACTGCAGGCAGACCATTGGTACGGTGCCGCCAGGCGGTGTGCCGCAGCGTGCCCGGGAGGCCCGTGACGCAGCTGCCGCCGCCAGGGCCGACGCTGCGGAGGAAGAGGAGGAGGAGGAGGAAGAGGAGACGCCGCCTATGTCTGCATCGCCTGCAGACCACCACAACCACCATAGGCCTGCCGCTGCCGCAGCGCAGGCGACGTCGTCGTCGTCGTCTTCATCCTCTTCAGCTTCGGCAGCCGCGTCGCCACCGCCTCCAGCAGCACAACGGAGTTCTTCACCCGAGCCTTCTGGCGATGCAAATGAGTTGCAGGTATGCATGCCGGTGGCTAGAATTGCCCTTGCGCTCCTCTCCATGAGGGTTTCACATGATCCCAGGCGGTGTTTATAAATGCGTGCGTGGTGGTGATCATCAGCCTCACGAGCGACAGAGGTTCAATGCGTTCTATGCCCCTCCACCACCACCACACCCCTGCAGGAGGCATACCGGCTGTACTGCCAGTCCTTCGACACGGCAAGGCAGCGCCACACCGCCTCTGCTGCCAGACCTGCTGACCCCATCCCGACAGCAGCACCTGCCCCCCTGCCAGGCCTGTCGGGGGCGTACATTGCCCAGCACATTGTGGGCACATTCCCGCAGGTATGCTTGGGCAGTGACACAAGGGAAAATAGGATGGTCGGTGTGGGGTGTGTGTTTCGACAGTGGAGATCACATCATAATATTGAAAATATTCACGTGTGTTTGTGTGATTGCAATTGGCGTGCAGTATCTTGCTTTCTGCAGCCCCCCCCCCCCGGAAGGAAGGGGCAGGTAGTGTGTTACACGGTGGGGTACGACAACCAGAGGGTAACCCTTTTCGGTACCCAAATCGGCCGAAAATCCGATAACGCATTTAGGTACCCTGGGTACCTAATTTAGGTACCCCCACCCCCGAAAGTTGGAAAATCTGTGGGGGGGACCTTTTCAAATTTTTTTTTGGGGTGGGCCTATTTTGGACATTTGGACCCATTTTCAAAGGAATTTTTGAATTTTGAGCCCATTTTGAACCCTAAAATGGCTCATCGAAATATTTCTGCAAAAATCCGGGCCAGAATGCCAAAATCTGAAAAATCTGAGAAAATCTGGAAAATTCTGAGAATTCTGTCGGAATTCTGGAAAATCTGAGAAATCTGGAAAATTCTGAGAAATTCTGTGGGGGGGGGCCCAGGCGTGTATCTATTTCACGGAATGAAAATAGGAATTTGGGGAAAAAATATTTTTTTGCACCATACATTGGGCGTTATTCCGTTACCAGTAACGGTAATAACGTTATTTTTGCGTTATTTTTTGACCCCAAAAAAGGCAGCATTTCCCGGTGAATCTGACCCGAAACTCGGGTCCCTACCCCCCCTAAAAGAAATTTCTTGCACGGTGGACTCCAGCGGCCCTAGCGGGAGTCTGGGAGCGGGAGTCTGAGCGGGTGTCAAAGACTCCCGCTAGCGGGAGTCCAGACTCCCGCTAGCGGGAGTCTATACTCCCGCTAGGGGGAGTCTGACTCCCCCTAGCGGGAGTCTTTTCACCTATTTTCATCCATTTTTCCCATGATATAGTTACAGTCTACTGGCGTGGGGGGTAAAATCATGGTGGAAGAGGGATGGGGAGGGGCTTGTTTTGCTTCTGTCAGTTTCCCCGGACTCTGGACTACCTACCTATCCTCCTGGTAGCGGCTGCACCTGCGGAGGTGAGCGGTTAGAATTTGAGGTGTCAAAGTGCGGCCATCGCCTGTCGTAGTTGTGTTACACCTTGGGCAAGACAAGCCATCCTGCAGGCCTCATCTTCTTCGTCAGAACTGTCATCCCCCTCCTGCTGTGCGCGTTGGTCAAGCGTGCTCAAAGTCGCCTCGGATGACACGAATGGTGTGAAAGTCGCCCCCAGCGGGATTGGCATTTTGCACAAGCAGAGCGATAATTTGCGGTGTCCTTCGGGGAACCGGGACAGGAAGTAGGGCGCGCTGATGGGTTCAACGAAGTCCTGTGTGTTGCAGTGCACAAACCCCTTCTGCAGCTGTGTCAACTGTGTGCAAAGAACATACACAGCCAATCTATGAGCGTGTCGGGTGTGCAGACACGGACACAGAATGACTTCTCTATACCCGAGGATCCCGTCCTGCGACAGGTGCGCAACCTTCCAAGGCATGCCCGATGCGCGCCGCTTCTCTTCTGCCATCGCAAGATCTCTCTCGTAAGTTGCGGAGCTGGCGATTGTAACGGCATCTTTCTTGCGATGTCCGTTCTCTGCTTCTTCAAATTCGTCGTTGTTCTGCAGAGGCACTGCATCTTCTGGAGCCCACCAATGATGGAGACTGTGTACGTAGGCATTGCGCGTTGATCCCTTTTCGGCATGCTCCATCAACCAGTGAAATATATGCCCTGAGATCCGAGCACGCAAGAAGGGAATCCGGGCTGACTCATCCTTGCATCCCCAGAAGTGCCAGGGGATGTCTGCATACCGGAAATGCATGAGGTCTGCAAGGGAGACAAAGAGGTAGCGGAACAAGCCCTTGTAGGTGTGTCCTGTGACAGGCAAGCACGACCTTCCGGAACTGAGCACCTGTCCCATTCTGCGACACATTCAGTGCAAGGTTTGTACAGGTCTTGTCGAATATTTTTTTGTTGTCTCATCCAGTACCCTGATCAGCCGCATGGCGAGCCCCTTGCAGTCATGGAGTGCTGGGGTGACGTAGCGGGCATTGGGAAGCACACCTGCCAAGAGGGAGGGGTAGCCAGCCTCTTTTATCTCAGAGAGAGTCAGGTGCGGGTATCGATGCACCTGTTGATACCAGCGTTCTTCTGGGATGTCGCACAGTGAGCATCGGTGCCCTCGCCCCCCGCATCGCCTCATTGTTGCCCACTGCTGATCTATACTCCCGCTAGCGGGAGTTGGACTCCCCCTAGTTGAGACTCCCGAAAAGGGTTAAACCCGGTAGTGGTACCCTACCCCCGCTGGAGTCCACCGTGCAAGGCCGGATCAGCCCACGGGTGGGTTTGAGGAAGAAATCTGGGGGGGCAAATTTTGCTGCGACTTCCGGTTTCACCCGGCCGAACTCCAGCATCTATCCAGACCCACGGTGCCAAGCCGTTCGCCCGTGTCGCGATCATTCGCGGCTTCAGGCTGCCCCCGACGACACGTTTGTATCCTGCACCTTGCCATACTTCGCCTCCACCTTGTATATGACGGAGAGCGCCCTCCTTCCGCATCGTTGCGACTTCCCTGACAGCGAACTTATCCATGTCAGGGAAGACATGGCGATGATTGCGTTGGCCACCTGGGTGCTGTGCTTGTGGAGCTCCTTGCTCAACACCGTTGCTAGGAGCCTTCTAATGGATCCCAGTGTCAGCACACTGCCCCCTTTTTTAACAGGGAAGGCCGTGCAAAAATCATGCACAATGTTCGTCGCCTCCGCAGCCTCGGGACTCTCTGCACTCTTCTTCTTCTTAATCGACTTTGCCGCCGGCTTCGCTGCCGGCTTCGTTGTCGTCTTCCCCATTTTTGTGAATCAGGTCTGCGAGCTGGGATGGGTGGAAACGTCCGTTTCGTTTGGTGTGGCTGTACTTCAGTGACGAGTGCCACATTGCATAGGTATCATGGGAAAAATGAGTGAAAATAGGTGAAAAGACTCCCGCTAGGGGGAGTCAGACTCCCGCTAGCGGGAGTATAGACTCCCGCTAGCGGGAGTCTATACTCCCGCTAGCGGGAGTTGGACTCCCCCTAGTTGAGACTCCCGAAAAGGGTTACCCTACCCCCGCTGGAGTCCACCGTGTGGGTAAAATATCACTCCAGGGGGCCACTCCGTGATGTCAAAAAATTGGAAAACGTTTTCTCCTAAAATAACGCGTTATTTTTCCGTTATTTTCATGAAAACTTGCGTTATTCGGACAATTTTGCGGGCGGATGGTGTAGTTTTTGGTGGAGATGGCTCCAGAATACCCCCCTGGGACCATTTTTTGGATAATAACGCACGGACATGTCGAGTTTCGTGAAAAAATCATGTTTTTTTGGCTTTTTCAAGGCAAATACTGCAGAAACCCCTGCAACCTTGCAGCATCCAATGTTCCTGGAGTGAAATTTGGAGTGAAAATCACTCCAAAATCACTCAGTGTGGACGCAGAAGTGAATCCTTCAGGAATACACCCGCACACCTCACATTGGCGGTGTATAAACCACCTGATATTTTTACTCGTTACGAGCGACGAAGTAGCGCGAAGTAGCGACGTGCCCATTTTTTCCCGGTCCGTTCTAAAATAGTTACGTTCCAAAAGTCCGTTACTGGTGCTGTCAAAGACGCTTCGCACAATATACGCACGAACTACCCAAAGTACGCTCGGGCTACGCACGAAGTACGCAGGAACTACGCAATTTGAACTTTCTTGCACCCCCCAGTCATTATTTGCACGCACTCCAGGTCCCATATTTGCACCAGTGCAAATATGAGACCTGGAGTGCAAATATGAGGAATTTCCGAGTTCGTCGTGATGTGCAAAACATGACTGGGTTGTGCAAGAAACCATCATCTGCACCCCGTATCGGCCTCAATTGCACCCTCGTGCAGGTAAAAAAAGGCCTCGGGCCTCCGGCCCTCGGACCGTTTTTTACTTACGCACACGACCTTCGCGCGGAAAGTGTCATTCAGCCCTGCCAAACGTGCTCTACACACCACCCCCTTCATCAGGCAAGTGGGTTTGTAAGGGTGTGTGGAAGCGTCAACGCTCGGGTGCAGGAAATTTACATTTTGGTCGCAAATGGCGTTACACATGCACTATGCACAACGTGTGCACGATTTCGGCAGAACTACGCACAACCAACGCAATTTGGACCTTTCAACAACACCATTCACGGTACTTCGATTTTGGGTGGGAAAGATGGGGCAAGGAAGTGGCAAAAACTGCGAAGAAGGTCGAAAATTTTCTCATTTTCATCAGAAACCATATTCAACGGATTCCGATTTTCGGGTGAAATCAAGCAGGTTGGCACAATGGCTCATGTTCACCCAAAAATGCACCTACCAAACCTCTTTTGCTTGATTTTTGGGACGGCATGGGTGATCCAGAGGCCAAAAATCACGATTTTTTCACCAATTCCTTCGACAACGGACAGTTCCAGACCACGGACTGAGGCACAGAAATCGTGCAAAAAAGCACCCAAAAAAAGTGCAAAAAAACCAAAATAGGATTTCGAAAATCGGCCAAAATACCCCCAAAATAGAGCCACACCTGGGGGGGCCTTTTCGAAATTTTTTTTTGGGGTGGGCCTATTTTGGACATTTGGGTCCGTTTTCAAAGGGATTTATGAATTTTGAGCCCATTCGTTGCCCTAAAATGGGACCGCGAATATCTAGCTCCTGCTGAGGACCTGGGTACATGGCCAAATCAGCCAGAAATCTGCAGGTTTTCGTATTGCAATTTGGGTTCGCGTGCTGGTATCGCAGCCTGGCCCCGAGGGTCCATACCGTGAGTAACCGGGCCCGCTATCCTACACTCGTTTTTTCCTAGGTTTTCGTCAGCTGATTGAGGGTGTGATATGAGGGTTCTATCCAACAAGGATATCAAGGCGGCACTTCAAAGTCCTGCCAAGGACAGCGCCACGTGGGTGTGTGCTTCTGATGTATGTTATGTCATCATGTGAAACCCTCCCCAGCGTGTGCCAACATCCCTGACACGCTCACGAAAAGCATGACACGGAGAAAACAGGTGCCGAAACAACCTGCCGAGCACACGGGTGGTGCCACGTTGATCCACGCAGCGATCTCCCATGACAGGAAGCCTTGTCGCCACAGGCAGAGTGCCGCAGACTGTGGGAGAGGTGTCGCCAGTCCTTGAGGTTGCAGTGTGTCATCAGACTAAAACCCGTGCCTTGTTCACCCTGTTATTCACCCCTGTGAGGTTGATCCCATATCGTTGCCTGCTTTGGGGCCTGAAGGACATAGGGGTCCAACCGGCACTTGAGCATCGCAAGGCCTGAGCGGCTGTGTGGCAGGTTTTCATTGAAGGGCCAAATCCCCCCTTTCTGGGTGAAAAGTGTTGTGCGTCGTTCAGTATCTTGCGCGAATCGCTTTCGACACCACCATCAAACCACCGCAAAAGAACAACCCATCTTCTGGAGTGTGATCTCTGGTGGCGGGGTGGGATGGGTGAGTGGGGTGTGACGGTGCAACGACAGTCGAACTTCTTCGAACACAGAACACCCCACCAGCCTGCCGGGCGTGTGAAGTGTTCGCAAGGATCCGCACGGTGAAAAGTTTCCTGAGTTGGCTACGCCGAACTTACAAAATGGCAAGGTGTGAGTGTCGCTTGTTGCGACCCACTGGCTGGACGAGTTCTCTTTTTGGGACAAGACCACACACAACAAGAAGGTTGTCACAGGGGGTCTTCGCTGGTCGTTATTCTTCGTCAATCTTCGTCAGTTTTCACTATTTCAACAGCAAATACACCAAGATGCACTGACGACCATCCCGTAGCGAAGACCCCCACAGTGAAAAAGATAGTTGGCAGCGCTTTGGGTGACAAACACAATCTACCTTGCCTTGTTGTTATGACTGTGCGCACATTCACACCAACCTTCATCAGCCGAACCACGTGAGGTTTGTTCACCCGGGTTTGGCGCGCACACAACGCCTTATCTTTTAAACGTCCAATGCAACACTCACAGCATCGAGGCCGAGTGTTTCTCGTAGTATTTTTCGAGGGAAATCCCCCCAAAAAAGGACACATCCGTCCGAGGGCACATGAGTGCGAGACATCTCCCAATAAAAAACCCCAGACCTACCGCACATCACTTCTGGCGTTCGGAACTCGGTTTGTTTTGGGGATTGCAATCACTCTTCGATTCTGCAATAAATGAGGTTTTGCTCTGAGTGAGCGGATATAACTGGTGAGAATGGGTACAGTGGTCTGAATCTGGAGGTTGGGTGCGGGTTGTGTGTTCCGCATCATCACTACAAACCAAACCAAGCCGATTGACACCGAACATTTTGTCTGACCTGCACCCTTTGTTTCCTGCCTGCCTGCCTGTGTTGTGCTGCACCTGTGCCTCCCTGTTCTGTATTTTGTACCCTCAGCGGGTTCACGATACAGGGCAGTCCACTCCCCAAAAATCACGGTCTTGACGCCCATTCCATCCACTTTCAGTGGATGTGTTTGGTATTTCCGAATGGAATTTTCCAGCGTCAAGATTACAAGAACAGGGTCAGTCACTTCTACCGTAGCTGCGATGCCGGTAGTTGTGCAGAAATGATCTTTTCGACGGACGCGACGCCTCCCCAGCTTGCCTGTGTCTGTGTTGCCATAGCCATGTGACAGATATTCACATAACGAATGTACTGTCACACCGCAAGGGGCTTTGGACAACGTTAAACAACAGTACACTTGCAGGTTTGGGTCAAAAATTCCAATTTCCGCTGGTCACGGGCCCCTTTCAAAACATTGACCACCTTTCGAGAATTTAGTTCTGCACCATGGATTCGAGGGACTGCGATGATTCGGAACCGAGGATGAAGACTACTGGGAAGGAACTGTGTGCTCTCTTGAAGCACTGGAATCGGCGAACTTGGACGGAACCTAAGCGCGACAGGTGAAGGGGCATCCCGAACAAAGGCATACAAAGTGGCTCTGGAGATATTGTTGCATCTGCGACACCCTGTCTTACATCCCGCCTGGGCTCTGATCTTCACCTATAGCAATGACTAAATCCCTATCCGGGTACATGAAGCTTTTGTAGGTACATTTAACATGAATCTGCCCCGTTAACGGGTAACCGGTATTACCGGGTATTACCGGAAACCCGGTAATCGGCCTCCATTACCGGGTATTACCGGGTCAAAAACGGGTATTACCGGGTAAAATCGGGGGTATTACCGGGTCCGGTAATACCCGTTTTTGTATTACCGGGGATTTTCCGTGGGGATTTCCTTGGTACAGGGATGGTTCGTGGGGTGTCGCAGTGAATCAACTGCAGGGTTCTGGTGATCTTCCGTCTGGCAGTCCAAGGGAAGGTGCGCGGGGGGAATGTCAGGTGTTAGGTGACCCCCCTGCGTTATTCTGAAGGCCAGCCTCTGCAGCCCCTCCTGGCCCACCCCTCACAGGGGCGGCCCTGGGAACACTGGGAGTGGGAACGGCTGGGGAACACCCACGTTCAGTACAACCAAGATCTATGAGGCAGGCTTTGCGGCATGGCGGTGGGGGGCTGTGTTGGCGTGGCATGCCCCGATGATACACAAACAAAGGTCGAGATAATGAGCCCAGGCCCTGATTCCAACACCTGTTCGTTCAACCAAGATCTATGAGGGACACACCCCTGTCTGTGCCTGTGTCCTCCGTGTGTTGCCTCCTCTCCCTCCCTCTTCAATGCACTTCATGGCCTGGTCCGCTTCCACGGAGGCAGAGCGTGTCGTCACACAACAGGCCGTCCACGAGGCTAAGTTCTTTGAAACATGCATCATGACTTGTCCCGACTCGAACCAAGCTGATGATTTATCAGAGGGACCAGTAGCCAAGCAAGATGACAAGAAGCAGGCGCAACTCGTGCATATATTGAGGGCCTGGTCGAATCCACGTTTTGCTGGGACTTCTCTGGATTGCATCATATCGTAAGGGGTCGCTCAAATACCTTGCCGCACTAGCCCGGATCTTAGCTGCAGGTCCGGTACAGAGTGCCAGGTGCTCTTGTCAAGGGTGTCGCCAGAGAGGCTTCACATGGGAATGGGCGTCTTGCTGTGGAGCGTATCACAGAGGATTTCTCAAAATGGAAACGTGTCGACACCACAACTCCAGAACCAGCTCTTCCCGTCCACCTGCCCAAACCAGCCGTTGTCTGGGAGTCGTGAGGCCACCACGTGGGTCGACTGCAGGCTGGTTAGCTTCCGCTCATCATACACGGGGCGGATACCCTCAGCGTCCCGAAGGCAGGTGCGATTATCCACCTTGGCCCGGGGGCAGTCCAGTGGCGGGCCCGTGTTGAAGCCACCCCAGCAAATACAAGTCCGCTCACCGTACTGTGACCTGCTGTGGCAGGAACCACAAGCCCGGCCACGCCAAGAAGCACCTCTCGGTACCATAATGCTCGTTGGCTGCTCGCAGGTAAGTGTTGCGACAAGCACCCAGCCAGCAGAGCGATGTAACCGAATAACGGATCTGGCGTGACCAATCACTCGAGCCTGGAGTAGGAGAAGATGCACGCCTAGGAGGTTTCCCTGAACGAAGGATCGATAATTGGAAACGAGGAGCCCTTCGCTCTGTGCCACTGTGTGCCCAACTGTGCCACTTTGCAACCAGTTTGGTGACGCACCGTTTCTGCATTTCTGAGCCAAGGTCCTTAAATGATGGAAGCTATGGGAACAGTGCCTCTCTGTGATGGAACCTTCATTGGTTCAGAATGTGCCTGCCCCAAGACCCTGTTGGCCCAGGCAGTCACTGCCCCCAATGGAATGGTGCTCGCAGACTTTGGGAGAGGAAGGTGGCCCTACGATCACGCCTGTCTCATGTTATGCGTGTGTGTGATCGACTGCCTGATCTGACGACACTGCCGGCTCTGGAAGGGCTCGGGTGGTGTGTGGGCACCGTGCAGTAGTCAGCACTGCTGCGACGGAAACTCGAAAAGTCTGCAGTGAGCCACACAAACCAGACGTGAACTGCGGAACCCGGCTTTCGATCACCCCATGCGCCATAGAATCCAACGTCGACCACAACACACTGCTAAGGGGAAGGGAATCAACCCACAAAACAAAGGGAAATTCCCATGGAAAATACCCGGTAGCGCTACCGGGCTATAACCGGGTATTACCGGGCAAACGGGTATTACCGGACCCGGTAATACCCGTTTTTCGACCCGGTAATACCCGGTAGCCGTTAACGGGGCAGATTCATGATTTAAACTTGCGAACCTCTCAACGACCTGTTAATCGCCTTGTACCGAAATCTGACCCTGGGCTTCGGCCCTCACGGCATTCAGCGGGTGACCCGATGCCGGTGTGGATGGAGAAGTGCACAGTTCTGAAACAGTGTGTCGACGAATCCGAGGAATCCAATCAGAGTAGTCCCGAGATGAAGTGGTGCAAGAACTCAAAAACTGTTTGCCTTTGGTCAAGGCCCCCTTTCCAAAAATTTGACCCGCGCAGTGGTGGCCAGTCCTGAGAACCAACAGTAGCATAAGCCTACGACTGGTCCAGGACGAGGCTGACCCTGTACATAGCCTGTGTATGACTACCCTGTCATACCAGGCTGCTGCTAGTTGGCCACAAGCCACTGGCAGACCATGACCCAGGGCACCGAATTTAGGTACCCTGGGTACCTAATTTAGGTACCCCAGGGTACCTAAAAAATGGGTTACCCACAGGGTCCGACATCGGGTGTCGTACCCCACCGTGTAAGGTGGGCACACCGCACACACCCGACTCCCGTCCGCCCTCAACACCCTCCCTCCTTCAGAATGTCCTGCTGCAGCAGCCCCAGGCTCCGGCAGCGGCACCGACACTGGCAGAGGCACTCGCCTACAAAGACTTCCACTCCAGCATGTCTTCAGCATACGCGCGGTTGGCTGAGGCACTTGAGGTATGATCGCTTCTCTGTTGCTTGGGTTTTTGAGCATTGCATTCTCTCCACTCGTGGTTATTTTTTTACCACAACAGGGAACCTGTCAGTGTCAAAAAGATAGTAGGCAGCGCTTGGGCAACAAATTCAACCTCCTTTTCAGGCTGCGGAGTTGCTTTTGTTTTGCCCGGATTTGGCGCACAAACAACAGCCTTATCTTTTTGGCTACACCCTCCTCACCCCCACAGGAGGCCAAGGAAGTGAAGGGTGCGGAAAAGAGCAAACAGGGTGCAGCTCCGTCCGGGGCGCAGGAGGCAGGGCCTGCAGGGCAGGGCGGGAGTGAAGCCCCCCGTGTGTCAGAGCCCTCCCCACGCGCAGCGGCAGGCGAGCCAGCCCATGTGCTGAACCTCTGATGCAGGCCTTCAGGTGATGGCGTGTGTGGGGTGATCGGCATGGGTGGAGGCGGGTGGAGGGGATGCTGGCTCATCCCTGCCCCCTCTCGCCCCCCTCCTCACCCTCCCCCCCTCAGCGAAGCGCGCCACACCCGCTGGAGTGTCCCGAGTGTCCCCTCGTTGGGTGTTGCAGGGAGGGGTGTGTGGATATGGCACAATGATGTCTCGTGGTCTACCCGGTGTACCATGTTCTGTTGTTCAGCACAGGATAACATGTTTTGTGACTTACATGCTATCTGTGGAGGGCTCCCTTTTGCTACCGGGGGCAACTTCAGTTTTATTTTTTGTCTGGCTAGAGGTCAGGCCTGGGCGGGGAACGAGCCCTTTTTCCAGGTTTTTTGGGTCGGGGAACCAGGTTTTTTCTAAGAATTTTTACAAGGGATTTTTTGCTCGCCCCCCCACAGTTTCCATGCGCGTGCCCGTCAGGCGGGACTTTTTCTATGATTTCTCTCCGCGTCATCATGTGACAGCTCTAGAGTGATGCCCAGTTCTTGAGAGATGCATACGGCAGAGAGTGCCCCTCATGCGCGTTACAGCTGAAAATGAATGAGGATCACCTGGCGCTCGTTCTCATCGGGGGTTGTGCTCCGCAGGGACTCAATACACCTTGGCACCCTCGTAGGACTGGACATGCCAGCAGCTGAAGGACAGTTACAAAGCTGCCACTCACCACCCACCTGCTGGCCCTTCAGGTCTGAAAGCCCAAAAGCTCCCGGGGATTTTTAAGCACATGCATGATGCGTAAAAGTGTAGGAGTGCTTCCGACGACCTGCTTCTTTTCAGTGTGTCTTGCTATTTCGTGTTCACATGTGCTCCACACCCACATCAAAGCAGCAGGCTAGGGTGGTGGAAGCGTCAACGCATCATTAAGGAAGAAGGAAGCACGGTCGCTACGCTTTTTGCTGTGGTGCGGACCATATTCAGCGCAGTAGGGTGACCTCTCCGATTTTCCAAAACTGCTGGTTTACTGGTTTGGGGAACGGTCGCCGGCAGACCGTTGAAATGCCCGTGTTAGCAAGGCACACTCACGTTTCAGGTAGCGTGCCGCGTGTCACGCATGTCGCGAACGCGGCGAGTGCATCTCCCAGGTGGGGAAGTCCGACCTCCTGTCCGATGTCAACCAGGCTTCGAAGAAGCGCTTCATGGATGCGGCGCTGACCTCTTACGCTGCACTGTACCCGGGGAAGTGAGATGGACGGGCAAACGCTACATGGGGGGTCTGGGGGGCGGAGCCCCCCAGCCGCCGGAGGCCACGGTCGCGAACATCTGTTCGTGTGGGCGTACAGATTCTGGCGTACAGATTGATTCTGGTAGCGAACATCTGTCCGTGTGGGCGTACAGATTCTGTGCGAGTTGGCTGCGTCCTCCTGAGGCGACTGGAATGGTTGGACCCCGACCTGATGGGATTCGAAGGACTCGAGTACGAGACATACGCCACAGGGGGGTCTGGGGGGCGGAGCCCCCCAGCCGCCGGAGGCCACGGTAGTGAACGTCTGGCTCTCCAGTTGGCCAGCGGCGAACTGTACGGGGGACAGACTTCCCTTCCATCCTTGTGCGTGTCGACTGGGAAAAAATGAGAAAAAAAATTTCCTCTGCGAAACAACCTTAGAAAAAAAATCCCCTCACAAAATTCTTAGAAAAAAACTTTTTGGTCCCTTACAAAAATTCTTAGAAAAAAAGTTCAGAATCCTGAAAGTGGGGAACAAGCCCCCCAGTTAGGAACAGCCCTGCTAGAGGTTTCGTCGTTTTTTTTTCTCTGAAGAAAAAAACCACGAAAACTGTGCCAATAAAAAAATATGCGCCATTTTTGATACCCGAGCGAAGTCCTCCGATGCTGTTGTATAACATGTTATGGGCGTGACATGGCATGGCATGGCAATGTTCTCTGCTTTACCAGGCACAACAAGGCCACCTATGTGGTCTCGAGGAGCAGGAGCAGGAGCAGGGAGTTGCGCGATGCAGACTGAGTGATGGGAGGGGGGGGGGTTATGGGAGGAGGAGGAGGCAAAGGCACAGACAACCAGATCCGCTGGCTGCTACACTTCGGATGGTTGCTCCGTTTGATTTGCCTTTTGCTTTGTTTGCCTTCTGTGCCTCTTTTTTTACTTTTCGTATCGGCGCGTAGGTGGGGGGGGGGCGCAGGTGGGTGGGCGGTTTGGAAGGAGTTGTTGGGTGTCGGGTGATGGTGCTGTTCACAGCACCACATCTGTACAACTGTGACCCCTCCTTTCCCCCCCACCCTCTCTTGCTGTATGGCCCTTCGGCGCAGCGTGTCGTGTTTTCGGGTGTGTGTGGGGGGGTTTCCCCCAACCTCCCCACCCCCACCCCACCCATCCGGTGCTGCCGTGGCAGCGGCCGTCTAGCCTTCCTGCTGCTCCGCAAGAAGGGCACCAACGAACCAGAGGGTCTGTGACTGAGGTGTTCTTTTAAACTGTGGAGCAAAAAAAACGGTAAACAGGATGGCAACGGGGGGGTCACGCTGCCCCCACCCCCCACCCCACCCCGCCCCCGCTCATCGGTGGTGTCCAAAGCGCAAGTTATTTGGTCTTCGAAGAACTGATGTTTGGCAACAACCCCTCCCCTTCAGGAGTAACCCCCATCTCCCTCCCTTGCCCCCCCCTCTACATACACATGGTTATACTGAGGCCCGGCTGCGCTGACCGCAGCATCCACCCGGAACTACACTGGGCCATTTGACCCTTTTCTACACACCCCCCTCTCGTCGATCGGAAGGAAGGGGCCAAACACTCTCTCGCCTTCTTCCACTTCGCCAGCCTCCGCTGCTCTGCTGCCCGTGGGGCACGCCTGTGAAGCATGCCTGGGGGCATGTCGCACCCGGGGAGCAAGCCGCTGTCAGCATCAGGGTTTGGGGATCACCGTGCTGCCGGTGGGGAGTATGACTACTCAGATGCGGAGATGAAAGTTCGCCTGCAGCAGGGGCTGAGCAAGACGTCGCGGTGCGGGCTGTGTGAGCAGGTGTTTAACACACCGAAGCTGCCTTACACTATATCCCTGAAGGCAATCCTCGACGTGCGGCTGAAATGGGGTGCCACAACCCAGCAGGCGTTGGACCAGATGCACCCTTCAATGCTATACAACCTGAAGCAGATCTGCAGGTTTTGCGGGAAGTTCTTCGATATCGACCCTGACGAGGTGGACCTCCGCCAGCCGGAGCACATCACCGATGCCTCCGTCCTCAACGTCAGTTGGACCGCTCCGACTTTGTCATCAAGCCCGCAGGTAGAGCCTCGGAAGATCAGCCTGGGAGACACTGCCTCCAGCATGGGGGGTTTCGACCGGTGGGTTAACCTCGAAGTGGAGCTTGCCGAATTCAGGGTTCGCAACAAGAAGCTGAGGCCGAAGACAAAACCCTTCTCGCCCCCTCCGGTGATCGCGCGGACCGACGCCAAGGCGGGCCTTCCTGGCAGGCTCGGCGCGGCATATAAATTCCTCCGATCCGGGTCACGCTGCCAGGCCCTCGTCACCTCCGAATTCTTCTGCAAAGGGGACCTGGGCACCGTATGGCGGACCGGGAAAACCCGGGTGGTGGTGAGGATGGACGGGGCAAGGGCACCCCTGGTGCTCAAACCCTCCGGGTTCTGCTACTCCAACCGGTCCAAAAAGGGCCAGCCGGCACAGCTGGTGCGGGCTCAGTCCATAGGGGGCAACGTCAGGAAGGACCTGCCACTCTCCGACATATCGGAACGGCTCGAGGGCACGGATTTTGTAATGCGACTCCTCAGCACAGGGCCTGAGGACATCCTCGACACGACGTGGGACACCTCTCCGGAGGAGACGAACAGCTGCAGCGATGTGCTCGTCTCCGGCCCCTCCTTCGCCGCAGCGGATGCATGCGTCAGCGATGACTCGTCCCTTGCATCAGGGTATAACGTCATAACAACCTTCAATCTCGATGACAACCCGGGTTTTGACCTCAACGCACTGACGGTTGCCCCAAAGGAGCTGCTCCGAGTCACCGCCGCGGCGTCCGTCGCCTCAGCGATGTGTGTGTTCCTCTACGGTTTCAGGGAATGCCTCTTCACACCCATCAGGAGCTATAGTGCGTTGGTGATGCGCCCCACCGTGTCTGTCAGCCCGCCGCACAGCGCGCACCTCTGCGACCTGGTTGCGAAGATATTC
The DNA here is from genome assembly GCA_963210315.1 of Rhynchopus euleeides. Classification (NCBI taxonomy): domain Eukaryota; phylum Euglenozoa; class Diplonemea; order Diplonemida; family Diplonemidae; genus Rhynchopus; species Rhynchopus euleeides. The sequence continues at coordinate 1,170,731 of OY723280.1, forward strand.
CGCGCGACCATCATCGAGAGCAACTGGGAGCGCCTTCCGGTTTTCTCCGACGCGCTGACGACCATCTTCGTCTTCAACCCCACCACGGAGGCCCTCGGGAGGCTGATGATTGCGGCGAGGCGGTGCTATCCCGCCACCGTGATTGTGACGGATTCTGTACAGATGCCCCTCGCTGCCACATCCTATCACAACCCTGCATCGCTGCCGCCTGTGGTGGTGGTGCACGGGGCCCAGTCGATTTGGAATGTGCTGCACGACATCCAACGCAGCGACATCAACGTGGAGTCCCTCCCCGGTAACAGCTACAACGACCCGTGGGATCGGGAGCTTCTCATCCGGCGACCGCTGCATCTGAGGGTGTTCCAGCATGCGCCTGCGGTGTGCCATGTGAAGTACCCCTTCACGGCGATGGTTGCGGTGTCCCTCCTGAAGAGCATGGCGGGGCATCCGTCGCACTATCGCCGGACTGCCGAGGAGAAGATGGAGGGATACGACCCATGCGGGGAGGGCAGCGATCCCATCTCCCTGCTGTTTCGGAACAAGGAGGAGTCGGTGTCGCTGAGCACCGGCTACGCCAACTCGGGGGTGGTGCTGGGGTGCACGGCGAAGGAGGTGGTGGGTTCGCTGCAGGCGCTTGCCTCCTTCCTCCGCAGCGTGCTGGGGGTCTCCGGGGAGGGCATGCAGGTGTCCCCAATCCCGCTGGTGTGCAGCTCACATTCGCCACTCAGCATCCTCGTCGTCCACTCCGACCTGACCCCCCTACTAGCCGCTGTGCGCGATAAACACGTCGCGGCACTGGCCGGGATCCCCGTGGTCGATGTTGTCGATATGTTCACCGTGACGCTCAGCGGTGGGACCGGGAAGGCAGCCCCTGAGTATGCCTTTGAGCTCTGCCGGACAGCCCTCACACCTGCCCACGGGAAAAACACCATGTGCCGCATCATCTCCTTCCTCCCTGGGACACCACCGGGGAGTGGAACGGACGGCAAAACAATCCCGGCGGCTGACTCGTGACCCGGTGCTGTTGGTCTGCCCTGGGGTGGGGTGGCTGACCCTAGCTGAGCAGCCGTCGCGTGGCAGGCTGGCTGGGGAGAGGGGGGGAGGGGTTGAAAGCTCTGTTCTGCGGTGGTCCTAACCTAAAACCAGTGTAGATGCCTTTTCGGGTGCGCGCTTGGTGCCCCGCGGGCTGTGTGAGTCTTGGGTGAGGGGAGTCCACTCCCGTGGCCCCCATCCCCCCCGTGGGAGGAGGGGAGATGGCACGAAATGCCTTCTGGCGGTATCGTGACACACACCCCCACCCCCGACTGCTGTCTGGCTTTTCAAAAAAGCCACGTGGTGGACTGGGCCGTGCTGCAACACGGTTTGTCGAAGGAGGTGAAAACCTATCGACATGTTTTCAAGCGAAGGGAGCCACACCCCCACCGCCCCACCTCCCCCTTGCGTAGCCTTCACGCCAGCCGCATCGAGTCACCCCCCCCCCCCCCCCCCTAGGGGGGGTCATAAGCCCCCCTAAAAACGTACAAATACCAAAAATTTCAACATACCATCAGAACCGCCCTAATACCTGATCTGACCCGAAAATCCGACCCATACCCCCCCGGAAACCGTCTGGAGCCCACTTGTGACACCTGATGCGCACTTTTGTGATGATTTTTTGGGGTCCTAAAAAATGTACCTCAGTTTCGTACCTTGCCTTTGTACCTGAACCACTCCCGACCGCAGTATTTCGTTCTTTGCCTTTTCTGCGGTGGTTCCGGCTCAGGTGGCACGATGTTGCCTCCCCAGTGCCTCGGCAAGGTCTTTCTTGTACCTGATTAGTGGGAATGTTGTGTTGTTGCGCCAGCTGAATGAGTTCAGCCACCTTCTGGGTGTAGTACTTCGATCGCAGATGGGTCATTGTGAGTACTTCGTACGCCTGCGAGGCTGCATCGGCATTAGGCAGCGTTGCAGATGTGTCTTTGCTTCGTCGATCTCAGCCTGTGAAGGCACGATTGGGATATTGGACGACCTGAGAGTCGAAATGATTATGTTTGTGCTGTGTAATTTGCGCCCCCCGCAGGATATGCACACCACGCAGTCTCAACAGCACGCATGAGAGTGTACCATGTGAGGACTCAACAAAGTCATTGGATAGGCATCTGCCTGCCGACTCAACCCCCACAGTGCGACCGCAAGATCGTCAGGGATGTCTCAACGCCAGGGGAATACTCTCCCCTGGCGTTGTACAACCCTACTCTTAATCCTCGGGTCCTCTCCTGGAGGCGGTGGTGGCGGGCCCGCAACGCTTCGTACTTCCGGTACGGACTGGGGTAGTCTGCCCGGCTGACCCGCTCATCGCTTCCTAGATCATCTGCTGCTCTGGAGCTGCCATCACTCACTGCCCACATCAGTTGGTGTAGGGGTATGGGTCGGATTTTCGGGTCAGATCAGGTATTAGGGCGGTTCTGATGGTATGTTGAAAAATGTGGTTTTGTACGGGCTTATGACCCCCCCTACCCCCCCCCCCCCCACCTCTCTCTTCCGTTCGCTCGCTCTCCCGACAAGAAAAGCAATATTAACAGCACCCCCCCCTCCCCACGTTGTTCCTCACTCCCCCGAGCCACCCTCCCCTCTTTCCCTCTCTCTGTTACCGCAATGCCCTTCACTTCTGAGTACGAAGTGGGGGAGAAGCTGGTCGCCATCGAGCAGCGTGCTGACGAGACGGAGGAGGGGGGCAGGCTGAATGCCAACAGCGGGACGGTGTGGGATGCTGCGCTTGTGCTTGTGCACTATCTGACGCAGGACTCTGTGAAGGCGCAGCTGGAGGGCAAGCGGGGCGTCGACCTGGGCTGCGGCACAGGGGTTGTGGGCATCTGCGCCGCATCGCTCGGCATGTCCTGCGTGCTGACAGACTACCCAGAGGTGTGCACCCTCGCGGAAGCAAACGTCCAGCGCAACCGCGACGCCCTGGAAGCAGCCTGCACCGTCTCACCCCTCGACTGGAATGACGCCACGCTAGAATCACTGGAGTCCCTCCACCTCACACGCCTCGACTACATCCTCTGCTCCGACCTGGTGTGCGCAGGGCTCTACGCCTCGGCACCCCTCGTGGTCCTCCTGCACCGCCTGCTGCAGCACGGCGCCCCCGGCGCTGTCTGCCTGATGGCATACGAGCAACGCCCTGAGGACGACATGCAGGCCTTCCTGCGTGCCCTCAAGGAGGTGGGGCTGAGTGTGGCACACCTCCCACCCACGGCACTGCACCCGCACTACCGCTCGCCGGACATTGCGATCCTCCAGATGCGCATTGCGTAGAGAATGGGACATCGGGAATCGCCCGAAGGCTGGGGGGGTGTTTGGGGGCAATGCAGTGTAGAGTGGATGTGTAGAGAGTGGGGATCGCATGCAGGGCAGTGTGTGATCTGCTGTGTGATCCGCACTAACGTGTGATCAGCCGCCTATGCGGCTCGGCACCTCTCATAGCAAGCAACGTGTATTCAAAATGAGCAGACAGACACAAGAGGCAAGGCGTGTGTGGGGTGGCGGTGGCGGTGTGTCGTGGTTCATACCGTGCCTTGTGGTTCTCCGAGCATCGAGCCCCACCAGCCCCACCAGCCCCCACACCATTCTCCCTGCAGGGTACACGTTGGGTTGCGGCCATGCTGTCGTTGGATGGGTTTGTGAAGCACCTCATGGAGCGCGACAGGGCGGCACGCGGGGGGCAGATGCCACACAGGGCACCGCCGCCGCCTCCGCCGCAGGCGGCGTCAGCTCACTCGTCACCCCTGAGGGGCGGTGTGGAGATGCAGCAGATGCAGCAGCTGCAGGCGGGGTTCCTGCGTGTGCTGGCCACCCAGCAAGCGCAGGAGCAGCGGGCCGAGCACAGCCCAAGGAGGGTGACGGTGCAGGAGGATGTGCAGCCTCCTGCGGATCCTGATGCCGACAGGAAGAGGGCGTTGCTGGAGCTGCTGAACCGTATCCTGCCGGAGGAGGGACACACGCCGTCGGTGCCGGTCTCGCCGGCAAAAGCTGCGCCGCCCCCGCCGCCGCCTCCGGATGCCCACCCGGTGGGGGAGGCTGTGCAGCCTGCGATGGACTTCTTCTCGTCGATACATCTCATCAAGAATCTCATCGACTTCATCCTCAGCGAGCAGGGGCAGGAGCCTCTGCATGCGCAGCAGCCGCAGCCGCAGTCTCACACGCCGCATGCAAGCCAGCACCACAGCCCTCTGCCGCCGCCGCCACCGCCCCCGCTGCCTGGGCAGGGCGGGGAGGCGGAGGAGTGGAAGCACCGCAGCCACCAGTTGATGCAGCTGCTCCTGCTGCAGCAGCAGGTTATCGAGAGCCAGCAGGCAGGTGGGGTGCCTGCAGCTGCGCCCCTTGCGCCGCCGGCAATGCAGGCGCCGCAGGCAGCAGCCCCCGTGCAGCAGCTGCCGGCCGACCTGCAGCAGGCGATACACGATCTCAGTGTGATGTCCGCATCCACGCAGTCTACGCAGGGTGGGGTCTCAACGGTGCGGCACGCCGATGCAGCCTCCGATGCGCACGATGAGACTGCAGAGACGATGTACGACGTTGCGCTGCGTGAAGGGCGGCGCAGGCGAGAGCTGCAGAAGCAGCGTGGTGCGAGCCGCCCCCGCAGTGGGTCGCGGAGGAAGAGCGCTGCCGCAACCGCGGCGAGCGTGCCCTCCAGCGTGGTGGTGCGCAGCAGGGAGGCGGCGCAGCCGCATACATCGGCGGTGCCGCCGCCGCGGCTCAACAAGCCGCATGTTGACCTGCCGCAGCGCAAGGCGGATCGCAAGGTGTCGCGCGATTCGTCCCGCGAGTCTGTCGTGTCGAAGGCTGTGCAGCACCAGCATTCCCACGAGGGGGCTGACAAGGCGACAGAAACAAGCTTTGTGTCTGTCTCCAAGCGTGTCTCAGCCTCTTCTGCCGACGCCGCTGTGAACACAAGCCTGGCTGCCGCGTCGCCTGCGTCCAGCGTGCTGACACCCCCCTCGCGTGTGCCGCCGCCCCCAGGCGCGAAGGGTGCTGCGGCGGAGCCGCGCAGCGCATCGCAGTACATCCCGCTGTACTCACCAGAGTCGTCCACCCTCTCGCGGCAGAGTGTGCCGCTGCGGCAGCCGCCGCCGCCGCCTGGGCCTGACGCGTCGCCCATCAGGGCTCGGGGGAGGCAGTCGCAGGACACATCCCTGGAGACAGCCACGCCACAGCGCAGCCGCCTCCGCAAGGGCTCCCGGCACAGCAAGGCGCGGGAGAAGGAGCGCGAGCGGGAGCGGGAGGCAAGCGTGGCGGACAGGGTGGTGCAGCTGCTGCTGCGGCAGCGCGACATCTCCCTCCTGCAGGACTCCGTCGGGCGGCACCTCGATGGGTCTGAGGCTGGGGTGCCGGCGGTGCCCCAGGTGGTGCCCCCGCACCAGCTGCTGGGGTTCAGTGCTGCAGTGTTCGACGCATCCACCACCACAGAAGAAGCAGGCACGCCGGTGCCGAAGGAGCAGGACCCTGCTGTCGGGACGCCGGGGATCCTGCGGTGGCCTGAGGATGTGCAGCACTCGACTGAGCGGCGCAGGGAGACGGGGGATCGCATCAAGACGCAGCGGCAGCTGCGGAGCAGGACGCGCAGCCGCAGCCACAGCCGCAGCAGGGCACGCAGCAGCACGCAGAGGGGGTACAGCTCGGAGGTGAGCAGGCAGCGCACCCGCAGCCACCGTGACAGCGACGATGGGGTGTCGATTCGGGACATAACAAGCGAGCTGGCGCGAGACAGGCATATGCTGCACGACACGGTGACGGAGCTTAATGCGATTGTGCGTGCGCACCGTGTGACGCTTGCTTCTGAGGAGACGGCTTGGGCAGCTGCGGAGAAGCGCCGCATGCAGTCGCGGAGCAACTCCGAAGCAGCGACGTCGCCGCAGAACCGCCGACATTTTGCTGACGAGCTCACCCGGAAGCTCGCAGGGCTCACGCCGCAGCGCTGAGCCTCCCAGGGGGTGCTTGCATGCGGCATCTCTGGCAACACTGTGTAGAAGACTTAGAGTGCAACCGTGGTCTGGCACCGTGTCCCCCACCCCGGCCCTGCCCCGTGCCCCTGGATTTCTGGAGAGTACGGCTATGTGAGTACCACACTTGTCATGCGGCCACGCACCACCGCAGGCAGGGATATTGCACAATGGGTGTCGGTGGAGAGCCTCAGGCTCCGGCCCCAGGGCCCGCGCACAGCAAGACCTTTGTGTGTTCAGGGTGTAGCACTATGATGGTATGCAGTGGTGGTGTGTGCTTGCGGGGGGGGTTTTTTGCTGTCCTGATAGTGTCTGGTGGCTCGGTCCATCCAACCTGGGCTTCCAGTGGTTCCCTCGGAAGGTTCCCCTGATGTCCTGCACAATGCCCGGCTTCATGTGTCACTCTGGGATAGTTTGGCACAGAGGGGGCGCGACCTTGTTACCCTAGTGTTATCACCGAAGCGTTCCCTCTCTTTCTTTGGCAACACCCCTCACCCCTTGCAGAGTTACCCCGAGGGTGCCGTGCTGGTTTCGTGCGCGACGTGCAAAACTGTGTCGAATGTTGCCCCAGCGAGCAACCTTGCGATACAGATCCCGTGTGTGGCGTGCAAGCAAACGCTGCAGTTCCCACTGAGCACCTCACTTGCACAGTGCCCGCTCTGCAAAGTCGTGTTCCGTATCGCTACACGTATGCCTTCTGGTGCCTTCTGTTTGTTGTGTCTGGCAGAGGCGGTTCTTCGTCGCCTGAGACTTGCGATTCAGGCAGCGTATCTATCTTTCAGCCCTCCAAAGCTTTCAGCCCTCCAGTTCAGAGGGATTGCCCTCTGTGCCACACCACCCTGCCACCACAGATGTGCAGAACGAGGCTGCCCCAGCGCCAGCGCCAGCAGCTGCTCCATCTGCACCTGCCCCTGGGCCGGATGTGTTTGCGAGACGCCCGACAACAGCCTCCACACGAACTGCAAGCGTGGTCGACACGCCCGCCGAGGTGCCGCCTGTGAAGGGCGAGGCACCGCCGGAGGCGAGTGCGTCAACAGCCCGTGCTGATTGGCAGGACGTCTGGCAAGGCAAGGGCGTGAAGGATGTATGCTGCTGTTTTTATGTGCGCCGTGCTCATGTAGAATGGGGTGGCAGGGTTGCGGTGGAGTAGGGTGGAGCCCTTTCAGACGGGGTCAGGAAACGTTTTTCATTGTTTTCTCTGCCTCCTCCCCACCACCACACACTGCCCCACAGCTGACTTCTGAAGAGCAAGCCCTGATGGCAGAATTTGACCAGGCGACCCTCGAGCACGACATGAAGACTTCTGCAAAAAAGAAGAAATGATGCAGACACCCGCGTTACAATTTGCTGCGGCACCGTCCGGAGGGAGTGTCGGGAGTCTGGGCGTTAAGCATGTAGAACTGCGAGAGACATTCGGCAGCCGCAGCCTGTCCAGTTGGCACAAGCCCCTCCGTGACAGCTCCGTGACACTCTCTGTCAGAAAGATAGGCTGTCGTTTGATTATCGATCTTTCTAGGGTCGCTGAGTGTGATTGGACACTCAGATCAGGCTCCATCTGAGGGCCCTTTTCTGCACTTCAGGGTGAAGGGGCGTCGCCATGTGTATAGTGTAGCGCAGCAGCGATTTGCAAGCTGGCGAGGTGTGTTTCCAAAAAAATGAGGGGCAGATTCTGCCCGATGTACTATTACCCACCCAATTTGACTCCCACCAGCCTGCTCCTCTACGGGGTGCCGGTGGCGAAGTGCTACGGGTCTGCGATTTAGTTTCTTATATATTCTTGGTCTTTTCGTCTCAGTTCTGCTGCTGTGTTGCCGGGGCTGCCTACCCCTGTCTCCCGACGGGTGGGAAGGGGCGTCGGTATGGGGGTAGGGCTCAGTGTGTGAGGCCCAGCCTCCAAGCCTGGGGCTGGCGGGAGCCTGCAGAAGAGGGCCCGATCCACACCCGAAAAGCGGGTGTGCCACCCGGTATTTCAGACACCCTGCTTCGCCCCAGCCTCGAAGGCTGGGCCTCACAGCATGGTTGGTGAAGAGCCGGGCGTTTCGGGCCCTCTTTTTCAGGCCAGCCGCGCCTCATGCCTGCCCGGGGATGGGGAGGAGGGGAGGGTATCGCAGGTCGTGCCGCGCACGCTTTATAGCCACCCTCTTTCATTTTCTACACGACACATACCTGCACCCTAGCTACGTCTTGATAGCCCGACGCCCCCCCATCCATTGCTTTGGTGTGCGTGGGGGTTGCTCTCTGGCTCTGGCTCTTTCTTTTGCTTTGTGCACAACAAGAAAACACCACCCCGATGGTTTGGTATGCTTTTTGCATCGTGGGTTATCTGAAACTTTCCACATCTTGCTGCGACGCTCTCTCTCTCTCTCTCTCTCTGGGTTGCTTGTCGCGTGTTGCGAAGAAGAATATACAGTCATGATTACCACACGCACACGCTGCGCACACAGGAGGTGCAACACACTCTTTTCTCAGTCTTGAACGAAGTCATAGGTCCCCACCCCTTCGCGGCCCCTCGCCACCAGGCAGTATTCCAATTGTGGTTCACACGCACCCTGTTCGCAAAGGTGCCCAACAGTGAACCACGTGTGCATTTTGTCTTCGCAGGACCCACTCCCAAAGCGCCCCCCCGCAGGTATCGGGTAGTGAAAGAAATGACGACTAACGGCTTCCAGAAGCTCCGCTCGGAGGCGGTGAACGGGCAGATTGATGTCACGCCCTATGACGCGATGATCACGTCGCTGCGCGAGGAGTTCAACCGGGGCACGTCGAAGAGCATCGCATGGAGGAAGAAGCAGCTGCAGCAGATCGTCAAGATGTACGAGGAGAACATCGAGCTGATCGGCGCCGCTGTCCGGAAGGACCACGGCTCGGGCAAGGTGCGTGTGCTGGCAGAGGTCGGCCCCCACAAGAGCGCTGAGGAGGCTCTGGCCAACCTCGACTCCTGGACTGCTGACGAGACTGTGGGGACGCCCTTCCTTGTCTCCCCCACACGCCTCGGGAAGTCGCACGTCCGCCGTGAGCCCAAGGGTGTCGTGCTGGTGATTGCGCCTTGGAACTACCCCATGGAGCTGTGCCTGAGCCCCCTGGTCAGCGCCATCGCCGCCGGCAACTGCGCTGTGGTGAAGCCGTCTGAGGTGTCCGCCAACAGCGCAAAGGTGATCGAGGAGCTTATCAACAAGTACCTCGACACGACGTGCATCAAGGTGGTGCAGGGGGCAGTGCCGGAGACCACCGCGCTGCTGAAGCTGCAGTGGGACCACATCTTCTTCACCGGCAACGGTGCTGTGGGGCGGATTGTGATGCGTGCGGCAGCGGAGCACCTCACCCCTGTGACGCTGGAGCTCGGGGGGAAGTCGCCGTGCATCATCGACAAGACTGCGAGGCTCTCGGTGGTGGCGAGCCGTGTGACCCTCTACAAGTGGCTCAACGTGGGGCAGACGTGCATTGCGCCTGACTACCTCATCGTGCATGAGTCTCGCAAGAAGGAGGTGGTGAAGGCGCTCATGGATGAGATCGAGAAGCAGTACGGCTCCGACCCGAAGAAGTCGTCTGACCTTGGGCGTGTCATCAACGAGCGCCACATTGCCCGCCTGTCGGACCTGCTGAAGAACTCCGACGTCGAGGTGGCGTGCGGTGGTCTCGACGCCGTGGACCCCGAGACACACTACTTCCCCCCCACCATTGTCTTCCCCCGCAGCCTGGACGAGCCTGTCCTGAAGGAGGAGATCTTCGGGCCGATCCTCCCGGTGGTGACGTACACAAACCCTGCCGAGATCATGCCGATCGTCAACAAGGTTTGCGCGAAGCCGCTCGCCTTCTACATCTACTCCGAGGACAAGAAGCTGCACAAGGACGTATGTGTGGGTGGTGCTGTCGAAGGGGCGGTGGGTGGGTGGGTGGGTGTTACTAGTGAGATGGGAGGGGTCTGAAGCAGAGTGGTGCCATTGGAGGCACGCCCCCCTCCCGCCGATTCATTTTCCACACATCCTCCCTCCTGTGCACAGCTCATGGCCAACTCGCAGTCTGGGGCAGTTGGGCTGAACACGTGCGTCGAGCACTTCGGTAACTCCAACCTGCCTTTCGGTGGCGTTGGCGGCAGCGGGATGGGTATGGCTTTGGAATATGTTTGTCGCCTGTCACCGAAACGCCCCCCTCAGAACAGCCAGCCCCACCCCCACCCCGCGCACGAATCCTTTTTTCGGGTTCACGAAGTTACGAAGGAAATCATCAGGCCGAATCATTTTGATCTGCACGCCATTTCACGACACCCCACATTTTCCGCAGTTTGGGTCAGTCTGTATTCTTCCAGCAGATAGTGTGCTTCCACCATGCCCCTGTCATCAGATCTTGACACAATCTCCATGACCGCACCCCACACCCCACCCCCACAGGCTGCACCCACGGCAAGTGGGGCTTTGAGGAGTTCACCCACAAGAGGGCTGTCCTCCACCAGGACTCCCTGATCAAGCGTGACGGTCAGCTCCCGCCCTTCCCCCACCCTGCCGGGCTGTACGACATCCTGGTCAAGGTTGCCGTGACCGGCTTCATCCCCCGCCAGCTCCGCGGGGTTGTGAAGAACGTGACCCGCGTGGGCCTGGTCTGCGTCCTGGTCTGGGCTGTGAGGAAGATGCTCAGCACCACCCCGTGAGTTAAACCTCACATCCTGGGGTAGGGGGTGGGGAGGGGGTGGGTGAGTCTCATCCCCCCCCCTCCCCCGTGCGGCCCCCTTTGCGATTAACTCCACACCACCACCCCCCCCACCCAGGGGTTCTAGGGAGAGACCGGCTTGACTTCATTTCTCCCCGACTTTACTTCACCTTACTTCCAGCCTGCCTGCATAACATGGTGAAGGGAGGGAGGAGGCAAAATCGCGGGAGAGCCGGTTCGACGCCCTCACCTTACCACTGTACCTTGACTCTGTTTTGCCCGCCCCCCACCCACCCCCCCCCCCCCCCCCTCTCTTTCTATCTATCTCTCTCGCCTTAACAACGTGCTGCTGGCGTCATTTTGAGAACCACATCCTTCCCTTCCCCCCCCCCTCCGTGCATAACGAGTGAAGGGTGGTCATTCTTGTGCTCCCTTCAAATTCGATTTCACTACCCCCCCTCCGTGCCGAAGCGATAAATGACCAACTAAGCCTCCCCGTGGTCTCCCACTGTCTCCAGTCTTGCCCCCCCCCCTTTCTCTCCCCCAGCCTTCATAGAAGGTGCTGGGAGACTTGGTTTTTCCATTCGTTCTCGACAATCAAACCTCCCCCCTATCCGCTGCTGGCATGCCCTTTTGGGTTAAAACACCTGCTCTCTCCTCCCCGGAACTTCCCCTGCGAGATGGCTGGAGTGACTGTACACATGGGAGGTCTCCCTGTCGAGCAGAGTCTTGTCGTCTCTCGAGGGGTGGGGAAGGGGTGGGGGGGTGAAGTTGAGGTGTTGTGTGTGTGGCGTATCTGCAGCGGATCCCGCATCAAGCGCAGGGTGTGACTCTTGGCGCGTTCTGCTTCCTATGATCCAACTGAGGTGGCGGGTTCGGCGGGGGCTACTATTTTGATTCCCCACCCCCTCCCATCCCCTCCTCTCGACCGGGCAGAGAGCTGGCGGATTCACTATTGTTGCAGAGGGGTGGGGGTGGGGGTGGGGGGTCGTTCAGCATTACACCCTGCTGTGCGTCAGTGGGTGGGATGGAGGGGGGGGGGGAAGACGATGATGTGGGATGGGTGATGCAGCTTTGGCTGTCAAGGGGGGCAGCAAAAAAAACCTGCAGGGTGGGGGTCAGGGCTGTTCCTAACTGGGGGGCTTGTTCCCCACTTTCAGGATTCTGAACTTTTTTTCTAAGAATTTTTGTAAGGGGAAAAAAAGTTTTTTTCTAAGAATTTTGTTAGGGGAATTTTTTTCTAAGGTTGTTTCGCAGAGGAAAAAACTTTTTCTAAGTTTTCCCCAGTCGACAGGGCGCGCACAAGGATGGAAGGGAAGTCTGTCCCACGTACCGTTCGCCTTGCTGGCCAACTGGAGAGCCAGACGTTCACTACCGTGGCCTCCGGCGGCTGGGGGGCTCCGCCCCCCAGACCCCCCTGTGGCGTACGTCTCGTACTCAAGTCCTTCGAATCCCATCAAGTTGGGGTCCAACCACTCCAGTCGCCTCTGAGGACGCAGCCAACTCGCACAGAATCTGTACGCCCACACGAACAGATGTTCGCTACCGTGGCCTCCGGCGGCTGGGGGGCACCGCCCCCCAGACCCCCAATGTAGCGTGTGCCCGTCCATCTATCTCACTTCCCCGGGTACAGTGCAGCGTAGGAGGTCAGCGCCGCATCCATGAAGCGCTTCTTCGAAGCCTGACTGACATCGGACAGGAGGTCGGGCTTCCCCACCTGGAAGGTACACTTGCCGCGTTCGCGACATGCGTGACACGCGACACGCTCCCTGAAACATGAGTGTGCCTTGCTAACACGGGCATTTCAACGGTCTGCCGGCGACCGTTCCCCAAACCCGTAAACCAGCAGTTTTGGAAAATCGGAGAGATCACCCTACTGCGCTGAATATGGTGCGCACCATTGCAAAAATCCCCGGGAGCTTTTGGGCTTTCAGACCTGAAGGGGCCAGCAGGTGGGTGGCGTCGGGGAGTGGCAGCTTTGTAACTGTCCTCCAGCTGCTGGCATGTCCAGCCCTGCGAGAGTGCCAAGGTGTATTGAGTCCCTGCGGAGCACAATCCCCGATGAGAACGAGCGCCAGGTGATCCTCATTCATTTTCAGCTGTAACGCGCATGAGGGGCACTCTCTGCCGCAAGCATCTCTGGGCATCACTCGAGAGCTGTCACATGATGACGCGGAGAGAAATCAGAGAAAAAGTTCCGCCTGACGGGCACGCGCCTGGAAACTGTGGGGGGGCGAGCAAAAAATCCCTTGTAAAAATTCTTAGAAAAAACCTGGTTCCCCGACCCAAAAAACCCGGAAAAAGGGCTGGTTCCCCGCCCAGGCCTGGTGGGGGTGGGGAGGTATTTTTTTTACCACAACAGGGAACCCTGTCAGTGTCAAAAAGATAGGAGGCAGCGCTTGGGCAACAAATTCAACCTCCTCATCAGGAGGTTGAATTTGTTGCCCAAGCGGATTTGGCGCACAAACAACAGCCTTATCTTTTTTTCCGTGTGTGGTGCGGAGAACTGGTGCAGAGAGGAGTGCGTGTGTGTGTGGCATCCAACGATATTTCCCAGCTTCGTGCAGGCAGGCCTATACACGGGGGGGTATAGCTGCCCACTGCATTTTTTGTGTCAGTCGACGAGTGCATGTATCGGCACATCAGTGGCATTCATGTGATATGCGGTTCCAAGGGACACCACACTCTTGAGATGGCTCCATGTGGCTGCCACTCCAATTGGAAGGGGGCCACATGCGTGGTGCGCATATTGTGTGTCACACCAGGAGCAGAATAAGTCTCCGCTCCTGGGTTACCCACTGCTGCAAACAAAAGATATTCGTGTATGTTCATGTGTTCTGACGTGATACCCCCCTCCCCCATTTTTTTCAGATTTTCCTAGTCCCCCCCGCCCCTGACGTCCCCCTTGGAGTGGCGACCGCACCAAGAACCTATCTGGTCTGCTGCGATATGCTGCTGACAAGCCACGATTCTCTGTCTCTGTCCCCCCCCCCCCCTTCTCCTGCCTTCCTAGCATCCGGTATAGCCCATCCTCCGATGTGCTAAAACTAACTCGTGTCCTTCTCCGCCAGAAACCCAACCCGGGATCTCCTCATCATTATGTGTCTCGCGCTGACGTGTTGTGATTGTCCCCCACTCCCCCCCCTGCCCCCTGTCCCCCTTTTCTACTGCAACCCCCCTCGAAGGGCAGGTTTCTCTTGCCAGAGCCTGTCTTTTTCTCTACGCAAGGCGAGATTCTCGCCTTCAAAACGCATCGGCAAACAGAGGAACCAGCTAACGTTGTGCAATATCAGTTGGAATTGCAGACATCCAGGGAGGGAGTGCCAGCGGTGGCCGGTCTCCTCCCACCCCACCCCACCCCCCCCCCCCCCCCCCACCCCCGCCCTTTTCAGCACAACCTGCATAACGACTGAAGGGTGATCATTCTTGTGCTCCCTTTTACTTCTGTTTCAATACTCCCTCGCCCTCTCCCCTTTACTTCCCCTCTCGCGGTGCCTATTCCATCTGGCGTTGTGTTGGCCTTTGTGCCCCCGTCGCGTGATTTTCCACTTCCCCCCGACTCTGCAGGATGGGTGGGGCAGCGTATGGCTGTTGACCCGGTGTCAAAACACCCCGCTGCTGCTGCCGTTCCGAAGTTTGAGGTCGGGGCGGAGAACACATATGAGTCGAAGGATAAAAACGGGGCGTGGTGGAAGGTGACCCTGCTCGACTACCACACTTCCGACAACACCTATGAGGCAAAGGTGCACGATGGGACAGCACGGGTCTGGGGTGTGGTGTTCGAGAAGAACATCAGGCTGCTAGCCCCGCGGCCTCCACCGCTGGACTCCGACCTCCTGTGGGATCGGGGCAAGAACATCCTCGTCCTCAACGCAAGCCAGGACCATGCCATACGACTGTCCCGGCATGAGAGCGGCATTGGGATCGTGATCCCCACACACACGAAGGACGGTGTGGTGGTGTACACCCGAGCCACGCGCTACTTCCCTGAGAATGCGCGTGCCTATGTGCTGCTCGGCAGCTCGGAGCCCAACGCGTCCTTCAAAATCACGATGCCGACCCCGCAGCACGCCATCTACCCTCTCATGCGGATGCTGTTTGAAGCCAGTGCTGTGGAGCACAACCTAGGCCCTGAACCCCCGGACACCGTGGATGACTGGGCGAAGCATATGTCGAAGAAGGGGCTTGTGTATTGGCATAATGTTGCCACCAAGGTGAACGTGTGGAAGGAGCCTTCAGAGGAGCCAGCGCCCCTGGCGTTTGAGAAGCAAATAGAGCTGGCGATAGCGCAGTCGATGGCGGATGGGATACCGCGAGATAAGAGCGAGTCGGATGCAGAGAAGGAGAGGCTGTTGGACCGCCTGCAGGGGCTGGGCTATGAGGAGATCCCTGTGGCGCAGGATGGGAATTGCCAGTTCCGATCTGTGGCGCACTGCGTGAAGGAGGACAACAACCAGCACTCGGTGGTGAGGCGGGAGGTGATCGACTACATCCGGAAGCACCGGGATGTGTACATTAACTTTGTCGATGAGGACCTGGGGCAGTACTGCGAGCAGATGCTCGCTGGCAACAAGTGGGGTGACCACATCACGCTCGTCGCAGCTGCGAACCTCTACAACATTAAAATAGAGATTGTTGCATCCAACGAGATCGGGTGCAAGACAATCATGCCCAGGTATGTTGGTAGGCGGGGGTGTTCATTCTGCCAGGTCGAATAGGGTGCCACTGTCTGAGGACAGGAAAAGCCAGGCCAAACGTGTTCAATTTTCAGCCTGCACAAATTAAATTTCATTGCGCCCGATACTTACCACCCCCCGCTGCCTAGGGACGCCGAGGGAACTATCGCGCATCCAAAGTACGAGCTGGTCGTGTCCTATCTCGCAGAGCCCAACGCAATGCACTACAACCCTTGTGGGAAAATCTGTGAGAACACCACCGTCTAGTGGGGCATTTGTGTGGCATTCCCCATTTTTTGAACGAAGCTCCTCGGATGGGGGGGGGGGGGGAATGGTGGGATTGGCAGAATTGGCGAACCGAAAAACAAACTTGTACACTTTCACAAAAATACGATACACTGGCAGGCGACCCCGCCTGGTGAATAAAGGGGCGTGTTTGATGCATTCCGTGGGGAAACCGTGACGGGGATGGGGGGTATTGGGGGGTAGGGCTTCGTTCTAGAGAGGGTGTGATGTCGCTCAGCTCTGAGTGGCCCGGTGCCTGGGGTGTGCATCATTCCAGTTGAAAGGTCACTGAGGAGCCGTGGTTGGATCTGGCCTCCCGCACTTCCCATGGCAAATCATGGCCCTCTTCAGGAAGTGCTTACCGTGCCAGCCACAGCTATGTCACAGTGACGTCTCCGGACCTTCAGACTCCTAGAGCAAAAGGGGCAGTGGGCCCAGCGCTGTTTAACTGAAACTTTAGAGTTGAGTTGGCGCGGTCTGGGTATTTTCCACTGTACCCCAGGGTCAGGGGGTTAGAGATCGAAATCTCTGGGGTCACGAAAGGAGGGTGTTGGACACACACACCTGGCACGCACAAGAGTATGGTTTGGTCACACAGTGCTGTGCGTATCGACCACCACTCTGAGTGTGTATTGGTGTAGCTCATTATTTCACCGACACCCCCACCCACCCATCTCTCTTTTGAGTACTCTTAGAAAGCGACGATTGTTGCGGTGTTTTTTTCCTGTTTCTTTTCCGCGCACCGCAGCTTGTTTTTTTGCCACTTATTCCACCCTCGCAGCACCTCACTGGGCGGGAGGGTGTGAGAAGGGGATGAGGGCGTGGTGGTCTTGTCTTCTTGCTCGCAAACAGTATACCACGCACTCTCGACCATCACACACTCTGGAACAACACAAACACACGCCGCCATACAGGGTGATGGGGCGAAGGCCACCACCATGCAGGCATCACCCATCATGTTCCTTTATTGTGGCACCATCTTTGCAAGGGCTTTGGCCTTCGGAATCTCTCCGGAAGTGTGAATATCTCTGTGAAAAGAACGTTCACACCCTCTCTCAAGCGCTTGAGAACATGCCGTTTGTGTGCTGCTATTCTGAAGCTCATTCGAGGCGCCAAACAGAAGAACGTGAGAGTGACTGATTTTATTCTCTATGCCATTCGTACAATCGCGTACAGTTTCTGCCCTGTCGTAGCAAGGTTAGGAAAACCTCCATGTGCCGGACGAAAGGAATTCCAGATTCATGGCGGACTCTGGCGAAGCCGGGAGGGGGGGGCGTTTGTCGAAGCTAAAAGTAAAACACATGCGGATACATATGATTGCACATGGGGAAAAAAGCAGCACACGCCCAGCCGCACCTGAGATTCTGAGAGCATCTCAAATTCCAAAACAAGCCCCCCACCCACCCCCCCGTAAGACACACATTCATTGCAAGCAGCCCTTTCAAGGGAATGGAGATCCGGCAGCAGACAAACAGGCCACTGCCCCCACTCCACCCCACCCGCTTTTCCCGACTGCTGTCGCATGTTGCACGACCCACGCCAGGGTGAGACCCCGTCACCACCACCACCACCCACCCACCCATCATAGTCTGGCGAGGCAAGCACGATGATGAACACCACCCCTTTGTGCATGGAGTCTCCCGGGACGCCGATGGGTGACCCCCACCAGGAGACGCAGATGGGGGAGGCGATGCGCTACGAGCAGTCGCAGTCCCAGAACGTGAGCCCCAACTCCCGTGGGCCGGTGCTGGCGCTGAACACCTTTGCCTCAGGCGCACTCCTCGCACCGCAGACACCGCTCGCCACGTCGCAGACACCCCAGGCGCTGCCTACACCTGCCACGGCGAAGCCCTCGGTGGACAGGCGCACCGCAGTTCCTGCGGACGCTGCTGATCTAGGCGACACACTGCGCATCGAACCCAGCCTGGGGCTGCGCGGGGAGGACTGCAGCGCACCGCTGGCACCCCCGGACTGCTCTGGCAAGGCACACGGCGAGGCTGGCCGCACAGGCCAGGCCCCGCTGCCCCCTGCCAAGGCGCTGCGCAGCGCCGCCGACCTCAACGGCAACGGCAAGCGCACCGCCCCGGCAGAACCTCCGGTGGAGCCGAAGAAGAGGCGCGGGTCCGAGCAGCCCGTGTCCTCGGCAGGGCCCTCCCTGTCGGAGCCGTCGCCCGCTGCGGCAGGCGGGGAGGCCGTGCAGGCTGGCCCAGCCGTGCCGGAGGGGCTGGAGTCTGTATTCCGCAACATCTACGTCACGCGCGCGGATGGATCGCGCAGCATCGCCAAGGTGCTGAAGCAGCGCACGGGGGAGGGGGGTGTGGAGCACCTCGTGCGGTACTACATGCAGCAGGAGCAGGGCGCCCCCCTCTCTGCTATGGATGGGTGGGCCCGCTCGCGCGAGCTCGTCCTGACCCTCGAGGAGGAGTGGGTGCCGGCTTCGCGTGTTGCGTCCCAGCCGGTGATGGTGTTCACCATGGAGCAGCGCGAGCACATGTACTTCCAGCTCTGCGAGGTCGCCTCCGACGACCGCACGACTTACCTCCCTTCCCTCCAGACAGGGTGAGCGTTATCGGGGGGTGGGGTGGGGGCACAGGGATGCGTGATGGGTGTGGGTGTCCTGCCGATGTTTTTCCTAGCCCGGATGTGGACTGTCCAGTCCATTTATGCACCCTTGTGCTGCTCAGCACACCGTGCTCTCAAGGGGATGCTTTAGAATATGGGGGGGGGGGCAGCGGTATTGGTGTTCGTCTCTGGTGGAAAGGGGCAGCTAGAAAAGAAGAATGGTACGCCAAAACCTATTGAGTGTACGCAACGTGTTAAAAGAGGGGTCTGATGTAGGGCATACGCTCGGATATGTGTACAGGTCGGTGTAGTCTCTCGCTGATAAACCCCCACACTCCTCATCTCATCTCCCCATCAGTTGCAGTTCAGCCCGCCCCAAGCATTGAATTGCACTTTCAGCCAACATCGCTGCTGCGAGACTCCCAACCCGTTCGCACAGCACTGCGCATGGTGTCGTGCAAACCATACTGTGCGTAGGCCATCAGTGATACACCACCTCTCATGTGGCACAGGGGACACAGTATGGCCAGCGTCAACATGTGGCGCAATGTGGTGATGTTGGTGGTGCTGGGCGCAGCGTGTGTCCAGGCTAACATGATCCGGGTGTGTTTCCCGAACACCTACAGTGGGTATGCAATGCAGTACGCGCTCAAAGCAAGCAGGCTGTCAGTTTTACGGTCGGGGTGTGTGGACCGGGTTCAGCAGGTTGTTCAAGTGTAGACGCAACTGTCCAGTTCGGTGGATGTGTCAACGTGTCATATAGCCCGTAAGTTGGCAGACGGAGCGAGGCGAGGCTGATAGTTTATTCTCGTTGCACACATCAATGCACCCCACCACAGGGCCGAAGTTGAGACGTTGCTGGCGGATGTTGACTCGGGTGATCTCAACGTGACTGTTCTCAACACTGCTCAGAACATAACTGTGCCCTGCCCTGCTGACCCCGGCATGGACCTTTACTCCATTACGGGTGATTCGCCTTCTGTTACCACGCTCAGGAAGTGCATGACAAGCGCACTTCCTGAGTGCGGACCCTTCACCACCCCGACGTTCAAACAAGACACCACGGCCCCAGTGACCTACAGTTTCTGCTCCGCGATGCCGGCAGACCAGTATGCTATTGTGGAATTGTATTCTCTTTATGGCGACTTCAGTGCTGGGAAGTGATCGGCACACCGGCCCCCTCATCAAACGAGGGGTTCTGCGTGTGGAAACAGCAGAATGTGTTGTTCGTCCTGGACCGGGATGGAGGGGGGGGGGGGGGGGCTGAAGCGCTGCTTGCTTTGCATTCCACCGCTTTGAGCCACTTCTTCTGACACCAACCCAACTTTCTCAGGCTCGCGAGTACGATTTTCCCATTCCTTCAACATGGCATGTCGACTGGGATTGAATCACAGAGCCAGCTCACCGGGTGCTCTGCCCCTTCGAGCACCGTCTACGAATCAGAGTTTGCGGGTCCTTTGCTGGACGAATTCAAATCATGTCTCGCGGACTCTTCGGTCTGTCCCCCGCTGGGCCTGCCCACGGCATCACTCACGCTGCGCACAGCGCAAGACACATGTATGTTTGCACATGCCTGGCAGCCGCGTCTTTTTGCGCATCTTTTGTTGGACAGAGGGGCAGCCCCCCGAAAGTATGGGGACAATGACAGTTGCAGTTCATCGGGCCCAGGTGGTCAGAATCCCACCCCAGAAGCAACTCGTCTGGCGGTGGTTGGTTCACGGGATCTCCAGAGCAGCGGTACTGGGGTTGCAAAAGAGCAAGGTTTTTTGTCAGCGCTATCGAGTATCGCCTTTGCTCTGTGTCATGGTTCCACTGATCCACGCCCCCTTCCCTGCAGCTGCACCGAGGACGGTCGCTCCGCCGGGAGCCACAGCTGCTCCAACAGCTGCACCGACAGCCGCACCGGAGACAGTTGCTCCAAGCACATCAGCGCCGCTGACACTTGCTCCGACAGATGCACCGAAGACAAGCGCTCCAGACACAGCAATGCCGCCAGGATCGACAGCTGCTCCGACAGCTGCACCGACAGATGCACCGAAGACGAGCGCTCCAGACACGGCAGTGCCGGAGACAGCGACCCCGCCGCCTCCGCCACGTGACGTTCTGTTCTGCTCGGAGTTCCCGGCCAGGTATGGCATCTACCAGGAGGCATGGCATGAGGGTTGTGGTGTCGATACCTTCAAGGCTGCCACGCACAGTCAGACAGCCACGTGTTGTGAGATGGACAATCAGACTTCTGAGGAACACACCGTGGTATCTTCTTGCATGCACACCGCCCTCCACAGTACTAACAACGAGAAGCTGAAAGCATTCTTCGGGGGGATCCAGGTCCAGACTGTTCCGAGCGATGACACGGCCGGGAGGGGTTGCGGTGCCTTGAACGCCACACGGTTCACGGTGAAGCTGATCGACACAGACGCGACTACCATGGAGGGGTGCCTGAAGGGCGGCCCCTGCATGGGGGCCACGGCCTTCCCCGCTTTTGTCACCCAGATCGTGGACCCCCGTGACTTCGTGGTGTGCATGGACCCTCCCGCCGACCCGGCGTATGTGAATGCGATACACCAGCACCCACACCAGATAACAGAGGTGTTCTTCACAAGCGTTTGTGCCGTTCCTCCTGTTCTCATTGTTTGTCAGTGAGCGGACTCAGAAAACAAATCATTGACCCTTTGGGAACACTTCACACGCCCTGGCAGTGGGGGATGTGTCAGTGAGGGGACGGTCTTCACCCCTCCTCCTTGTGTCCTTCTCTGTTTGTGATTCGTGCGGTTGCATCGTGTTCATTGCGCCTGTCCCCGCCAAAAACGGCAAAAAAAAATACGGCAAACTATTATCCTGCAGTGCACCGGATACAGGCTCTTAATGTGATGCCGGCAAGGCGACGCTTTCATTTTCATCCACACCCACTTGCAGCTCTACCGAGACGCGCACTGCCATGCAGACCTACCTCCAGGCCTATGTGATGTTCGGCACTGTGAAGGACGATCTCGATTGCTCCTCTGAGTACGGCCCTGACGTGAAGGAGCTCACCTTCAAGATGTCCGCGTCTGCCTCCACATGGGGCGCCTTCTCCGACTGCCTCTACAACGTGACGGAGTGCCAGGGCTTCCCGTCCAACCTGTTCCCGAAGTACGGCTCCACAATGGCCCCTGCCACTGACGCGCCTGCCACGCCTAGTCCCGCTACGCCCTCTCCCGCGACACCTGCTCCCGACACGCCTGCTCCTGCAACACCGCTGCCGTCTGGCAAGTCTCATGCGCCTGACACGTCAGCACCGAACACGATGGCCCCGCCTCCGCCGGTCCGTGAGGTCATTTTCTGCTCGACGGGCACCACCACAGCGTATGGCGCGATGCCTTGTTGTGTCTCTGCGTGGGGGAGGTGTGCTGCTTCAGAGTGGTGCTGTTCGGCTGGCCTCTCCAGAGCTGTTTTGTTACTCACGTTTCTTGGTCTCACACCCCCCTCGCTTCACGCAGGCCCGTCGCCGCCATGATGAACGCGTTCTTCGGCATCACCACCGCCGACGTGATGCCCGTTGACGGCAAAACCGCCGGGCAGGGCTGCGGCGTCGTGACTGCGACGCAGTTCAAAGTGACACTGCCCGTCCCCGAGGCGACCATGCTGGAGTGGTGCCTGAAGGGCGACGCCCTCTGCAAGGGGACCACCGCCTTCCCGAAGGAGGTTACCCGTGTCGTGACCCCGCGCGAATTCCCGGTGTGCGTCGAGCTGACAGCTGCCGATGAGAGTGCACAGTATGTTGGGCTGGTTGAATCGCACTCCACGGGTCAGGGGGTGGCGCCTTCTGCCACTTTGTAAAAGCGTAAAAACTGTGCGCACGAAAACATACGCCAACCTTTTTTGTTCAGTGGAAGTTGCACCGAGTGAACCCTATGCCCATTACATCTACCCCATCGATGCAGCCCTCTTGTTGATACACTTGTTCATTCTGTAAATACCGTCACTACATCGCACACCCTGCAGGCTGAGCGAGACGCGCACTGCCATGCAGTCGTACCTCAAGGCCTCTGTGACGTTCGGTGTCGTGAAGGACAGCACTGAGTGCACCACCGACTCCGGGTCCAGCGCGAAGGAGCTCATGTTCGAGATGTCCGGGTTTGCCTCCACGTGGGGCGTCTTCTCCGACTGCCTCTACAATGTGACGGAGTGCCAGGGCTTCCCGTCCAACCTGTTCCCGAAGTACGGCTCCACAGATGCCCCTGCCACGTCTGCGCCGGGCCTGCCCCCTGCGGAGAAGACACAAGTCGTGCGCATGTGTGTGTCGGGCACCATGGTGCTCGCCGACGTTGCCAACGACATGTCCCGCTTCCTCCTGGCAAAGGTGGACGGCATCAACATTACCGCCGATGGGTTCGGGTGCACCAACTCGTCGTACCGTGTTGTCTCTCTCGCAGTGCCGGAGGCGCACGGCCCATCCCTTGAGGGCTGCGTGTCCACCTCTCCCGGAGATGAGTGCCGCGACTTCCCCTTCGCAGTGCTGCCCTACGTCACCCCCAGCACCGCGAGCGCCTGCATCCCGAAGGATTCGTATGCCAACAGCCCACCTTTGCACATCTTCCTGTTGTGGGGCCTGTATCAAAACAGAGAGAGGACATCATCTTGTCTTGGTGTCCCACTGAATCCTGCTGGCAGAACAAGTCTCTGTCTCTCTTCCCCCATTATTTTCTTGTCTTTGTCCCATCGTACACTTCTCATCCCTCTACTGCAGGATGGAGTCGGTGCAGACCGAGCTGGAGGCCTTCATGCAGAGCACCGTGAGGGTGATGAAGAGCGAAGGCAACGGCACCTGCCCCGAGGGGTCTGTGCTTGTCGAGGTTGCCGTGTCAACCGACGCTGCGGCATGGGAGCAGTACTTTACATGCGCCAAGGAGTCCACCGCGTCAGGCTGCAACGGCTTCCCCAAGGGGTTCTCTGCCGCAGGGAACCCGACCCCCATACCTCGCGAGGCTGATGAGGACGATGGGTTCCCGATCTGGATCATCGTGGTGATCGCCGTGGTTGGTAGTATCCTGGCTGGCGGCATTGGTGTGTTCCTCTACATGCGCAGCCGCAAGCCGAACTTCAAGATGAACTTTGGCGAGCAGTGCGGCGCGCTTGATGAGCTCGAGATGGAGAACGACATGAACTACCACCCCGACGCCAAGGCCTACGAGCAATATGACGACGAGCAGCCCATTGCATAGACTCGCTTTTTTTCATGCAACCCTGAGAGCGCTTCTGCTCTCGCAGTGAGCTTCCTCGTATCTATACGTCCACACTGACACAGTCTGGCACAGAGAGAGGGTAGAGGCCTCTCCAGGTCCCTTTTGTTATAGACACGAACATCGCCCCCCCTTCACGCACATTCCACGCGCCTTCAGGCGCAAGTCCGCAGTGAGCGTACCATCGCATCGGCGTGCATGGCGTATTCTGTCCCGCCACACTCCATTCCCCCGCCCCCACCCCGTCTCCCATCCGGTACCCCGGTGCACCGATTCTATCCACAGATGCGTTGGTTCATATCTGCAATATCCCCAGGGCCCCCACCCCACACCCAGGGGTGGGGGAGGGGCGACACGCATAGTTCGCGTGGTGTTAGTGTGCGGTTGGCGAGGATTCACCTGTGCCCAACCATGTTCATCATCTTGCCTCACACCGCTCTTTACCGATGCTCTGTGGAGTGCGTGTGATGTCCACGTTTGAAGTGAGTTGACCCGTGCGGCCACTTTGTGAATGTGTATGTTGAGGGGGCTCGTGGGTTGTCCTGTGGGGATGAATCCACTGGTGTTGTGTGGTGTGTTGGTAATTTTATCTGGCATGTTTGTGTGCCACGCAATGGAGATCGCATCAAGGGATCAGATGTGCGTTCGGTGCGCTCCTGCACTGCTGCCAGCAAGATTCGCGTGCCTTTGTCTGTGTGTTCTCAAAAGAGGTTGGACACGTCTGTCGCCCACATCAACGCCGTGCGACGGGATTCATATGTTCGCCGGTGTGGCGGCTATCACTACCCTGGCTGTCAGAGACGGAACAGAGCCTGTTCTGTCATAGACATGAATCATTCGACAAGCCACCGCCACCGCGTTCGAATCTCAGTTCACCCACCCCGGCACCTATTCTCGGGGGTTTTTCAAAAGATGACCTGGGTGTTGCTTCTGGTGGTGTGGCACAAAACAGCGGCACGTCGGGCAACAAGGTGATGCGTGCATGGGTGTAGTTGCTTCCGGATGTTTCACTCTACGCTCTCTGCGCCCTGGCTGCCTGCACACCAGGGCGTTGAGAGAAGCCGGAAGACGTACATCCTCCCCACCGTACTACCTGCTACGAAAATGCATATCCACATCTGAGGATACTTACATGTAAAGCCGCATGTAAGACCACATGCAAATGCCATGACTACACCGTGTAGACGCACTGAGCGACAGGGAGGTGTGGGACACGGATCCAGGGGGCACACCCTGTAGAACCGCTCCCCGTGTTAATGCTATTGTGCGTGGAGGCTGTTTATGAGCTTCGCTATCGCCACCACCACCCCACCCTGTCTCGCGCACCCCACCCCAAGTCTTATGCAGTCGATACGTTGTGTTCTGTTTCTTGTTGCATTATGTTGTGTGTGTGTGGGGACGGGGGATGGGGGGGATGTTTTAGATGCACCGTCTTTTCGACCTGTCCTGTGAATCCACCCACACCTCACCCTGCTTTGATCTGGGTTCTGGCATTGACTGGCTGGCCCTGCTGGTTGGTAGGGGTGGCGGGTGCATATAGCCTTGCCACGCAGTGTTGGCGTAGGTGAATTGCCCCGCCCCTGCCCCGGCAGCCGCTATTTCTCTTTTTGGACTCCACACCAATCAAAAATAATCAAAAGAGATGGGTCCTTCGGCATCTTTTTTCGGAAAAGCTGTTCTTTTGGTGGTTTCTTTCCCTCACGAAACGGTGAAGAAGACACGCCCCCAAAAAAAAAGAATGCGCTCAGAAGGCACCGAAAGAAGTGTCTCTCAATGGGCAGAAGGCGGGGATCAACCCGTCTTCTGATGTGTCGATACCGGGTACCCAGGCCCCCCGTGAAACTGCGTGGCCAGAATAACTCGAGACACTATCTCCCCTGGGAGACAGCGGTCCCTCTCGTTGGGGGAGGGGGGGGCTGCAAGAGCACCAAGGCTAAACATCAAATTCAAATCGTTCAACTGTGCCAAGTGTGAATACCCTATGCTCTTCGGGCAGGGCCCTCCCTATCCCTGCTGCTTCTGATGGCGAAGGATTCTCCCCCACCCGCCAAAAAAAATCAAGGCAAAAAAAACTCGAATAAACCTGAACCGAACACAGCGATACACCTACCCTCTCCATCCCTATGTCTCTTTCGGTGTATGTGTTGCTCCCGCCACACCTCCCCTCCCCCCCTCTCAACAGCAACGGCCTCGTATGTTGTTGAGGACTTCTTCTCCCTTCCCCTTGGGGAGAGAAGCAGAAAATAAAATGTGCCAATGGGACAGAACGGGGTCTGTGCAGTAGCCTAGCTCTCGCAGGTGCCTGGGATTGTCGACACCCCCAAAATATATGTGTGGGCTGTCAAAATAAAACAGCAGAGCCACTTCCCGTCGCTGAGCTCCTTCCCTCCCCGAGAGATCCCCTCTGCTGTGACACCTATGTGTGTGCGATGGGGTTGTGGCTGTATTTCGACAGCCAAATCGTACCGATTTGTCTGGTCCGGCAATGCAAGGGGTGCTGTAATAAGACAAGGCAGGAAAAGGGGCGTCTAGCCACGCCTTCAAACATCCGGTTCAACACGGTGCCCAATCCCATAGTGGAATCAGAAGAGGTTTGGCGGGGAGGGGCTCGGTGTCGGGACGCGATAGCTAAAACCCCGGCTGCCCTCCTTCCCCCCCCCCCCTGTTCTCTCCCATTGCAACGCACCCCCCACTCCCCATACCCCCAACTGCAGCACAGCCCCGAATCCGCTTCTCGCTAGACTAGTCTCGGGCATTGCCCCACACACGGCAAACCCCCCCACACACGAACACAAATATGGGAGTCCCTACGGGGCCAGCCTCCTCTACCTCCTCCCTCACTTTGCACAGAAACAGCCCAGCTTCCCCCCTGTCTGGGGGGGAGGTGGCTGACGTGCATTCTGTATCCTGATTCTCTTGAGAACCCTTTTTTCAATATTCGTCACTTCGGCTGGCCGGAGGGTTTGGGGGTGGGGGTGGCTGTTGTCGAGCAACCCAGTCCTGCAAACTCTCCGAATAGATGAAAATGCAAGCCGCGCCAGGGAGGCGTGAGCCAAAGCAAAAAGTAGAGAGGGCAAAGGGCATGTCTCTCGATCCCAGCTGTGGCGATTTGTCGGCACCAAAGGAATAGGGGGGGGGGGGGGGGCGATTGTCAGCACTAAAATATTTCAAATATACCCCCTGCGATGCGCCCCCCCCCCCCCCTTCACAGCTCCTTTTACTCCCAGCACACACAAGATGATTCCTGTCAAAAGTGTACAGCAGGGAAGGGGGGATCTGACGCGATAGGGCAATGCAAAAAACCACTTCTTCTCATCAGGCATGCGGGGAAGTTGCGCTTCTTTTGTTTTGCCTGCGTTTGGCGGCACAGGCAACTAGAGAGAGCTGTGTGTGTGTGTGGGGGGGGGGGCACGACTCCTGCAATTCAGAAAGCCTATCTTTTTGGGATGTGTCTCATGCAAGAGCTGCCAATACAGGCAGTGTCAAGTCGTAGGTTGATCAGACGAATTTAATTGTTGCCGGATTGCTACCACAACTTGAGGTGTTGCGCCGCCTTGGCGTAGGAGGTAGGCAAGACGGCGGTAGTACGTTGTCACGAACTCAAAAATAGTTGGCGAGAGGAGGGGGCGGTGTGGCGGTGGCGGTGTCGGTGGGGGGCAGAGCGTGGTGCGTGAGTGTGGGCTTGTCGACAACAGAGCTGGGTCGGGGTGGGGGTGGTGGGAGGTGCTTCGACATCGTCCCCTCCCCCCCCTCCCCCCCACCCCGCCTCCCCTTCTCTCGGAGGGAGAAGGCATTTGTCGTTGTCGAAATTGCCCCCCCCCCCCCCCCACTCACCGCTACCCCGCGCCCAGGCATGTCGCTAAGCGTCGACCGTCGACCCAGTGATTTTGGGTTTCCCCCCCCCATAAAAAAGCGTCGACCCAGCGTCGACCCAGTGGAACTGGGTTGCCATTCAAGCCTGGACCAAGCGTCAACCCATTCCGGGTCGACGCTAACCTAGCGTTGACCCGGTTCCACTGGGTCGACGCTCACCAAGCGTCGACCAAGCGTCAACCCACTTTCACTGGGTCGACGTCGAAGAGAGTATGGTTTTGCAGGAACAGATGCTCACTACCGTGGCCTCCGGCGGCTGGGGGGCTCCGCCCCCCAGACCCCCCTGTATAGCGTGTGCACACAGGTCAGGAATCCAACAGCTCCAGTAGCCTCAGGAGGACGCAGCCAACTCACACAGAATCTGTACGCCCACAATGAACAGATGTTCACTACCGTGGCCTCCGGCGGCTGGGGGGCTCCGACCCCCAGACCCCCCATCTCGCGTGCCCGTCTAGTAACCAAGTCCTTGCGCTTCAACGGCCGTGGCATATCAGGGGGTAAATCATGGTCCCGAAAGCCATTTTTTGGGTTTCTTCCGGCACCCGAGGATGGCGCGAGCGGGAGAGGAACCACGGAAGGAACCCAGCGCCTCACACCGTGCCCACCTAGCGGTCCACCGACGGGAAAATTAGGCAACAACACGAGCGCGCGCGAAGCGCGCGCGAGAAAAATTGACCCCTAGTGTTTCCCCCTGATCCCCCCCCAAAACAGGAGCGTCAACCCACCAAATCTCCATAATCGAAAAGTTAGCGACAGGCCTGCCCCGCGCCCACCCTCCCCGCGATCCCATACCCGCCCCTGTCCCGATGCGCCACTTCTTTTCTCTAGAACACCTTCTCTGTTTCTTTTTTGGGTGTCACAGGAGCCGAACGAACCCCTTCCATGGAATCGCGTGCATCACTCCCCCACACCCCACCCATCACCGCTGAGGCCACGGTTCGGAAGTCCGGAGCTTGGGACTTCGGACTTGTCCACTCTTCTCAATAGTGTCGCCATCCGCCCCTCTTGCCCGTATTACGGGAACCGAACCAGATCAGTGAAGGAAAAAATGATGGAATGATGTGAGCCAGGGCTGTTCCTAACTGGGGGGCTTGTTCCCCACTTTCAGGATTCTGAACTTTTTTTCTAAGAATTTTTGTAAGGGAAAAAAAAGGTTTTTTCTAAGAATTTTGTTAGGGGAATTTTTTTCTAAGGTTGTTTCGCAGAGGAGAAAACTTTTTCTAAGTTTTCCCCAGTCGACAGGGCGCGCACAAGGATGGAAGGGAAGTCTGTCCCCCGTACCGTTCGCCTTGCTGGCCAACTGGAGAGCCAGACGTTCACTACCGTGGCCTCCGGCGGCTGGGGGGCTCCGCCCCCCAGACCCCCCTGTGGCGTACGTCTCGTACTCAAGCCCTTCGAATCCCATCAGGTCGGGGTCCAACCACTCCAGTCGCCTCTGAGGACGCAGCCAACTCGCACAGAATCTGTACGCCCACACGAACAGGTGTTCGCTACCGTGGCCTCCGGCGGCTGGGGGGCTCCGCCCCCCAGACCCCCCATGTAGCGTGTGCCCGTCCATCTATCTCACTTCCCCGGGTACAGTGCAGCGTAGGAGGTCAGCGCCGCATCCATGAAGCGCTTCTTCGAAGCCTGACTGACATCGGACAGGAGGTCGGGCTTCCCCACCTGGGAGGTACACTTGCCGCGTTCGCGACATGCGTGACACGCGACACGCTACCTGAAACGTGAGTGTGCCTTGCTAACACGGGCATTTCAACGGTCTGCCGACGACCGTTCCCCAAACCAGTAAACCAGCAGTTTTGGAAAATCGGAGAGATCACCCTACTGCGCTGAATATGGTGCGCACCACTGCAAAAATCCCCGGGAGCTTTTGGGCTTTCAGACCTGAAGGGGCCAGCAGGTGGGTGGCGTCGGGGAGTGGCAGCTTTGTAACTGTCCTCCAGCTGCTGGCATGTTCAGCCCTGCGAGAGTGCCAAGGTGTATTGAGTCCCTGCGGAGCACAACCCCCGATGAGAACGAGTGCCAGATGATCCTCATTCATTTTCAGCTGTAACGCGCATGAGGGGCACTCTCTGCCGCAAGCATCTCTGGGCATCACTCAAGAGCTGTCACATGATGACGCGGAGAGAAATCAGAGACAAAGTCCCGCCTGACGGGCACGCGCCTGGAAACTGTGGGGGGGCGAGCAAAAAATCCCTTGTAAAAATTCTTAGAAAAAACCTGGTTCCCCGACCCAAAAAACCTGGAAAAAGGGCTCGTTCCCCGCCCAGGCCTGATGTGAGCAGTCTGTTTATTTTTTGCGGCCCCTACCTCCCCGATTGGTACCTCGATGTGTGTTAATCCGGTTTTTTTTGATAGGTTCGGTGTCACCCGGAGGGAGCTTTCTGTGCCTTTTGAGCTGGTTCCAACAAAAAGCAAAACTCCGGCAGTTACTTTTGGTTTGTTGCCTCGTTTCGCTGTCACTTCACGATCCAGCAGGGGGGCACAGATGAATTTTTGTATGTGCGTATCCCTGCCTGTGTGGCGGGGTGAAGGGATTCTGTTGCCGCTTGCATTGTGCCGTGTGCGTGTGGTATAGCAGGCGGCAGGGTGGAGGGGGACAAACGAAACCTCGGGTTTGGGCGGGAGAGAGAGCCTTCGTGAATCGGCAAAGTTTGAAAATTGGAGAAGTGTGGCCAAAAAGAAAATCGCACTGTCTCTGCGTCGCTTCGGAGAAGACGCCCTCTCACCAGACGCCCTCACCCATCTTTTCTTTTGCAGCAGCAGATTCCCCATGCCAGCGATGACTGCCCTGTTCAGTCTCCTGCAGGCTGTTGGCCCGGAAGACAACCAGATATGGCGGGGAGGGGGGCACACTGCCCCCCTTTGGCGACTGCTCTTCGAACCCCACACCCACCCACCCTCACCCCGCCCTGTTGCTGTCTTCGTGCTGGGGTGGCCTCGGCGGTGGTGATGGCATGCGCATTGTGCTGTGGGGTTTGCAACACATCCAATGTCACCCCAACCTCCCAACCGGCAGGGCACTCCATCCCCTCCCTTATTGAGCGAAGGGGGTTTCGTGGTGGGGCACGTGTTATATGTGCGAGAGTGCGTAGGAGGCAGGTTGGGTGGGGTGGTTTTGCCGCAGTAGCTTTGCAGCACAATGGATTGGCTGGGCACGCTTGCCACCGAGGCGAAGAATGCGGCGACAATCCCGCAGGTCGAGCAGCAGCAGCAGCAGCAACAGCAGCAGCAGGCTGACGAGAAGGATGGCAAGATCAACCTGTTGAAGATGGATCGGGCCCAGCTGATGACGGTATGGCTTACTCTACAATACGAACTGTACCAGGGCAGGCCAAATGATGTTCCCTTTAGTGCGCTCACGGCGGGACAGCAATGGCTGATGCAATCAAAGTGCTTCCCGCAGCACAGCCAGATGCGAAGTGTATCCCAACCTGCAAGGGTGGTGCCTTGTCTTCTTTCACCCCCCTGTCCACACAGTTCGCAAAGAAACAGGCGCAGCAGATCAAAGAGCTGAAGGGGCAGCTCAGCAGCAACAAGGAGGCGGTGCCAGCTGCGGAGGCTGCCTCGACCGCGGAGGCCCCGCCCGCACCTGCACCTGGAGCAGACCCTTTTGCCCCGACGCCTGGGGAGTTGGAGGAGAAGGTCGGGCAGTATGCTGCGGAGAATAAGCGCCTGCAGGACGAGGTCACCGAGAAGAACGAGAAGATGTCGGCGTGGAAGGTGAAGATAAAGGACATCGTTACGCAGAATGAGGCGCAGCTGGCTACCGTGCGGCAGCAGCTGCAGGAGTCAGAGGCGGGGAAGACGGCAGTTGAGAAGGAGAAGCGCACTATGGAAGAGTACCTCGTCGGGTGGAAAGAGCAGGTATGCAATGCGTGCCTGCCGCATGTGTAGTGGATTGCTTTTCGCGATATTTTCCCCCAACCTTCGCACCACCTGGCACAGGTGCGCACAACGCTGCAGGCAGAGAAGGAGAAGGTTACTGCCCTGGAGGGGCAGCTGGCTGCCGCACCGCAGCAGGGCGACGCTAGCGCAGTGGCAGGTCTGCAGGCGGAGCTGGCAGCGCTGCGGAACCAGAGCCAGGTACAGCAGGCTGCCAGTGAGGCAGCCGTGCAGGCCAAGGAGGGTGAGCTGGCTGCCGCCCTGTTGGGGGAGAGCACTGCGTCACAGCGTGCGGGCGAGATGGAGCAGAAGCTGGCAGCTGCGTCAGCGGCTGTCGAGGAGCTGGCAGCTGCCCGTGCGGAACTGGAGGTGGCGTCTGGGAGTGTGTCACAGCTCAAGGCGGAGCTGCAAGCACAGCAGGAGCAGGGAAGCACAATGCTCAGTGACCTCAACACGCAGCTCGAAACGCTGAAGCAGGAGAAGGATCGCGAGGTGACACTGCGAGAGGAGCTGGAGGCGAAGGCGGCAGCGCTGGAGCAGGAGAGACAAACAGCTGAAGCCACTGCGCAAGCACAGCAGGAGCAGGGCAGCACAGCTGTGACGGATCTCAGTGCGCAGCTGGCGAGCCTGAAGGAGGAGAAGGCTAAGGTGTCCGAAGAACTCGAAGCCAAGTCTGCATCGCTGGCATCCCTGCAGCAGGAGAAGGATCAGGAGGTGGCGCTGCGTGAGGGCCTTGAGGCGAAGGCAGCTGCATTGGAGGAGAACCTGAACGAGGTGCAAGCACAGCAGGAGCAGGGAAGCACGATACTCAGTGACCTCAACACGCAGCTCGAAACGCTGAAGCAGGAGAAGGATCGCGAGGTTACACTGCGTGAGGAGCTGGAGGCGAAGGCGGCGGCGCTGGAGCAGGAGAGACAAACAGCTGAAGCCACTGCGCAAGCACAGCAGGAGCAGGGCAGCACAGCTGTGACGGACCTCAGTGCGCAGCTGGCGAGCCTGAAGGAGGAGAAGGAGCAGGTGCGTAAAGAACTCGAAGCCAAGTCTGCATCACTGGAGCAGGAGTTGAGTGCCCTGCAGACACAGCAAGAGCTGGGCGGCACTGCTTTGAGCGACCTCAACACACAGCTGGCATCCCTGCAGCAGGAGAAGGATCAGGAGGTGGCGCTGCGTGAGGGCCTTGAGGCGAAGGCAGCTGCATTGGAGGGGAACCTGAACGAGGTGCAAGCACAGCAGGAGCAAGGCAGCACGATACTCAGTGACCTCAACACGCAGCTCGAAACGCTGAAGCAGGAGAAGGATCGCGAGGTTACACTGCGAGAGGAGCTGGAGGCGAAGGCGGCAGCGCTGGAGCAAGAGAGACAAACAGCCGAAGCCACTGCGCAAGCACAGCAGGAGCAGGGCAGCACAGCTGTGACGGATCTCAGCGCGCAGCTGGCGAGCCTGAAGGAGGAGAAGGCTAAGGTGTCCGAAGAACTCGAAGCCAAGTCTGCATCGCTGGCATCCCTGCAGCAGGAGAAGGATCAGGAGGTGGCGCTGCGTGAGGGCCTTGAGGCGAAGGCAGCTGCATTGGAGGAGAACCTGAACGAGGTGCAAGCACAGCAGGAGCAGGGAAGCACGATACTCAGTGACCTCAACACGCAGCTCGAAACGCTGAAGCAGGAGAAGGATCGCGAGGTTACACTGCGTGAGGAGCTGGAGGCGAAGGCGGCAGCGCTGGAGCAAGAGAGACAAACAGCTGAAGCCACTGCGCAAGCACAGCAGGAGCAGGGCAGCACAGCTGTGACGGACCTCAGTGCGCAGGTGGCGAGCCTGAAGGAGGAGAAGGAGCAGGTGCGCAAAGAACTCGAAGCCAAGTCTGCATCACTGGAGCAGGAGTTGAGTGCCCTGCAGGCACAGCAAGAGCTGGGCGGCACTGCTTTGAGCGACCTCAACACACAGCTGGCATCCCTGCAGCAGGAGAAGGATCAGGAGGTGGCGCTGCGTGAAGATCTGGAAGCGAAGTCTGCATCACTGACAGAGGAACACTCCCGCGAGAGTACTCTTCGCAAGGAGGCAGACGCACGCATCGAGTCTTTGGAGGCGAGCGCGACGGACCTCCAGGCACGTCACAAGGCAGAGGTCGAGCAGCTGCAGGCACAGCTGCACAGCACTGAGGAGGGGCAGGCCGCCCGCCAGCAGCAGGACGAGTCCCTTGCTTCTGACGCAGCTGCACGGGCCGAAGCGGCGGAGGAGGCCACAGCGGCACTGCGCACCGAGAAGGACGCCCTGGAGGCAGCAGCGCAGGAGCTGCGCCTGAGCACCGAATCACTGCAAACCCAGTTGGACGACGCCCTCAAAGCCTCAGCCCAGTCCACCGACGCGGCACGGGCCGCCACGGAGGAGAAGGACGCACTGTCACAGCGCGTCGTGGAGCTGCAGGACCTGATGAAGGCCGAGGGCGACGAGGCACAGCGCACACTCGAGGCAGAGCTGGCACGTGTGCGTGAAGAAGCCGCCTGTTCTGCGAAGGCTGTCGACGACGCCAAGGCAGAGGCTGCGGTGCTGCAGGACCAGCTGTCCTCCCTGCAGGCAGAACAGGCAGCAGCAGGGGCCGCCCACAGCAAGGCTGTGGAAGACGCGGTGTCCGCAGCCACAGAGCAGCAGGAGGCAGCGGCACTGGAGCACACGCGGCTGCAGGCAGCTCTCGATACCGCAAACAGCGCCGCGGAGGACGCAGCGAAGAAGGCTGCTGATCTGCAGGACCAGCTCACAGCACAGGCCACCGCCAGACAGGCAGAAGTGGCCCAGCTGGAGCAGGCCGTTCAGGCAGAGCAGTCGTCTGCCTCCAGTGCTGCTGCGCAAGCCACGCGCGCTGCGGAAGTAGAAGCAGAGCTGCGGGCGAAGATCGATCACCTGACATCCACGTCGGCAACAGAGGGTGCTGCTGTGGCCGGCAGGATGTCAGCCCTGCAGGAGGAGGCTGCCGATGCGAAGGCTAGGCACAGCCAGCTCGCCTCCGAAGTGGAAGGGCTGACTGCCGAGCAGGCCGCACTCACCGACAAGCTGTCTGTTGCCGAGTCTGCGGCAGCTGCCCAAGGGGCGGAGTTGGACGCCAGCCAGGGTGCCTGCAGAGACCTCACGGTGCAGCTGGCGGCCCTCAAGGCGGAGTGCGATGCAGCGTCCACCCAGCTGCAGGCAGCAGATGCTGCACGCGACACCGCCAGCCAGGCCGCAGCCTCAGAGCTGGAGGTGTCGGCAGCACTGCGTGCAGAGGCTGCGGCACTCGCAAGCAGCCTGCAGGCCGCGGAGTCCAGTGCTGCCGAGCTGCGTGCTGCAGCAGGTGATGCGCAGGGGGCAGCAGAGCGGGCCTCTGGACTGGAGCAGCAGGTGGCGGCGCTGCAGGCAGATGCGCAGCAGCTGCAGCAGCAGGCAACAGAGGCTGCGGCACGTGAGGCTGCCCTGCGGCAGCAGGTCGCCGCTGCCGAGGCGCAGCCCCAGGCACCTGCTGTGGAGGGCGACGTCGCGGAGTTGTCTGCGCGTGTGGAGGCCCTCTCGAAGACGAACGGCGAGCTCACGGCGAAGGTTGCCGAACTTTCCGGCCTCGTGGCGAGCAGCCCAGATGCAAACACCGCAGAGCTCCAGAAGCTGCAGGATGAGAAGCGTGCCATTGCAACTAAGACGATGGAGTGGAAGGAAAAGGTCCGCGACATCATCGAGAAGAAGGACAAGGAGCTGGCGTCCCTCAAGCAGCAGGTATGCGCGTGTTTCTTGTTCGGAACATCCCATGTCAGTGTCGGGGCACACAGGCTCTCCCAGGACCTCCCGGAGAGTTTGTGGGAGAGCGTGCTCTGCCTGCCCCACCCTTCGCAGTGTTGTGCTCATCCACGATTGCCCTTGCAACACCTGCCCTCTCACAGCTGGCACAGGCGGAGGATGACTGCCTGTCGGCAGGCGCCATCGTCGATGGGGTATGTTTGCCGTTCTTTACGCAGCCGGTCCTGCCGTTGTTGCAGGAGGGAGGTTTGGGCAATTTCGATACCTTGACCTTCTGTCATCCCCTCAGACACACCCACCACACAACATTCTCGCAGCTCACCGCCAAGCTGGAGGAGACCAAGGCACAGCTTGCAAGCCAGAAGCAGTACGAGGAAGAGCTGGTCACCATGGTATCCCCTTTTGCCACCTCTACTGCGATTCTCCCCCCATTGCGTCAGGCAGCAGCGCTGGCGTGCCGCCATTCCACCACGCCAACGCATCTTCTAATTAAGCGTCAGGCTGAGATTCAGCCGTATTTTATTTTCAAGGCAAAGTAATGCCGAAACCACTTCTCTCGAATCAGGGCCGTGTAGTGCGCTCGTGTGCACAAACAAAACCCGGACTCTTTCCTCGGCGGTTTCCGCGCGCCTTTGAAGCTCATCGTTGTGGACCGTTTGCCGAATGATGTCGTCCCCGGCATCGCGGGGAGCGCCGGCAGCGCGTCAGACCCGCGATGCCAGTAATCCGTGTTATGGCTGGGCGGTGTAGCTTGCGGCCTCCGGCGAATTCTTCGTGTTGCATTGAAGCCCTAGACCCAGGGTGACCCACCACCACCCCACCCCCACCCTCACAGTTCATGGAGGAGAAGGAGGCGGATTTGAAGGAGCGCGATCGCATCGTGCAGGAAGAGGTTGCGCGACAGACCGCAGCGTTGGTCGGAGCAGCATCGAAAGCGCCTGCTCCAGCTCCAGCCCCCACCGACACGGAAGAGGACCCATACGCGTCGCTGTTCCAATGATGCCAAGGCGCCGGACGCTGAGATGTGGAGGGTGGTGGGTTCGTTCCCTTCTCTCCACCCTCTTCTACTGCTGCCCCGGCAACCGTCCCCCAAGGCTGTCCTGTCTAAGACCTAGCCTCCTGCCGCGGGGGGTGGGGGCTGCGTGGCAGCCCACACGGTGCGCTAGTGTTGGCAACCACTAGTGGAGTCGACAACTGAAACCTCGACAACTGACTGGGTTGTTGACGACAAGTGCCAGTTGTCGACTCGACAACTGGCACTTGTCGAGTCGACAACTGGCACTTGTCGACTCGACAACTCTATACACTGTACTGCAGGAAGAACGCCCAAGTATGAAGGGGAAAACGCACAGTTGGGTGTGTGCTTGGGATATGAGGTGTGGTGGCATATCAGCGCTGGACTTTGTTGCGAATTTCCTTGTGCCGTTTCTCCCTCCCACAACCCACATCACCAGGGTCTTGCAAGCCCTGACCAGATTACCTCCATTGTTGAATAGATACACACACGCCAACAGACACACACACACACAGCTATCAATCATGCCTGCCTCTGCCAAAACCACGGCGAAGAGAAGCAGAACGGAGGAAACCGCCCCGAGCTCGGCCCCCCCGACGAAGCAGCCCGCCACTCAGCCGGGCTTTATTCAACTTTTTGTTGAATACTACGTCGAGCCGGAGGAGGGGGGGCGGCTGTCGAACACAGCCCTGAAGGCACTGATCGGGAAGATCACGGGCAAGCCCATAAAGGGCAACGACGGGACCGTGAGCGCGGCGATGGGGGCCAGGTACAAGGAGTACCAGGGGGGGACGGTGTCGGAGAAGTCGGCGAAGGAGGCGCAGCTGGAGAGGTACTCCATCCGCACCAAGGGGGGGACGGATACGGAGTTCATTGGTGTGAGGATCACACCATCTCCATCAGCCTCCGCCAAGTCCAAGGCGAAACTGGAGCAGATGCAGAAGCTGCACCCGCACGCCGCCCTCACCTCGGGCGTAAAGATGTCCCGGCTCTACGCCGCAGAGGTGAAGCTGGCTGCCCCCCAGAAGACGAAGGCATCCTCGAAGGCAGACAAGATCTTTCCTCAATACTCAGGAAGGAAGAGAGACGTGTCGTCGTTGCAGGGAGCAGCCAACACCTTTGCTCCAAGAACCGTCGGGGGATTCTACGAGTTCATCGTGGAATCTGGGCTGTCGACGGTACAGAAGGTGACCCAGAATGGGCACATTCTGCGCCTCACCCTGCGGAGGCTGCGCGCAACGCAGGACTTGGAGGCGAAGGAGTACGAGGTGGACCTGCACATCCCCTCCAAGTACCTGCTGGACCCGGGTCACGCTGCGCAGGTCAAGGACCGTGAGGGGATCGTCGTTGTGAGGCAGCTGCTGGTGGATTCTGGCGGCGAACAGTCGATACAGGCAACGACTGACACCGGCAAGTTTACAGACTTGCTGGATGGCGACGAAGATGAAGAAGAGGAACTGGACGATGAGGCAAGTGAGACTGCCCCCCCACCTAGCCCAAGCCAATCTAACTCAGGCCCAACGCAGGTGGATGTGGATGACATTTGATGATCCAGTGTGAGTGTGGAAGCGTCAACGTATATGAAAGCAAACGGAAGAAAAGGTGCAGAACGATCGCAGTGACACTTTCCCTTTTTTGGTTATCACTCTTGACGTCATCCTCCCCCCGCCGGTTCCTCAGGCATAGCCTTTTTTGTTGGGATGCACACACACACCACAGGAGAGCCGGGTGGGAATGGTTCCGAAGAGACAATGCAAGATGAAATGTCCTTGATGGCTGAGGGTATTCGCAGGTCACGATTTGTGGCAGGGACGTCCATCCGGAAGTGCGGTGAAATCTCGAAATGCATTCGAGAGACGTTTCGGGAGCACGGGAAGGCGCCTGAGAGGCACGGGCTCTCCCCGGCGACGGTGAGGAAGCATGAAGAGCACCTCCAGAGAGTGGTCGAGGCAAGGAGGGGTAGTTTGCTCAAAACTCTCGAGCACATTGTCGAAACACACCTGCATCGCATCGACATGGAACACCCTCGTGTTGTCCTGACTGCTGATGGCTATAACCCGGGCAGCAGGGACCTCACAGCCAGGATCCGCTTAGCTGCAGGTATTGCTCTAAGCTTTGGAAGCTGGCAACGGTCGAAGCAAGATCTACTCAGCCTGTGCCTCGGAAAGGACTATGGAGCGCGACCTCATTCTTTTCGAGATCCAACAACTTCAAAGTTGGGGCGAGAATGGGCTTTGGGGGGGTTCAGGACATACTCCGAAGTTAATGACCGCCGTTGGGGCATTCAATGTGTGTTCATGTGTTGTTGCGGGCAGCTGGGAAAAGGCAACAGGATCTCTCTACCGAAGACTTGAGTCTGCTGGGCTGGCGGACCACGTCAAAGAGAGAGGTCAGAGCGGGTGTGTCTTTTGGATTGATCCGAAAAAACCACCGAAAACCATACTGAACGTGTGTGTGTGTGGCAAGGAACCTTGGGGTGTGCCTCCCACCCCTACTCAAGAAGAAACCCAGTCTCTCCCGGAGGAGGTTCATGAATTTCGATGCATTATTTGTGACTACTCCTCAGCAAAGAAAACGTCTCTGTTTGCACACTACGATGCAAAGCACAGACCAGGGAGCAATGTCCCTTGCTCGTCATGCACAATCGAATGCAAAATATGTCACACAACAATAAGATTGAAGGGACAAAGCCAGCACTACCTGGCCCACCACCCCCGCTCTCTCACAACAAAACGTTGCTTACTTTGCTTTGAGACCTTCCGTAGTGTCCGTGAACGCGATCTCCACATGAAGACTGACCATCCTTGAGAAGGGGACAAGGAAATTCGCAACAAAGTCCAGCGCTGATATGCCACCACACCTCATATCCCAAGCACACACCCAACTGTGCGTTTTTCCCTTCATATTTGGGCGTTCTTCCTGCAGTACAGTGTATAGAGTTGTCGAGTCGACAACTGCCAGTTGTCGACTCGACAAGTGCCAGTTGTCGAGTCGACAACTGGCAGTTGTCGAGTTTGAGGTTGTCGACTCCACTAGTTGAGGTCACTCGTAACTACCAAACTAGTGCACCGTGCAGACATCGTTCAGAGTGTGTTGTGCCCAATGCCCTGTCACGTGGATTGGATCCCTTTGGAGTGGCGATGCCCTCGGGGTCACCTTTTTTTGTATAAAAACACTGTTTGAAACACACACGCACCTGCGGCAAGTACTGCAAGAGTGGAGGTGAGGTGGGGGGGGGGGGGTGCGAACACGTCGAGAGTGCACCTTTGCTCTTGGCGCGACCTTCACTCTCTTCGCACAGCATCCACCTATCCCACTTTCCCTTCCCATGTGCAGGCCTATCGCACCTCTTCCCATCCCCCCCTAACCTGACTTCTGCAGTCCCCGAGAGGCAGTGGGGCACATCGGCACGATCGCACCAAACGGCTCGAGGGAGTGAGTCGTGACATGGCTCAATCTCTCTGTGAAGGAATATCGCCGGGCATGTTTGCGCGAGCACATTGACCAATCCGTGATTCTGTTTTTCATCGGATTCCCCCCCCCCCCCTAGGGGGGGTCAAATGCCACCCTTTTACGTGGACAAACACGATTTTTCAAAAAACCGGCGCAGAGGCCCCAAAGCCCCCGTAAACCCTCCAAACCCCCCCAGATCGGTCCGGAAACCCATCGAACCCCACTTTTCCACCATTCCGGGCACCTCAGGTGCCCGAATTGGGGTACCTAAATTTTGTGCCACCGTTTGGTACCGTACAGTGCCACTGTGTGGGAGGTTGGAAAAGAAAATGCCCCAACACACCACATCTGAGGGTTGCAATGCATGTTGCTTGCCAACCACGTCATCCGGTGGGTGTCAGGCGCTATGTAGGTGGCATTAGCCAGGTCTTCGATGTGTTCTGGCTTGTATATATACCTCCCTGCCACCATGCACCGGGAGGCTGCCTGTAGGTACGGAACAGTCCAGATGGTCGTGTGATTCCTGTGCAGCAGTGCTCCACAACCGGGATGTGTTGACAACGACTGTTGCAACACGAGCTGTACATTCCGGGAACACATGAAGTGCGCTGTCGTGGTACCCATTGTGCCAGAATTGGTAGTTGCTGCGGTCTACTTTGCCTGGCCCAAGAGCACTGGTACTGAACGGTGCAATATGCGTGGCGAGGTGAATACAACGGAAGCGCGCAAAGTCAATACAGCTCTCGGATGGCGGGTGGTGGTGCCACTAGTGTGTGACGTTCACTCGAGGATACAACGCATCACAATGAATCAGCAACCGTGGACCGAGTACAATACGCTCTCTGTGGCTGGTGTGGGGGACAAAGGCAGTGCCTGTGCCGCAGGCAGGGAGGTACATATACAAGCCAGAACACATCGAAGACCTGGCTCATGCCACCTACATAGCGCCTGACACCCACCGGATGACGTGGTTGGCAAGCAACATGCATTGCAACCCTCAGATGTGGTGTGTTGGGGCATTTTCTTTTCCAACCTCCCACACAGTGGCACTGTACGGTACCAAACGGTGGCACAAAATTTAGGTACCCCAATTCGGGCACCTGAGGTGCCCGGAATGGTGGAAAAGTGGGGTTCGATGGGTTTCCGGACCGATCTGGGGGGGTTTGGAGGGTTTACGGGGGCTTTGGGGCCTCTGCGCCGGTTTTTTGAAAAATCGTGTTTGTCACCCCCATTTGACCCCCCCTACCCCCCCCCCCCCCTCCGCACCGCCCCTCCCGGTAATGGCCGCTCCTCCCAACGCCAGCTGTGGAAGCGGCCCACCCCATCCGGAGTGGGTACCTCTTTTCCCCGCCCAGCCACATGTCATATCATCACCCCCCCCTCCTGCAGGAACGCCCGGCGTGGGTGGGCTTGCACACCACGCACACCCCGCCCCAACCATCTTCTCTTCCCCGGGGGGCGTTTTGTTCTTACACATCCCTCCTTGCCTTCAGTGGCGAGGACCCCCCCCCCCCACCACCTGTTTT
Organism: Rhynchopus euleeides; assembly: GCA_963210315.1. Classification (NCBI taxonomy): domain Eukaryota; phylum Euglenozoa; class Diplonemea; order Diplonemida; family Diplonemidae; genus Rhynchopus; species Rhynchopus euleeides. The sequence goes on from OY723280.1 coordinate 1,211,603, forward strand.
GTAATTTAGCGTTGCTTGTTGTTGCCCCAAACCCCCTACTCCGCCTGCTCTCTGTATACTCTCTATCAGCAGCCCTATCTGCCCTTCATTTGATCCCTTTGAGGTGGGATTGACTCCTCTGCTCTTGCAAACTAGCTTCACGTCTGGGGCGTGTGTGTGTTGTGTGCGATGGCATCCCGCGATGCACAGCTGAAGGGGTATCACATGAACTGGATGGTGTATGTTTCGATCGTATTCCTCATCATCTCGCTGATTCTGCTGATCGTTGCGCTGGCGCTGCCGGAGTGGGTTGTGGCAGATGTCACCACGACGCCGGATGACTACCTGGGGCACAGCGACATCGACCAGTATATCGGATTGTTCAGGTCAAAAACTAACGTGTGCTGCCTGGGGCAATGGACGTTTGACACCGCACTCAACTACTGTGGGAACACGCGGTGCAATTCAAACAGCGGCAACACAGATGACCATGTCTGCGCCTTCACCGCTGCTCTGAACACAATCCGCCCTGTTGGGTTTGACTGCGGAAAATTCAGGGATGGGCTGTACACCACCATCACCTTCCTCTTCTTCGTGATGGTGCTCATCATCGCAGGCGTCGTCACTGCGCTGCTGAAGCTGACCACCCTTGTGTTCCCCGCAGTCGTGCTGGCCACAGCGCTGTTCGCCGTGATCCCGATCATGGTGTTCCCCCTCGTGTCGTACGTTGAGGTGAAGGACTTCTACCAAGACCGCTTCCCACCTGTGGTTGCGGGGTACACCTACCGGAATGTCTACAGCCTCAATGTGGAGCTCGGGTCGGGGTACATTGTGCTGATCTTCTGCTTCTGCTGCATTGTGCTCGCGCTGATCTTTGCTGCTGCAGGTGCCTGGAAGGCCAGAAAGGATGTGCGGGCGGCTCAGAAGCGCATTGCAGCGTACACGACTGACTACCCCCCCGCAAGGGTGCGCGCCGTGGAGTATCCCGTGCCCGCTCCTCCTGTCGTGGTGCGGGATGACCCTGTCGTCACCGTCCTCGATGAGGGGCAGAGGGCAAACCCAATTGAGTCGATGGTCTATACGAAACCTCCCCCGCGCCACCCCTCACCCCTGACCCGCAACAACGTCGAGTATAACGATTTCGTCCATCGAGTCGACGGCACGTTTGCGTAGATCGTATCATGTTCTGCACGAGGGGAGGGTGGGTCGTCATCAGAGTATGCGGTGGCTGCCCTCACGAAGGCGGAAGGCGAAAAAAATGCCTTCGTCCGCCTCACAGCAACTGAACAACATGACAGCCACCGACATCTGACATCCTCATTGCTCCCCCGTGCATCTGTATCGTGTGGGGTGTTCGTCATGCCCAGTGCACCCGGCCTGGCCTCGTTGCACGCCCCGCAGACCCTGGTATCTTGTTATTTGTGTTTTGGGGTGGTCGTGTCTTCGCGAATCGGTAAGCTTTGCCAATCTGTTCGGCGGTGATATTTTTTTGAAGCTACAATATCGGAAAATGCACCAAAACGCACCACCCTCCTGCACCGTGTAGCGAAGCAAGATTGCCCCCCCACCCCCCACCCCCTACCTCCCCCATCCCCTCTATATTTATTTGTGTCAAAACTGTAGCAGCAGCATTCACGCAGTGCGAGGGGTACATGCACCCCCCTCTGCACCTCTCGCCCTGGATGGAGGAAACCCGGCAGTAGAACGAATGAGCAACGCCCGCCCCCACCCCCACCCACCCCTCCTCTATTTGGCAGCATGTGAGTGAATGTAGCGGATGTGCCTTTTCGTGACTCAGCACCCTACCCCATCCCCGCTCTCTTGGGTTTACTGCACACACCACAGCAGGTGCACGTATCTCGCGCCACCCAGGGCCTTCGAGACAGTCAGGAACGATGGTGGGGCTCAGCAAGTTCGAGGATGGGTCTTCCATCATCGTGGGTCTCTGCAACATGGTTGTCGGTGCGTATGCGATCTACGCCTATGCGTGCGACTGCGTCAAGGACGGGTCCAGCGATTCCCATCTGAAGTTCAACCTCCCGAAGTTCTTCCTCTCTGCATACCTCTGCTTCTTCGGGGGGTTGCTGACGATCTGCGGCCTCCCAAGTGTCCGGGTATGTTGCCACGCCGAAGAGCAAATGTGGTTGACTCCGTGGGTCGTGTGTGATTCCAGTGTTGTTCCGTGAGTAGCATACGTCTCGGATTGTCGTGGGAATACCCCTTTTGTCTTGCCCACACATTCGCGGGTTGAAACACACCACCCCTCCTCCCCACTCACAGCGCTGGTTCACGGTGCCGCAGTCGGGGAGGGAAGACCCATACATGGGGTTCCTGGGTTCTGCCGTGACACGCGCAGCCTTCGTGGTGTTCGTCGGGTCGATGGCTCTCGGGCTCGGGAAGGCCAAGTTTGGGACTGACGACACACCCTACTACCTCCCCTTCCTTGTGGGGATCGTGACGCTTGTGCACGCCTTCCTGTTCTCCTTCGCCTCCTGCTGCACCAACCAGGACGCGGACGACCGGGCAGCAGCAGGGGCAAGCAGCGACGCACCGCCCACCCTTGCCGCCCCCAAGGGCCCTGTGGAGGCCTAAGACAGTCGGCGCGCAACAGCTTGACATGCGCTGCGTGCAGCGGGATAAGAGTGGCCGTGCGGGTGTCATTCTTTGCCCTGAGGACATGTATGCGGCAGCGATGAAGGCCCGGCAGCCCTGCTCGGTGGGCCTTCTCTGCGCAGTCGCCGGCCCCGTTCTCCCCCTCCCCATGCCCCCCCCCGTCCGCACTTGAGGGAGGGACACAGGGGTGATGGGATGGGACACCGGGTGCACCCGAAAGTGCAGTAAAAGCGAGCCCCTGCCCCAACAGAACAGGGTTTCGCACCCACTGTCACTGTTTGACACAGAGGGGGTGTAGTCCCTCCACTATACGTTATCTGTTCTGCAAAGTAATATTTTCTACGTGTGTATGGTATGTAGAGGTGGCGGTGTGTGTGTGTGGATGATGCAACGTCTGGTGGTGTACGATGAGCAGTGAAGGGCTCTTTCGGTGAAGCATCAAAGGGTGGCGAGAGAATCTGGCAGGTGGTGTGTCCGTCCGGGGGGTCCCTGTCTGGAAGATCGGTGCCAAACAACAGTAGTAATTGTGTGTCCCCTCGTCTGACGTACTTTTGCTGCTTTCTGTCGTGTGCGCGTGCCCCGAGCGGGTGGGGGGCTTTTTTCCCCTGTGTCATAATCTTGGAGTGCATACCAGACACAACCTTTGTTGATCGGGATGCTATGATGGAGCTGACCAACCCATCTCCCACCGCCCCCCTCCATCCCCCGCATCCACACGTTTCCACAGGTTTAGTTCACACTGTCTCCTGTACGGGCAGTACCCTGTAGGTTTTAGTCTGAAGTGCGGATGTGGCTTTCGCCCCTCCACCCTGTGTGGTGGGCAGGTGTTCAAACGTGTCAATGCATGCCAGCAGTGTTGGCCTTTCATACGGGCAGATAGGGGGGGTGGGGGGTGTTCTTGAAGGGGTGGGGAATTGCCCGTCCCAGTCCCTCGAGCGGGACTGTCGGAGCAAAAAGCCGTTGGTTAGGTTCAAGTGTGTTGGTGCCTTGTGGTCATCGAGACCCGAATTCAACGCTGGCACAGCGGGGAAATCATGGAAGTGTAATAGCGGCACCGCTGATATGTAGAACGAATACCCAATACAACTGCCAATGAAGGTTTACAAAACAACGTAGCGTGTTTACTGGTCATGCGATGGCATGTTTCCAATAATGCACCGCAGCCAGATTCTGGCGCGAGCGGATGCTACTCTGGGTTGTACGGAGCATGTTTTACAGAAACAACTACCCCGAGCCGCCTTGCGAGCAATCCCCCCCCCCCCCCACCGGCAGTGGTCTTCAGCACCGCCAATGCTTGCAAGGGTGGTTCTGATTCGAAGCCTCCGCACAAAAAACAATAATGCACAGCCAAAAAAATACGAGACTGAAATCGTCAATACAAACGGGGATGCTTCCTGTGTTTTGATCGCCGTGATCACTCAAGACCCTCAGATTAGCAGTGTTACATGGCCGTAGGGCCTGTTACACTCCTGTACGTTTGTTGAGTTACACGCAATCGCCGTGAAACACCCAACCTGCTGACTGAGTTGTTTGAAGAAGCCTCGCCGGATGCCTCTCTCTCTCTCTCGTCTCTCAAATGCCTCTACGGTGCCGCTGGCGTGCTGCTCCCCTGAAGCTCCAGCCAACTCAAGCGCCAGCCCACAGGCGTGCGAGGCCTCTGACCTGCAGAACAAGACCCGGGCATGACGAGAGCCAGTCAGCTCGACCCGATTGGATGGTTGCCGTAGCCGGCAGGAAACCTGAAGAAGCCACGGCAGGTGGCATCGGAGCTCGCTCGGTGCAACCTACACTAATCAAAACAACAATAACGTGTGTCCCTGGCGCCCCTCCCCTCCCTTTGCAGCTCCGAGCTGCAGAGCAAGTTCTGTTGTTTTAGAATAAGCTTATTTATCCAAACGACGGCTAGGGTGGACGCCTCGTCTCTCTTTATTCACCCCCCCCCCCCAGGCTTCTCACCTCGTTGGGTTGGGCCTTCTTGCGACGAATCACAATTCATTCACAGCAACATACCCCACCCCACCCCCCTCCGGCTGCATCGCCCGCTGTTTCCTATCTTCTTTCTGTTCTCTCGCGGCTCTCTCTGTCTTCCGTGTGGCGTGGGTTTACGACTCACTCCACGACCCACCTCAGCCCCAGCCCTTCCCCCCTGTTCGCCCAATCACGACGGAAGGCCATCCCTGGCGAGCAGCTGTGCCGCAGTAGGCATGGCAATCCAGGTCGCTTTTGTGTGATGCCCGATCGGCGCACAGAGGAAGGGTAGTGGGCAGTGCGTGTTGGGAGGGATCTGTCCAAAAGGACTATGGTGTTGTTTCAAAATCTTGGGGTGGAGGTGGAGGAGGAGGACAGGGCCTTTGTGTCAGGTGTCGGCGTCTCACGGAGGCACATATACACACGCAGTTTTTGTGGCTGTCGCTTTGTGGCGCCGCATTGCGGATTATTCTTCTCTGTGTGTTCCGTGGGGTCAACAAAGTGCCATTTCCCTGAAGGGGCTGAAAGGGGCTTAGTTTTTACGCAGTGCTTTTTTTCGCTTCTTCAGGGGTATCAGAAACTGAAACTTTTCTTTTGCCCTTTCGTGGTTTCCATGAATCGTCCTGTACAGAGCGCCCCCCCCCCCTCTCCTCCACGCCAGCCACCATCCCAAGCTGTGAATCCTAGACAGAATTCCTCTGCCACGCCCTCCTTGAAGTTCCAAACAACCTGGAGGAGAGGGCGAGCCCTTCTGAGCTGCCTTGGTTTCACCTCTCTTCTTATCGCACCAGGCCACAGGCTGTGCTGAAAAACAAGAACCCTGGCCCTCGAACCTGCCAGCAGGGCAAGGGGTGTCAAAATGGGACACGATCAAGCTTGCTGTTGTGTGGGTATCGACACCAAAAGGAACTCTGGCGGGGCTCTCTGCAACAGGAATGACAATGGAGGGGGGAGCAGCGTCTTGCAACACATCTTCGTCCACCGCGCGCGATTTTGTCGTCTAACATCAGACCACATGACGGGATGGGAGGGGGGGGTGGTGGGGTGGGAGAACACCTGCCCGAGGAGATGGTCGGGGAGGGGGCAGGGGTCGCGAAGGGGTGGGGGTGGGGAGGGATGAAGGGTTTTGTGCGGCTGCAGGTGAAAATCGTGTGGAGTTCTTCCGTTTGCCCCCCCCCCCCTGTGATACGGCGAGCCATGTGATTCTCCGACGGGCGACAGTCCCCCCTCCCCTCCCCCCCCCCCCCTCTCTCTGAGTTGAACTTCCACCGCCGCCCCACCCCGCCTTACCCCACCCTCTCCTCCCCCACCACTATAGAAGTGCAGCCGACCCACCCCCACTTAACCTCATCCCTGCATCAATGAGCGGGCCTGGGTTGGGTGCCACTGCGGGCTCTGTGCTTCAGCTTAGTGGGGGCGCCTTCCGTGTCCCCCGGCGTCGGATTGCGGAGCTGCAGCAGGCACGCCCCCCGGATGACGACGGGAGCGATTCCGGCAGCTGCCACACCATCCTCAGCAGCGTCAGCAGCCACAGCAAGCCCGCCACCCGCGCGCGGAAGTGGGGGAGACAGGCGGAGGACAGCACCGTCTGCTCTAGCGGCTTCTCCGACGTCCTCCTCCCCGGGTCTGGGTCTGGGTCAGGCCCTGTCCTGCAGGCAGTGCTCGCCGTGAGGCGCAGACATGGCCAGGAAGAATACCTCCTCAAGCTGCGCGGCAGAAGCCACGCCAAGGCGCGTTGGTGGACAAAGGATGAGGCCACCCACACCCTCGACAAGGCGAAGCTGCAGGGGCGGGTCCGGAAATACCTCGCGGATCACAAGGTGGAGCCCTTCGTCGACTACGAGCCGGGGCCTGACCCCTTCCCCCAGATGTACACTGTGAAGGAGAGGCTTGTCTCGCTGTCGCAGGAGACGCTTCAGGCGTTGGTGCTGTGGAAGGGGCTCGAGTATAACTCATGCACATGGGAGCCTTTGGATGAGGTGCCTGCTGAGAAGTTGGAGCACTACCGCGCATTCCAGAAGCGGCGTGTGGTGCAGCCGCGCGAGGTGGTGAAGCTCCGGCCCTACCAGGAGGAGGGTGTGGCGTGGATGCGGCGGCATCACTCTGCAGGGCACGGCGGTATCCTGGGTGACGACATGGGTCTCGGGAAGACGATTCAAACCGTGACATTCGTCGCGTCGATCGTTGCCGATGGGAGGCCCGGCCCCTTTCTCGTCGTGGCGCCGAAGTCTCTGCTCCCGCATTGGGTGGATGAGTTCGGGAGATGGTCTGGTCTGAACGCCGTTTGCTATTCCGGCGCTGTGGACAGCAAGAAGATCTTGGTCCAGTTTGAGCTGTTGACACGTGGGGGCCAGATCCTGCCCCATGTCGTTGTGACAAATTATGAGAATCTCAGCGACAAGGTGTTCAACCTGTCGGCACGCCACTGGGAGGCTGTGATATTCGACGAGGCGCACCGCCTCAAAAACCCTGCGGGGCAGATCTGGAACTGCGCGCGGAAGCTGACCAGCAAATGCAAGGTGCTGCTCACCGGAACCCCTGTGCAGAACAACATGGGGGAGCTGTGGGCGCTGCTGCACATCGCACACCCTGCTCAGTTCAGCGAGGCGGTGCGGAAGGACTTCGCCACAATGCTGGACAAACGCAACGTCAGCACCGCGCTGCATGACCTGCGCAAATCCACCGAGCCTTACATCCTCCGCCGCACAAAGGACGTTGTCCTGAAAGGGGAGATCCCGGATCGAACCGACACACACATCAACATCGAGCTCACTGCATACCAGCGCATTATGTACACTGCGGTGATTGCGAAAAGCGAAAGCGTCCTCATGGGGCAGGGCAGGTTGGGAAGCATGCTTGCCAAGCTCCGCTGCGTGTGCAACCACCCATTCCTCGTGGAGGGAGCCCGCGAGAGGGCTGAGGAACGGCTGGCGGGACAGGCGGAGTCGTCGGGCATCCCCCCTGTCATTGCATGCAGTGCGAAGGCTATTGTGCTGGATAAGATCCTGCGGAAGTGGCGCACTGAAGGGCGCAAGGTGCTGATCTTCTCCCAGTGGAAAATCATCCTCGACCTCATCGAGGAGTGCCTCGAACACCGCGGCTGGGAGTGGGTCCGCCTCGACGGGGGAGTCAAGGGGGACGAGCGGCAACAGCAGATCAGCAGGTTCAACTCCTCTGCGAAGGATCCCTTTGTGTTCCTCCTCACAACCAGGGCAGGGGGGTCTGGCCTCAACCTGACAGTCGCAGACAGGGTGGTGATCTACGACACTGACTGGAACCCGCAGCAGGACCTTCAGGCTGCCGCAAGGTGCCACCGCATCGGGCAGGAGAAGGAGGTGAAGATCTTCAGGTTTGTCTCCGTCAACACCGTCGAGGAGAAGATGGTGGAGGTCGCGTCTCAGAAGCTCGCCCTATCCAACGCGGTGCTGAGCAGCCAGGGGGAGAAGATGGGGGCTTACGGCGTGGATGAGGGCGAGCTGCGGTCTTTCCTGCGGAAGGGGGCTCTCAAGCTGAAGGCGGGGAACGCCGCGCAGTCCGACAGGCTTCTGATCGACACGTCTGCCGATGCAATCCTCGACAGGGCGCATCAGGGGTTGTCCGCGACAGGGATGAAGGACATCCAGCACTTCTCGGAGGTGACGGTGTCGGCGGCGGAGATCGACCCTGCTTTGGAGAGGAGCCTGCGCCTGCCGCCGACACCCCCGCCGACGGAGGTGGCGGTGCCCATCGACCTGGGGCGGAAGGGGAGCGAGAGTTCTGCCAGGGGGCAGGCGGGGAGCCCGACCCCCGTGGCGCCCGGCGGCACGCCGCGTCTCGTGCTGTACTCCAGCAGGAAGCGGTCCCACTCGCAGAGCGAGCAGGCGAACAGCCCTGCGGCTTCGCCTGGGTCGGGGACTCCGTCGCGGGTGCGGCCTGCCCTCGAGCTGACGTTCAGCCGGAGGAGGTCGCGTGAGGTGCAGTCGCCCGCAGTGAGTCAGGATCAGCAGCAGCAGCAGCAGCAGCAGCCGCCGCAACCCAGGCTCGAGCTCACCTCCAGCCGCGTCAAGGCTGCGAAGCAAGCAGAGTCGGCTGCATTGACCCGGTCTTCTCCCCAGGAGAAACGGCCCCGCCTCTTGCTGCGCAAGTCGGGTTAGACGGCATATGCGTGGGTGGGGTGGGGTGGGGTGGGGGTGGGGGTAGTGGTGGGTGAGGTGTGTGTATTTTTCTCAGCGTGTCTCCGCCATGTCTGTCTCCAACCGTGGCAATAGGGGGGGGGGGGGGGGGTGGGTGTGGGGTGGGGGTGACAACGAGCGAATCGGTGTTCGGTGCGGGAAGCAGCCCCCCCCGCGCCCTGCCCTGTGCTGTAGGATGTGTCATGCAATTGCACAAAAGCTCACGTCGGCACACCTTTTCGGCATATGTTGGCCAACACACAACCCGCTGCCCGATGTGAATACCAATGCCCGCTGCGCACAGCCGGGTATGACAAGGGGGCGGGGGGGGGGGGTGGGCGGTGAGGTGAGGGGGGGGGGTGGAGTTGTCACTCCTGACAGCCCCGGGTTAGAGCGCGGTGCCTATTCCTCCGCCCTAGCCCAAAAAAGGCTAGCGCTCTGACCTCCTCCCTGTTTGTTCAAGGGGGGTAGGGTGGTGGCAACCGGGGTATGGCATTCGAGGGAACCCCAGATAGGCGTTTGCCGTTCGAAGAGCACCGGCTGGTCGTTCGCCGGTTGTTCCCCTTCTCTCTTTTGATTCATCTAGAGGGGCCTTCGCTGTGTGCCACTGTGTTGTGAAGCTGTGCCACTTCACAACCAAGTTTTGTGAGGTGTCCGGCTTGCTCTCACCTTTCTGCGCTTCTGAGTGAAGGCCTCCCCCCCACCCGGTTGCACTCGTTTTTTTTGCGGTTGTTTTGACCGCTTCCAACCAGCCGCTCAGCAGAGAGAGGAGTGTCATGCAGCCCAACATCATGCGACTTTTCTCGCTTGGTTGTACGCCCATATGGCGTAGTGACGCCAAGCCATCCCAGAAAAAAATACTGCAGAGGGGGGGGGGTTGCCGGGCTCTGGGGCGGAGGGAGGGCGGGGATCAATCGGTGCGCTGTTTTAATAACACATCTTCTCCCCCGAGCTCCGTTTGCATCGGTTTAATTCCCTCCTGTCCCCCTTCTGCCCCCCCCCCCCCCCTGCCACCAACCCCCCGCCGCGCGGGCTTGGGTTTGAAATTTTGTTCGAAATTTCGGGATTCCCTTCAGCCACTGCAGCTCTCGCTCAGTCCGCCCGAAGCACCCCATCCAGCCCGCTCCAACATGCCTGCCTGCCTGCCGCGACCTGCCTCAGAACACTGGCGTCACCCCCTGCACCCTGCCCCACCCCTTACTCCCTGGATCTCAGACACAACCTGCAAAACGAGTGAAGGGTGATCATTCTTGTGCTCCCTTCTACTTCTATTTCACTACCCCCCTGACTCCCCCCCATCCCAGCACCCCCTCGAGTCATCCCACCACCACTGTGCTACTCCGAGAGCTCAGGATATCAACCTGCATGTCGAGTTGAACGGGAGGTCAACCCTCTCACTCACTCACTCACTCACTCACTCACTCTCTCAATCTCTCTCTCTCTCTCTCTCTCTCTCGCTGTGTTTCCTTTTTCTTCCACTTCTGCCTCCCCCTCCCCCCACCCCAAGCCCACCACCCCTCTGCAGGTGTGGAGGTGTCGATGGGTGACTGTGTGCCCATGCTCTCATCTGACATGCAAGATGAGGCGACACCACTGAGTAGGCAGTCCACGAACGGGGGCGAGCCGATGCCGACAGAGCCGATGGATGAGGTGGGTGCCGACATTGAAGCGCAGGGTGAATCCACCGGGGTGCTCGCTGTGCCGGTGCCTATTGGCGATGTGGCGGCAGCAGCACAGCAGCTCCCGCCTCCGTCGCGACCGCGCAACCCGCCCAACCCAGCCACTGCGTTCTGCTGCCTGATGTCATGCGTCAGCCCGGCGGAGGAGCGCCTGGGGTTTGCCCGGCGCCTCTGCGGCACCAACCTGCTGCTGACCCCCATGTTCTGGGGTGGCTGGGTTGTCTTTCTCGTCAACGTGCTTGTTGTCGTGTTCTACACCGCATTCACCCCGGCGCGAGAGCACTGGTGGTCGCTCTGCCTGCTGTACCCCACCTTCCTCGCCACGCTGTACACCCTGTGCAAGGCGCAGTGCATCGACCCAGGTGTGGTGCCCCGTGGCAGGGAGCTGCCGACCTTCCCGGCATCGCCGAACGTCGCAGCGAGCCACGTCGGGAGCACTGTGAATGGGCTCCTGATTGACGTCAACGACTATGTCGGTGTTGAGGGCGACGGCGACCGCCTGGTGGTGTGGCGGTGGTGCCACACCTGCGGTGTGCACCGCCCCCCTCGCGCTGCCCACTGCTCCATCTGCGACTGGTGTGTGCGGGAGTTCGACCACCACTGCCCGGTGATCGGGTCCTGTGTTGCGGAGCGGACGCTGCGCTACTTCACGCTGGTGCTGCTGCTGCTTGCCCTGCAGGCTTTGATCGTCTTCTCGACATGCATCTTCTTTGCAGCCGACCTCGACTGGGACTCCGTCGACACCAGCTACGAGGTGTGGCAGGTGATCTGCCTCTTCGGCTGTGGCTTCATCGGCTGCACAGGCGGCTGCTGGTCCTTCGGAATGGGCGCCAACTACGTCCACATGGCATGCCTGGACCGCACTCTCCGTGAGAAGGTGCGTGGCCTGCACGCAGAACCCGACACCGAGCATACTTCTGGCCTCTCCAGATGCATGCATCGCCTCTTCGGGCCTGAAGCGCCTTCATATCTTTGAGGTGTCGCCAGGCACACCCTCTCTCATGACACTCGCTATGACACCCTCTCTCTCTCTCGTTCGCAAAGGGCACGCAGGCTGCGCACAGCTCTGGTTTCAAACACGCATGCTGAAGAGTTCGGCCAGTGGAGGGATCACTGAGTATGAACGGAACTGGTGCCACGGAGGGGATAATCCTCACAAGGTGATGGGTGTGGGGGAGGTATTTTGATTGATTCGCCTTAAAAGTGGCTTCAACACACAAGGGAGGGTGGGTGGGTGGGTGGGGGGGGGGGTCTTCGCTGTCGGCAAGATTTCGGCAAAAGTTTGGCGATTCTCACCAACGGATACAGAGGGCGAATGAGCCAAAAAAATCGCGCCGCTTTTCGGCACCGCAGCAAAGGCCCTCACACACACGAAGTGAGCCATGCTCAACGCAGGGTATACACACCCAAAACGTTGTCAGCACACAGACAACACCCTCCGATGCATCAGAGAACGATGAAGGCATGGTCTGGGGTGTGGGGGGCACACGGGACAGGGACGGGGGGTGGGGGTGGGGTGGGACAGGTGGGTTGGTGCCCCTGGTTTGTTGCGGCGCCTTCTTGCTTTGCGCTCAAAGGGTGAGGGGCCGAGGTAGTTTTTTTGGTTGTGGTACAGGCGGGGTGGGGGGTGGGGCGGGGTGGGTGCTCCCCTGCTTGCGATGCGGGGTGTGTCGTGTGCTGTGGAGTTTCTAGCCTGGCTGGTTCTGAAGCAAGGCAATCCCAGGGTGGCTCATAGCGTGTGCCTGTGCGACAGTGGAGACCACATCAAGAGCTTCGCTGGGTGCGCTCGGTGCGTTCTACACTGATGCAAGGAGACACACATGGCAACAGTAGCGTGGCACACAGTAGCACAGTGGAGGCAACATCAGAGTTCGCTCAGTGTGGCCTGCACTGTAGTACTGTGCGTTTGTGCGTGGGGTGGTCAATCCCTGGTAAGTGATGTTCTTCTGTCAGCTGTCGCGTGGGTGGGTGATCTGGGGAAGGGTTTTGGCGGCCTTCGTGCTTCCGATGAAGCTTCTACTATGTGTTGGCCTTGGAGCGTGGCCAGCCCCGTTGCATCCCACACCTCTGTCTATTGTGACATCACACAGGGAACGGTGCCAAATACGCAGGGATGCCACCCACACCGTGCGTAATGTGGGGATCGCATCAGGAGCAGGCGCTCGGTGTCCACAACATGATTCGTGTGAAAAGGTGCGGCAGTTCTCACGCTCGGCCAACCTTCTCACCCCCCTCCATTCTCCCATGCCAGGATGCCACCCTTCATTCACGGCCTGCCGGTTGTGTCGCTGTTGGCAGCCTCTCATTCTATAGCTCTTTGGTTCGCCCGTTTGTCCGGACAGCTCCATCAACCACACACACACGCCTGCGATGTGCCCGTCCGTCAAGGCATTGGTTTCTAAGTTCTGCGTGTGCGCCCTACCAGCCCCCTCCCCCCTCTGAGATCGGGGGTAATCCTGCAGTGCCGTTCTCGCAAGAATTCAGGCAGGACCTCCCGTTTCCCTGTTGCCTTTGGCCATGCCAGATGCCTCGTTCCTGGCAGATCCCAGTCGTTTCCCGGCGTGTGTTGGAGGGTGGTCTGTCTGCAGCAGTGTTTCCGGGTGGCAGTTATTCCACTTCATTGAGCCGGACAGTGTTGTGTGCGTGTGTGTACAGCGTATATTGCATCACAAATCGGGGCGGTCGGTTGTGTTCTGCACTGCTTACAAAAGTCTCCCAAAGGGGTTGGAGAGAGTTTTGGGCTACAAATCAAGACAGCCCCGCCGGGGCGCCGGGGCACTGCCTGATGCAGTCCAGTGCAGAGGGTTGATCCTCGGCTGTGTCGCCCTCCGAAACAGGGGGCCCGCAAACAGCACCAAGCTTCATCACAAACAAAGGTCAGAGCGGTCCAGCACACAGGTCCGCGTTAAAAAATTATCGTTTAAATCGGTCAAGATTCGCGCGTCTGATTTCAGATCACTTTTCCGAGGTCACTTGGTGGCATGAATCAAGGCTTTACTTTCAAAGTTATCAATCTCCACGCTTTGGCCACCCCTCTTTCCACCCTCCCCATTTTGTTTGCCCAAAAACGAGCCGGTGGGAGCGTACAGCGCGCACAGTGGGTTTGTGTATGTGAATGCACCACAAAACCACCACCTCACGCCAACACCTCCTTCGCACGAGGCCACACCACACCTGCCCGCTCGATCGCACAGACAAAGCAACCCCCGGGATGCCTCCGGGGTGGTCCCCCTGAAAATCGCATCAGAACTGCATAAAGACTACGCAGCCAGCTTTTCAGAGGATCCACTCTCCGGACTCTCTCTTTTCTCCTGGGATAGTATTTTTTTTCCATCTTGCGAAAATCTCTGACTGCCGCATCCCCTTTGGGTATTCCCCACCCCCACCCCCAGGCATTGGCACAACAACAGCGCCACTCGGGTTTGTCTCCGGTCTCTCCTTGGGGCTGTCCGACTGTGCCCCCTCCCCCCCTCCCACACAGCTCCTGTTAATCTTCTGTCAAAGAGGGGTATAATTCCTCCTCTCCCCCCACCCCCCACTCGGGTTGCCCCCAGTGCGTTTTTTTGTTGCGTTCAACACAACTCTCAACAGACCCAGTGTGCATGGTGTTGTCTGACCCCTCCCCTGCCCCCCCCTCCCCCTCCCCCCTGTGAGGGTGTCGGGACTGCCTCCCTCTATCTCTCCCGGCCCAACACCTGGTGGCACAAAAGTGGAATCCATCTGGGGATTTCTCCCCCCCCCCTCCCCCCTTCCCCCGACGGGGCAAGCGCTTGTGCTCTTCTTTGCCAGCCTTGCTCAACCCCAGCTGGATCTGTTGGTGGCAGGAGGTTACCCCCCATCACCCCCCCCCCTCTAGGCCCCTGCACGGTCCTTTAAATCTCTGTTTAGGGCTGTCACAAACACGATTTTTTCGATTTTGGGCCAAAAACTCCACCGAAATGGGCGTACCTGGCCAAAAATCCAGTGGGGGATCACTGAAAAAACCCGAGAAAATAGCGGACACCCTCGAGAAAGTCGATCCATTCGAATTATTTGGCATTTTTCCCTGAAAAAATCCCGAAAAAGTGTAACGCTTGTGTAACGCTATTGGCTGATTTGGAACGGTCCAAAAAAACCGCTTCCAGAAGGCGGAGAAGGCCTCGAAACACCCCAAAACCATACAGATACCCCCTGAGGTAGGTTACTGGGTGGTTTTTAGTGGTTTTGGTGGCCTTCTGACACCCAGAGGCGGTCTGAAAGAGGTTTCTCGTGGGATAATTCGGCATTTTCCCTAAAAACCCCTTGTTTTTGGGGGCTGAAATCTGCACGAAATATCCAAAATATCACCCAAGAACGTCACCAAAGTGAAGAATTCCACCCGGAAGTGATTCCGGCAGACCAAACTGGGTGGAGTACCCTGTTTTCGGGTCAAAAATGCAAAAAGTTTCCGGAATTTTCGGGAATTTTCGGGAGTGACACAGTAGTGACACAGTAACCCCCCAATTTTCGGCTGTTTTGGAACGGTTCGAGATATGGCCTCCAGAAGGTAGAGAAGGCCTCTAAACACCCCACAACCACACAGATACCCCCTGAGGTAGGTTCCTGGGTGATTTTTAGTGGTTTTGGTGGCCTTGTGACGCCCAGAGGCGGTCTGAAAGAGGTTTCTCGTGGGAGACCCCCCCATAACCCCACCAACCCCTTGCTGTTAGGGGGTGTGGCCAGGTGGGCATGAATCACCCAAAATATCAGCCAAAATCGTCACCAAAGTGAAAAATTCCGCTCGCAATTGATTCCGGGAGCCCAAATTGGGCGGAGTACCCTGTTCTCGGGTCAAAAGTACGGGATATTTCAGTTATATCCGCAGATGTAAACGGTCAGTAACAGTCGCGTAACAGTAGCCCCCCTAGCATATACAGGCAAAGTGGGCACACACTATGAAATGAACATGGCCTCAGGTGCAGTGCCCGCAGAAGAGACCCATGTGTGACACCGGTGTGTCTGTAGGACGAAGAGGGGCTGGGAGACAGCGGCAAACAGCATGGTGACGATGGCAGGGCAAAACTCTGGGACGAGAAAACGAGCTCGCAAAAGCACATTCAGATGCAGCCGAGATCCGACAGCCGGGCAGACAGTCTGGCAGAATTCAATGTTGCCAGACTCAAGAATCACCAGGAAGGGATTCTGAATCTCTTCATGAGGAATGAACTCCAGGAATTTGCAGCAGAACTAGGTGCTGAGGTCCCAACCATACTCAAACGTGGATTTGTGAATTTCCTGGGTATATATAGGAGAAAAGCGCCCTCACGGAGGGGCTTTTTCCGGACAAAAATACCCGAAAAAACCCCAAAAAAGCTGGAAAAATGGGGTGTAAAGGTGGGAAACAGGTGGGAGAGACCAGTGGTTACGCTCCGCATGCGGAACATGCGGATTTCCGTAGGGTATTTTTTTTGGCGAAATCCGTACGTACGGTTTCCACATGCGGATTTCCGCATGTGCCTGGGTAATTTTCCCCGCCTCCCCCTCCGAGCGTCAACAAGCGTCAACCCATTTACACCGGGGCGACGCAAACCTAGCGTGACACCGGGTCGATGGTCGACGTCGATGAGAGGTTTTGCAGGAACAGATGCTCACTACCGTGGCCTCCGGCGGCTGGGGGGCTCCGCCCCCCAGACCCCCCTGTAGTGTGCGTCTCGTACTCCGATCTCATGAGGTCAGGGAATCCAACCACTCCAGTAGCCTCAGGAGGACGCAGCCAATTCACACAGAATCTGTACGACCACAATGAACAGATGTTCATTACCGTGGCCACCGGCGGCTGGGGGGCTCTGCCCCCCAGACCCCCCATGTAGCGTGTGCCTGTCTAGTGACCAAGTCCTGGGTGGGTGGCCGTCCGCAATAATTTTCAACTGAAAAAACGGCATGTGCGGTTTTCCGTGTGTAATTGTTTTTGCGTTTCCAAAACTGCGTAACCACTGGGAGAGACCCACAAAAGTCATTTGGTGGTGTTTTGGAGGGTATTTTGGACCCAAAAATTGAAAAAATGGCCAAAAATTGGTTTTGTGACAGAAAATCGGGGGCTATGCAGGGGCCTACCCCCCCCCCCTCCGATCAAGGCCGAACCACCTCTCTGGGTCTCAGAGCACAATCCGTATACTGTGGGTGAAGGGAGGGGGGGAGGGGAAGGAGGGAGGGAGGCTCTCGCTGCGTTCTCTGTGGCTTCCCCTTCTCTCGATGTCACCCCCCCCCCCCCCCCCTAGGGGGGGTCATAAGCAGGCATGTCGCTAAGCGTCGACCGTCGACCCAGTGATTTTGGGTTTCCCCCCCCATAAAAAAGCGTCGACCCAGCGTCGACCCAGTGGACTGGGTTGACGCTTGGTCGAGGCTTGGAGCGTCGACCTAGTGGAACTGGGTTGCCATTCAAGCCTGGACCAAGCGTCGACCCATTTATTACACTGGGTCGACGCTAACCTAGCGTTGGCCCGGTTACACTGGGTCGACGCTCACCAAGCGTCGACCAAGCGTCAACCCACTTTCACTGGGTCGACGTCGAAGAGAGTATGGTTTTGCAGGAACAGATGCTCACTACCGTGGCCTCCGGCGGCTGGGGGGCTCCGCCCCCCAGACCCCCCTGTGGCGTATGTCTCGTACTCAAGTCATTCGATTCCCACCGGGTCAGGGAATCCACCCACTCCAGTAGCCTCAGGAGGACGCAGCCAACTCACACAGAATCTGTACGCCCACAATGAACAGATGCTCACTACCGTGGCCTCCGGCGGCTGGGGGGCTCTGCCCCCCAGACCCCCCATCTCGCGTGCCCGTCTAGTAACCAAGTCCTTGCGCTTTGACGGCCGTGACATATCAGGGGGCAGCGTCGAAATCATGGTCCCGAAAGCCATTTTTTGGTTTCCTCCGGCACCCGACGGCGCGAGCGGGAGAGGAACCACGGAAGGAACCCAGCGCCTCACACCGTGCCCACCTAGTGGTCCACCGATGGGAAAATTTGGCAACAACACGAGCGCGCGCGAAGCGCGCGCGAGAAAAATTGACCCCTAGTGTTTTCCCCCCTGATCCCCCCCCAAAACAGGAGCGTCAACCCACCAAATCTCCAAAATCGAAAAGTTAGCGACAGGCCTGGGTCATAAGCCCGTACAAAACCAAAATTTTCGACATACCATCAGAGCCGCCCTAATACCTGATCTGACCCGAAAATCCGACCCATACCCCCCCGGAAACTGTCTGGGGCCCACTTGTGACACCTGATACGCACTTTTGTGATGATTTTTTGGGGTCCTAAAAAATGTACCTCAGTTTCGTACCTTGCCTTTGTACCTGAACCACTCCCGACCGCATTATTTCGTTCTTTGCAAGGGAAGGGTGTCACTACGCTCACTCAGCACGCCGAGCAACACATGCCGCGTGCCCAGGGCCTCGCAGAGGTGTCAGATGCTGCTGCAGAGGAGTACCTTGCTCGAAAGACGCTCGCCAAACGGGAGATGTGCGGGGTCTCGGCAGAGAGCGTTGTGGCAGACCTGCGTAAAAAGAAAACGGCACACGACATCGGTGAGGCGACATTATTTCGGGCGCTCCGTCGGGCTGGGTACGTAGGAGAGCGAGTGGGACGTGGTGACGACAGATATATGCAGTGGTGCATCAACTGCACGCACGTGCGGGAAAAGCGGCGTTCCTTGCTAGCCAAGAAAGATGTCACCTGCACTCCTACTCCTCCCACTCGTCCTGCTCCTACCCCCACACCAACTGATACGGGCAGTGAGAGTGATGGCAGCTCCAGAGCAGCAGATGATCTAGGAAGCAATGAGCGGGTCAGCCGGGCAGACTACCTCAGTCTGTACCGGAAGTACGAAGCGTTGCGGGCCCGCCACCACCGCCTCCAGGAGAGGACCCGAGGGTTGAGAGTAGGGTTGTACAACGCCAGGGGAGGGTATTCCCCTGGCGTTGAGACATCCGGCGACCTTGCGGTCGCACTGTGTGGGGGCTGAGTCGGCAGGCAGATGCTGATCCAATGACCTTGTTGAGTCCCCACATGGTACACTCTCATACGTGTTGTCGAGACTGCGTGGTGTGCATATCCTGCGGGGCGCAAATTACACAGTCATTACACAGCCACTTCGGCTCTCAGGGCGTACAATATCCCAATCGTGCCTTCACAGGCTAAGATCGACGAAGCAAAAGCATCTACAACGCTGCCTACTAATGCCGATGCAGCCTCCCAGGCGTACGAAGTACTCACAATGACCCATATGCGATCGAAGTACTACACCCAGAAGGTGGCTGAACTCATTCTGCTGACGCAACAACACAACATTCCCACTAATCAGGTCAAGAAAGACCTTGCCGAGGCACTGGGGAAGGCAACATGCGTGCCACCTGAGCCAGAACCACCGCAGAAAAGGCAAAGAACGAAATAATGCGGTCGGGAGTGGTTCAGGTACAAAGGCAAGGTACGAAACTGAGGTACATTTTTTAGGACCCCAAAAAATCATCACAAAAGTGCGTATCAGGTGTCACAAGTGGGCCCCAGACAGTTTCCGGGGGGGTATGGGTCGGATTTTCGGGTCAGATCAGGTATTAGGGCGGTTCTGATGGTATGTTGAAAATTTTGGTTTTGTACGTTTTTAGGGGGGCTTATGACCCCCCCTCCCTCCCCACGCACACACACACACACCCTCCCCCCCGCAACCGGCTCTCAGGGATGAGGCGATTTGAACGAAATCAACAGCTCGAGGCGCGCTCAGCCCCCCAGGCCCCCCATGTCCTCCCCTTGTCGGATCTCTTCAGGGTTTCAGGGTGCATGGAGGGGCTGCTCACACACCCCAACAGATGTAGGGTTCTTCGCGATTGGCACGGTTTGGCAGTGGGTAAGCCGTCCACCACCACCACCATCTGAGTTTACGTTGGGAATTTGCAGCGGAGAGCAAGGCAGATCACACACTGCCTTCGGCAGGTTTTTACCGTGGGGGGTTGTTGCGTTTCTTGTTTTACCACCACCGCCACTCTCAGGGATTACACATATCGTCCCCAGACCCGCGTCGTTTCCCTCCACCCCCTCCACCCGACCCGGCTTGCAGCATTTACACTTCGCCCCATATGCCCATTCCCCTATAACCCACTGCTGTCTTATCCGTATCGCATCAATCGGCCCTAATAAAGTAATCCGGTGTGCACGCCGCAGTCCAGCCGTGTCATACGCCACAGGCTGTAGCCCCGCCGAGAGGGGGGTGGGGGTGTGTGTGCTCTGCGGGTTGTGGGTGGGGGTGCACTCTTCCGAGCCAACCCCGACCCTAACCCCCCCGCTCTTTCCCCCTCCCCTCCCCCCCCCTATGGCTTACTACAGTGACAAGGAGTATTGGAACAAACGGTATGCGCTCAACACACATCCTTACGAGTGGTACGTCGGGTATAAGGAGCTGAAGGATTCGCTTGAGCGGTGGATCCGGCAAGGCAGCCGGATTATGATAGCGGGGTGTGGCAACAGTCGGCTTGGGGAGGAGTTGTACGACCACAGCGGCTTCACGGATCTGACCTGTGTGGACTACGCAGAGGCTCCGATAGGCTTTATGATGCGGAGGAAGGGGAATCGTGAAGGGCTGCATTACATCCGGAGCGATCTCATGGAGCTCCCAATGCCTTCCGGGACATTCGACTGTGTTGTCGATAAGGCAACCCTTGACTCCTGCCTGTGCGGCAACGACGAGGCAGGGGTGTACCGCAAAACCCTGCGGGTCGTGTCGGAGGTGTCTCGCGTCCTGAAGCTCAACGGCGTCTTTCTCTGCCTGTCCCACACACCGGCAACCGGGAGGCAGATCCTGTTTAGCCCAGAGCTCAACTGGGCGGTCCAGGTGGAGAAGATCGAGAAGGAGGAAGGGGTTGGTACCCTCACGGAGGAGTACACTGGCGAGGATCACCCCCACTACTACCTCTACATTTGCAGGAAGAAGAAGTGATTGCAGTGGGGTGGGGGTTGGGGTTGGTAGTGTGGCAGTGGCCTGGATGGTGTGGGGTGGGAGAGAGCCCTTTGCGAGGCTTTGCGCTTTGAGGCAGGTTTTGTTTGGAGGTCTCTTTGAGGCGGATAAAGGCAGGTGCTCTCCCACTCCCACTCTCACCCCCTCCCCGCTGTGCCCCGTTTCCGCCGCTTGATTGCAAGGGGGTGCTGCCCTCAACATCTCGCATGTGTTGTATTGGCTGAGGGAGGGTACCGATTTACAGTGTTCTTGCACTCGCACCACGCCACGCCACACCCCTTCAGGTTCTTCAGACAAGGCACAGGATATTTTTCTGTGCGCTGCGGACAGTCTGCTTCATCACCGCCCCTGCTCGTTGCCTCACAACCAAGCCTTTTGG
Source organism: Rhynchopus euleeides (assembly GCA_963210315.1). Taxonomy (NCBI): domain Eukaryota; phylum Euglenozoa; class Diplonemea; order Diplonemida; family Diplonemidae; genus Rhynchopus; species Rhynchopus euleeides. The sequence goes on from OY723280.1 coordinate 1,232,331, forward strand.
CTTGTCTTGCTTTATTTGCGTGAACCCTCACCCGCTCATTTGTCCCCCCCTCCGCAAACACCATGTCTGGGACCGATATCTGCGAGGTTGCCGCTGTCGCAGAGGTTCTGAGGTTGCTCGCCAGCCAGGGTGATGCGAAAGCCGAGCTGCCCGAAGGCGAGACGTCGCTCGATGGGTCCACTGTGAGCCCGCATGTGCCTGTCTATGACATCCTCACGACGTGGATGAAGTGGGGGTCCGATGTGACAGCCTGTGTCACCCTCGCCGCCATGTATGTCATGATGATGCAGCGCAAGTGTTTTCATCTTGCTTAGGGACAGCGGAGGACACCAAATACAGGTTCTGTGTTCTCAGCAAGGCCTACTGTTAGTTCTCTTGTGAACGAAATTCACTCGCAGTTGATGCAACTCCCACTCCACCTCATCAACAGTTACATTGACCGTGCTTGCGCGAACACTGGACGGCACGTGACGTCATTGAATGTCAACAGCTACCTTGTTGCAGCTCTTGTGCTGGCGACAAAGTGGTGCGACGACAAGGCAAACCGTGTCTCGACACAGAAGAAGTACGCGTCTGTCCTTGGGCTGCCTGTCTGCACCCTCAATGGCTTGGAGCGTGATCTCCTCACTGACCTGAAGTATGTCGCTACACCCTGCGGGAATTTGAGCGATCTGAACAATATTGAGGATTGCTCCTCGTGGACCAGTGAGAGGGTCTACGATTTCCTTTGTTTGCTTCATGATCTGTGCGTCTTCCCGATAGTCTCCTTTGGGAACCGTTGGTGTTGACTGAACTAAGTGTGTCCACTTTCCCTCCACACACTACAGGTGGGAGCTGCACGTCGATGACTCCGCATACAACGCATACTGCTTCGGCTTCGCACAGCTGTTGCAGAAGCGCCAGACGTCGAACCCAGTCTACGAGCACCCTGCCCCAATCAGTGCGAACTGAGCGCACACACTCATTTCTATTTCGTGTTCCGTGGCTGTCGCTGTGGTATTGTGTCTTTTACTGACTGCAAGTAACTTCGCTCCGCTTCGTCGCTTGCAGCCAGTAAAGAGTCAGCGTGAGTGTCCAGCGCACACAGCGTGTCTTCGTTCTGCAGGGCCGCATGACACTGCGGCTCGTGCACACAAACATCAGGACTTTCTTTCGCGCAGTTCAAATACAAACCCCTCTTGGGAGGGTGCCTAAAGGATTCACCTGCTGTTGTGATAAGGGAAGCAAGAGTACGAGACGTCCGAACTTTAGACTCTTTGCTTGATGGTCGGTTTGCTTTGCTGCGACGCCCATTGACCCTCGTAATCCGCCACGATTGACGGGAACACGAACGATTGTCAACACGTATTATCGAGTGGACAGTCGCCTGCATCAACGCCACACATAGTGTGCACCATGATTTTCCTGTTTTGCTGTCGCTTCTTCTGTATCATTTGCCCTACCACTGCTCACCATCCTCACCTCTCTGCTCTTGGTTCTTTCTGTAGTGCGGTGCTCACAGCACTTGGCCGCCTGTATTCTACAACGCCCTTATATTTTTTTAGCGCACGACTTTCGCGCGGAAAGTGCCACTCAGTTCTACCGAGTGACACTTTGCCCCTTCTTTTGCCGCCTTGGGTATATTCGCCGTCCCTCTCTCTCCCTCTCTCTTTGTCTTGTTCAGAAGCAATGCCTAAGTGTTGCGAAGGAACTTGTGCCGCGCACGTTGTGCACACAGGAGATGCCGGGAGCCACACGCGGGGAGTGTATGTGGCCTTGTCATTATTCACAAAAGACGATTTTGAACGATTTTCTCGTTTTGTATACGTTTCGTCCCAATGCCCATGTCTTTCTTGAACAGCAGGTGTGGGGTGTCTTCGCGATCGGCGAATACCCTTCGGCTCTTCTCCTTCCTTCAGGCACTCCACCACACAGCTTCGGGCTGACCAAGTTTCTGTTCGCTCGGCTGGAACCCGGTCAGCCGACCGCCCAACCTCGCGTCTCTGCTCTTCAATCTCAACCCGATATTCCGCGGGCACTCCCCCAGCCACATGATTTTGTTTGCTGATAACACGGCAACAAGGAGGCGGGTGAGGGTGGGGTGTGAAGGAAAACTGTACTATGTCTTGTCCTGTGTACTGCTTTCATTTTTACTAGTTACAAGCGACGAAGCGAAGCCGCGACGTAACGAAGGAAATCGTACGACTGAAGCTGTAGGATTAACGCCTTACTGCCGCTTCGCACTTCCAAGGGCCTCAACGCAGCCTTGATAAGTGTGCGCCCTACGGAGAATAAACATAGTTCTGAGCTGTTTCTTTACAGTTGCGAGGCAGAAGGTGTTACTACCTGATAAAGCGGAGGTCCGATTTTCAGATTATCTTGCCACGCCCCTCCCGGGAACATTCATTATTTTGCCCCTTTTGTTTTGATGCATTCTTTTCGCCATGTTATACAGCTACTTTGCCATGTTGCTTCGTTGTCAGACAGAACCGGACCACGTTCATTGTATGTAGCGTGTACATCTCGGCAGCATTGCACACCAAGCTTCTTTTCAGACAGTTTGGAGAACGGAAGACATGAATGTGTTGGTTCCAGTCATCCACCAAACATCAGGGTTCAAACTTCGGTGTATTTCAAGAGCGGAGGGTCTGGTGTCGGTGGATTTTTGTCCCCATCGATGTTTGTTGGATGACTGTACCAATCTTGATCCTGCTGTAAAAGAACTGATTTTTTGCACAGACGGAGCTGTGCCGATAATTAGCTCAGTTGCACAACGACACTGATCGTATGCCTCAAACAGCGGATTGCATCTTGCGCAGGGTGTGTCTCTTTGGCATTACATGTGACACGCTGCCCAAGTCTTAATTTTCTTGGGCTAGTCATGTGACCGATCGGAGGGACTCCCCCACCCCCCCCGCCCCCCTGAGGAGAGTGTGGGTGTAGCCGGCTCTCTCGAACTGCACCCACAGAAACAGGCAGAATGCCTCCAGTTAGCAAAACAGCAAAAACCAAAGAAAAATTGCCGCCGCCCCTTTGTGGTGGTGGTCGGTACCAATAGAGAAGGCGGCACCTGTGCGCCCCTGTGGAACCTCCAACACGGAGGGACTATTGTACCTTTCCCTGAGACGGGTTTTAGCCCGCGTGCGCGCAACCGCAGTTCCGTTCCGGCAGTGAATTTTGCAGCTCTGATGGGCTGTGGCTGCGTGACACCAACAGCGAATTCAAAACAACTGGTTTGAGGCGCCCATCTCTTGATTGTTTCTGCCCGCCCCTCCCCCGCCCTATGTCACTGCTGAGGCATGTCATGCTTGCTCACTGTAGTGGATCATGCCTCAATACGGTGTCCGCCAGATCTGATATGCTCGAACAGCAGAGGGAAGTCACGTGTACCCACGTGTTCTCTTTCTGCAGATCGAATGGGTCACAGTCCTGTTCACACAAGGCCATCGGTTGCCGGGGCCACGCGTCGGGATGATATCCACCGGCCCTTTGGTGCACTTTGAGGCCAGGTGTTTATTTTTCTTGGAGTAGTTACGAGCGACGAAGCGGAGTCGTGCTGTAGCGAATGAAGTCATACGAGTGAAGAGCTTGAGGCGAAGCACCTTCATGTCACTTCACGGCTGTGATGTGCAATTGCAAGCGTCGCTCAACAAAAATAGTTCAGTCGCTGGGCAGGTGATTCTACTTCCTTGTGTCGGGAGTACGTTTCTTTGCGATCTCTTAGTCGATACTACTGCTCAGCAATTGTTTTGTTCTCAGAAGTGAATGAATCACCCCCGAGAACCCCTGCTGTGCAGTTCTGAAGAACCCATGCACCGTATTTCCTTTCCCAAAAAAAGGCCGTTGTCAGGCGAAAATGCACAAGTTGGGGAAGTGCTCGGTGTTTGTCGTCACACAGCCTCATGCAAACCCTGCCAATCACGACCACTTCCGCAGGAAAACTTTGCTGTGTGTTTCTTGTGATCAACAAAAAACCATTTTCCATCGTGCACCTTTTGTATTCCGCAGAATGATCCTGCACGACCTCCGGATGTGTTTTTATCTGCAACGCTCTTTGTGGGTATATTCAAATCGAAGAAGAATCCGCAGAGAGAGCACCCGATGTGGGTCCCCCTGCCCAGGCCACATCACGGGTTGTCATGTTTTCCCTTTTCTGTGCGAGAGGTTCCTTCACCCCCTTTTTTTTCTGCGAAACCTCCTCAACCAATTCTGCATCTCCAGGCGTGTGTCGCCTGTGTCCAGTTCCAGTGATTTTCTCCCCTCGTTTCTCCTTGTGTGGAGATCACTGTCAGCTCTGACAGCTTGCACGCACGCCCGCCATCCGCCCTTTCGGGAGTGATCGCGGTGTCGTTCAACGTATTGATTTTCGTTGAACACAGGTCAGGGAACTTTCCGTGCGAAAATACTTAGCAACGCTTCACACACCCTTCCACAAACCACCAAAAAACCCGCCCTTCGTCAGGCGGTGGAGGGTGATTTGCGTTCTATGATCTACTTGATGCCATTGGACCCCCTCCTCTCTTCACTTGTGTGAAGAAGATACATCGACAGGAGGGTTTGTTCGAGAAATGGCCACACTTGCCCAACCAAAGGACAAGTAGAGTTGCTCTGTCCTGTAAATGGGCAAATACCCCCTTCTATGGCACGGATAATCGGATGGGCCACCACCAAATGAAGTGAGCCCGCCATCCGCATGCAGCAAGTGCAGCCCACTCTCCACCCTTCCGTTTCCTCCTCAAACAGATCATCTTCGGACAAAAAAGTTCACAGTTCCCGCATTTCTATTGTGGCCATACCCCCCCCTCGACGACACACCTGCGAATTCGGGTGAAGGGAGGGGTCGATTATTTTGTACCTTACTTTCCACTGCTTCCCACCGCCAATTTTTACAGACATCGCTCCTTTGTCTGTGAAGCGGACGTCAGCCTTCTCCCCCGCCAGTATCATTCCCATCCATCTCTGTTTACGCAGTGTATGTGTAGGATTTGGCCAGAATTCCGCACTGAATGGTTTGGGCAACCGTGCTGAATACCCCAACAGACATGCCTGTCCGCAGACCATTACGACAGAGGCCTGCAAATGACAGTGAATCTACTCCTGGTGAGCCCTTGCTGCTGCGGGATGTTGTAAATTACCCCCCGTACCGCCCCCACCCCAGTTTCTCCCTCGTCATTCGACGGTTTCTCCTCATCCTGGGCTCCTCCTTCCAGCACCTGCAAGCCTGTGCAGGTGAGCTGAGGATAGTTGGTGAACACTGTGTGTCGTTCGCCGTGCTGTTGGCAATTGCCCTTTGTCAGACATCTAAGAGATGGCCCGAAGACAACCATCGTGGTTTCAATCAGCACCACCGAGGCCACTCGAGTTGTGTTCCGCTGTGAAGTTGAAGCGGGCGGGGTCACATCTGTGGGCCAACTGCAATATTTCCCTGCACCCTTCCCATGACTCTTTCTTTTTGTGCGCAGAAATTTCGGGAGAAAAACAAGAAGAGCGCTGTCAACCGTGTGCCAGAGCAGGCTCGGGTTATTTCGGCAAGAATAAGGAAGGGTTGTGATTCACCCACTGGGGGAAGAGGCTGCCAGGGCTACGCGCTGTCTTTTCTTTCAGTTGGTTCATGTCTGAATGACAGATGTCACGGTTTTAGCACTGCCTGTCTCAATCACACCCCTCGGTATGTACCGCAGCTACTTTTTTCCATCACTGCCCAAGACCACGGTGTCAAGGCTTGTTGACAATATCTGGTGGACTTTCTGTCTCTTGCAGATGTGTTGTGGGTATCGCGAATGTGCATCTCCTTCCATGGTTTCATCATTCTCCGGGGTTGATTCCCCACCCCTCCCCATTTTTCTCTCTCTCTCTCTTCCTCTCTTGGCAGGTGGGCGCATGATCGCAAGCGGGTTTCCATCCGCTGTGCAAAGCCTTGTGGGGCTTTCGCCCCGCATCCAAACAATGTTCCGATCGCCCTTCATTCCTGCGCTGCCCCTGGCGGCTTGGCCGGTGGGGTACTCGAAGCCGTCGAACCTCTGCGCGAACAAAGCCCGCTCTAGTGTACACTAAATCTGCAGTACCTACTGATGCCTTTCGAGGAGGTCGGTGTGTTCTGCAAATGATACATTTCAGCTTTCACCACCACGCACTGTTCCGCCAAGATAAACATCTGACTGTCATTTCAAAGGGCCTTCGCATCGCCCTGAGATACAAGGCGGTGCACTCAAAGGAGAAGTAGCTTGCAACTGTTTCTTGCAGTTGCTGCACAGAGGGTGACTCTACCCTTTAGCCGAAGGTGTATGTTTCTCGTCGGCAGCGGCCATGTACACCCAAGCCTGTTCCGTTTTCACGCAACGGCAAGGGCACAGTCAACCTTTGTATGTCTTTGATGAAGGGCCAGTCCTGTTCTGTGTGCAGGGCTTCCATCCCTCTGAAGAAGGTCAAATACCAGGCGTATTATAACTACCTCACAGAAGCCCTGGATGTGGTGCGCCTGATGTTCAAGTTTTTAACAGTCTTCAGTCTGATTGCGAGGACTAGTTTTTGAGAACGATTTCAGCCTCAAATTCGCTCAAACTACGCGAGGGGGGGGGTCGGGGGTCAGTGTTTCTTCAGGTTCCCTGATCGAACATACGTCTACCTGGAGTGAGGCCAGAAGGCCTTTTTGCTGCAATCATCACGGCCATAATTTGCCCAAGTCGTTCAACGGTAGAGCTGCGTATCAAGCCTCGCTGTTCTTATGTGGAGCGAGTGTACCGCCCCTGCTGTGGTGTTGCTTCCCTCAGACGGATTCATGACGGCCAACTTGGTTGGAGTGTATCCGGCATTTGCAAAAAAGCAACACTCTTCAGCCTCCCCCATTTACCCGCCTGTGCCTCGTTGCTTCCGCAGCAAAGGCATCGCCAACAACACCATTGCTCGAGAGAGGGCTGCCCTGTCAGTGGAACAACAAATGATAGTGGGGCAGCGATTTGGACAACAGAAACGACGCCTAATCAGCCGATCATCTCTCTTGGACGCAATATCGAATGTTGTGAAGAGAAATTGTTTTGTGCGTCACGACAATCACACATACACTGCGCACGCAGGGGTTGCCGGGGTGAGCGACACGCGGACCTCACGCGACAACCGCCCACAAAACAAGTTCTCTGAGAATGTCTCTCTTCTCTCTCTCTGTACCTTACTATTACTCTCAAACATCGCCGGGCTGAGTGCCCCCCCCATCACCCCCCACCCCCGCCCTCCCGTCTCACCCACCACTCCCGAGATCTCAACTGTCCGTCCCCTGGATGGTCAACCACGCTGGGAAAAGGGTGGGTATAGGGTTTGCAGTGCCTCTGCCTCCATGGAAGGTGGTTTGCCCATGAGAGTGCCGTGCCACATCGCACTTCCGTCGCGACCCGTGGCCCGACTTGCAGCGGCCGGCGCCTTCTCCTTTTTTTGATTGCCCCATTACCAGTTACGAGCGACGAAGCGGAGCGAAGTCGCGAAGTAACGAAGGAAATCGTACGACTGAAGCTTTATAAGGATCACCTTCATGCCACTTCACAGGGGCTTACACAGCCTTTGACACAGGAGTGTGCGCTCAACGAAAAGTAGCCCGGGTCTGGTTTTTTTGCAGTTGCTGGGCAGGGTGTTTCTCTTATTATAGCGAACGGAGTACGATTTCTTTTGTTTGGCCGCAGGGTGTATTTGCATCAAGAAACGACATCATGCCAGATATCCGTCCCCTGTGTGGCTCGAAAAACACGCCCACATTCAACCCTGTTATCCCGCGCAATGTGCGGCCTTCAAGAATGTTATCAACGTGAGCGAGGCAATGTGTGATGCGCACACCAGACAGCGGTGCCACATCATCAGACGACACGAGGGAGAGGGCAGGTGAGCGAGTGCCCCCAAAAAAGAAATCTGCAGGATGCGACCACCCTCCCCCCTAAACCACAAACCCGAGTTGAGCCTGCTCTGAGCTGCACTGGAGGAGGGGGACACGTTGCTATACTCTGCCACCACTGCACCCCTTCAGGACGCCGCGCCATACACAAGTTCACACCTGCCACCCCCATTCCCCCCACCCCCGAATCGCAACGGGCTGAGTCCTATCTGGCAGTGCCGCGTGGCGGCGTGGTGGGGTAGGTCTGAGGAGGTGGTTTGGCGGTGTAGGCAGCCGTGAACCGCCGGACTCAGGATGACTCCCAAACCTGTGGGGCTGGACCCGAATCTGGCACAGGCGATGCGTGTTTTGAACAACGTGCCCATCTTTCTGTCGTGGGTTGTGGACCACACAAACAGCAAAGGCAGGCGGAACAGGCGTCTCCTGTGCCTCGTGCAGTTCAAACGTGAGGTGTACTGCTTCATCGCCATCATCGAGGGCAAGGAGATCGGGGACATCCGCAGGGTCTGCCGTGTCGCTGACATCACCAGCGTAGACTACAAGGTGGACGGGAGTGGGCTCGAGCTGCTGATCCGCAGCAACGTGCGTGGCGAGCCCCCCTACCACGTCAAGGTGGTGCACGACCAGCGCAACCTCCCGAAGGAGGCGAACATCGAGACTTTCATGTCGACACTCAGAGAGCTGGTGGATGAGGCTGGCGGGTCTGTCGAGTTTAGGTCCAGGCGGCACGATGAGGCTCTTTTCAAAAAACCCGCGGAGCTGAAGCGCGGCAAGGGCTACCTCCACCCGAAGGAGAAACAGATGGCGTGGGACCAGCAGCGCGCGGCACGGCCACCACCCCCGCCTCAGCAGCAGCAGCAACAGCAGCAACAGTCACCACCAGTGCCGGTGCCCCCTGCAGCACAGGCGGTAGGCGAGCCTGCCACCGCTGCGAAGGAGGGAGCACCACTGCCGCCACCGCCGCAGCAGCAGCAGGAGGCACCTGGCGGAGCACTCGCAGGTGTGCCGGCAACCCCAGCCCCGCAGCAGCCCTACATCCATGCGCAGCTGGTTGGGGGTAGCGAGCCCCAGCAGCACACGGCAGGAGCGGGGCCTGCAAGCTATGGGCAGCAGGCGTTGCCGTCCACAGCCCCAGGGCCTGCTCCTGCGGAGGGTGGCGCGTACGCAGCGTACCCATATGGGTCGCCCGTGATGTCGGATGGGCGGAGCCCGGGGGGGTATGGGCAGCAGCCGGCGGCCCAGCAGCAGGGGTATCCAGGCTCGAGCCTCAGTCCGGCGCACCGGCAGCTTGGGGCGGGGGGGAACCCGCCGTGGCAGGGGGTGCAGCAGGGAGGGGCGTCGGCCAGCCCGCGGCAGACGACGCGCAATTCGAGGAACCTCCCCATCACGATCACCGTGGAGGTGATCTGATGTTTTTTCTTGGGGGGGGGGGTGGGAGTGGGAGATGAGGGGTGAGGGTTGATTTGTTCTGTCCGGCGATGTTTTTTTTTCAGGAGAGCAGGCAGTGCAGTGCAATATTGTTTTTGAGAGAGGGGGGGGGTGAGGGTGGGGGGGGGTGTCGCAGGGCGTCGTGCTGTTGTGGGAATGGAGGGGGTGTCGACATTACAACTATGTATTCGCCCCCCCCCCCCCCCCTAGGGAAAACCTTAAGGGGGGAAAATTACGGGATTTTTCACACAGGCGAGGAACACGCACAAAATGGCTGTAAACTTGAAACCCCGGCCCCTGGGAGTATTTGGGGGCGGTCTGGGTGGTTGTTGGGGGTATTTGGCCACTTCTGAGCCAATCCGTGACCATGCTCAAAAAAGTGTCATGGTTTGGTTCCGCCCCCCTCATCCGAACCACCCTTCCGAGCCCGTCCCGCCCAACTTGCCCGCAACATGCCGCCTTTTCTTGTCTTGGGTGGGCACTGATGCCTCCGGTTCAATTTGGGAGCAAATGAGTGTGACAAGCTTGGGAAGGAGCGTCTTCTCGCCAGCATTTCCTGATAACACTTGCTGCAGCGTCCACCGACCACTGCGCCTGGCGGTTTGTACACCGAATAAGGCTTTGGAACCCACACCGGCATATTTTCCAAAGACGCCAGTCCCAAACTCCACTCGCGCACCGTCTCCGGCCTCTCCTTTCCATCTGCGGCTGAGTTCCCCAGCATTCTGGCCGTCGTCCGGCATCTCTTTTAGCTCTTTCAGTGCTGCAATGAAGCGCGTAAGTGGGGGTGATGGTGCAGAGGACGAGGATCATCGCCACTGAGAAGTGCCACTGCAGTGCCGGAGAGCCGGGGTGACACAGTTGATACACCACACCCACTTCGCTGTTGCCGTTTCCCCTGATGAAGTTCCCGATGCATCCGACACCTCGGGGAGGGCACATAATAACGCCTCCCGAGCGACGCCCTTGCATTCGCAGACACACCCCGGTCTTGTTGAGGATATCGGCAGAAACCTGGCAGAACACTCGCTGAAATGCCATTTTTTTGGCCCGGTAGTGCCCAGATGCCTCATCAGAGGCGGCAGAACGTGGTACATGACGGGGGATGTTGATGGCGCAGGTGACAGGGTGCTCGGGAGACTCAGCCGGGGAGGGGTTCGGTACCAAACCATGACATTTTTTTCAACACAGCGTTTCAGCCGCGTTCCGGGGCACCAAAGTGGGTGTCCCACACCCAGGGGCGGTTTCTGGGGTGGTCTGGCCACTTTTTCAGCATTTTTGGAGGGTTTATGGTGGAAAATTGCCTATGTCGAAAAATGTCGTAATTTTGACGGATTTCGGTACCTTAAGACGGTCCCTACCCCCCCCCCCCCCCCCCTGTATTTTGCCCCTTTTGCTCTGGTTTGTAGGGTGTTAAGGTATGGGAGGGTCGGCGGGTGAGCGCATCACACACTCATGTGGTGCGTTTCAATTTCTTTCTTCGAGAGAAGCGGGCATGGCTTGGGGCCCCGGCCTACACAATCAATCAGTTTCCTCGCCAGGCATTTGCTCTCTCAGATCTAGCCTCTGTGTCCCCCCACACCCCATCCCACCTGCCCCACACCTACACATTTTTCGCGTTTCGCACTAAAAAAAGACTTGTGGCAGCGTTTGGTATCTGCACTCATTGCACAAGCAGGCACCGTTCGTTCAAATAACGCACCTCCAAGTCCTTTTTTTGCTCTTTTTTTCTGCAGAATCTCTCCCGATTCCTCAACTTCTCCCTCCACCCCCGAGTGTATTATTTGTTTAGGCTTAACCTTACCCACACACACACACACCCTTCACACACCCCTCCTCTTCAGCCTGGGTGTGGGTATGCCCTTCTGGAAGCTCTCTCCGTTATCTGTTATGTACTCACGCAAAAAGAAAACCACGCGACAAAAAGGCTCAGATACGAGGAGGAAGGTGGCATCTTTCCCCTGCAACACAGGCACAGGTAATGTCATGTTTATGGCGAGGCGGGCCTGTTGGGTGAGAACATCCGATACAGGCTGCGAATGCAGCCAGCCGGTGTCGTCCCCTTCAGGTTGCCGAAGAGGGTGTGTGTGGGTGATCGTGGAGGGGGGAGTGTCAAGAGGGGTATGTTGCGGTGCGTTGTCTGCACTGCTGAAAAGTAAGATGCACGCTTGTGTGTCGCAGTGCAGATCAAGGGCATCAAGTGAGGGAGTGAGGGTGTGTGGGGTGGGGTGGGGCGTCAACCAGGTCAAAGCGTGGTGTTCTGTGTCTTTTTGTTGTGCGCCTGCGGCTGTGGAGGGCAGTTCCGCCCGCACATCCGCTGGCTGTGCTGCAAAAACCCCCATTCCCTGTACTTCTTCTGCCCCCACCCACCCCTCGAAGCGTCCTTGAATGAAATCGAAGCCAAATTCCAACAGGCTATTGTCTTCCGCTCTTTCTCCAGCTGCCGCGCTGCATACTTTCCCGCCTCTGTGCGGAAAGGGAGTGCACGCAAATGCAGATGTTCGTATGTGTGTGTTGCAGTGGCGATGGTATCACATCAAGGTGATGCCGTTCTCTACTGCTTCAAAACATTGGCGTGTAGCAGTGTTGATTGCCTCAAGAGTGTGCGCAGTGAAACCTTCTGACAACCGGATGAACGTACCCGCTTCGTGATGTAGTTTGTTAGGTTTGCGAGATGGGAAATGTGCCGTTGGCACAACATCAGTGTACTCACGGAGCAGGGAAGGGGGAGGCACTCAATATGCCAACAATCTTGTTGAATTCTTTGGAGGATAGGGTGACCTTGGATAATACACCACACTTCTCGTGCGGCGTCTGAGGTTTCAAGCTGGCTACCCCTCTCCCGTGTTGGCATCATACCGAACGACTCGCCCCCCTCTCCCCCGCACAGTGCCCGTCACGATGTTGACGGGACAGTGACGCTTGCAGCCCGAAGGGGCTGCGCCTGCACGACTCAGACAGAATTCAAAAGCAACTCGCAGGGCGAGCTACAATGGGCACTAGCCATTGTTGTGACAGAGGTCAAGACCGAATGAATAGTTGTGCGTAACCTAATATTTGCATTGTGGATCGGAGTGCGGCGGCGGGTGGTGGTTGGTGGCAGTTGCGACTGATTTGCACTCTTTCCAAGTTCTGCACGTCGGACCCAACGGCGTGTCGGATCCACATAGAGCCGGGTCAGGTGAACCCTGCCCCCCAATATTAGCGCAGACGAAATTCGTGCCTGCCGATACGTGCCACCGAAGTTAGCGCCATCCAATTCTGCAAACCATACCCTACACCGCTCTCCCACCCACATTATTCCCTGGACGGTTGCGAGGGTTGGACGGAAGCGCAACCGCCTCACCTGAGGAACAGCATGGGCCCTGTCTGAACAGCAGTGAGTTTCGCATCAGAGTTCACCTGCCGTGCTCCCCAGTCATGTGAATCCCACAGCCCCTTCGGGAGGCTGGCGGCTTCGCTCTTCTGAACGGATCAGAGGCAGTGTATACAGGCGAGTCACTGTGGCAGTTTGTTTAGTTTTCTACTTCCTCTTCTGCAGCAGCTTTTTTCTAAGTTGCGTGATGGGCCCTGCCTTGGCGGCTCCGCCCCAAGGCTGGCGGCTGCCAGCTTTGCTGGGCCACTTCCCTTTTTTGTCCTGTGCCATGTGCACTGTGATGTGCACAAGTGTTTCGACGGCTGGGATGTCCTGTCTTGTTGAAACGTGACCCCTGTCATCTTTTTTGCGCCGCTCTTGTTGCAAGAAAACACCATCTTGTGGATTTCCGTTCATCGAAACCCCGTCTCTTCTCGAGGGTGCAAATTTTTCTGGCTTCGAAACAAAAGGCAACGGCTGCACGCAGGATGTACAGCATCAGTGAGTTTTCTGCAGATTAAAACCTGCACCCTCGCACCCCACCCCACCCCACCCCTCCCTCAGCCGATCAGTGTTCAGTTGTAAGTCACCCACCCCCACCCCCTGTCACTGAGAGCCTGTGAAAGCAGACCGCAGAATCGGTCAGCATCCGTGGCAGGACCACACGTGGATCGTCCCTTCCCCCCTTCTCCCCACCACACCCTTTCCATCTCTCTCACTGGGGGTCTTCGCTACGGGGTGGTCTTCAGTGCATTTTGGTGCATTTCCTGTTGAATTGGCTGAAAACTGAAGAAGTTTGTCGAAGTTTGTCGACCAGCAAAGACTCCCACTCTCTCGGAGCTCTTCACCCAGCTTTTGCGTTTTCACCCCTGCTGTGAGACACATGCATGCCTCAGCCCCAGCAAATCCACCAGCGAGAGCAGCCGTGTTGGGGTCATCCCTAGGACCCCTAGTGTGCCTTACGACTTTGCTACCTCCACCTCCACCTCCACCCAGGACAGGCGGACCCAACACCACCACCCCCCCTCTCTCTCTCTCTCTCTCCCATTCTCACAACCCCACAAATGGCACGATCTGCCTAGGTGTTCCTCGATGTCACGGCATATCAGCGTCGCACAGCGCGAAAAGTGGCTGCTGCAGAAGGAGCCTGTGCAGCGGCACAGGAGGGTGTCCGACAGCCGAGGCGTTGCACGCAGCGACATATGTGTCGACCTGGGCGAGACAGGCGGGGTGCGCATCCGCACCCTGCCAGGCATGTGTGAGGCGTTTGAAGGGAATGCCGAGTTGCTGGGGGCTGCAGGGATGAAGGCAGGGTGCGATGCGCTGCCCTCTCACAAAGGCCCCTTCGAGAGGGCCTGCAGCCAGGCCCGGCATGACTGGCAGGTGTGGTTTGGTGAGATCGAGAGCGAGAGGAAGGCAATATGCGATGAGGAAACGGCATATTTTGCCTTGCGGGGAGGCGAGGGGGGGCAGTCGGGGCACACGCAGAAGAAGCGGCAGTGGCTTGCATCCAACACACACCGCAAGAAGCAGCTGCAGCGCATGCGCACCGAAGGGGAGCTTGCGATGGAGCGTCTTGATGCTGTGATGCAGAAGCCGCCGACGATGGATATCGTCAGGTCGGCAAACCTGCAGCTCCGTGCGGAGCTGGATGCGGACATCGGGTGTGTGAAGCACGACCACCGCCCCCTGTCGCGCCAGTTCCCAGGCATGTCGCTTGCGGAGGTGGATCTGAAGGTCACTTCTCTGGAGATTGATGAGTCCCTTGTGACGCACAAGCCGTTGAAGTCGCGCGAATCGTCGCGTGACACGTCGTCACACGCCTGGGGAAAGGGTGGCAGGGCGCGCGGCTGCGACAGCGGCCCAAAGCCTCGAGTCAGAGGGGCGCGGAGATACCTTATGAACCGCATGAAACAGACAGGCCTTCCGCCGAGCGTGTCCTTCGGCGAGCAGTCCTTCCACCTGGCGGGGAGGTTTGCGCTGCCTGTCAAGAAGGGTGATGTGCAGTAGTGGCATAGGTGAGATTTCTGTTCATGCCGAGCTTTGCCTTGGGAGACACCTGAGTTGATGTGGAATAGATGTGCTGCCCCAGCCAAACTCTGCTTATGCAGGCAGGCTGTGGCTGCGGCCAGAGGTTGAGGGGGTGTGTGTGTGTCAGGAGGGAAAAGTCTGAGTCTTTAGGGTTGCTATGTTTCGCACTGTCACCTGCCCTCCCTGATTGGTTGGGGTCTGGGCCAAGGTGACTCGAGGCATCGCTTTTGGTGGGCGTGGTGGGTGGGGGGGAGGGCGCATCCACGTCACTCCGTTTCCCTTTTGCAGAGAGCCTACGCCGTGTTTGTCCCTCGGACTCGGCTGTCACCAGACCCCGGCGCTCGTTGGTGCGGTTTCCATCGTGCCAGGCGATGCAGTCGGTCTTTCCCCATCCGCAGGGCCTCTGGTTTAGACAGGGAGATACAGGACGTCCCTTCACCCATCCCTTGTCACCTGCTGTTGGCAGACCCCTGCAATGCAGCGCTTCGTGTGTTGTTCTTTGTGGCGCGCATGCGATATCCCGCTGATGTGGACATCCCACTTCCACGACCAACAGGGCAGCCCCCCCTGCAGCCCGACGGCCCGCACCTCACGTGTTGCATAGAATTGCTGACACTCGGGTGGAAGGCGCATACACACCACAATGGGTGACACACTCACGCGGCCAATTACGGATAAGTACAGCACAATCCTCGAAAATGAGATGCTGACTGTTGGTGCAACAGGGATGCAGGTATGCCACGACGGGGGCAGTGTGGGGCATCACAGCATGTGTGGATGGGGTGGGTGGACGGAGGGTGAGTGTGTTCTCCTGTTTGTATTTTGCATGGCCTGCCTGGGAGGGAAAGCTTGCCGCAATCCAGATGCACACATTGCTCAGCTGATGGTTAGTGTGCTGTGCTGCTGATATCACCGACCACACAGGGCTGGCGCAAAGGCATGGAGGACGCCCACGCGACAGTACTGAAGCTGGACGGATGTGACGCTGGACCTTGTAGTTTCTTTGGAGTATATGATGGACATTGTGGACAAGCGTATGCCTTTGCAGGATATGCTGCCGCCCAGAGAGTGCCTTTCTGTTCTGCTAGAACCATACTGTGCCCTCCTAGGCTTTGCATGTGGAAGTGTCACCGCCTCAACTGAAGTGTATCGCGACAATTTCACGCCTCCCTGCTCCAACCACCCCCCTCTTTTCACGCCACAGGACAGCAAAATATACAGGGGATAACTTGCATAAACAGCTGGCGCTGTGTGATGAGTTTAAAAATTCCCAGTGGCCCGAGGCGATGAAAAAAGCATTCCTCACGGTCGACGACATGCTCCAGCGGGACGGTTGCGACTCGAGCGGCTGCACTGCGGTGACCTGCCTCCTCACCCCTGAGGGGAAGATCGTTGTGGGGAATGCAGGCGACAGCCGTTGCGTTCTGTGCCGTGCTGGCAAGGCAGTCCCCCTCTCCTTCGACCACAAGCCGACCAACGAAGAGGAGATTCGGCGGATCCAGGCCGCAGGAGGCACCGTGTCTGGTGGGCGCGTGCAGGGCAACCTGGCACTCAGCCGTGCGATAGGAGACTTCGAGTTCAAGCAGAGCAAAACACTGCCGCCGGAGGAGCAGATCGTCACCGCAAACCCTGATGTCACGATCACAGACATCACGCCTGAGGATGAGTTCATTGTCCTGGCGTGTGATGGCATCTGGGATGTGATGACCAACGATGAGGTGATCGACTTTGTCTCGCAGAAGATTAACCACAATGACGTCGCAAAGGTGTGCGAGGACACTTGTGACAGGTATGCGATGAAGTGTCGAATATGCGGTTCGCCATTGTTGTACGGAGTACAGCTAAGCGCAGCAGGGCCTCAAACGGCATTGATTGCACCCAACAGGAGGCACTTTCTCCTCGGCACCACATGCAGTGTTCTCTGCCACACTGATCATATTTTTTTGAAACCCACAGGTGCCTTGCGCCGTCGTCTCCCGGTCTGGGCTGCGACAACATGACGATGATGGTCATCCAGTTGAAAGACAAGCTCCGCGGGAAGCTCGCAAGAGTCTCGAAGCCCAGCTCAGCATCGCTTGAATAAGGCAGACACCACCGCCCCCCCCCCCCCCTCAACTATCCATTGCTGCGAAGGGAGGGGCCTGGCCGGTCATACCGACCACCCCAGGAGGAAGCTTCATCTCTCTGTGGCTCTGCTTGCTGCGGCGCCTATATTGCGCACGCCCTTAGCCCCACCCCACCGCCCCCCTCCCGTTCCAAATATCTGTCTGATCCTTTCTGGAGCAAATCCGTGCCGTTGCGCCCTTTCTGGCTTTTCACACACACACACCTGATCCAGCCCATTGATCAGCCCATTCAACGTGGCCACCACCACGCATACCTCCCTCCTTCCCCCCGGCAAGATCCGGTAGACTGTGCAATGCGCCATTTTTGTTGTGCTTCGTTTTGAGATTTTTTTTTGAGGGGGTGTTCCTTTTGGGGTGTATTTCTTACCGCGGAGGAAAGGGGTGATGGGTGATGGCGAGCTTGCCACAGGCAATATACGGGGGGGTGGATCCGAAGGGTGGGGGGTGGTGGGTCAGTCGGGTGGGGTGGGTGCGAGCATGTTACAAAAGAAAAATACAACGACGTGTCACAAAATATCGCGATGTCCTCAGTCTGCCACGCCTTCCGGAAGCATTGTCCCCCGTGACGTGCCTGGCTCCACGCCAGGCCGTTTTTGGTTTTCAATGCGAGGGTGACTTCGCTCTAACAAGTTAGGCACCACACTGAGACAGCTTGGAAGCAATATCCTCCTCCCCGCCCACATCCCCCCACCCCCCCCGCACCCACCCCACCTTGTGCGCTTGCCTGTGATGGCCGGGCTGTCGGTCGCTCCACACCCCCACCCACCCATCTGCAAATGTGGAGTGCAGGGGAGGTTGATTCTCTCTCTCTGTACCTTACCCTTCTCTGCTTTACTGCCCACACACACACCCTCCCACACGGCAAGCTTGCTGTAGAGTGCAAGGGTAACATTGCTCTCTCGTTGTCCCCCTCCCCCACACGTGAAGCCGTTCTAGTCGTGTCGAGTCCACTGTAAACACACAGACCCCAGGCATGTGCATTCATGGGGCAATGTTTCTCTTTCGCTGCTGTGCGTCATACACGCCACCTCCACGGGCTTTTTTTTGTCTTCTTCACACCCCCAGGGTCTTTTATCCTGTTCGGCTGAACAGCAAAGCCTGGCTGTCCCTACGCAAAGGCTGTGCAGAAAGGAGTTTTATGGAGGGCGGTCCGAAAATACAGGGGGCTTGCGGCGATAAGGTTATGCTGTTTCACCGCCGCAACCCCCTCTTTGTGATGCAACCACAGCGCGCGCCAGCCCGTGGGCCCCAGGGCATTGGGTGTCGCTCAAAGCAGCGAAACAGACGCCCGCCTCGCGTGACCCTCAGCGTGGGTGTGGGTGTGGGTGTGGGGAGGATTCCATACGCTCTCTCTTGAGCTCAGCACAAAGTGTGTCAGCAACACTTTGTCGCCTCTTCTTTGTGTGAAGCGGCACGTCCCTATTTCTCTCTATTATCCTGCACTCCTAGCCAGCGGAAGGCCCTCCAGCAGGGTTGCCTTGCTTGGGCTGTTGCAGAGTGTGTGTCTACACAGGCCGAGCACAGCACTACACCTCGGACACACCCATCTTGCGCCTGCATAAAGAGTGAATCGGGAGTACAGCTTCATCTCTCTCTCTCTCTCTCTCTCTCTCTCTCTCTCTCTCTCTCTCTCTCTCTCTCTCTCTCTCTCTCTCTCTCTCTCTCTCTCTCTCTCTCTCTCTCTCTCTCTCTCTCTCTCTCTCTCTCTCTCTCTCTCTCTCTCTCTCTCTCTCTCTCTCTCTCTCTCTCTCTCTCTCTCTCTCTCTCTCTCTCTCTCTCTCTCTCTCTCTCTCTCTCTCTCTCTCTCTCTCGTATGCTTATAGTGTGAATATCCCCGAAACGAAAATACTCGCACCCCAAGGGTGTCGTCTACTTAACTACGCGGGCCCGCGGCCCGGTAGACTCCCCTTGTTTGAGAGAGGAGCTGCTCTGGTGGGGTGAGGGAAGTGACACAGGAGGAGGAGGAGGCGCAGGCGCCACACGGTCTGTAGCGCCCGGTGACGCGCTACGTGAGGAAGGAGGATTAAGGTAGGCCCGGAAGCCTGTAGGCGCGTGCGGTGACCGCGCACGGGCGGAGGAGGAAGAGGCACCAGAACGGGGCCTTTGGGGAAGGGCTGCGTCAACGGACACGCCGTCGGGAGGGGAGGTAGTAGGAGAAGGTGGGTCCGGATCAGCGGCGCCCACGTCAGCGTCAGCGTCAGCGGTGGGGATCACGTGGTCGACCCTAGGCCTTTGGGCAGGCAGTGCCGGGGTGGAACCGGTATGCGCCTCTAAGGCGGTGCGCTTCAGCTGCGCCACGGCGGGGATGGATGGCCTGACGCCGTCGGGTGAGAGCCTCCTACGAGGCTGCATCAGGTGGCGGTGGGGTGAGCCCGGGGAGCACACGGTATGGGCCAGCCTCTTCAGGATAACTGGAGGGGTGGCGGGCTCGGGAGTAGCGGGACACGGGGTCGCTTCAGGGGAGGGCTGAGGCGCAGGCACACGGGGTGGCGTGGTGGAGGGAAGATCCCCCACGGTAGGCGCAGTCGCCTCTGGGAAGGGCGGGGTTGGCGGCACATGGGGCGGCGGGGTGGGGGCGTCTGCCTCCACAGGCGTCGCAGGGGCGGGAGGGGCGTGGTGGCCCTTCTTGCAGCAAGCGGTGGGGCGTCTGTCATCCAGCTCAGGCAGAGAGGCGCAGACCCCGCAGGGGGGCAGGTCATGGTCGCGGCAGCCGTGGTGGCCACGCTTGCAGCACATGTTGGAGGAGCTGCAGGTGCCGCAGCGGAGCAGCCGGTGCGTGCTGCAGAACTGCACGGGCAGTCCGTCATCCTGGCGGTGGTGGGCCCGGCAGCAGTCTTCCATTCGCAGGGTTCGGTTGTGCCCCGCCGCGTCGCAGTCATGGCACTTGGGCTTGGAGTGGGCCCTGCAGACGTTGCGAGCCAGCACCTCCGAACGGGGGGCATAGCGCTCAGCGCCGCACGGCGCCGACCTCGGGCTGACCGTGTCGAGGGGGTCACGGGTGGGGGCTACGGGAGTAGGGTCCCACTGTTCGCTTCGCGTGTCCCGGTCGGGCACCTCGGTATACGACGGGGTAAGGTCCAGGCCCCACGACTTGCTCGAGGCCCAGTGGATCGCGCGGGGAATCTGCTCGATCAGGATACGGGTGGTGAGCCCGTGGCAGGCAAAGCGGGGGCGCGGCTCAAGACCGCCCCAGACTTCCTTCACCCCCACCGCGCGGAGGCAGTAGACACGCGAGACAAACGCGCCAGGCAGGGGCGCGCGGAGGTTAACTGCTTCACACTGGGAGACAAGGTATTTCAACATCTGCCCCATCATGCGTCCACGCATGTTGAGTGGGGCGGGCTGGGTTCCTGCCGGGGCGCCAGTAGCGATCGGGCAGACGTCGAGCCCGGAGAAGACCTCGAAGTCGATGGCGAGCTCGCAGAAGGAGACGGACCCCTCCCTCGTCCAGGTGAGACGACCGAGCCAGGCCCGCAGGGCACGCATGATGCACTCTCCGTGAGTCCAGCGGGGTGGGTTGTCCGGCAGTGAGGCCAGGTCGGACTGATGGGGCGCAGCGGGTCGCGCTAGCGCTGCGTCCCACGCGCAAACAGTTGGGGATACCCCGAGGCGCTCACGTTCCAGCACATCTCTGCGGGCGACTATCGTGCTCATTAGGTGGTGCAGGTCCTTCGCCCGCACCGTACCGGATAGGGGTTTCGGTATGATGCCCCAGTTGGCTAGGCAGGGCGGCCATGAGAGGCGCTCCTCACAGAGACCCGCGTACCGCTCCCGGGCACGGACGTCGTTGTGGGCAGGGCATTCTCAGAAGAGATGCGTGACGGTTTCGGGGGAGCCCGTATCGCAATTCCGGCAGAGGCGGTCGCTACCCGGCTCCGGCTGTGTTGCTGTGAGGGGTAGGGGCACCTCACCCGAGTCGTCGAGGACATCGAACTCGGACGGGGCTGAGCTCGACGAGTCGTCGTCATCATCGGTGTCACCGGCAGCGTCGCCGTCCGCGGGTGCTGTGGCGTGGTCGGCAGCGGTCACAGGAGGTGGAGTAGGAGCGGTCGAGCGCTCGGCCTCCGGCCCGTCAGGCGCGGAGTCCGTCGCAGCCCCAAGCTTATTGCGTCCCCAGCGGTCTGCCAGGAACACGCCCCCAACAATAATGCAGCGCATCGCAGCGGCGAGCACAGGATCCCCACATGATTGCCAGAAGTCGTTTGTCAGCACGGTGTCAACGCCGTCCTCCACACCGCCGAAGGAGGGTCTGGAGATAGCAAGCCTTCGCCAGATGTTGTGACGCAGCGCCTCGCGTAGCACATGGTTCCGTGCCGCCACTTCGAGTGAAAGCAGTGGTTCGGAACCTCCTGGAGCAGATATGAGGGAAACATCATCGCCGCAGGTGAGGGAGGCCAGCGGCAGTCCTTTTTTGAGCGCAAGCCCGATAGGCCCGAGGGGGACGTCGATGCGTGTTTTTTGCGCATACATGGCCCGGATGCGGTTGAATCGCGGGATCAATTCTGGTAGGCGGCGGCAGGAGTCTAGAAGTAGGAGCAGCATGCGATACGGCACTATGATTCCTGGGTGAAGGAGGTGTCCCTTCGAGGCAATGGAGAGGGCCGCTGCGGTGCTGCGGGAGGGATGGCGGTCACCGTATAGGCAGTTTGAGGCTCGGGTCTCTAGGTCGCGGAGGACCCGGTGGTCAATGGGCGCATACCAGCCACCGAAGATCGCTCGGGGCATGACTGCGCCAGCAATCAGGCCGTGTCGCTGCTCAAAGGTCGCAGGCGAGCTGCCCAGGCGGCGTAAGGGGGCATGCGCTTTACTCGCCCGTCCGTCGTCGCCGCGGTCTATGAACGCTGGTGACACACAGACGCGCACGCCTAGTGCAGGTGAGGCGGTTTTGGTGGGGAAGGTGGCCCCATTTACAGCGATGGTGCCGACATATCGAGGGCGTGCGCCAGAGGAGGGGTCCACGCGATGCACGCCCATGGCAATGGTCTTCTTTTCGTTTAGGCGCATTCCCGTTATTGCGCAGAACTCGCCCGTGATGTCCGCGCCACGTTGTGTCAGCGCCTCAGAGACACGCGAGATGATAGTGGCGTCATCCGCGTACGATATGCTGAGGGCCCCCCCGCTCTCTTCCTGGATCGCTTTCACCAGGACGGAGAGCAGCGCGTTGATGAGGACGACCGACAATGGGCAGCCCTGAAGAATTCCGTTCGTCACATCGAACTCCCCCCCCACTCCGAGTGGGGTCTTGAAGCGACGGCGGAGGCGCGAGTACATCGCTTCCAGCGGCCGGAGGATGCGCTCGTGCAGCCCCATTGCACGCGCCAGCTCCAGGACTAAGCGCTGGGGTACCCTGTCGAAACATTTCGAGAAGTCGAGCGCCAGGAGGTAGATCGAGGTGTCCGTGTCCAGGAGCGTTTCCTCAATCTGGGTCGTGAGGTCCATCAGCGCGTCGTCGGCGCGGTGGCCGGGGCGGAAGCCGTGTTGAGAGGGGTCAATCCAGCCCTCCTGCCATACGACAACATCCTGCAGACGGCGGCAGGCCCATATGCGGTACACCAGGCTCGTGACCGTGATGGGCCGAAGTCCGAGCGGGTCGCCAGCGTATTCGCCCTTGGGGATGAGCGTCACCAGTGCGGTTCTCAGCGCCTCGGGCCAAGAGCCGGTACGCTCGATGCTGTTGAAGAGGGCTGCAAACCCATCCATTAGCCCCACCGGCAGAAGTGCAACCTCTTCCAGTCTCCAGCCATCGACGCCGCAGGTGCCCGACTTGGACTTCGCTAGCTTCATCTGTGCCAGCGCGATGAGGTCTGACCCCGTGATGTCGGATATAGTCATCGGAGTGTGGTGTACGTATTTCCCGAAGCGCTCCATGAACGGCGCAAATTCGGGTTCCCCAACGCGATCAGGGTACAGCCGCAGGATGCTGTCCCAGGCTCCTTGCAGGATGCTGTCCATCTCAGCGAGGTTGGCGGTGAAGGTCCCGTCCGGTCGCCGCACCGTGTCGGCAGTGCTGGGCGTCTCTCCCTTCAGCATCGCCACGACACTCTTCGCATCCTCACGGCAACGTCTCCGGAAGTCGTCGCGGAGCAGGCCTCGGCGCTGGTGCACCACCTCAGAGAGAATCCGTCGGCACTCCGCGCGCGTCCCGTGGAGGAGGCGTTGGAGCACCGCAAGGGGCGGGGTACCGTCGCGCCGGCCGCCAGCCGGCACATCCTGGTTGGTGGGCAGCTCACATACCAGTGTTCTGCACTTCTCCCAGCAGCGTGAAACATCGTATGGCAGCAGGCCGTTGCCAAGACGCATGCGGGCGCCCACCAACTCCTCTAGGCGTCGGATGGCAGCGCGCAGTTTCAGCTCACGGCAGGACGCGGCTCCCAGCCCATCCGGTGCCCGTGATTCCCTCGCACACAGGCGGACCTTCCGTGGCTCGCGTACATCCCCACGGCCGATGTAGGCGCGGGAGGCACCAGCTGAAAGTCCCGCCAATTGCACGAGGTAGGTCTCGCACGCTTCGCAGAGCAGTTTCCAGGCATTGTCAAGGTCGCCCCGCCGCAGGGCTCCCTCGAACCCCGAGAGGGATGGAGTAGGAGGGGGCGCGGTGGTATCCCCGGGGGGGGCCCGAGGAACGCGGATTTGCTTGGGGACCCTGTATTTGAGGCACGTCTGGTCGAAGACCTGAACGTCGAGAGTCATCGTCACGCAGAGGTGGTTCGGCACTCCCACGTCCCGAACATCGCACGCCGTAAGGGCCTGCGCTGCGATCGGGTTCAGCAGCGCGTAGTCGATACGTGTCCCCTCGCATGTAGTGGAGGTGAAGGTTGAAGGGGGCGTGGTGCCGGTGGCCTGTGCGGCCAGTGCCGCAGCATCGGCCCAGTAGTTGTCCAGTGCATGTGCGAGGGTGGGCGACGCATCCCTGTCGGTGTTGAGGTCGCCCATCACCACTACCGGCACGTCGCCCAAGCATCTGCCGTAGTCTAGCAGCACCGCATGCAGGAGTCGCTCCCGTTCGGCGAAGGTTTTCCCAGACTTGCGCCGCTTCTGACCCGACGGGGCGTACACGCATAGGACGTGCAGGAAGGAGCTACCATCTCCGATTGCCACCTTTGCGTGTACAAAACGGCCATCGCTTGCAAAACGTTCCAGTGTCGTGGGGGTGGAGAGGCGCACGAGCGGGGCGGGCTTCCGCGCAAGGATGCCGACTCCGCCTTTGGTGCCTTTCACAAGGTTGCCTTTAACGCCGTCGCGGGGTGCACCCCAAGCCGTGGACCATATCCGCTCCTGGGAAAGGTGCGTCGATACCTCTTCCTGCATGTGCTTGGTCAGGGCAGTTTCTTGTAGACAGACGATGTCGGCAGGGATCAGCGTGATCTTCTCGAGGTGAGGAAGCAGCGCCGTCACATTCACGGAAGCCAGGGTGATAGCGGGGCCTGGGTTCGTCTCGACGTCCCCGTGCGTGGGGAGGCGCAGATACGCAGCATCTGCGAGTCGCTTATCCCGGGTGGGAAGTCACTTGTGCAGGTTTGCACAGCTCGCGCATGCCACCTGATTGCATCCCTCGCAGCTTTTCAGCGTGTACTGCCTGCCCACGACCGCTTCGCACAGCTGGCAGCGGGTGTTCATTGTGGCCTTGTACCCGACGCCCCATTGGTGAATGTGGATGCTCACATTCCTCTTGCGGATCGGGGAGACGTAGTCCATCGCGTCGGACACCGCAGAGCTGATGCGCTCCCCCCAGCCCTTCGACGAAGGCTGCCCCAGCATCTCGTCGATGTCGTCCTCCTCTTCGGCCCCGTCGCCCCCGGAGACCACCCGACGCCGCTTGCCGTTGGCGTCCGCACGCGGGGCACCGTCCTCCCCGTCAGCTGAGAGCATGTCGGCGGAGCTCTCGTCGTCAACGTCGTCGCCCCCGCCGGCGGCAGGAGGAGGGGCCGCGGTCTCATCTGCGGCGGGTTCAGCCTGGGCCGCGGCTGGCGGTGCCTGTGGAGGCGGCGGGGGGTCCTGCGGAGGGGCCTGCGGGGAGACCTGCGGGGGGGCGATAGGTGTCGTCGGTGGGGATGACACGTAGCGCTCCGGCAGCTTCACCTTGGCCGGGGGGCCAGCCGCGGGCGCGGGCTTGAACCGCCGCACATCCTGCGGGGGGGCGTCCTCTTTCGCCCATTCCCTCACCCAGAGGGAGGGGCGGCCCGCCCTCGTTATACAACTAAAGGGGGGGGGTGTTGGCGCCGTTACGACGAGCACGCGCTGTCCGCTTTTAGCGCGCGAGTTTATCACACTCGCGTTCCAGCCATTTCCCGCCCGCCGCAAGTCGAACAGGATGTCGTCGGCGTGCTCTTGCCCACGGGCCCCGGATACCACCCATTTCATGAGGGGGTCACGAGCCGGTTCAGCTTTATCTCCGAGGTTGGCGCGCACCGCCTCAGCCTGCTGGGGTGTCGCCACGCGAACCGACAGTGTCCTCACGCCGTACACCAGACCGAGCGCAGCGGGTCCCAGCCCCTTCGCGGCGGCGCGTGCCTCCGACAGTGTTGTACCCTTGCAGAGGGGAATCGCCGCGTACGGCTCGCGGCCGCCGGCAAATTGCAGCTTCTTCCAGAAACAGCCTCCTGCCCCCGACGCCTGAAGGAGGCTGGTGACAGCCTCCCGTGGCACACGCACCATCGCGTCCACCCGGCCCTTGCGCCACTGTGGCCGCCACACCTGCTCCGGCCGCACCCGCACCTTGCCGGCGTCGCTCGCCGCCCGCCGCGCCAGCCCCTGCAGGACCGTCAGGCTGTCGGTGCCCGTCGTCAGCGCGGTCCACGTGTCCTTCGACGTGTGAGCCGCGGCCACGCAGAAGACGAGCACCCTCGTCCGCTCCTCCCCCCGTGGGACGGCGTCGACATGGGCAACGCCCGGCACGCCGTCGCTTCCCGCCGGCACCCCGCTGTTAAAGGGGATGTTCCCCGCCGTCGCCACCCACAGCGGGCGCACCATCCCACCCACCAGGGTGAGCATCTCCTCCGACGCGCCGGCGAAGCGTGTCCCGCAGATCACAGCATAGGCACGCTGCGAGTCCTCCGCTACCGCTGCCTGCGCGAGTTCAAGCAGCTCCTTCGCGCGCTTCGCCTGCTGCGCGAAGAGGAGCCCGCGCGGCGCGACCCCGATCTGCGTGGCGGCAATTGAAGCCGCCGGGGGGGCCGCGAGGGCCGGGGGAGGTGGCACGGGCGGCTTGCGCGCCATCGTCACCCACCCGGATCCTTGCTGGGGGGCCGTCGCTGCCGGCCCCTTCCGCTGTTGCTGCTGCCCTTGCTGTTGCTTCGGCTTCTGCGTCGGCTGCTGCTGCTGCTGCTGCGCCGTGGTGTGCGGATGCTTTGTCGATGATGCCTCGTTCGACTTCTTCTTCGGTTGTTGTTGCGCCTGCTGTGGCGCCTGCTGATGCTGATGCTGATGTTGATGCTGATGCTGCTGCTGCTGTGCGGGTGGCGCCGCCATCGGCGGGCTTGCAGAGGTAGTAGGTGTTTCACCACCCAACAGCGTCACGAGCAGCGCGCCCTGCTGCTCCATGAACGTCATAACGACGTCCAGTTCGTCCTCCGAGAGTTTGCGCCCGCTTGCGAGAAGCTGCTGCGTCGACGCCTGCAGCCGCTTGATCCTCGCGATCATGGCCATTGTAGGCCGGGGCGGGGGAGTTGGTACCAAGCACGGGGGGAATCAGGCACGGGATGACGGGGGGGAGGGTCCGGGGTATGATGTGTGTGTTGAACGGGGTGGCGGAGGGGGCGCGGCAAAGGGCCGGACCCCCTCCTCCTGAAGTGGGACTCCACCAGCCGCGGGGCGCGACCAATGAAGTACAGTGTGAATATCCCCGAAACGAAAATACTCGCACCCCAAGGGTGTCGTCTACTTAACTACGCGGGCCCGCGGCCCGGTAGACTCCCCTTGTTCTCTCTCTCTCTCTGTACCTTACTTTTATCGGCTATTCTACCCGCTACCATCCCCCCCCCCCCTCTTCTGCCCGTTCCCGTGGCAACCCCCCCCCCCCCGGGTTTGGTGCACGGTGGGATCTTGTAAATTTTACATGTATAACTACAAGTATATACATGTATTATACATGTATAATACTTGCATGTCAACTATTATACATGTATAATACATGTACCGTAAACGGAAAAAGGGTGGACCGTAAAAATGTTCCAAGTTCCCAAAAAAAGGCCAAACGTTCCATCTTTTTTACGGTCCACTATTTATTGGGACTGCATATGGAAAAGACAATGCGATTTTCGCCCGCGGGCTGGTGGGTTGCGGGGCGCGGACTGCGGCCTCCACGCCGCAGACTCCCGCACGTAGGCCTCCCGACCTCCCAGCTTTGGACCCTCCCTCCACCACCGCAACCAACACCAGCAAGAGAAGCAAGTCCTCCCTGCGTGTGGAAAGGGCACGATCACCACCACTCACCTCGAGACTCACCCACCACCACACCTCGAGAAGTGTAGTACCATGCAAGGAGCGTTCCGGTAGAAGTAAAAGTAGAACCTGATGCACGAGCCCACAAAAGCAGCCACAGTACGGCAGGGCGCGCAGACAGAAGCTGAGACCACCGGGCTCCCTCCAGATGTAAATTCGTGAATCAGTGCCCGGAAAATTCAGGGAAATCGTACTCCTTTAGTGTAGTACACCCTGCAGTAACTGTGGGAGAACAGTTCCCGGACGATGGTGAGCGCACACTCTGTGCTGAGGCTCTGTGGTGTTAATCCTGCAGCTTCAGTCGTACGATTTCCTTGGTTCCTTCGCGACTTCGTCACGAAGGAACTCGTAAAAAAAACCGCCAAGTCCACTATCCCAACCGTAAAATAGGTGGACCGTAAAAATGTTCCAAGTTCCGGAAAAATCCCATTTGTTCCATCTTTTTTACGGTCCACCTATAGTACGGTTCACCTTTATTACGGTCCACAATATTTCCGTTTACGGTATATGCCTGAAATATACATGTAAAATACATGTACCGTAAACGGAAATATTGTGGACCGTAATAAAGGTGAACCGTACTATAGGTGGACCGTAAAAAAGATGGAACAAATGGGATTTTTCCGGAACTTGGAACATTTTTACGGTCCACCTATTTTACGGTTGGGATAGTGGACTTGGCGGTTTTTTTTACGAGTTCCTTCGTGACGAAGTCGCGAAGGAACCAAGGAAATCGTACGACTGAAGCTGCAGGATTAACACCACAGAGCCTCAGCACAGAGTGTGCGCTCACCATCGTCCGGGAACTGTTCTCCCACAGTTACTGCAGGGTGTACTACACTAAAGGAGTACGATTTCCCTGAATTTTCCGGGCACTGATTCACGAATTTACATCTGGAGGGAGCCCGGTGGTCTCAGCTTCTGTCTGCGCGCCCTGCCGTACTGTGGCTGCTTTTGTGGGCTCGTGCATCAGGTTCTACTTTTACTTCTACCGGAACGCTCCTTGCATGGTACTACACTTCTCGAGGTGTGGTGGTGGGTGAGTCTCGAGGTGAGTGGTGGTGATCGTGCCCTTTCCACACGCAGGGAGGACTTGCTTCTCTTGCTGGTGTTGGTTGCGGTGGTGGAGGGAGGGTCCAAAGCTGGGAGGTCGGGAGGCCTACGTGCGGGAGTCTGCGGCGTGGAGGCCGCAGTCCGCGCCCCGCAACCCACCAGCCCGCGGGCGAAAATCGCATTGTCTTTTCCATATGCAGTCCCAATAAATAGTGGACCGTAAAAAAGATGGAACGTTTGGCCTTTTTTTGGGAACTTGGAACATTTTTACGGTCCACCCTTTTTCCGTTTACGGTATATCAAGTAAAAATACAAGTATAATACTTGCATGTCAACTATTATACATGTATTTTTACTTGATATACATGTATTTTACATGTATATTTCAGGCATTTACATGTATTTTACATGTATAATACTTGTCATGCAAGTATTATACATGTAAAATACTTGCATGACAAGTAAAATACATGTATAATACTTGCATGACAAGTAAAATACTTGCATGCAAGTAAAATACATGTATTTTACTTGCATGCAAGTATTTTACTTGTCATGCAAGTATTTTACATGTATAATACTTGCATGACAAGTATTATACATGTAAAATACATGTAAATGCCTGAAATATACATGTAAAATACATGTATATCAAGTAAAAATACATGTATAATAGTTGACATGCAAGTATTATACATGTATTTTTACTTGATATACATGTATTTTACATGTATATTTCAGGCATATACATGTATTATACATGTATAATAGTTGACATGCAAGTATTATACATGTATAATACATGTATTATACTTGTAGTTATACATGTAAAATTTACAAGATCCCACCGTGTGGGGGGGGGGGAGGTCAGACACGACGGCGGAACTGGCCAACTGGCCTTTCGCCCGTTACCCGGAGGGGGGGGGTAGGCCCCCAGATGTCCTTGAGAAAAACTGTAATTTTTTGAAATATCCAGGTCTGGAGGTCAACAGTGCCAACCCACCCCCAAACCCACTCCGGATATGAATTTCCGGAGGTTTTTACCCACTTTTGGGCCCACCAACCCTCATTTTTGGCCATTTTTTGGCATTTTTTTCGCTTTTCTGGGGTGAGTCCTGTGCAAGGTGGTTGCAGGGTCATTTTTGGGTAAAAATGTGCATTTTAACGCACTTCTACTGGTCCTAGAGGCCCTGGATGGTATACAATGTGCCCCAGGGATGCCTAGGGTACATTTTTCACCCGAAAACCACCCAACATGGGGTCTAGTCGCCCTAATTTTATCATTTTTTCGTAAAATTGGGACATTTACCCCACATGGGCGAAACCCCCATTTTTCACAGTTTTTTCAAAATATCGGACCGAATTTGGGCAATTCGGTGGAGAAAATCTGTTCCGACAGGCCCATACACCCCTTTTAGGGCATCCCCAGTGGTTTCTGGGTGGTTATAGGGTTATAGGGTGCCTACAACATGGCTGCAGGATGTGTGCAGGGTCCTCCAACATCGTTGCAGGGTCCTTTTTTTGGGTAAAAAAAGGCATTTTCACACACTTCTACTGGTCCTAGAGGCCCTGGATGGTATACAATGTACCCCAGGGATGCCTAGGGTACGTTTTTCACCCGAAAACCACCCAAAATGGGGTCTAGTCGCCCCGATTTTGTCATTTTTTCATAAAAATTAGGACTTTTACCACACACGGGCAAATTCCCCGTTCTTCACAGTTTTTTCAAATTCTCGGACCGAATTTGGGCAACTCGGTGTAGAAAACCTGTTCCGACAGGCCCATACACCCCTTATAGGGCAGGCTCAGTGGTTTCTGGGTGGTTATTGGGTTATTGTGTGCCTGCAACATGGTTGCAGGGTGTGTGCAGGGTGGTTGCAGGGTCCTTTTTTTGGGTAAAAAAAACACATTTTCACGTGATTCTACTGGTCCTAGAGGCCCTGGAGGGTATACAATGTACCCCAGGGATGTCTAGGGTACGTTTTTCACCCGAAAACCACCCAAAATGGGGTCTAGTTGCCCCGATTTTGTCATTTTTTCATGAAAATCGGGATTTTGCCCATAATGGGCGAAACCCCCTTTTTTCACCGATTTTTCAAAAATTCGGGCCGAAAATGGGCGACTAAGTGTGAAAAACCGGTTTCATTGGGTCCCCAGACATATTTTTGAGGCGGGTACACCCATTTTAGGTGCCAATAACCCTTGTTTGGGGTCGGAAAATTTTTTATTACAAATTTTTCAAGTACATCTGGTCCCCTAGGGGGGGGGGGGGGAGGGGGGGCAGGAGACGGTGGTTCATTGCAGCACAGCCCCACCCCCCCTCCCCCTCCCGCTCCTTTCCGGTTCCCTCTTTTTCCAAAGTTCTCATGGGCGTTGGTCCCAACATTGGGCCATTCCCCCCCCCCCCCCTCACACACCCCACTCTGCAGGGCCTGTGAAGGGTGGGGCTGTGCAGGGGAGGGGAATGGGCCGCTCATGACGTCGCACCATGCCCCCCACCCGCTTCCTTCTGTGCTGTACCGGAGCGAGGATGTCGACCGCTACCTCAACGGAGCTGGTGGCGACGACCCACCCCGCAGCACACATGGCGCCTGGGGATGGGGTGGCGGAGGCGGCAGCGCCAGGGGGGGACCTTCCTTCGACTCACGCAGCGTCAGCCACATCTCCCCTGCAACGCCGCAGCGGTCGGTGTATGAAATGGGCGGGAGACAGGCCTTCTCTGTGCACGACCCCCCGCCGAAACCGCAGGCTCCCACCCTGGCGCCCTACGGCACTTCATTCCTTGATGTGCAGGCCCAGGCGCTGCTGCAGCGGCGTGGCCCCGACGCAGAGCCTCTGATGGGCACCCTCAAGACACGCTCCAGCGTGCGCGGGCCGACTGCCGGTGAGTACGGCGATGCCCTGAAGTCGCGCGACTCGCAGCTGCAGGCGCTGTCCGACTCGGTGCTGCTGCTCACCACAGAGAGGGCAGCCCTGCAGCAGCAGGTCTCGCGTGCGGAGGACCGCACCGCCGCCATGCAGGAGGAGCGTGACATCGCACAGCATAAGGTGGTCCGGCTGGAGGAGGAGCTGGAGACCAACACCCGGCAGTGGTCGGATCAGGTGCTGCAGTGGGACCGTGCGCTGAAGGAGAGTGTGGAGACGCATCGCGCTGAGATGGCGTCGATGCAGGGCAGCATGACGGAGGCTGCCACAGCGATGCAGTCGATGACGGAGGAGGTGCGGCAGCTCCGCAGCGAGGTGCAGGGGAGCAAGCAGGCCTCGGCGGATTCGGACAAGCTGGTGCGGCAGCTGCATACGGTGATCGATACGCAGCAGCACCGCATATCAGACATGCAGGGCAACATGGCTGCCGTCACGCTGGCGGCGGAGGAGCGGGTGCGGGAGGCGGAGAGGCAGGCGCGTATGGTTCAGCTTGTGGCGCATCAGGTGCGCCCTCCTGTGCAGGAGGTGGCGCCGATGTTGTCCGGAGTGCCTGCGGTGCAGGTGGGGCAGCAGCCCCATCAGACGTATTCCTACAGCATGCGGGGTGTGTCTCCCAAGCATGTGCAGCCCGCTCATCACGGCGGGTCTGTTCGTCACACGGAAGAGTCTGTCGCTCACCTGCGTGCTCGCGTGCAGGAGCTCGAGTCGAAGCGTGATGCGCTGTCGCGGAGCAGGCGTGCCAGCAACCCCAGCATGCGATCCGGTTCTGAGTATCCCAAGCTTTCCCCTCCACGGCCATGTCCCTCAGAATACGAAGCTGAGCCGCAGTTCAGTTGCATCCGGCAGGACACTGAGTTTATTTGAAAGGGGGTGGAGGGTGGGGTCTGCTGGTGTTGAGGCAGTTCAGTCAGCTAGCTTTGCCGGAACTGGCTGTCGGCCGCCTGTTGGATGGAGGGGGGGGGGGGGGCGTGTTTTGTGTTTCTGTTAGACGATGACCATAGAGGCAGGTTGTGTGTTAGAGTAGGGGGTGGGGGTGGAGGGGATGCGGAATGCCAACCCTCTCCCCACCCACCCCCCAACAAAAAATGTAGCCGCCACACAGGCAACGGAAATGGGAAGCCCACCCCCACCCCCACCCCCTGCCACTCCCCTCCCCTGCCTTGTTGTGACCACACCCGGTCTCGTGCATCTCGACAAAGTGCCTTTTCACAGTGGATGTTCTGACGCACACCCACACCGCCCCAGGGTCGGTGGGTGCCTTTGCTGGCATGGTGCCGCCTGCACGATGGATCCCTACAACACGAGGGGACACACTGGGGAGTACACACATGTGTCGCAGATGTCGGTGATGGAGTTGAAGCACATTGTCAACAGGCTGTATGATTCGGACCCCTTGTCGATGAAGCGGGTGGTGGACGATGTCATCACCGAGCTGGGCCAGGCGAGGGCGGAGCTGGCGAAGCAGGACGACGTGCTGCAGTCGTTGACATTTGACCTTGTGGAGGCACAGAAGGAGGCGGAGCGCCTGCACAACTTCGTCAACATCGACATCCTCGGGAGGGAGTACAGGGCGCAGGGGGCCCCAATGTCGTCCCTCTCGCCCACGCCCCCCACTTCGGGGTGTGTCCGAGGCGCGCTGGACCCAAAGCCCTTCGACCCATACCACTTTCAAGACACCGTTGCAGCGCATCTAACTGCCGCCCCTGAGACCTTGTACCGGGTTCTCGCAGATGTTGAGAGCGCTGCCCAGTGGGCGCAGACGGTTATCGCTTTCGAAAAGCACCACCCGAAGTCGTGTCTCACGACCCTTGTTATATCTGCCTGCCCGCAAGCGAAGGATCTTCTTCGGAGTCGCGGGATTGTGTTCTAGAGGCAGCTCCATGTGAGAGGCACGCTGTCCTGTGTTTCGTGCGCACAGACAAAATCCGGACTTTCGTTTAGTTCCGTTAGAGCGATTCCCACCGCATCCGGGATGCCCGGGTGTGCCTCCAGACCCCGTAGATTATTTCTGCCCCGGCTTCTGAGAACGAACCAAAGAAGTGCAGCAGAGGGCTCACAGGGTGGCAGAGGAGAATCCGTCCTGTTGCCGGAAAAATAGACTGCTTGTCCCCCCCCCCCCCCCCCTAGGGGGGGTCATAAGCCCCCCTAAAAACGTACAAATACCAAAAATTTCAACATACCATCAGAACCGCCCTAATACCTGATCTGACCCGAAAATCCGACCCATACCCCCCCGGAAACCGTCTGGAGCCCACTTGTGACACCTGATGCGCACTTTTGTGATGATTTTTTGGGGTCCTAAAAAATGTACCTCAGTTTCGTACCTTGCCTTTGTACCTGAACCACTCCCGACCGCAATATTTCGTTCTTTGCCTTTTCTGCGGTGGTTCCGGCTCAGGTGGCACGATGTTGCCTCCCCAGTGCCTCGGCAAGGTCTTTCTTGTACCTGATTGGTGGGAATGTTGTGTTGTTGCGCCAGCTGAATGAGTTCAGCCACCTTCTGGGTGTAGTACACCACGCAGTCTCAACAGCACGTATGAGAGTGTACCATGTGAGGACTCAACAAAGTCATTGGATAGGCATCTGCCTGCCGACTCAACCCCCACAGTGCGACCGCAAGATCGTCAGGGATGTCTCAACGCCAGGGGAATACTCTCCCCTGGCGTTGTACAACCCTACTCTTAATCCTCGGGTCCTCTCCTGGAGGCGGTGGTGGCGGGCCCGCAACGCTTCGTACTTCCGGTACGGACTGGGGTAGTCTGCCCGGCTGACCCGCTCATCGCTTCCTAGATCATCTGCTGCTCTGGAGCTGCCATCACTCACTGCCCACATCAGTTGGTGTAGGGGTAGGAGCAGGAGGAGTGGGAGGAGTAGGAGTGCAGGTGACATCTTTCTTGGCCAGCAAGGAACGCCGCTTTTCGCACGTGCGTGCAGTTGATGCACCACTGCATATATCTGTCGTCACCACGTCCCACTCGCTCTCCTATGTACCCAGCCCGACGGAGCGCCCGAAATAATGTCGCCTCACGGATGTCGTGTGCCGTTTTCTTCTGACGCAGGTCTGCCACAACGCTCTCTGCCGGGACCCCGCACATCTCCCGTTTGGCGAGCGTCTTTCGAGCAAGGTACCCCTCTGCAGCAGCATCTGACACCTCTGCGAGGCCCTAGGCACACGGCATGTGTTGCTCGGCGTGCTGGGTGAGCGTAGTGATACCCTTTCCTTGCAAAGAACGAAATACTGCGGTCGGGAGTGGTTCAGGTACAAAGGCAAGGTACGAAACTGAGGTACATTTTTTAGGACCCCAAAAAATCATCACAAAAGTGCGCATCAGGTGTCACAAGTGGGCTCCAGACGGTTTCCGGGGGGGTATGGGTCGGATTTTCGGGTCAGATCAGGTATTAGGGCGGTTCTGATGGTATGTTGAGAAATGTGGTTTTGTACACGGTGGGATCTTGTAAATTTTACATGTATAACTACAAGTATATACATGTATTATACATGTATAATACTTGCATGTCAACTATTATACATGTATAATACATGTATATGCCTGAAATATACATGTAAAATACATGTATATCAAGTAAAAATACATGTATAATACTTGCATGTCAACTATTATACATGTATCTTTACTTGATATACATGTATTTTACATGTATATTTCATGCATTTACATGTATTTTACATGTATAATACTTGTCATGCAAGTATTATACATGTAAAATACTTGCATGACAAGTAAAATACTTGCATGCAAGTAAAATACATGTATTTTACTTGCATGCAAGTATTTTACTTGTCATGCAAGTATTATACATGTATTTTACTTGTCATGCAAGTATTTTACATGTATAATACTTGCATGACAAGTATTATACATGTAAAATACATGTAAATGCATGAAATATACATGTAAAATACATGTATATCAAGTAAAAATACATGTATAATACTTGCATGTCAACTATTATACATGTATCTTTACTTGATATACATGTATTTTACATGTATATTTCATGCATTTACATGTATTTTACATGTATAATACTTGTCATGCAAGTATTATACATGTAAAATACTTGCATGACAAGTAAAATACTTGCATGCAAGTAAAATACATGTATTTTACTTGCATGCAAGTATTTTACTTGTCATGCAAGTATTATACCGTATACGTAAATATTATGGAACGTAAATATTATGGAACGGGCCCATTTTTGCCCGGTCCGTTCCATAATATTTACGTTCCAAAATATTTACAGGGCCAGTTGGGGACTCGGTGGTGAGGATGGTTTGCCTCAGGAATCGCACGAAAAGTGCACGAGTAGGTCCCGTCAGGGACTCTGTATGCCGTCCGATCACCTGGTCCAAGTCCCCGAGTCGCAGAAAGCCCTGTAAATATTATGGAACGAAAAAAATCTGGAACGCCAACCCACCAGCGTTCCATAATATTTACGTTCCATAATATTTACGTTCCAAAATATTTACGTATACGGTACATGTATTTTACTTGTCATGCAAGTATTTTACATGTATAATACTTGCATGACAAGTATTATACATGTAAAATACATGTAAATGCATGAAATATACATGTAAAATACATGTATATCAAGTAAAGATACATGTATAATAGTTGACATGCAAGTATTATACATGTATTTTTACTTGATATACATGTATTTTACATGTATATTTCAGGCATATACATGTATTATACATGTATAATACCGTAAACGGAAATATTGTGGACCGTAATAAAGGTGAACCGTACTATAGGTGGACCGTAAAAAAGATGGAACAAATGGGATTTTTCCGGAACTTGGAACATTTTTACGGTCCACCTATTTTACGGTTGGGATCGTGGACTTGGCGGTTTTTTTTACGAGTTCCTTCGCGACGAAGTCGCGAAGGAACCAAGGAAATCGTACGACTGAAGCTGCAGGATTAACACCACAGGGCCTCAGCACAGAGTGTGCGCTCACCATCGTCCGGGAACTGTTCTCCCACAGTTACTGCAGGGTGTACTACACTAAAGGAGTACGATTTCCCTGAATTTTCCGGGCACTGATTCACGAATTTACATCTGGAGGGAGCCCGGTGGTCTCAGCTTCTGTCTGCGCGCCCTGCCGTACTGTGGCTGCTTTTGTGGGCTCGTGCAGCAGGTTCTACTTTTACTTCTACCGGAATGCTCCTTGCATGGTACTACACTTCTCGAGGTGTGGTGGTGGGTGAGTCTCGAGGTGAGTGGTGGTGATCGTGCCTTTTCCACACGCAGGGAGGACTTGCTTCTCTTGCTGGTGTTGGTTGCGGTGGTGGAGGGAGGGTCCAAAGCTGGGAGGTCGGGAGGCCTACGTGTGGGTGTCTGCGGCGTGGAGGCCGCAGTCCGCGCCCCGCAACCCACCAGCCCGCGGGCGAAAAACGCATTGTCTTTTCCATATTCAGTCCCAATAAATGGTGGACCGTAAAAAAGATGGAACGTTTGGCCCTTTTTTGGGAACTTGGAACATTTTTACGGTCCACCCTTTTTCCGTTTACGGTAGTTGACATGCAAGTATTATACATGTATAATACATGTATATACCGTATACGTAAATATTTTGGAACGTAAATATTATGGAACGTAAATATTATGGAACGTAAATATTTTGGAACGCTGGTGGGTTGGCGTTCCAGATTTTTTTCGTTCCATAATATTTACAGGGCTTTCTGCGACTCGGGGACTTGGACCAGGTGATCGGACGGCATACAGAGTCCCTGACGGGACCTACTCGTGCACTTTTCGCGCGATTCCTGACGCAAGCCGTCCTCACCACCGAGTCCTCAACTGGCCCTGTAAATATTATGGAACGTAAATATTATGGAACGGACCGGCCAAAAATGGGCCCGTTCCATAATATTTACGTTCCATAATATTTACGTATACGGTACTTGTAGTTATACATGTAAAATTTACAAGATCCCACCGTGTACGGGCTTATGACCCCCCCTACCCCCCCCCCCCCCCCCGCATCCGCATGTGTCCCGATGTGCCTTTTGCCTTGCTGTGCCAAGCCAATATGCATTTTTCAGGGTGGGGTTTCTGTGTCTTGAATAGCCACGTTCATCAATCCATACCCCCCTCCCGCAGACGTGCCCTGCACCGGGTAACAACGCAACACACGAGAAAACACAGGAAAGGAGACCTGTGCTGAGCAGGAGGGTCGGTGTCTAGTTCTGCCACCTCATCTTACGCGTGCCAAGTTCTTGCGGATCTGTATTGTGGGCTGTTCGATATTGAGTTGCTGAGGGGCGGTGGTTGTGTGGTGGTGATAACAGGGTAGGCAGGGCGTGTCCACAAGGGGCGTCCCAAAAGGGCGGGCAGGACGAGCGCGATGTGTCTCGATGGTTCCCACGCAGACAGCACCGATCTGCGGCAAGTGTCGTGTGGGCTCCAGAGCCTGGGTGGCCTCAGCGATAGGCCCAGCGAGGTGCGGCTGGTCGACGTCTCCTACAACGACATCACGTCCATCGAGGTATGCGGGCACGCCTTTTCAGCTCTGGTGAACATTTCATTTTCTTTGTTGGATGTACGGATGTGATGTCAGCCCAACTCCCGTGCCCCCCTGCCCCCCTGCCCCCCCCGAATGCTACACCAACAACAGGGCATCAGCGAATACTCGTCGCTGGAGGTGCTGACCCTCGACAACAACTCCCTGGCGACTCTCGAGGGGTTCCCGAAGCTGGAGTCCCTCAAGACGCTGTGGCTGAACAAGAACGACGTGCAGGATATCGAGGCGCTCGTCGACTGCCTTGAGAGCAGCGCACCCAAGCTGCAGTATCTGAGCCTGCTTGGCAACCCGGGCTGCAAGAGCGAGCTGAGCGGTGCCTCGAAGGGGGAGGCTGAGCGCCAGCGGCTGTTCATCATCTGGCGGCTACCCAGCCTCCAGTTCCTGAATGCGTCACCTGTCACACCCGCCGAGCGGGAGGAGGCGATGAAGCGCGGCAAGTTCTTGAGGACAACACCCGTGCAGGTCATCGACAAGACGGCTCCCGTCAAGGCGCAGACGCACACACTCCTCGAGCAGGAGTCGCGGAAGCAGCAGCCCACCTTCGGCAAGCAGCGCCGCTTCTACACAGGGAAGTTCTCAGAAGGCAACCGGTTTATTTGTGACGATGCCCTGTAGGCGTGGCGTCTTTCTTTGCCTCACCCCACCCCCCCCCCCCCCCACCCTCCCCACCCTTCCTGCACATCCCCCCAGCTTATCGGCGAGGTGCAAAATGCGTACTGACCATACATGTGGTTGCCTCGTCCTTTGGCACGACGCTGTTCATCGTCGAAATAAAGACACGGGGTCTGTGTGGGGCGGTGTGAATTGCCAGGTGAGGAGATTGGCCCCGGGCTGGTCAGACCTTGCCGTGTGTGTGTGTGTGTCAGAGTGGCGTGTGCTCCGATGGATCTGTAGGGGCAGGGGTGTCTGGGCCCTGTCCCAGACGAATAGCGACACCGACACTTTCCAAAGCAAACCAATCGTAGTGGGCGGCCCTCCGGATGGGATCAATTATTAGGTGTCGGGTCACAGCGGGCGATTGCCCCAGTTGCAGAAGCGAACCAAAGTCGCGAAAGTCATCAAGGGGATCATAGCAATGTAGTTGCCACCTTACTGCCACTTCAAAGGGCCTTCACATCGCCCTGTGATACAAGGTGGTTCACTCAAAGGAGAAGTACTTCCGAGCCGTTGCTTTGCAACTGCTGCCCAGAGGGTGATTCTACCCTTTAGGGGAAGGTTCATGTTTCTAACGGCGAGGTACGATTCTGTGCGAGCTGGCATTGGCGGTACACTGTTTCGTTTTATTTTTTTGGCCTGCCCATTCACCACACCCCCCCCCCCTAGGGGGGGTCAAATGGGGGTGACAAACACGATTTTTCAAAAAACCGGCGCAGAGGCCCCAAAGCCCCCGTAAACCCTCCAAACCCCCCCAGATCGGTCCGGAAACCCATCGAACCCCACTTTTCCACCATTCCGGGCACCTCAGGTGCCCGAATTGGGGTACCTAAATTTTGTGCCACCGTTTGGTACCGGACAGTGCCACTGTGTGGGAGGTTGGAAAAGAAAATGCCCCAACACACCACATCTGAGGGTTGCAATGCATGTTGCTTGCCAACCACGTCATCCGGTGGGTGTCAGGCGCTATGTAGGTGGCATGAGCCAGGTCTTCGATGTGTTCTGGCTTGTATATGTACCTCCCTGCCTGCGGCACAGGCACTGCCTTTGTCCCCCACACCAGCCACAGAGAGCGTATTGTACTCGGTCCACGGTTGCTGATTCATTGTGATGCGTTGTATCCTCGAGTGAACGTCACACACTAGTGGCACCACCACCCGCCATCCGAGAGCTGTATTGACTTTGCGCCCTTCCGTTGCATTCACCTCGCCACGCATATTGCACCGTTCAGTACCAGTGCTCTTGGGCCAGGCAAAGTAGACCGCAGCAACTACCAATTCTGGCACAATGGGTACCACGACAGCGCACTTCGTGTGTTCCCGGAATGTACAGCTCGTGTTGCAACAGTCGTTGTCAACACATCCCGGTTGTGGAGCACTGCTGCACAGGAATCACACGACCATCTGGACTTGTTCCGTACCTACAGGCAGCCTCCCGGTGCATGGTGGCAGGGAGGTACATATACAAGCCAGAACTCATCGAAGACCTGGCTAATGCCACCTACATAGCGCCTGACACCCACCGGATGACGTGGTTGGCAAGCAACATGCATTGCAACCCTCAGATGTGGTGTGTTGGGGCATTTTCTTTTCCAACCTCCCACACAGTGGCACTGTCCGGTACCAAACGGTGGCACAAAATTTAGGTACCCCAATTCGGGCACCTGAGGTGCCCGGAATGGTGGAAAAGTGGGGTTCGATGGGTTTCCGGACCGATCTGGGGGGGTTTGGAGGGTTTACGGGGGCTTTGGGGCCTCTGCGCCGGTTTTTTGAAAAATCGTGTTTGTCCACGTAAAAGGGTGGCATTTGACCCCCCCTACCCCCCCCCCCTCCGCCCTGGCAACCTGAGTGCCGTGGTGATGGGGGGGGGGGGTGGTTTGCTTTACGTACAATTCCCTTTGCAATACGTCCTTCGCCTCCCACGATGGGTGTCTGGGGTATGCTGTTGCCTGGGCGCCGTGCGAGACAGCGTGTGATCTCGCGCATTCTGCTGGGATGAAGAGGAAAGACTTCGCGTGTGTGTGTCGGGTTCTGTGATGAGTTCAGTATTCTGATAGTTATTTTGATTTTTCTCCCCAACAGTCGAAAAAAAACCAAGCGTGGCACTGTGGGTGGGGCGGGGGGGAAAAAAACGGAAGGCCGTAAATCACGAGGAGGGCCATGTTCAGCAGCCCTTCGTCTTCGGTTCCGAATCGCGCAGAATCCCTCTAATACGTCGTGCAATACGAAATGTAAGAAACACTACCCCGAGGCCTTACTAGTGATGATGCACCGTGCGTGAGAGGTGGTGGTGGGTGCCTGTGACACGAGCTGTTTCACCCGCCGTGGCTCAAAGTTCCTAGGAGGTGCACAATCCACCGGCAATTTCCACTACTCCTCCATCTCGTTGTGTTTTTTTTGGCATCTTCCCAAAAAGAAACAGGAGGCGGGCACAAAACAAAAGGGAGAGTCGTCACTGTGCATATCAGCACGGTCCCGCCCTCTGTGCCAGACCAACACACCACCAAAGGAAAAGAGGAAGAGGCGACGTAAGGCAATGCCTCCGTGCGGCCAGGAGAACACGAAATAGCGACCCCCTCAACGGGGAATGCTACGAGCACGGCCAAAAATCGTTCAAATCGTTCAAACATGCCAACAAAAAAAATCCCCTTCCGCCAAGAATGGCCGTCCTCACGCTAACTTTTGGTCGTTGAAAGGACAAATCCAGGTCCGCGGGGGAGGGGGGGGGGGGGCGTTAGTGGGTTGCATTGTCGGAAGAGAAGGCTCGCATGGTCTCACTCAGGCCATGCTTCGACACAACCGATACCACCAACCAAATATAAAGAACCGAATACCCTTCCCCCCTCAGTCCCCCCCGACCCCCCCCCCCCTTTTTTTTGGTTCCGCTTCCGGAATTATCTTCTCCTTCGGTGAGAAGAACAATAAATCGTGTGCCAAGTGTGTGGGAGTGTTGTGTATGTGTGGGGGGGGGGTAGGGGTGCCAAGCCGTGCTTCATTACATTTGCCCCCCCCCTCCCCCCCCACCCCGTTCCCCACCACATTTGTTTCTCCAGATCCCGAATCAGTATTTCTCTCTCGTTTACTTAAAGTGTGAATATCCCCGTGAAGATTATTCACATCGTTCTCTCTCTCTCTCTCTCTCTCTCTCTCTCTCTCTCTCTCTCTCAAGAATCTTCACCCAAACCCTCACCACACCCGGCTTATCGAGGTATGCCTGAAATGGACATCACAGAAGAACGACGGCACTCCATTTCAGACCTGACATTCCTGCTGCCCTTCAACGTGTGATATGCTGCTTCTGCAGTGATTTGTGGTTACCATGGTGAAGCCGGGTGTTCTTTTTTTTTGGGGGGGGGGGGGGCGTGGGAGTTAGATATTGCGGCTTTTTATCCAGGACTCCGGCGCCTGCTGCCGCTTATATATCCTTCTTGATAATCACTGTTTTTTTCCTTTCTGCCACCCCTTCATTTTCTCACAGCGCCCGTCAACGGTTGCCGGTGAGGGCGCGTAATTTCGAGTGGCTGTCGCCGGATTTTGTTCTGTGTGGAGGGGGACGGGGGGACGGGGGGCTTTCCCGTGCCTCTGGCGAAACGGATGTTGGTCGATGTGTCCCGCCAGAAAACCAGAAAAGAAGTGCCCACAGGTTGCAGAATAGCTAGAGGATGCCTGGGCTGCTTATGTGCGTCATCGTATCGTGCGATACCGTGGCTCGGGTGAGTGTGTGTGTGCTACGCATCAGATCGACAGCCCGGAATGTCAGCCACACCCCTTGTCACAGCACAGGCCGAGCACAGCACTATATCTCGAAAAATTGCTACGTGCATAACAAGTGAAGGGGAAGGAGGG
This sequence comes from Rhynchopus euleeides, assembly GCA_963210315.1. Classification (NCBI taxonomy): domain Eukaryota; phylum Euglenozoa; class Diplonemea; order Diplonemida; family Diplonemidae; genus Rhynchopus; species Rhynchopus euleeides. The sequence continues at coordinate 1,274,598 of OY723280.1, forward strand.
AGGGGGGGATCGATGATCCGCACCTTCTCTTTCCCCCCCCCCTGCTTCACGAAGGCACCACCCTCCAACCCCCCACCCACCCCCGCAAGATTTTTTTTGTGAAATTTCGTGGGCAGCACCAACAGACTGCGCCCACCCCACCATCACCATCACCATCCGAAAATACCCTATTGAGGGGGGCTTCGCTCCATGACAAACGTGTGTCAGTTTTGCCGCCTGTTATGCGCAGGGGGAGGAGGCTCAATTTAATGCATTTTAGAGCGAAGCCCACTCCCGTAGTCTCTTTCTGGGGGATGTCGGGATAACGAAGGTCGCCGAAAGCTTCCACACGCTTGGACCCCCCACAACCCCCCGGGAACCTCTGTACGATTGATTGACATATTTTTCCTGCCTCTATGTATTGCCACAGGGGCTTGAAGCTAAAGTGTCTCGGATCCTTGTTTTTCTGCACGGCGGACTGTTCATCGCCTCCAGCCCCGCCGTGCTCGCCTCCGCGTGGTTGTTCTTCGTTGTGTACATGGGTGCGTTTATAAGCCCACCCCTCCTCCAAGAAAGCTCGATTTTTGAGCCATTTTTTCAGGAAATTTTCTTCCAATTCCTGGAAACAAAAATGGCAAAAAAAATCGGTGCTGTTTTTTGGGTGGGTGGTTTATCAACGAAAGCCATATGGCGTATTTGTGGGGGGTGGGTGGGTGGGTGGGGCTGTTCACAATTATTGCTGAAAGAACAGGCGCGAAAAAAGGTAAAACGAAAAAAATAACCCCTATCAAGCAACAAACTGGTGGGGAAATCCGCCGTGCGGCCAGAACAACCCGGTATTGTGTCCCCCTCCCCTCTCCCGGGACCGGTGCGGGCCACGGCAATAATCGTTCAAAATACGTATCAGAGCACAAACTGTGCGCAGACAGGTGATGTCGTTTGCATGTCGCGTTCTGTATAGGGTTGGGAGGTGGGTGATGGGGTGCTGTGTGTCTGTGTGTGGAAGCGTTTCCGCATCGCAAGAACCATCGCAAGGCAGCGGGTGTAGGAACTGGGTGTGTGTGGGACAGTGGACATATCAAGAGCAGATGATCTGTGTGCTCTTCACCCCTCCAAGACAAATGGAACTCCGAATCGAGCGGTTTAGGTGGTTCCGCGGGAGCGTGAGGACCCCTCAAGTCATCGTTGCGGCATCAAGTCCGCTCAGCACAGCCTGCGCCGCAGGTGTGTGTGTGTGGATGCGCCAACTCTCAGACAGGTGAACCGGGAGTTAGGAATTGAACCTTCACACACCCACCCCTCAAGCATCACCCCTTCACCCTTCCTGCGGATGTTGTTTCGCACAAGCTAGTCCCCACCCCCCACCCCCGCAATATCGCCACCACGGGTGATTTTGTTTTGCCACAATCTTTCTTCCATACCCGTCCCGTGTATATATGGTTGATTCACTCTTCGGCCCGGGAAAAAAAATCGTGAAAAACCGTGCAAAAACAATTGCCCCTCACCCTCCCTCTGCCTTTCTGGATCTGCGGTTGCCTGGGTTGAGAGGGTTACACACAGCGAGTGACCACCCCACTGTCGCTCCGGGTGTGTGGGGATGGGCGGATTCCAGTCACTGTGTCAATGGCCTGAGCCGCGCGAATCCAATAAAGGGGGAGGGTATTCGAATTCACGTCCGCACTGCCAGCCCACGAATAGGGGCTTTTCACAGTGTCGGGGTGAGGGGATACGTCAGCAGGGCCAGCTGAGCGAGGGGCGGGGTGAGGGGGAGTGGGAGGGTGGTGGTGGTGGTACATATTACTTCTCCCCCCCTGTCCCTTTTGTTCATTTCCATCACCCCTCGTCCCCGTCCCATCCCAGCCCAGCCCAGCCCACTCACCCCACACATCTCTGATGTTTCATGATATTTCCTCTTCTATCTTCACAACTTGCGTTCTTTATGAGACGGCTCTCTCTCTTCTCCTCGAAGTTGCCGCGTTTTTTGCGGTACATTGTGTGTACAGTACCTACGCCGTGTTTCTTTTTTGGGGACTGTTCTCTGTTGTAGGTGGCTTCTGATGTCCGAAACAGCTCAGGGAGGTGTGGGTGGTGGGTGGGGGGGGGGGGTGGGTGGGTTTGCCTCTTGCTGTTTTGGGACCCGGATTCCGTCGAAACTGCCTGATTTTGATGGGCTCTAAGCTTCCGTCAGACTTGTGCTGCTTCCCGTCGTGATGTTCTGATTCAAAAAAAATGGAACGGTTGGGGGGCGGTCTGGAGGAACATTCCCCCCAACATGAACCCCTCAGCAGAGTGGTCTGTGGGAGTGTGAGGTGTCGTTTTCGGGTGCAGTTTTCTATTGGGGCTGTTGGCGCCAACCTTCGATCTCCATGTGTGATTGACACACAGGCCGTGTATGCCAGCGGTGTGGATTGCCAGCAGGAAAACGACGGCCGTGTTTGTGACCATCTCGTGTGGATGATCTCGGTGGTTTCGATGGGACCTTAGATTGTTAAGTTCCACGGAGTCACCCATGGGTGTTTGAGAAAAGTGTGCGATCTGCAAGGCTGTTCGATATATCTCTCTCAGAAGGAAGGCATAATCACAACGAAAACAATACGATTCCAAAAGTAAAAAAGTAAACGCCGCGATAGCTTCGGATTTCTGCTCCTGTGATTGGCGGCGTTCAAAAATAGCAAAATAGGGGCTCTCGTTTGGCTTGACTGAGGTGCAAAGGAGATATGGGTGGCCATGCACGGTGTCCACAAAAAACCGTGTTTGTGGACAGCTTATTGTTGCATGTGATGCCCCATGTGGGCCCCGTGCAGTCGCCTAGCTCTAGTTGTTGTGGCACCAAGGAAATGCCGCTGTCTTGTTTTGCAAAGGATGAGTTGACGCAGAACGTGGATTCAAGAGTGCATACTTGCCGGCTGATCTTGTCGCCCCCCCCACACCACAACCCCCTTCCCCCACCCCTTTCCCTTTCCTCGGCAACCGCCTGCTGTTGCTATCAGCCGCTGTTTCCCTGTGCCCAACGATGACCACCACACCACCAACACAGAGACACGTCTTCTTGCCAGTGACTTTCTTTGTCTCCGAAGACTACACTCGACTCTAACCGTCGCGAAGCACAACATAGTCAAGCACCAGAACCAAGCCAAGCCGGAACGTTCAGCACTTGGAACCAACTAAACGAACCCCCTGCGCATTCCCTAAACAAGGACAGCGTTTCCAACTAACTCTCTTCCCGCTCAGCAAACAACCAGCACTCCCTCGCCGTCCCTCACTTTATAGCAATGTACACGCAGGGTATGACCTCCGCCAACGCTCTCGCCGCGACGACTCCGACGAACGCGAGCACCGCGACCACTGCTGCTGCCACCACCACCAACGCGGCCGCGACGGGGATGCCCTCGAACACCTTCGCCTTCGCTAACCCTGGCGCGGCAGCCCTGCCCAACATGACCCAGATGCAGGCAGGGATGAACGGGATGATCGGCATGCAGGGTATGGACATGGCCAACATGGGGCTGCCCATGCAGTCTATGGGGCTGCAGGGCATGCCTAACATGCAGGGCATGCCCAACCTGCAGAACATGCCTGCGGTGCCGAACCTGCCCAACCTGCAGGGCATGCAGGGGATGCAGGGGATGCAGGGCGTGGGGGGCATGCCCAACATGCAGGGCATGTTCATGATGCCCAACATGATGAACCCCATGTCTAACGTGCAGGGGCAGAACCAGCCCATGCTGGGCCAGACCCCGTCGCAGAACCCGGTGCAGCAGCTGCAGGAGACGACCCAGCAGCTGCAGCAGCTGACCCTGCAGCAGCAGCAGCAGCCGCAGCAGCAGATGCAGGTGCCCCAGATGAGCGGGGCGCAGGTGCTGCCCCAGCAGCCCACCCCGACCGCGCAGCGCACGCAGCAGCAGCCCCAGCAGCAGCCGCAGCAGCAGCAGCCGGCTCAGCAGCAGCCGCAGGGTCAGGCCCAGCAGCAGCCCCAGCAGCAGCAGCAGCCCGCCCAGCAGCAGCCGCAGGCACAGCAGCCGGCGCAGCAGCAGCCTGCCCAGCAGCAGCCCCAGGGCCAGGCCCAGCAGCAGCCGCAGGCGCAGCAGCAGCTGCCGCAGATGCAGAACATGATGATGCCGATGAACATGATCATGCCCAACATGCCCTTCCCCTACATCCCGGACATGCTGGCGAAGCAGCAGACCCCCCAGGCCCAGCAGCAGCCCGCTGTGCAGCCCCGCCCTGAGGAGCCCCGTGCGGCACCGGCAAACGTGCCGAAGCGCCCCGTGCCCTCCTTCAGCCCGGAGGCGACGCAGGATGGCACTGCCGACGTGCCTTCCCTGAAGGCCACGGCGTCCACCCCTGTGAGCGGCCTGGCTGGTGCCATCGCGAAGCGCATCCGCGAGCACGGGACTGCGGACATCATCTCCCTCGGGTCGGAGGGGACCAACCAGACGGTGAAGGCGATGGCGCTCGCGCGCACCTTCCTGAACCCCGAGGAGAAGACCATCCTGGCGCAGAGCCGCTTCATCAACGAGGACGGTGAGATCAACGTCAAGTTCCGCGCCGACGGGATCCCTGTGGAGGTTGTGCCGGAGGACACCCTCGACGTGGTGATCCGTGTGAGCGCCAGCAGCAACGTGCGCAAGACAGCGGGTGCCATCGCGAAGCTGATGCGCGGGCCTGGGAGCCAGGGCCAGCGCATCGGGATCCTGACCATGGGTGCTGACAGCGTGAACGTCACGGTGCAGGCGCTGACGGGTGCTCGCACCATGCTCCACCAGGACGGTCTGGACGTGCACTTCAAGCCCCGTTTCATCCACGTTGACGACGAGGTGTCGGCACAGCCGAAGCCCGCCCTGCAGCTGAACCTGCAGCTGGCCCACGTGTCCCGCGAGGAGGAGCTGCAGGCGCAGCAGGCACAGCAGGTCCAGCAGGTGCAGCAGTCCACCATCTGATTCCCCGTTGGCCGAACCGCGCCATTCTCGCAGTGACGTGAGGGTGGGTCAGGTTTAGTGGGGAGGGGGGGGTGATGATGTGCAGGCTGCACATCTGACTGGGGTGGGAAGCAGAAAATAGGGGGGGGGGGGTTAGTGCAGCAGCACGGGTTTTGTTTTATGCAAATCAAGCGATGCGGTGGATAAAAAAAGGAAAAATCAAAAAAATGGGGGGGTCAGGATTACAGCTCTTTGGGGTGGGTTGGATTCCCCATCAGTAATCCTGACACGATGCTGCATCGCTAAGAATCAATGTTTTGCAAGGATCGGGGTGTGGGTGGATTGTGAGCAAACAGCTTTATTTCAGTCTGTGCTCGAAAGACATGGAGCAAGTTAGGACATGCGTTTGTACTTCTCTGGCCTTTATTCGAAGGAACCTCCTCTAGCAGACAGCAGTAGAAACAAACTTTACCCAACCACCACATATCGCCCTATTTCTTCAAAACTGCTCCTGTTGCTGTTCAAGACTCTTTGCATTATTTTTATCCCCTTCTTCCCCCACCACCACATACCGTATTTTCTCTCTCTCTCTCTGATACCATTTGTTTTCTTTCAAAATCAACACCGTGATCTCACACTCTTTCTGGTTTCTGGTCTGCATTGCTTTGCTTTCCCCTCCCTCTCCCACCCCCACTCTCCTTATCCGCCATCTCCCCACCCAACTTCATTTTGGATACCCCCCCCCTCTTTCACTCCGCGTGAGCACTGGTCATGCCACGACAGGTCAAGAAATCAACTCTTCGAATTTTTGGGATTCGTATATTCATAATCGTCCCTACCCCCCTACCCCCTCGCACACAGAAGGATGTGCCTATTGTCTGGCCTGAGTCGGATGTATTTCATGTTGCGGCATTCATTTTTTTCTCTCTCTCGCAAATAACAAAAACAGCCAACGAGCTCCTGCGCCCCCAACCCATTCGTTGGATATCAGAAAAATGCACACACCAAGTTCATCACCCACACCCCTGCGGCTTGGAGAAGGGATCAGCACTACAGACTACCCTCCCCCAACAAGCAAGAAACAGGCACTCTCTGTATTGTACCCAAGTTAAATCGCACATGTATTCCCACCAGAGGAACTGTTTTCGAAGCACCTGGAAACGAGGGTAAAATCTCTTTTTTTACCCATTTTTTCCAGTGTGGCGTTTGGTGAGAAATGGGTGAGGTTGACGGGCAAGAGTGATCTGGGAGAGGTGTTGGTGTGTCGGGTGGGTGGGTTGCGTGTGGGAACCCCTATCCGCCGGCACACATACACCGCCCCGCTCTCTTTCTCTCGCTCTCGGCAAACCCCACCCCTTCCCACACCAGGTGTCGCATGAAAGCCGCTTAACTCTACAACAGTGAAATCAGACAGATATTTTGAAGGAAATAGGTATACATTACCGTTTGGAATTCATACCTTTCTCTTAACTCCCTGCTCATTCTCGGAGTCGGCAGAGAAGTGTGTTTCGGGTTTCGAGATCAGTTCAAATGGTCAGTGGGCCAAACATTTTTTTCCTTCGCGTGCGCTGTCACTGAAGACTGCCGTGCTCTGCCAAGAATTCAAAAGCGATCATTTGACATCCCCCGCTGTACAAATGAATCCGTCTCCGCCGCCACACCAGCTCCCCCCCTACCCCCTGCCCCTTGCCCACCCATGCCAGCCTCGATTCAGACGAGGGGGGGTGAATCGTCTTGTCTGCGGACAGAATCAAAGGCTCCCCATCGATCCCACCACTACCACCACCCCCCCCGTTCAGTTTTTTGTTCCGGTGCGTTTATGTACCCCCCCCCCCTCCCCTCCCACACAGCAGGAAACTGTGCATGTGCAAAGGAAAAAGAACAGATCATATCATTGCAGGGGGTGGGGGGCGGATAAAATTATATCGCGCGACCACACGCCAGCAAGGCAAAAAAAAGCCCCAAGTGGGTGTGCGATGTGTTATAATTTTGTTCCCCCCTCCCAGGCCTGGGCGGGGAACGAGCCCTTTTTCCAGGTTTTTTGGGTCGGGGAACCAGGTTTTTTCTAAGAATTTTTACAAGGGATTTTTTGCTCGCCCCCCCACAGTTTCCAGGCGCGTGCCCGTCAGGCGGGACTTTTTCTCTGATTTCTCTCCGCGTCATCATGTGACAGCTCTCGAGTGATGCCCAGAGATGCTTGCGGCAGAGAGTGCCCCTCATGCGCGTTACAGCTGAAAATGAATGAGGATCATCTGGCACTCGTTCTCATCGGGGGTTGTGCTCCGCAGGGACTCAATACACCTTGGCACTCTCCAGGGCTGGACATGCCAGCAGCTGGAGGACAGTTACAAAGCTGCCACTCCCCGACGCCACCCACCTGCTGGCCCCTTCAGGTCTGAAAGCTCAAAAGCTCCCGGGGATTTTTGCAGTGGTGCGCACCATATTCAGCGCAGTAGGGTGATCTCTCCGATTTTCCAAAACTGCTGGTTTACTGGTTTGGGGAACGGTCGTCGGCAGACCGTTGAAATGCCCGTGTTAGCAAGGCACACTCACGTTTCAGGTAGCGTGTCGCGTGTCACGCATGTCGCGAACGCGGCAAGTGTACCTCCCAGGTGGGGAAGCCCGACCTCCTGTCCGATGTCAGTCAGGCTTCGAAGAAGCGCTTCATGGATGCGGCGCTGACCTCCTACGCTGCACTGTACCCAGGGAAGTGAGATAGATGGACGGGCACACGCTACATGAGTGGTTTGGGGGGCGTGAGCCCCCCAGCCGCCGGAGGCCACGGTAGCGAACATCTGTTCGTGTGGGCGTACAGATTCTGTGCGAGTTGGCTGCGTCCTCAGAGGCGACTGGAGTGGTTGGACCCCGACTTGATGGGATTCGAAGGACTTGAGTACGAGACGTACGCCACAGGGGGGTCTGGGGGGCGGAGCCCCCCAGCCGCCGGAGGCCACGGTAGTGAACGTCTGGCTCTCCAGTTGGCCAGCAAGGCGAACGGTACGTGGGACAGACTTCCCTTCCATCCTTGTGCGCACCCTGTCGACTGGGGAAAACTTAGAAAAAGTTTTTTCCTCTGCGAAACAACCTTAGAAAAAAATTCCCCTAACAAAATTCTTAGAAAAAAACTTTTTTTCCCCTTACAAAAATTCTTAGAAAAAAAGTTCAGAATCCTGAAAGTGGGGAACAAGCCCCCCAGTTAGGAACAGCCCTGCCCCCTCCCCTTTTTCTTTTTTTTTGCCTGCAATTTCAGGGTATAAGATAGACTTTTTTTCTGGCGCCGTTTTCCGGTTTTTCTGGTTTTGAAAATTTTTCGCGCGCGCCTTCGGCGCGCGCGACCCGCGCAAACCCTCCCAGAATCTGAGAGGGCCCGGTGCCTGCGCGCGTCCTGTCGTACTGAGGCTGCTTGGTGGGGCAGGCGCAGCAGCTGCTTTGAAAGTTTGGACTCTCGGCCAAAAAAGGTCTGGTGCAATGTTTTTACGCAGGGGGGGTCTGGGGGGCGGAGCCCCCCAGCCGCCGGAGGCCACGGTAGTGAACATCTGTTCCCTACAGTCTGGATTCGCTTGTAAGTAGGAAGGCTTCGCTGTATCGCAGCCCGGCCAGCAGGAGATCACTGGTCCTTGAGGGTTCAACCTTCAGGGTGGAGGAGGACGGGGGAGCGACCACTCGTGATAGGTGTGCGTTGTGGGTGGAGTGGGTGCACGACAGAATGGCCAAAGGGTCCACGAGATCTCTGCACACATTCCGTTGTCGAGGAGATGGGCACCTAGCTGTGACGACAGGCAACAAACAAATCTCATCTGTTAGTTGCCCCCAATAGGCTTGGCGACTGCTTGAAAGTCGTTCGTGTTCTCGTCTCAGCCCTCCAGACAAGCAGATCTGTCTCGAGTTGGTGGGCTGTCGCCATGTATTCGATGGCACCGAGTGACGCTGCACAGAGGCAGACGACACGGTGAACTCCAGCGGAGGTTACCCTACCTCCGCTGGAGTACACTGTGTGTCTCCCATGAGTCTCAACTAGCGGGAGTCTTAGCGTAAATTAGCTGGAAAATGCCGAGCCTTGAGCTCTGTGCGGATCACGATGGGGTCACTTTCTATTTTTTATGGCGCTTTTTCTGACTGTTTTACTGTCCCAAAGTCACAAAAAAAACGCCGAAAATGAGACAGGCCTGGGCGGGGAACGAGCCCTTTTTCCAGGTTTTTTGGGTCGGGGAACCAGGTTTTTTCTAAGAATTTTTACAAGGGATTTTTTGCTCGCCCCCCCACAGTTTCCAGGCGCGGCCCGTCAGGCGGGACTTTTTCTCTGGTTTCTCTCCGCGTCATCATGTGACAGCTCTCGAGTGATGCCCAGAGATGCTTGCGGCAGAGAGTGCCCCTCATGCGCGTTACAGCTGAAAATGAATGAGGATCATCTGGCGCTCGTTCTCATCGGGGGTTGTGCTCCGCAGGGACTCAATACACCTTGGCACTCGCGCAGGGCTGGACATGCCAGCAGCTGGAGGACAGTTACAAAGCTGCCACTCCCCGACGCCACCCACCTGCTGGCCCCTTCAGGTCTGAAAGCCCAAAAGCTCCCGGGGATTTTTGCAGTGGTGCGCACCATATTCAGCGCAGTAGGGTGATCTCTCCGATTTTCCATAACTGCTGGTTTACTGGTTTGGGGAACGGTCGCCGGCAGACCGTTGAAATGCCCGTGTTAGCAAGGCACACTCACGTTTCAGGTAGCGTGTCGCGTGTCACGCATGTCGCGAACGCGGCAAGTGTACCTCCCAGGTGGGGAAGCCCGACCTCCTGTCCGATGTCAGTCAGGCTTCGAAGAAGCGCTTCATGGATGCGGCGCTGACCTCCTACGCTGCACTGTACCCGGGGAAGTGAGATAGATGGACGGGCACACGCTACATCGGGGGTCTGGGGGGCGGTGCCCCCCAGCCGCCGGAGGCCACGGTAGCGAACATCTGTTCGTCTGGGCGTACAGATTCTGTGCGAGTTGGCTGCGTCCTCAGAGGCGACTGGAGTGGTTGGACCCCGACTTGATGGGATTCGAAGGACTTGAGTACGAGACGTACGCCACAGGGGGTCTGGGGGGCGTGAGCCCCCCAGCCGCCGGAGGCCACGGTAGTGAACGTCTGGCTCTCCAGTTGGCCAGCAAGGCGAACGGTACGTGGGACAGACTTCCCTTCCATCCTTGTGCGCGCCCTGTCGACTGGGGAAAATTTAGAAAAAGGTTTTTCCTCTGCGAAACAACCTTAGAAAAAATTCCCCTAACAAAATTCTTAGAAAAAAACTTTTTTTCCCCTTACAAAAATTCTTAGAAAAAAGTTCAGAATCCTGAAAGTGGGGAACAAGCCCCCCAGTTAGGAACAGCCCTGAAATGAGATCGACCTTTTTTTTTTCCAGAAAACCGGGAACCGGGAAACCCTGGTTTTGAAAACCGGAAAACCAGACCTATCTTATCCCCTGCTGCAATCGAAGAGGATGCCTATCTCGGCAGTTGCCCATTTCCCAAACCTCATTTTGCACAAGAAAATCACAGTTTTTGATACAGTGTCTGCTGCGGCTGGAATGTGTGTGTGGTGTGTTGTGCAGTGCTTGTGCACACACCCGTATGTTCTGTGTCGCCGGGTTTGACAGCACCCTCGCAAGGGGGTGATGTCTATAATAAAATATTACCACCGATACCAAACTGAGCGAGCTCCGCCGACTACTGTAGGTTTCCCTGTTTCGAAGATGTTGCACGAGGTTGCACCAAGTCGCGACCTGCATCGATCCCGCCCCTTCCCGAGAAGATTCGCATCTGATATTTTGTGTTCACAGCGGTCTTTAACAAGCACCCACCTCCCCTCGCCCATCCTCGCGCTGCAAAAGTAAAGGGTATTCTTTTTAGCCGTGATGGCTCCCTCCTCTTCTTTATGCAAACGTATGCGCAGTCACACCAAGAGGGAACTTGCCCCTCCGCATACCGGTCCCCCTCCCATCGTCACAGAACCGAAACGGAAAAAAAAACTATACCGGAAGAAAACAGTGGGGGTGTCAATGAGACATTGCGCGAGCCGAGCTCGTGGGTTGCCGACGCCAAAAAAAACCACTCGGGTATTTTCAGCTGCATTTAGGTCGGTTGCAGATCGGTTCGTTTCCATTTCTGCGCTGAGAAGGATGCCAAAAATGCCCCCCCCCCCCCCCCCGTCCCCCATCCCCCCTTGCCCCTTGCCCCCAAGAACGAAACGTTTGGTCATTCTTTCCCCTACTGGTCTGAAAAAAACAATCATTTCTCGATTCCAAAAAAAATGCAAAAACGGGAAACCAAACCCACAAAGGAAAAATCATGGAGAAAGTGGGAAGTGGTGGACAGAAAACGACCGGTAAAATCGCGCGATTACCTGTGTTGAATTCAATCGAGTCGGTCTATTTTGATTTTTTTGAACGTTTTCTTTACAGGGCCATGCCTCCTGGCAGCCCCCGGCGAGAGGGCTTCTGGTTCTTCTGGCCACACGGCGGCATTGCCTAATGGCAGAAGCCGTGGGGCAGTCAGGGGGTTGCCTACCCTGTTACTTTTCCGGGAGAGGGATGTGTCACCTGACGAGCTTGCTCTGGCTTTGCCTCAGGACCGCAGTATCCGGTGACGTTATCAAGCACATGTGACCCATCATGGTCATGATACTAGATGATCCCATTGAAATTCGGCATGGCTATCTTCTGTCAAACGATGATCGGCTTCATGTCTGGCCGTATTGGGCACCGAGATTTTCGATCATTGAAATCAGCATCTTTGACGGGCTCGCTGAAGATCGCAACATATGTGCAGATCTTGGAGCGGGTCGGTGCAGAAGAGAAGGGCGGAAGCAAGGAAAGCCGGATACCGTCATAACGCATGGTATAGAGAACGAGGGATAGTGAGCAGAATCCAGAAGAACATGAGGGTCTTCGCTCTGTGTCAGCCTGCGATCATAAGTAACGAGCGGGCTCACCTTTCTGCATTGTAGAACGGAGCCCCCCAATGGCCTCGTTTCTGGCAGTGCCGGTGTACACCATCTCTTCCCTTTTTTTACTTTTTCTGCGGTCCATTTTTTTTTCCAGAATAAAGCAAACCATCAATTCACATACCATCTGAGCAATCCCCACCACCTCTCCCAGAACGCTGTGACGCGCACCACTTGAAGCACGCGTTTTTTTCCTGCATCTACCTTAGTCTTTTGTTGCCCCCCCCCCCCTCCATTTTTGTTTTCGCAGTTCTGTTTTGAAGTTCCTTTTTGGACTTATTTGCAGCCCCCTTCCCCCGCAGCACTCTCCATTCAACACACGCGACGAACGAGTGCATATTTCAGGGGAGCGGTGTATTAATTAACACACCTGCAAACCTGGGACTAATGCGATATACCAATGTCTGTGCCGGAAGAACCAGGTCTGGGACAACGTTGTGTGAGCATTAATGCGAGTCACTTGCGCGCAAACATCTGATTGAGAGCTCGCTTCAAAGCCACGGTAACGAAACTGAATCTGAAGATTACCGTGCCGACACTGAAGCGCACGACCGAATTAAATGATGTGTGCCCAAGGTTGTGCGACTTTTCCTGTTTTTTCCCAAAACGGAGATGGTTTGGCAACTTCCGGGCAACAACTGGGTCAATAGGACTGGATCCCCAATCCCATCACCCGTGAGTTGTTCGTGGTTGCCGACACGCAACGTCTTCCATAAAAAAGGTGGAAAAAATAGCGACACAAAACAAAACGAGTTTTTGGTTGCCGATTCAAAAGAAAAATAGTCACCATGGGGTAATACCGCCTGGTCGAATTCACACCATCTCAAACCATTTCACAAAATTTCACAAAAAATAGCAAAATTTCGCGGTGCAAAATTTGTGAATTTTTGTGAATTTTTGCGACTTCTGCGACTTTTTGTGACTTTTTGCGACTTTCTGCGCCTTCTTGCGTTTTGGGCGGTGCTGGCACTTGGGCACTAATGGCGGATGCAGTGGTTTGGGTTTATGGAAAAAGGGTGGTAGACGTGATGCCCAACTCCTCCTGAAGGTACGCATTGCTGCGCCAGCTGGGGAAACACGGCCCGGGGCCGTGCCACCCTGCAGCCACTGCAGGAAGTGCTGCCTCAGGGTTCCTCGGCAGTGGACCAACGCACATTGGCCGTGTGTGTCAGCGTCCGCCTTGGATCTCACAACGGTCACGCCATCTCCCACCCCTGAGGTCGCTGCTCTAACGAAGGTGCGCGGCACAGGTCGTGGAGATCCACGAAACGGCAAGCAGTGGCGAACTGCAAGGCAAATCCTTGCCCTGGGGTGTCTGGGACCTACCCTACCCCCCTTGGTGCTGGGGACAGAGGGGGGGTACCCGACCCCCTTCGGGTCTCAAACCATTTCACAAAAAATCGCAAAAAATAGCAAAGCGTCACAAAAAATATCAGGCTTCGCAAAAAATCACACGCTCTCAAACCATTTCACAAAAAATCGCACAATCGCGTCGTATTGCAATTTGGGTTAGCGTGCTGGCATCGCAGCCTGGCCCCGAAGGACCATACCGTGAGGAACCGGGCCCGCTATCCTACTCTTGCTCTACGTGACACCACACGGTTTCGCTCTCCTCCTCGTTGCGCTGTAAAGGAGGGGGGACACACACACACTGGAAGCCGGAGATTGCGCCTGCTGATACTGAGGCGCAATCTTCGCGACGACGCGTTGAAAAGAGCGCGGAATAGCCGCCGAACGAAAGATGGTGGGAGAGGGGATGCAGCGGGTGCGCTTCGGAACCGCACGCAACACCTGCTTCTGGAGGAAACGAGAACGAGAAGGACGGACAGCACGTGTCTTGCGCTCCAAGAAGCGCAAGGCCTGTGAGGCCCGTGGGAAAGGGGAAGGCACGCCTGATCTAGCTGTGCTGATGATCGTGCGGGAGGAAGGAAAACCTGCTCTGTTGTTATGAAACGAGCATCGCTCCAGGGCAGATTCGTCTGCCTCCCGCATGTGCGCTACACGTTTCTCACAATCGCACAATCGCACAATCGCGAACCATTTCACAAAAAATCACAAAAAATAGCACAATTGGAAACCATTTCACAAAAAATCGCAAAAAATAGCAGCGCGGTTTTTGTGAATTTTTGTGAATTTTTGGGGCGTTGTTCTTCGTTTTTGGGAGACGCTGTGAATTCGCCAAGGCGGTATTACCCCACACCAAAACAAAAAATAACCTAAGAAAGGCAACGGATCGTTGAAACCCTATGATGAAAAACCACCAAGAGTCACCCGGAGGTGCATTGCGTTCTGGCCACCGTGCTTCATGCAATAACGTATATTTTGCATGTCCCTGGCGGGCTATTTGTCATTTTCAGCTTACCCCCCCCCCTCTCCCCCAATCCATTTTTCATTTGTTCGGGTGGGGGAGGGGGGGTGGGTGGGGGTGGGGTTGGAGGGGAATGGCTGTGGCGCGTTTTGAAAATGTGCTGCATGGGCTCATTCGTTCTCCCGCCCCCTTCCAAAAACCCCACCCCCACCCCACCCGCCCCCCCTCCTGGATCTCTATAGGGAGGTCCGTATTTTGATTTTGATCTGGTGCTTTCGCATTGCTCGTCCAGCTCCTGCCGTAGAATTGCTTTCGTCCCTATCTGGGAGGCTTCAACATCGGCAGAAGTTGGCGCAACGACGATGCACTGTTTTGTGATGAGAGAGGAATCGTTCACAGAATCACCGCAATGATATGGTCCAATAGCTGCCGAATAGCTGCCCTGTGATTTTTTTTCCGGACAAAAAAAAACTGGCAAATACGTCATATGGAAAGGTGATGCAAAAAAACGGGGGGACGGGGTGTGGGGAGAGGGCGGAGTATTGCATGCGTCTCTGAGGCGAAGCCGTCAGCAGGCAATTGTGTTTTTTGCTGCAGGCCATGCATGCTCCCCCCCCCCCCCATACCCCCCACCACCCACCCCCCTAGTCATCCCATCCTCTCTCCAACCACCTCCCCTCTCTTCACAACAGGGGGAGGGCGGTTATCCCGTGAATGAAATCACACACCTTCCCTCCTGGAGGGTACAGAAGCTGGTTCCTTCGGTGGGGTGTGGTTTTATTATTACCGTTTTGTGGCATGCACTCTCTTCCCCACCCCTCACCCCCCCCCCCAGCGAAAACAGAAAAAACTTGTTGCCTTTTATCCCTTTCTCTTTCTTCCTTTCTTTACAGATTCCTCCATCTCAATCAAACTACTGCTAATATCACAGTCAAATATGCAAAACAAAGCAAAGGCATATTCTTATCTCCACCCCTCTCCTCTCGCCACAGTGAATCTTGTAGCCTTTGGGGGTTGTGGCCTTCACTGCAGCTGGACTGCATGTGGACACCAACAGGAATTCAAAAAAAGCCCGAAAATGCAAAAAAAGCCTTCTTGGCCACGATGTGCATCTCTATATCTCACCAACGCGGTGAGGCACTATTTCTCATCATTCAAAAACAAAGCAAAGGAGGATTCTTCATATTCCTGGATTTCCCGAATTTCCTGGATTTCCCCCGGCCCCTTAGGCGATTTCAGGGCGGACAGGGCGGACATATCCGGACCGGAAATCCGGGTGTCCGGATGTCCGGGTCCAATTTTGACTTTGGTTTGGAAAGTAGATGACCCCTGGCTGGAGAGGACGGTTGTGCTCGACCGGACGGAGAGAGAACCTTCTCCATAACCACCTCCACTCCACAATGCCACAAGTGGCAGGAAGGCCGGGTGTTACAGGCCTCAACCAGGGTTCCAAGGCTCCCCACTTCCTGGCTGCGTCAGGGATCACCGGGTACAGCGAGCAGGATTACCTGTCCTGACACCCCAGCATGTACCACCGGAAGAACCCGAAACAGCAGCCCCCCCCCTCATGGGGGTTGCAAGAGGCACGGAATCGTTCAAATCGGACCAAGTCCGAAAATTCGGCACTTTCTTGGGTACAAATTGCGGTCCGAAATTTTCCGATTTTTTGAAAAAAGCTAATTCTGTAAGGGGGACCTTTTCGAATTTTTTTTTCGGGCACTTTTTCCACAAGGAAATGTCCGCCCTGTCCGCTACTGTCCACTACCGATTTCAAGGATCCTCCAAAACCAAGCAATAGTACGAGAGTACTTCAGTTTTTTCTTCAAGATATATCAAGTTGGCCACCTCGAAAAAATGTGAAA